>OY759265.1:4964384-6164384 GCA_963662155.1 Lamellibrachia columna | reverse complement strand
GTGATCCATGAATTATATAAATACACTGAAGCAACCATTGGTCCCCTCTATCAGTGTAGTGTATGCATAATGAGGTAAACAACATATGTAATGTTTCTTCTGTATGCAACAAGCACATTGGTGTCTAACTCTATGGTCTGTTTAACCATGTGGTCTGTGTTTAGTGAAGCGAGTGGCAAACACATCTGTCCCGTGTGGCAACTGCAGTGGATTGAGAAGGATCGCGGGACCGGTGATGACAAAACCGAGGTCCTTGTGTCGGTGTCAACAGACGGCAGAGTCACCCAATGGTCCATCAGGAAAGGACTGGAGAGTTACGGTAAGTGACGACAGCCAGCTCAGGCCAGCTCAAGCCAACTCAGGCCAGCTCAGGCAGCGGTCAAGTTGTGAAATCATGGGCACAAACAATGTCTATAGGCAGTCTTGTCTTTAACTACTTTTATTTAAGCAAATTTTAAAGACCAACTTGTTTTTTGTGACATGATGAATTGGCACTTAGATTTGTGCATATGCATAATGTTTTAACCAATTTGTTATTATTTATTTAACTAACTATTTCTAGATTTAATGTTTGACTAAATATATATATATATATGTATTAATATTTAACTAACTAATTAATTATATATTTATATATGCTTTACCAAACATATATGCATCATGTTTTAAATAATTTATCATTATAATTATTTATTTCACTAATTATATATATATATATATATATATATATATATATATAATATATATATGTATATATATATATTTATATTTATATGTATATATATATATATATATATATATATATATATATATATATATATATATATATATATATATATGTGACTATGTATACATCATGTTTTAACTAATTTATTATGTAACTAATTTATATATTTATTTTACTATTTATTTTAGCACCTTTGCATTTTTAGCACCTATATATATATATATATATATATATATATATATATATATATATATAATATATATATATATATATATATATATGTATATACATATATATATATATATTTATGTATATATATATATATATATATATATATATATATATATATATATATATATATATATATATATATATATACATATATATGTGTGTGTGTGTGTGTGACTATGTATACATCATGTTTTAACTAATTTATTATGTAACTAATTTATATATTTATTTTACTATTTATTTTAGCACCTTTGCATTTTTAGCACCTCTGAATGGACCATGTCCATACAGATATACGGCACTATGTAAATATACTTATTATTACTATATTATTATAATTAAAATTTCATGAGGGACAAGTAATAAAACATATTGTACATGCATCAGACCTGATGAAGCTGAAGAAGGTGATCCAGAAACAAGCAGGATCTATCAAGACGAAGAAGGCCGAAGCATTCATCTCAAGATACGCCTCTGGCCTCTGCTTTGCCTTCACGCCGCACGACTCTAACATGTGGGTGACATTGCCTTACTTCTGCTCTGTAGACACACAGATGTGGGTGACATTGCCTTACTTCTGCTCTGTAGACACACAGATGTGGGTGACATTGCCTTACTTCTGCTCTGTAGACACAGAGATGTGGGTGACATTGCCTTACTTCTGCTCTGTAGGCCCAGAGATGTGGGTGACATTGCCTTACTTCTGCTCTGTAGACACAGAGATGTGGGTGACATTGCCTTACTTCTGCTCTGTAGACACAGAGATGTGGGTGACATTGCCTTACTTCTGCTCTGTAGACACATATGTGGGTGACATTGCCTTACTTCTGCTCTGTAGACACAGAGATGTGGGTGACATTGCCTTACTTCTGCTCTGTAGACACACAGATGTGGGTGACATTGCCTTACTTCTGCTCTGTAGACACAGAGATGTGGGTGACATTGCCTTACTTCTGCTCTGTAAACACAGAGATGTGGGTGACATTGCCTTACTTCTGCTCTGTAGACACAGAGATGTGGGTGACATTGCCTTACTTCTGCTCTGTAGACACAGATATGTGGGTGACATTGCCTTACTTCTGCTCTGTAGACACAGAGATGTGGGTGACATTGCCTTACTTCTGCCCTGTAGACACATGGATGTGGGTGACATTGCCTTACTTCTGCTCTGTAGACACACATATGTGGGTGGCACTGCTTTACTCCTGCTCTGTAGACATACAGATGTGGGTGACATTGTTTTACTCCTGCTCTGTAGACACACAGATGTGGGTGACATTGCTTTACTCCTGCTCTGTAGACACACAGATGTGGGTGACATTGCTTTACTTCTGCTCTGTAGACACACAGATGTGGGTGACATTGCTTTATTCCTGCTCTGTAGACACACAGATGTGGGTGACATTGCTTTACTCCTGCTCTGTAGACACACAGATGTGGGTGACATTTCCTTACTTCTGCTCTGTAGACACACAGATGTGGATGGCATTGCCTTACTCCTGCTCTGTAGACACACAGATGTGGGTGACATTGCCTTACTCCTGCTCTGTAGACACACAGATGTGGGTGACATTGCCTTACTTCTGCTCTGTAGGCACACAGATGTGGGTGGCATTGCCTTACTTCTGCTCTGTAGACACACAGATGTGGGTGACATTGCCTTACTTCTGCTCTGTAGACACACAGATGTGGGTGGCATTGCCTTACTTCTGCTCTGTAGACACACAGATGTGGGTGACATTGCCTTACTCCTGCTCTGTAGACACAGAGATGTGGGTGGCATTGCCTTACTTCTGCTCTGTAGACACACAGATGTGGGTGACATTGCCTTACTCCTGCTCTGTAGACACACAGATGTGGGTGACATTGCCTTACTTCTGATCTGTAGACACACAGATGTGGGTGACATTGCCTTACTTCTGCTCTGTAGACACAGAGATGTGGGTGACATTGCCTTACTTCTGATCTGTAGACACACAGATGTGGGTGGCATTGCCTTACTTCTGCTCTGTAGACACACAGTAGACAGCGAACCCAAATCAAATAGTTTAACACACATAGAGAAATAAATGTGAAAGTACAACCTGTTTGAGTAATGCATGAGGTAGCAGTGCCAGGTGGCAGAGAGTGTGCTGTTTGAGTAATGTGTGAGGTAGCAGTGCCAGGTGGCAGAGAGTGTGCTGTTTGAGTAATACGTGAGGTAGCAGTGCCAGGTGGCAGAGAGTGTGCTGTTTGAGTAATGCATGAGGTAGCAGTGCCAGGTGGCAGAGAGTGTGCTGTTTGAGTAATACGTGAGGTAGCAGTGCCAGGTGGCAGAGAGTATGCTGTTTGAGTAATACGTGAGGTAGCAGTGCCAGGTGGCAGAGAGTGTGCTGTTTGAGTAATGCGTGAGGTAGCAGTGCCAGGTGGCAGAGAGTGTGCTGTTTGAGTAATGCGTGAGGTAGCAGTGCCAGGTGGCAGAGAGTGTGCTGTTTGAGTAATGCGTGAGGTAGCAGTGCCAGGTGGCAGAGAGTGTGCTGTTTGAGTAATGCGTGAGGTAGCAGTGCCAGGTGGCAGAGAGTGTGCTGTTTGAGTAATGCGTGAGGTAGCAGTGCCAGGTGGCAGAGAGTGTGCTGTTTGAGTAATGCGTGAGGTAGCAGTGCCAGGTGGCAGAGAGTGTGCTTTTTGAGTAATGCGTGAGGTAGCAGTGCCAGGTGGCAGAGAGTGTGCTGTTTGAGTAATGCGTGAGGTAGCAGTGCCAGGTGGCAGAGAGTGTGCTGTTTGAGTAATGCGTGAGGTAGCAGTGCCAGGTGGCAGAGAGTGTGCTGTTTGAGTAATGCGTGAGGTAGCAGTGCCAGGTGGCAGAGAGTGTGCTGTTTGAGTAATGCGTGAGGTAGCAGTGCCAGGTGGCAGAGAGTGTGCTGTTTGAGTAATGCGTGAGGTAGCAGTGCCAGGTGGCAGAGAGTGTGCTGTTTGAGTAATGCGTGAGGTAGCAGTGCCAGGTGGCAGAGAGTGTGCTGTTTGAGTAATGTGTGAGCTACTTGCTACTTGCTCGTAGCTCACAGGTCAATGCAGCAGAGGTATCACATTATCAGTAATGTTTCTACTTGGTTCTCGTGGTGTATGACATGTGATGTCTACTTGCAGCTACTTGGTGGGTACGGAGGAGGGCCACATACACAGGTGCTCGTGTTCCTACAATGAGCAGTATCTGGACAGTTACTATGGACACACAGTAAGTTGATCGCACATATGTATACATCGCTTAACTGAAGTAACGCTCATGTTTATAAACACAACAGCTTAGCTTACAGCTAACATGACTTACAATTACTTCAGTTTCATGTGTGTGCATTGCTACAACACGCCACTTCAACTACAATAATAAACCATCTTTATGTTGAATTATGTCATTGAAAGTTACATTTTTGTGGACCATGGTCTGTGTGTGTAGGGTCCTGTCTACAAGATCCAGTGGTCTCCCTTCTGCCCAGAGATGTTCATCAGCTGCAGTGGTGACTGGAGCATACGACTGTGGCACCAGGACCGCATGGAACCCATCCTCACCTTTCTCTCGTCCACGGTATGTCGGTGTCTGTCACTGTGTCATGTTCTCTATGTCAGTATCACTATGACAGCGGCACTTTTTTGGGGCTGCACTTTAGGAGACTTTTTTACAGTCACACATATTCGTTGTGGATCACATGAATTCTGAACATATACTGACAAAAGCCCAGTTCATTCGCTCCAATCAAACACGTGGCACTCACATGACTTTCACATGTTATTTTGTGTGTACACTCTCTAGGCCTATTGTATATCCGTGCTTTGTACCTTCATTCAAGTTTAGGACAAGAGCAATTGAACATTCTGGTGCTCCTGTCGACCATTCTGGTGCTCCTGTCGACCAAGCAAGAGCTGACCAATATCATGGACTTTGACTCTGTGATCACTGAGTTCACGTCACTCAAAACCAGAAAAATTAGACTGTAAGAGAATATGAAGGAGCTTCCACGCTCGGGACCAGCACATCACTCCCAGCCTCGTTGGCCCATCATTGTCGTTACAGTAGCAGTGGCATGACAGGCTTGCTGGGAATAATATTATGTTGACCCAGCGGCACTTTGCCTCATGAAGTTTTTAAGATATTGAATGGGTATGAAAATACTGATAGATATGGTTTTCTCACTCAAGAAAGAGAACAGAACTAGAGGACATGAGGTAAAATTAGTAAAGGATCAGTGTAGATTGGATATCAGGAAGTACTCGTTCTCACAAAGGACAATAAATGAATGGTACAAATTGTCGACGGATTGTGTAACTGCTAGCAGCGTGAATATGTTTAAAAACAAGGTTGACACATATCTCAGGAGGGCGGTTACACGTAGATGAATATTGTTGGACTCTCGATAAGCCAATGGCTTCCTTGTCCACTTGCCATCTGGGCCTTTGGCTTGGATGGTAAATCTTGTTAAATCTTTCCGTGCACATTCGTGAATTTGGACATCCACTAACTACAGGACAACGTAGGGCCTACTAACCATTAGCTTCACTGTGTGTGCCATGGAAACTTAATTAAGTGTGTTAATTTATTCCCTTGTCACGTATGTGTCTGTAACTAACGTGACTACAAAGATATCATAATTGTGTTGTGTTATAACAGTTATACATAATTGTGTTGTAACAGTTATATAAATAATGCATTATGATTCAACTTACGCTATATTGTGGATCACCTTACCCCACTCTGGCTCAACTAACCCCACACCATGACCATGGCTTCCTTGTCCACTTGCCATCTGGGCCTTTGGCTCGGATGGCAAATCTTATGGTTAAATCTTGTTAAATTCCACCATTGCATAGTTTACCATGTACTCTTAATGTCATACTGGCTATGAGGCTTATTTGCCCTAATTTCTCAAAAGGACGCACTATTATCAGTATTCATGTATTTCATTTGTTTTATGACATTGCTGTGTGTGTGTGTGTGTGTGTTACTTAAATGGAAACTTAGTGATTTATCAGCTATATTTTACACAATATTCACACTCCATGTTTAGATAGCATTGGTGCCTGGTGCAGTTTGCCGGATACCTGACATGTACAGCATGCATAATAGCTAGAAATATAAGTGAAATTACATTGTTGTAGCGCAGTGTGCTAGATATTTTGTGGTCTCTCACGTTCTGCAGTGTTTGTAATGATATCGGTGTAGCGAGGTGTGCCAGATATCGCGTGGTCACTCTCGTCCTCAAGTGTTTGTAATGATATTGTTGTAGCGCGGTGTGCCAGACGTCGCATGGTCACTCACGTCCTCCACAGTGTTTGCGTGTGTCAACGAAGGAGCGATTGAAGTGTGGGATCTCAGCCAGAGCATGTATGTCTCCCATAGTTCCCTCCCTTACCACAGGCACACATCTCCTATGACTCCCTCCCATACCACACATCTCCCATGACTCCCTCCCTTACCGCAGGCACACATCTCCCATGACTCCCTCCCTTACCGCAGGCACACATCTCCCATGACTCCCTCCCTTACGCAGGCACACATCTCCCATGACTCCCTCCCTTACCGCAGGAACACATCTCCCATGACTCCCTCCCTTACCGCAGGCACACATCTCCCATGACTCCCTCCCTTACCGCAGGCACACATCTCCCATGACTCCCTCCGTTACCGCAGGCACACATCTCCCATGACTCTCTCCCTTACCGCAGGCACACATCTCCCATGACTCCCTCCCTTACCGCAGGCACACATCTCCCATGACTCCCTCCCTTACCGCAGGCACACATCTCCCATGACTCCCTCCCATACCGCAGGCACACATCTCCCATGACTCCCTCCCTTACCGCAGGCACACATCTCCCATGACTCCCTCCCTTACCGCAGGCACACATCTCCCATGACTCCCTCCCTTACCGCAGGCACACATCTCCCATGACTCCCTCCCTTACCGCAGGCACACATCTCCCATGACTCCCTCCCTTACCGCAGGCACACATCTCACAAGTAGCACACCTGTAATTAATAATAATGTTCACGTCTGTTAGGTGATAATACCAAAAATCAGATTGGCGCCAGTGCACTCCCATTTCTCTAAAACATTATTAGGCTGAAATGTTCTAAATGATAATTTGTAAGCTGCTTTGGTTCATCAAGGTAACTCATGACAAACCAGCACTAGAGGCATTCGAATGCAATCTGATTATTTTCATTTAATGTGTTGTAGACTTGACCCAATCATTGTGCACACACCTCCGTCCACTGTTCAAATAAGCACAGTCAGCTTCTCCAAGAACTCGCAGGTGAGCCTGTCTCTTCACCATCAAATATATTATCTCTGACAGATTCAGGACATCCCTGGCTGTGAAAGGCAGTAGTTTTTACATTGTGCAAATTATTTGTGATAATAGTTAAGTCAGGGTTTGTATACTGTCTGTACGTTTTTTTCTTGTATGTGCTATATTACTGTAGACATAAGGCACGAAGAAACACCTTGCCTGTGATAGAAAGAAGTGGAGAACAGCTGTGAAAGACTCGACTCAGGCAGTGGAACAACAGAGAGAAAATGTTTATCAGTGTCGCTATCTACAGAGGAACAATGGCGGGAACAAACTGTCTTCAAATTTATTAGGTCCTAGATGCCAAATAAGTTTTGTCACAAAAGCCGGACCTGCTTCACATTGCCGTGCAAACAAATGTTAAATTCTACCTGTATGGACAGCCAAAGATTGCAAGAATTGTTTGTTAGGTAGAGCTACTGCGGTCATCTCATCTAGTCGTCCAGAGGATGGGTCCCATGATATTTGTTCACCATATGTCTCCATTTGTGTCTGTTCTGCAGTCTTTTCAAGTTCTGGTAATGTTAAAGCAGTTTTGTTTTCACATGGCCAGTTCTAAATCACTATTCAATAGTTTTAGTGTATTTAGCACCTACTTTATTCTAGATAAGTTTTTTCTTCTTTATACATTGATATTTAAATTTGGTATTCTATAACTCTTAATTAACTCTATATTGATTTATGAATTTTATTATAATTTATTTTATCAATGTTGTATCTGAACAAATATTATATGGATATACGATGCTGTTTATTTATTATTCAGACGAAGTTGTTTGTATTCAATACTTGCAGGTGAAAATTGTTTCTGATTTGTTCAAATGTACACAACTTGTACGTTTGATCTGTTGTTGCAGTGTATTGTGGTCGGGGACAGCGAGGGACATTTGGCTGTGTACCAACTCAAGGGAATGCCCGAGCCCCCCGCATGCCAGGTACGTCAATCTCAGTCACACACTTTAATAATCTCGTTAAACATTACTCATTTTATCTGTAAAGGCTGTTTACACGATAAATTTTCACCTCGATTTGTTGGGCAAATTAAGTGTGTATACGTTTAGATGAGCGACATGTTTAGACATTATGACCTTGACTCTCGTGACTCCCGCTTTGATGAAAAGTCGCAATGTATTCACCTGCTGTTGGTCCCCGATTGGCTGCTCTTTCCAAATAAAGGTCAACCATTAGATGACAATGTGCCGGCAGACAAATTGAAAACAAATCGCTCACTCAACTGGCCTTTATACAATGTCAGTTGTCTATTATTTTATGTTTAATGATTTGACTCCTTCAGGCCTTAGCACTGCGCAGAATCATCAAGACAACACAGGAAACGCAGATCAAATGATTGCAGCGCACGACTAGAAATATTGACTGCTCCCTCCAGCGCCATTGTGCCAAAGATGTGAATACTTGTCTAAAAGCGGCTCTCCCAAAAAGATACCGCAAAACTGCGCTAGACTTGTGAACTATGCACAGTGATGTTACGAAGCAGGCAAAACAGTTCAGATTCTCATTGATGTTACTTATAAACATAGGTTTTGTAGTTTGGTATGGTTTGCATATATTTATGTTCTTCACATCATTCAAAGGAAATGCTGCATGACCCTGTATTTCTGTCTTACAGGAATGATAGACGGTAGAAAAGTTAATAATGACAGCAAACATTTCTGTTTATTGCATATTATGAAAAATAGTTTATAAAGCAAATTCCTTTTGTTTTAAATGACAACAAATAACTTCAGTTAAATTGTTATTTAAAAGGGTCGGAGACTACTAGACGTCAGGATACCTTCAATTCAATTTCAATACTTTCAACTTTCAATTTGTAGTCGGTAGGATTTTCTCCTTGGAATTTGTTTGAGACACTAGATATCAGATGGATGACATACTAAGTGAGAAACTTGGTGAGAAAACTGTCCAAACAATTTGTTTAATTGTACATTTAACTGAACAGGGTTATATTTTGTCATTTGTTATGTGTAAATACGTTATGTTAAGTCTAGCCAACTATGTCTGCAAACAATTAATGTGGTTGTGATCACTGTTATCATCAAACATTGTCGTTGTGTTAAACAAGGCTAACACCAAGGCCGACAATAAAAAGCCTGAGCTCATTTCAGTTTGCATAATGCTACATTGTTGTATAAACATATTAGAATGGCGATATGGTGGGTGCACCTATGATGCAATAAATGCGTGCTTACATGGATTGTCTGCGTTAGCTATCTGAATACTACCAAAATGTGCACTTAAAATATGCTTTGGGCCTAAAGCCGTCTGTCGCCAACAAGACTGGCACGGCAAGCATCAACAAACAAGTAAACCTGACAGGTGTCGCCCCTGCAGCTCCACTATCACCGTCTTTAATGAAGCACGCTCTTGTAATTTTTTTCAAAAATCAAACAATAATTTTTTTTATAGGATTGACCCCACCCACCCCCTATAAAAAAAGAAAATCTTTCGGAAATGAACAACATTTTTCAAATCATCTGCATCACATCTGGTAATAACGTATTCACTTGCTAGAGCCACTGTACATGCACTTACTCGCCACTGTCTGTCTGCAGCAGACCACATCCACACCACTTACTCACCACTGTCTGTCTGCAGCAGAAGACCACATCCACACCACTTACTCACCACTGTCTGTCTGCAGCAGAAGACCACATCCACACCACTTACTCACCACTGTCTGTCTGCAGCAGAAGACCACATCCACACCACTTACTCACCACTGTCTGTCTGCAGCAGAAGACCACATCCACACCACTTACTCACCACTGTTTGTCTGCAGCAGAAGACCACATCCACACCACTGGAGTCAGTTGAAAGCACATACTGGCAAACACACTGTTGTACCAGTCATAAGCAGAAAATCTTGAATGGAACAAATACTGATTAAACTTATTACTTGAAAATTCAACACAGACTAGCACACAATTATTCTCAGAGCGACTTCTTCCAATAAAAAAATGTTGAGCATCAAAGCTTTTTGGCAAACCATGATATGTAATTTTTACTTGTGGGTTATGTTATACTAATGAACCGTAAGTCTAATACTAAACAAATCTTGGTTTGTTTGACCTACATACTGCCCTGAAGGAAGTTAGAACGTTTGACTTTGTACAAGTCCGTGATCCTATCGGATCATTTCTCAAGATCAAGCAGCAAATGAAGCGACTGTCAACAGATTTATTAACTAGACCCACAACATGCAGCATAACATAAAATATGCATTTATGTTGCGTGTGTGACATCTTCACATCACGTGTAGCTATGCCAACATTACCTTACTCACAGACAAACAGAGCAAGACAGCAGCTAATAGAAACGCCAGTCACAAGCTCTTAATTGTCATCAATTAAATGTGCCATTAGAAAGGAAACTCAAGGAGTTGCAAGCAGACTACAGCAGTATATGAGAGCAATAATAAGGATGAGTAAATAATCATTACATCTATGTCCGATGCTCACTCGGGTAAAAGGAACCGCAGTGACTTCAGAAATCACTATTTGTAAATAATAACAATCGCAGAAGCGTAGTTATATGTGCTGCACATAAATAAATTACAAATCGCTTTCAAAGCTGCATTCGAGACCCATTGTGAACATAAGTGGGTGTCAACTCGATGTCAACTCGAGGTTGTTCCAGCAGTGGTACCAGTAGCCGGCATGGTACCAGCCAAGACATCAGTAGAGCTGTTTTTTAGGTGTTCTTCTCGAAGTAAGCCTTGCTCCCCTTCGGATCTGGCTTCATGGTGGCCTTGCCTGGCTTCCAGCCAGCGGGGCACACTGCAATAAAAATATACCATGAGTGAAGGCTCGTCTCACTCCTGGCTGATAGTCACATGATACACATCTCACTGATAGTCACACAATGCATGCCCTTTTATCCACCCCATGACAAAAACAGCAGCATCCACAAACTGGTGCTTTGTCAAACAGGTGGTTATAATGTATCTGTATCCCACCTTCCCCCAAGAGCCCTGTATCCCACCTCTCCCCCAAGAGCCTTATATCCCACCTCTCCCCCAAGAGCCCTGTATCCCACCTCTCCCCTCAAGAGCACTGTATCCCTCCTCTCCCCTCAAGAGCCCTGTATCCCTCCTCTCCCCAAGAGCCCTGTATCCCACCTCTCCCCCAAGAGCCCTGTATCCCACCTCTCCCCCAAGAGCACTGTATCCCACCTCTCCCCCCAAGAGCACTGTATCCCACCTATCCCCCAAGAGCCCTGTATCCCTCCTCTCCCCCAAGAGCCCTGTATCCCTCCTCTCCCCCAAGAGCACTGTATCCCACCTCTCCCCCAAGAGCCCTGTATCCCTCCTCTCCCCCAAGAGCACTGTATCCCTCCTCTCCCCCAAGAGCCCTGTATCCCACCTCTCCCCCAAGAGCCTTATATCCCACCTCTCCCCCAAGAGCCCTGTATCCCACCTCTCCCCTCAAGAGCACTGTATCCCTCCTCTCCCCTCAAGAGCCCTGTATCCCTCCTCTCCCCCAAGAGCACTGTATCCCTCCTCTCCCCCAAGAGCCCTGTATCCCACCTCTCCCCCAAGAGCCCTGTATCCCACCTCTCCCCCAAGAGCCCTGTATCCCACCTATCCCCCAAGAGCCCTGTATCCCTCCTCTCCCCCAAGAGCCCTGTATCCCTCCTCTCCCCCAAGAGCACTGTATCCCACCTCTCCCCCAAGAGCCCTGTATCCCTCCTCTCCCCCAAGAGCACTGTATCCCTCCTCTCCCCCAACAGCCCTGTACCCCACCTCTCCCCCAAGAGCCCTGTATCCCTCCTCTCCCCCAAGAGCCCTGTATCCCTCCTCTCCCCCAAGAGCACTATATCCCACCTCTCCCCCAAGAGCACTGTATCCCTCCTCTCCCCCAAGAGCCCTGTATCCCACCTCTCCCCAAGAGCCCTGTATCCCACCTCCCCCCCCAAGAGCCCTGTATCCCTCCTCTCCCCCAAGAGCACTGTATCCCACCTCTCCCCCAAGAGCACTGTATCCCACCTCTCCCCCCAAGAGCCCTGTATCCCACCTATCCCCTCAAGAGCACTGTATCCCACCTCTCCCCCAAGAGCACTGTATCCCTCCTCTCCCCCAAGAGCCCTGTATCCCTCCTCTCCCCCAAGAGCACTGTATCCCACTTATCCCCTCAAGAGCCCTGTATCCCACCTCTCCCCCCAAGAGCACTGTATCCCTCCTCTCCCCCAAGAGCCCTGTATCCCTCCTCTCCCCCAAGAGCCCTGTATCCCACCTCTCCCCCCAAGAGCCCTGTATCCCACCTCTCCCCAAGAGCCCTGTATCCTACATTCCATGCCCTGTATCCCACATTCTCCAAGACCTCTCCCACCCAGGACCCTGTATCCTCCCAAGAGCCCTGTGACGTACCTTCCCCGTGCTTGTCAGTGAACTGGAAGGCTTGTACCAGTCGGAGGGTCTCATCAACTGAGCGCCCGACGGGCATGTCATTGATGGTCACCTGACGCAGGTTGCCCTTGGCGTCAATGACGAATAGACCCCTGCAATCAAGTGACCAAGGTGTCAGTCTACAGTCGACTGAATGGTGCAGGTGCAGAGGACTGGAAGACTTTTTGTCCAAACCTCTAATGGTGGCCAACTAGATTCAAAACTCAAGTTTCTACCATGACTCAAACTCACTTCTCAATTCAGTTGTCTGATCGCAAATCAGGTTCGCTGATGTTCAAATCAAATTATGCTTTAAGTAATTTGCGCAATCAGAAATAGGGTGCATACTTCTGTTAAAACCACTGAAAGAACTGACTTTGATCACTAGACGGGGTAACTTGAAAAATGTGAATAGCATTATGTCATAGTATATAGAGACGGATTACTTGTGCCCCCTTTTGCAGAATTTTTACGAGATCCAGTCAAAAACAATGTATTTGTTTATGCGATGACTTTATTAAAACTAACATTTGTACAAACGAGCTGGCATGTTGTAGTAGATACTAGATAGGTTTGTTGATAGGCATGTTGTAGTAGATGCTACATAGGTTTGTTGATAGGCATGTTGTAGTAGATACTATATAGGTTTGTTGTAGTAGATACTTGATAGGTTTGTTGATAGGCATGTTGTACAGTTGTGCCTCGTTATTACGCGGATTCGGATATAACGCGGTCGGCGTGGACTCCGATTTTCTGCCGCCAGGAGAAAATGCCAAATGGGCCTGCTTAAACCTACTTTGAATTGCTTTGACAATTCTCAAGAAACATTAGGCGAACAGTCTCAATGAACTAGTATCAACGTGTTGTTTGCTTTGAGCTGCCGCCGACATCAATCGTTGTCGCTGGCTTCACTTCGACTGTTTGTAAATTGCAATCGAGCTTCACAAATACGCCTCGCATAAAAATCAGATAAACAGTTTTAAATGCATTTAGTATGCAATACCAACATAACACTTGGGTGAAATGACATGGTTCCATTACATCACAAATTTAATCGTTTTCGCGATGCGAAACCAACATGCCAAATAACTAAGCCTAACCCAAGGCTCTACCGGTACGAGAAAATATGAATTCGTCATCCACATATGAAACGATGAATCGATGTTAAGTGGTGCGTAATAATTTTATGCTTTGGTCGAGATCGGTTGAAAGACGAAGTGAAACAATTATTAATTCTACTTATTGTCATTTTCTGTGTTTTATCAACTTACATACGTTTGTCAAATCATATACGTTTTCGGCTACTCAGATCCAGGCTATTACTTTCGATTTGTAGGCATATTGGTAGTAGATCTATTCCATAACGGTATACGTACATGTTTTATTCAGTTCAAGAATCAACAGGGTGTGACATTTAAAATAATACACATTGATGCTAGTATATTCGTTTAATAAGTTCCATAAACTGCATATAAGACAGTGCTGCAAGCACACGGGGCTTCGACAGCGTTCTTAGACTTGTTGTTGTTTAGTAGCTCCCTGGTGGCAGATTTGAGAACACCTAACGCGCCTCGCATACAGCGCGGTCTGAAATCGTGGACCCCAACCACTGTGTTATAACGAGGCTCGACTGTAGTAGATACTAGATAGGTTTGTTGATAGGCATGTTGTAGTAGATACTTGATAGGTTTGTTGATAGGCATGTTGTAGTAGATACTAGATAGGTTTGTTGATAGGCATGTTGTAGTAGATACTAGATAGGTTTGATAGGTTTGTTGATAGGCATGTTGTAGTAGATACTAGATAGGTTTGATTGTTTATGAAACAAGATGAGCGAACAAAATGATTTAGGAACGACCTGTAAGTTTGACGACAGCACTTCTGAGCACAACTCAAACACTGGTACGTCAATCTCTGAGTGGTCAGTTGACACCTGATGACCATTGTCCACTCACCGGTATGCCACACCGTCGGCGTCCTTGTAGACACCATAAGCGCGGGCAATGTCTCCAGTCTTGTCCGACAACAGAGGGATCTTCATGTCTCCCAGACCTCCCTGCTTGCGGGGGGTCTGCACCCTGTAACACACAGTGACGCTGACAGAAACAAAAACAAAACAACCAAGGAATTGACTAATATGCTAGAGCTCAATTTAAAAATTATTTAAACTAGATGCCCACTCAATGACTTGTTCATAATTAAAGTCAAACCAGCAAGCTACAGAACTTGTATTCTAAGCTGCTATGATTTGAACAATATCTATAAGTTGCAAAAATATGGTAATTAGTTGGCTGCCTGTATAATATGGCTGAAGTAACTACTGACCAGGCCATGTGGCTGAAGTGACTACTGACCAGGCCTTGTGGCTGAAGTGACTACTGACCAGGCCAAGTGGCTGAAATGACTACTGACCAGGCCAAGTGGCTGAAGTGACTGTCCGTAGAGCAAGCGACCACCTCACAGCCAATGGAGCGGAACTCCTCTGCGCGGTCACTGAAGGCGATGATCTCAGTGGGGCAGACAAAGGTACTGAAAGCATGACAAACATTCACTGTAGCAACAGTATTTGTTATCCAGTCTTAGGGGTTGCTTCAGATCCTTCATAGTTGATTATGTTTAAGTAATTTTCACTATGTCTACACTTGCTCAATCTGTGTAGCTTGCAGGATTGGGTTCAATTATAAATTGTCAATTAAATTACACATCATAAAAGCTCAATTACAACACTTAAAAAAAATCAATTACAGTTGTGATGCATCAAAATATCGATTACAGTTGTTTCATAAATAGTCAATTACAATAGTTTGTAGGTAAAAATAATAACTATAATTACACAGTAATTAATTACACATTACACAATTACAACTGAACCTAGCCCGGGTAGCTGGTACTTCTCAATTTAGCAGGGTAAACTCACAAGTCAAGGGGGTAGAAGAAGAACACAAGGTATTTTCCCTTGTAGTCAGACAGAGAGATGGTTTTGAAGTCGCCGTCAACGACAGCCGTTCCCTTGAAGTCGGGAGCGGGTTCTGTCATCTTCAGCTGGGACAATGCCATGACGGGACTCTGGGGAAAGACAATCATGACAACTGAATAACCATCATTTGACAAAGCTAACATGACATCACAGGGCATGTGTCTTTGGGCTGAACAGATTTAGGACCATTCTAAGACCAATACTTCGGAAAATTGAAGATCATTTTCCACAACAAATTCAATACAAAACATTTCCCCCGTTCAAACATGAGTTAGTAAACCTAAGCCCATCTCACCTATGGAGATTGATAGCCTAGGGCTTACACCCAGTTTAGTTAAATCAAAAGTACGACTTTTTAAAAATTATCTTTGAAAATACTCTTAAGCAAGATCCAATTTGTTTAAACTCTGCAGGCATGCTGTATCAGCAGTCATCAGCAGAGAACAATACAAAAACATTTTGCCACACACCATTAACTAGCTAGTCTATAGGAAGACACAGGTGTGATGAAGACACAGGTGTGACTGGCTACAGCAGTAGACTCCATCCATCACTTTGATGACAGGTGTGAATTACGTCCACATCAAAGGTACATTATTAGTAAGATTTCTTGTGCAGAAACCATGTAATCTTATAATGGGATCCATTAACTGTAATTACATGGAATGTCTCAAACTGTGGCCTTGAGGCCTACAGAGTCAGTTAATATGTCACGTTGACCCGAGCACTTTGCTCTCCTGCACATGACAGACATGTCGAGAGCAAAGCACACAGGACTTGACTCCATTTTACAGATGTTATACATGTGGGACTTATAGCATAACTTCACACCACTACTGTTCTGGGCTGATGTGCAACATTCTAAACATTCTTGTTGTGGGTTCAACCTATGGCATGACAACTCATACTAGACATATATATTACTGCAGTACATCTTGCGCAATAATACGTAGACATTTTACATGTTGCATAATTATTAATCGATGAATCACACCTTTGAAGTTTTTACATGATGCAATATTTTGTCCAGCAGCTATTTCTTTACATATATGCCTGATATTAGTATTATTATGTTGTCAATAAGTATTTAGAATTATTATGTTAATAAGTATGCAGAGCATTTCAGATGAGAACTTCCTATTTTAAACAATGTCAAGATTCAGAAGTGTACCTCAGAATGTGGCCTTTAATTCCACATCTTACACACATTCAAGTTCAGGCTTCAGATGTTGTATGTGTGCACACATTTAGACAACCAAACAGTATGCTCAAACAATGAATTGCATGTTGTGGAAATGAAACCTTTGTGCTCAAAATATTAGGCAGACCAATAAGGTGACTAAACGCTGGCCTGAAATAGGTCTGCATTCACACACTCCATTAATTAAGAATGACCTCTGCCTGTGATTTCACACTGCACTGTCAGAACTAAGCAGGCAGCAGCATGCATGACACAGCATAATTATTTTCTACAGTTGTCAGTAGAACATTGACAACAATTGTCAAGTAGGTCAAGTAATCAGCTATATCAAGCCAGAGCTACGCTAACATACTTAACATGGATCCAGATCAACATTGCTTAGTGAAAATTAGATAAGTTAAACAATCCTTTTCCTGCTAAATATTTCTATATAACAAAACGAGGTATTCCCAGAAACATATAGAACTAGCGTCATGCACTAAATCACGGTTATTTTATCAGATCAAGCGAAACAATTTTTAGATAACAAAATGACGTATTCTCAGAAACACATGGCAGATTGATAGATTATCATTATTTCACACAGATGCCCTTGAGAAAATAACTTCAAATATGTGGTTATCTGATACCAAGATCTTTTGGGACTGTGTGTAACAAGGAGACAACACAACTGACATACACAAGTAATTAGTATATGAATTACGATTTTCTTCAACCACAACTGTTTAAATTAAATTACTTTTATCTTAATTTTAATTTGATATATAGAACATTGGTGTGTTAGATGGGCAGGGATGTTTCTTGTAAATTATGTAAGATTTGCTAGGGCACGTTGACTAAATTTGTGTGAGCCAAATGTCAGAATTATGCACCCTTTGGGCACATTCATGCGATTCAGTTGAGCTTAAAAATAAAATTTTCCATCAATGGCACAATGGCGCATCCTAGATTGAACCCTAGTACTGCAACTCTTTAATTCAACAGCAAGGTAAAATTGAATCTAATGTTGTTACACACCTTAGGTACCATAATCGCATGGAGTATGTACATAACCTTTGTACAAATTGCTTTCTGTATCTTATCTGAGTTACCTAAGTACAAACAAAATTATATATATGATATTATATTTAAATTCTTTGTGATAAATCACTGCATCTTCTGAACTGTACAGTACACGTGCTTGCTCTAACCCAAGCTTGTTCTGTAAGCCATGTTTTCTTTACAATAAACAGGGCGTGAAATAATGTGTGTACAGGCACTTGCAATGGATGCAGCTGATGACACAGTGACGTTGATAATCAAGATGACACAGGTGACATCGACAAGTTATATAACACAGTTGACGTCAACAATCTACATGGTACAGGTGATGTCAACAAACTGAATGCAGGTTGCGTAACGTTAATAATCTACCTGGAGGGTAGCACACTTGTGCATGCACGCAAAAATTGTGCTATGTATACACCAGTCTAATGTCACCAGAAAAAAATATTATATAACAGGACTTAATACTAATTCTACATCCTGCCTCATACATGTTAATTCTACATCCTGCGTCATACACCACCCTCACCTCCCCCGCTGCGAGTCTCATCTTCCTGTCCATGTTAAACTGAAAACACAACGAGCTGCACGACGATTCAGAGGAGACTGACGGACACACCTGTAGACAGCACCTGGGCACACCTATGCTCACATACTCCCCCCAGAACCCGGCTAGAGGCTCAGCACCGACCAATCACAGCCACTGTCATTATTCATGCTTGACAAAACCTGCATCACATGGCAATTATCACACACAAGCAAGTCATTTCCAATTTCGCATCTTGTTAATGATGTAAATCGACACAAGACCATTGGTATGCTTCAATCAGGTTGTGTTTTGTATTAATCAGACTCTGTGAAGGAGGAGCCATGACATTTTCTGTTATACATGAACACCAAAAGAAAAATCACAAGAGCCAGAATTATAAGTTAGTGCCAACATAATTAGGTGCATATGCAAACTAATGTTGTTAAGAATGCTTCTTTTTCAAAGTGCTTCTTTTTCAAAGGTCCCTCTTTAATTAATAAAAAATCAAACCTATCTAGTATCCACTACAACATGCCAGCTTATTTGTGCAAATGTGTTATTTACTTCTGATGAAATCATCTGACAAACTATTAAATTATTTTTAACTGGGCTAAACCATGGCAAATATTGTCGTTCATTTCTTATAACTAGCAGACCAATAAAATAAAGAAATGATTTTAATAAACATTTCAATGTGAATTTTATTTTCGAAACAGTTACAAATGTTGAAACTAACATTATCGGGTATGTTTGATACCGGCGTTTCACGCACTGCCACTGCTGTGGGCCTGGCATGGTATGCCGTTCTCAATTCACTCCAAGTTAAACCTCCTTGGCACATCATATTGTCAATCGAATTGTCTGCCTCCTTAGTATCACCAGTATGTAAAGTAAATTGGCATAATATCCTTCAAACATTGTCGGACTCTACGATTGGTATTCCCCAAGATACTGACGTCGTTAAATGTGAATCATCCAATAGGCATCCATGTTACAAACGCAAGGGGTTTAATGTACATGTGCGGACTTTGCTTTTGCCATGGCAGCGATTTGTCACTGTCAAGGAAGAAGTAGTTTGTCACAATTGTATTTTATATCAAATTAGCATAGATTAGAAAGTACTGTAATGTGCACCACTAATACAATCCAACCCAGCAGTGGCCGAATTGGCGAGGTGGGGCTGATAATTTGTGCATTTTGAATCGGTGGCCACCGCAAAAAGGCCTTAATTTCGAACACTACAGTACAGATATAAAACAAGATTCATGTTGGGGTAAACAGACTGAATGTGGAGCTACTAGTTCTTTAAAATCTCATTAACTTGAGGAACAATAATTCTGAAAAGGATGAATAAATGCCTAGTTACCCGGCGCCATGATTACTAGTCTACTACAGCATACTTCCCTATTCTGACATTCACATTTCTCATCTATTAGCAAACTGACCACGTAAAATAAATTGTTGACCACAAGTGTCCAGAAATGGCCTACTCAATACAACTGTGTTAATTAATTAACAAGGTATTTACCAGCACACCTACAAACTACACAAGAAGGTAGAGGACGATCATTTCCTATAATTTCCTGTAATTTTCACAATGATGTGATCTAGGACATTAGATGTGCTAGTCATACTCAGGTACATGCATTGCCACGGTAACCGCAGTAATGCAATTCAAGTTGGCCTGTCAACACGGTTGATTAAAGTGTTGCAGACTAGAAGGACTTTCCACCGACATAATGTGACCACACTGACTTCAATGCAATTACAACGGTGGTCATGTGTGATGTAATGAACATTCAATTATCCAAATGAATTAGGATCTGTGGCTAAATGAACCTTGCAGGAATTGACTACTTGATATTAAACAATTCCGCTTGATTTGTTCATAGGTTTATATGAATCTAACAAATAAGTTCTTAATCTTATACAACGCTGTATCCAGACCTTAGGACCTGTTAAAGCAATTTACTTTACTCCTGGTAGACCTGTTCATTCCAACACTAACTAGACTTTTCTGGGAAGCATTCAGCCACACTACAACTACTGCATAAAGACTATTCATTCACACATATTGAACCACGGCCCTTTTGATTGAGAATCTGGCATTTAAACCACTGTGCCACAGTGCCAATATACACCATATAAACACCCGTAACTCAGAATTCTTGTGGTCTACATATTCAGCAGTTTTAGTATTTCATCATTCACAGTCCACGGTGTGTAGTCGTTAACACTGACACAGCACAAATGCCAAGGCTGCCATAAAACACTAGTATACACTAGACCTCCACACTGCAATGACGTGACGTCTTTACCAATTCAACAGTTTTTTCCAACTGCATTTCACAACACTTAAATGATGATGGATCAACAATTTTGCAGATCTTTGCATCGACGCATTTACTTTTTTGTTTAAGTGGTGCACAAGGTGATTCATTGGAAAGGGTGGGGAGGAAACTTATTTGTGAGAGGAAAAAAGTGTACAAATGGGTAACTCGGTCATAAGATTGTTATCAGTTGATAGAATGCAGCACTTGGTGTGCATCTACAGTCTAATAGACGAGTTGTCAGATATATACAACATCAGGGTTTTTGTTAAGAGCACGGACCCAGGTAATTTACCCGGCTATAGCAGTCCATGTACCCAGCAATCGAAGGCCGATTTTTATTATCCCTCGTGTCGGCTAATGACTGACCCGCTTTTGCATTAAACATTGCAGCGTTGACGTCCCAGACAAGTCAGCAACCGTTGATGATCACGACATGTGGCAGCAAAACAGCGCCAATCAACGAATGTCATTTTGCGTTAATAAACAGCAAGTTTTAAATCATTCACACATACATGTTACATGTTGCCAAAGCATATTTACTTCCCACAATTCGTAGCATTACTTGTGGTTCGTAGCTAGCAGACAGATCGGCCAACCACGTAACGTGTAGCGGACAGATCGGCAACCACATCGTAGCGGAGCTAGTTCAGCAACAAAGAGACAGTTGTCCATGGCATAGGGCATTTTTTACAGCAAACTTATAAGAAAAGGTAACGTTTGTTAAATCATATCCCAAAACTTTAAAGTCACTGAACTTGGCCAACATTATCCTTAAATAGCGTCCATTACTGCCAGGGTTTTACAGAACTTGTTAGCATACGCTGCTGGCGCGTGGCGAATCCCTACTAGTGACCTAGTCTGGCACTATACTGTCATGAAATGACAAAAGGGATCAAGACAAAATATAGTATTGCTTTGCTCTCTTGTGCATATTACGGCACAGTAATTTTTTTTATTAAAAACAACTTTTCTAACAATTTGTTGCACTGAATTATGAAATAATTGTTAGTGATTTAGAATATGGTTTTTAACGGCATATTATATTACGTATAGCGACTGGCTCGGTGCAACGATTCTTGCCTACGTTAGTACGCTGTTTATGACGTTGATTATTTTGTGACTTAGTGTCACATGCTTCCTTTTGAAAAAAATGTGTGACATAAAGAAGCAAGTGCTATCAAATCAACCTTGAAATACCCCCCCAACAAACCCCAACGCAGGACAGTTATGTGACAAACGATGTACTATTAGTAACCTTTACTATTTGTTGCTGTGCAATAATTCGTAATATTTTCA
Organism: Lamellibrachia columna; assembly: GCA_963662155.1. Lineage (NCBI taxonomy): Eukaryota > Metazoa > Annelida > Polychaeta > Sabellida > Siboglinidae > Lamellibrachia > Lamellibrachia columna. Next base: position 6,142,321 of record OY759265.1, on the reverse strand, counting down.
TTAATTTGTTACATGGTCATGAACATGTGTATGGCCATTATTGGCCTATTTGGGAGAAAAAGGTGATTAGGCAAAACAAAAAATTTATATTGCTATATAAACTAAACTCGTGAAATGTTAAGGTGCAATTATATTATATATAAGTTCCTGGTGTATCCATAAACAGAGGTCTGTGATACATAGTGACTTGGCTACAAGCTGAGCATGATCAGTGGTCCCTGCTTTGGACTTCATTGGCCATGCTATGGCTATACTTAACAAAAACCCTGCAACATGCAAAGATATATATAAATTATACATATATATACCATACGTTACTAAGTACTCTTTCTTTAGAGTGACACATGAAGACCACAAGTGGTCTGTGGCCAGGAGAATAAGTTAAAGTATCATACCTCCTCAGTGTCACTATCAACAAACGAGGTGTCGGACATGGAGAACCCCTGGTGGTGAAGATGTGAATCATGATGACCAGACAACAGCAGAGGTTCACTGACCGACTGCGTCTCGGACCGCTCGGACAACGGTGGTTCACTAGAGTCAGTGTCGCTGGTCGACTTGACGGCAAAGGACTTTGACACGGAACCTTTCCTCGACGCACCATGATGCTTAGCTACATAGATGCTATGACTAGTATGAGACGTGTCAGACTTGTGTGAGATGCCAGGTTTCGACACGGAACCTTTCCTCCCCGTATCATGCTTCGCTGTCAAACTCCCATGGGAGGCATCTGACTTGTGAGAACCACTAGGTTTTGACACGGAACCCTTTCTTGCTGTATCTTTTACATTGCCATGTGCGGCAGGCTTTGGGTGATGTGTAGCAGATGACTTGCTGGGTTCCTCTGCCTTCTTCCCCACGTCTCCTTTGACAGGGTGAGTAGGGGCTGCCTTTGGTTTCCCTGCCTTCAGCTTACCTGCCTTCTTCATACCTGAGCCACCGCTCCACCTCTCCTGCCTAGACAGGCTAGACTCAATAACAACAAACACGGTCCTCTCCAAGTGTTCTTCATTAGCCGCTCATGTTCCCGTGGTCGCCATGACAATGCAGGCAAATTAACAACTTCTCATGAAATCGACTGAAGATCAGCGGAGACATGCAACAGATTATCATCAAGCGGAAGGGGTCACTGCAGCAGCAGAGTCAGCTATACAAACTTGCTACCTGTCACTTGTATCAGCCGCAATCAATACATACAGATGTCACTTAGTCAATGTCACCCGTCTGGCATGGAGCCACTGGTAATTTATGTCAGGGGCATGGGCTATTTGTTTATAGTATTTGTTATACTAATCAGACATTAATTTACTTGTGTATCACCGACACACATAGCCAGTGACTTTCCACGCTGACTCCCCTGGTTTTTCTCTTTTCACTAATGTTGCTAAACAGTAATACCCAATTAAAGTGTCTGCTCCCGTAGACCTGAACTGTGGTTGGAACATTGGAGACTCTATTTATAGCTGATGAACTCCTGGGAAGATCGTCCATTTTAAAGATTCCTCTAACCAATGCTAGTTCAGCTAAAAGGTAGCACAAGTTGGATGACGTGATCACCACGCCATCTGGAGGGTAAACCAGACATGCATGACATGTGGAACTAAAAAAAAAAATTGGCACTGCATTAATTATCTCTCTGCTAAGGTCCCTTCTACTGTTACAGGGTTAATAATTCTGCACCAGAATTAACTTTAAATATTTTAGCTCCAATTATAAAAATCCTGGGTGCCACTATTAATTTATAGGAAAGGATCTTCTTGCAAACAAAGGTCTGCATATATTTAGCCAACAGAGGGAGCCACATGCAACTCAAGAAATGAGCATGTGATTCTAAATATTAGCGGTAACTGTAAATCACTAACCTGGTGATTGATTAGGGCAAGTGATACAGACTGTAAGCTTGCCTACAATATGATTACATAAATGCTGTTTTTCAAGCAAAAAAAGAATGGAAGCAAGCCGCTGCTGCTTCTGATACACTGCCCATGGTAGCTGCATACCTTGGCCTAGTAAAATATTGTAATGCTAATCTTCCAATCTCATTAGCAGCCGGCACATCATACTAATGGATTAACAGAGGATTACAACAGCAAGATCAGCAGGCAAAATTTCTAAATACAATATCCTTATCCAGCATGTATAATCCCAACGGGCCACCAAATAGTGCGTTTACAACCTGCTACAACCAGTGTATTGTAATTAATTAGACTAAAAGGAAAGAAAGGCAAACACACAGAGCAAGAAGCTGCTGGACATTGATTTTAAAACAAAGATTATTGTGAATCCTGTACAAACATCTCTCTGAGCTACAGTTCTGTAAATTTACACATAAATTTTGTAACTTATTTGAAGATACATCCTTCAATTTTAAATGGTTTTTAATAATGCTATCACACACAACCTGATCACTGCCTGACTGATAAAACTCAACAGCTAACTGTGTGGCTGAAACTTAATACAGTGATGAGAGCGAAGAAAAAAACCTGAAATTATTTTTGCATGGCAAAGCCACACCTAAGACACGTAGTGGTGGCTGGTGCAACCCCCCTCTGTGTGGGGGTCTGGGGAAATTTTAAATGGAGGTCTCAGGTGCTCCCTGGGAGCTTCTGAGGTGTAAATGTGGCCGAGTCAATCACTGATTGAATCAGTGCAAAAACATGATTTTTAAACACACAAGTTTCACACATACCACGAAATACTGATTTACCACAGAACATAAATTTCTGAAAATTCTCATATGCTACACGCCCATTTAATGCTGTCAATTTCTACATCAGTGCACATATATATATATATTTATTTATTATATATATTTCTTGTATCGTCCACCATTAGGTGGCCACAGTTCAGATACATTGATCAGATCCATACATTAGGATTCAAATAAAAAATATTCTTCCATACTGTTCCTCTGTTTCAGTATTCAGTCATCATATTGTTGTTCCAAGATTAAGTTTGGTTTTGAGAATTATTCACTGACAGAAGATAGATCAACTTCACCCTGCTACCAAAAAATTGTTGAGTAGCTGAATGTCCCTACATCCAGTGGTGAAAATGTAAGCTACACAATAAAGCAACAATCAATCAAGTATGTTGAACAGTTTTGTTTGCATCACGTTTTATGTAGAACCCTGTCAAATGTTGATGATTTTCAAAATGAGTATAAAAACAGTAAGCAAAAAAATAAACAAATTTCATCCTGCTAATAGATAATTTATAAGTGGCTGAATGCGCCTATATACAGTTGGACAAAATTAATGTAGCCATAATATTATGTGTAAGCTTTGATTAAACTGCTGGCCCACTCAAACATACAGAACTGTGTAGTGATTTAAATTCTAGCAGGTTCTTTCCTACAATTTAGAATGAAAGTTGTTTTGCTGCGTCATCGCATGACTCGCTTGGGTCTTTCATGGGTTCATAAATGACCAAGTCAAAAGTAAAACAAACTTCATTGTAAAATGTAAGCAAGAACTGGTAAATGGTATAATATAGCGGACCTGTTATTGTTAGCCAACAATCTAAAAGATGCAAGGAGAAAGTAAACTTTTTCTTGACAACCTCTTGCAACAGTAATAGTTACTGCAGAAGGGATATGGAAAAATAGATGCATTAAATTGGAAGATGATTTTAGGATGACATACGCACATCAAAAATATTATTATTCAGAAACTACAAAGCACTTGCTAGAATCAACAACATGCAAATTGCTGGTTATTGAAGCTATTAAAAATGGGTACAAGTCGGTCTGGAATGCTACAACATTTCATGTTTGTCCATGGATTCTTTATATGGGTCATTCCATGTGAACTCAACCAAAATATTTGACATTTGTTGTATTGACCTCTTATTTTTTGGAATGAATGAATGAAATTAAATGAATGAAAAATTTGCTCAAGTAGTTTTCAAGGAATGGCAGTTTGAAATTGACAACTTTTTCAGACCCAAAAATGTGGGTAGCAGGTCAGTCACATGGAATGACCAATTACTAAAACTATGTTCACACAGACTTATGGACAGATAGCTAAAATAGATAACCTGTCCTTTTAACCTGTGGATTGTCCAGACAAAAATAGTTAGACCGGCTAAAGTTTGTAGGCTAAATCCACAGGTGTCGCTGTTTGTCATGTTATCTCTACGGTGTTTCAAACACCGTAGAGATAACATGACATGACATGACACCGTGTTTCAACATCTCGTATTCTATTTACTCTCCACTATACCATGTACTGATTCATCTGCCCACAAGTCTACCAAAAACATCAACTTTTTGTACTTCCAGTGGTTTGCTCGCACAGCCATTTTTAATGCTACAATATCTTGCGAGAACTTCTACTGCAATGTGTCCTCTCAGACTCCTCTGGTATGATATTAAGTCAATGTTTGAACCAGGGTTGTTTGATTTAAATCACTCAAAAAAAAAATCATTGATTTATGATTTTTTTGACTTCCGATTTTTTTATCGCTGATTTATGAATTTAACACAAATAATTGTTTACAAGCATCGAGATCTACAAAGTTTTGTGTGGTTTTTAATACAAAAGCACAAAGTTCGCACACTTGTGTAGCTGTATTGACACCAGATAGCCTGATAGTCAAATATTTTATGACATTGTGTATACCAGATTTTTAAAAAATCAAATAAATAAAAAATCTGATTTAAATTTTAAAAATCCGAATTTTTTTTTCCAACCCTGGTTTGAACAGCCGAGTTAGAACGGGTAGAGCCTCTATCTGTATTAGTAAAATGTCTCTCTAGTTAACATATACAGCTTACTGGGAACATTCCATCTCAGATCAACCAAGGCATGTTGCACTCATGTTTTGGAATTAAAAAAATTTGTTTACCAATTGATCCACGGGTCAAACGACAAGGATGTAGCTCGAATAATTTCTTAGTTATGACCATTTAATTTTTTTGGATTCTGTCATTTTTGTACATTTTCCAAAATCGTAGGTTTTTTCTTCTATTTTAAATACAAATAACTCAAAAACTATTTGGGCAAGAACGCTGAGATTTGGTATGCTTATTCTCCATATGTAGATACATATCATGAATACTCATTGACATGGAGTCATGATCAAACATCAGTGTGTGCATGGAAATAATATCTATTAACACGCGCATGAAAATATGTTTGTATTTATTATTTACTGAAACGGTCAATAAGCGTGAGATTTACAAATGTATGCGTGATACGGAAGCCAAAGGTGTGAGACTTGGTAGCTCTGATATTAGCATGTTCAGACAGACTTTATAATGTCCTACATTTAGACCGGTCTAAAGTCAGGACAGTCTTCTGTGTGACAGTAGCTTTACATGAATGGGAACTTTCATACTTTACATGAATGTTCAGTTACTTAATTTAATCTGCCCATTATGTTTAGTGATTTAATTTTTGTTTTACTCAATAACATAAAGGCAAGTTAAACCCCATTGGCATTGTCAAATATATGACGTCGTTGCAACTTTTCGTTTTGCAACATGTCATGTTGTTGGCAAATGTTGCTTATTGTCGGTTCCGATCAGGGCTGGGGTCAATTCCAAAGGAATTGGAATTAATCAATTCAATTCCAAATCCGGAATTGAAAGATTTTGAATGAGAGGAATTGGAATTGAAATTTTTTGAACAAAAGGAATTGGATTTGGAATTGAGCATCTGCTTTTTTTGTGACATCAACCAATATTTTTCTAGCCTGTTGTAGGTGGCTTTGTGTATAATAATGCTATCAACTCATGCATTGAGGATCTGAAAACTGAAATCCTGTCATTCATGCCAGTATCTTATGATTTCTTTATGTTGCCACTTGCCAGCGGGTTAATGAAGGGTTCCAGACTGGCTTTAATAGAAACATCAAAGATATTTTCAACTGTTTACAGACCTGGGAAGTTAGCCCTTTTACACCCATGAAAATACACTTATTGGCAGGCTACAGCCATGTGGTTGATCAATCAGTAATCACTGATTACTAATCAGAGATCAATGACCACTGACCAACAATACAAAGCATAGGCAAGCTAGCTGTAGCCAAATGTGTGAAAATGGTTTCCCACTTACCAGTATAAATATGTGTTGTCTAACATGCATCATCATAACAGTGTGCAACAGTCATAGTCACGGGCAACTGAATCAGCTTGAGCCCCTGTAACTAATATATATATATATATAAGGGTATGCAACTAGGAATGACCCTACTCACCTTTCAACATCCGTATCTCGGCGTTGCGATGCGTAATCCGAATACTATGACCTTACACAAATGTCCCAATGAATAAACTTTCACTATACCTACTTGTCATTAAAAACATATATGGATTTCTTATAAAAAAGAGGTACGTTAACGACTGTACGCACAGAAAACACATCAAACCGCATAAGGTAACGTGACAATGTTACCGGAAGTGAGGTGCAAAATCCCTTGTTAGCCAAATAGTCTACCCAACAACAGATGACACCTGCTGTAGAATGTGTCAGACTGATCACTGGCTCCTTTTGTTGGGTAGACAGGTGAGTGGGGTCATTCCTAGTTGCATACCCTTTTATATATATATTAGTTACAGGGGCTCAAGCTGATTCAGTTGCCCGTGGTCATAGTGTACAGGTCGGTCAATATGCCCCCTGTAAAGTCGTCTGTCTTTGAACATTTTCTGAAATAATTTTTGTGGATTGCTCATTTCTATGTAACTTAATTACACATGTATGATAGTCATAATGATTATGCAAAGAATAATGACATGCTACATGCATATTAATCTTTCATTGTTGACTTTTGTCGTTATGTGGAATTGGAGCGGGAGCGGGAATTGGACGATTTTGAAAGGAATTGGAATTACTAAAAAGAATTGAAGAAAAAAAAGGAATTGGAATTGAATGAAAAGGAATTGCAAGGCCAAGGAATTGGAATTGATTGAAAGGAATTGACCCCAGCCCTGGTTCCGATTATTGATATTATCAAGATGTTCGTGTCCACACCAATACGGGGTTGAAACGAGAGTTGTGCCCAAAAACGTATCCATTGTCAAGGTGATTGTGCCACAATTGTGGCCTTTGAAGTTTGACCTAGGTCTTGGCGACGTTCAACTCTTCGCCGCTCATGCCGGCACGAAATCGTGTCAAACATGATCTTTTCAAAACAAGGTTCAACAAACACTTACTACACTTACAAATCTACACTGGATAAATATTTCAAATATCTGCATAATTACGCACAGTTAGCAACATACAACTGCCAATTCACAAATCATGAGATTAAAAGCAGGCCAATGTTCCACGTAGTCGAAGACAAGATAACGTCAATGTCCAAGGTTCAGGCCTCTTCGAACATGCGGCCAAGTTGCGGCTTACATAAATGTCAACGAATGCGCCGTCTTTACTCCGTAGTTTAATAACGACAACTTAATTAAGCGAGTGTACGCCATATGATTGATGACTTGCTGCATCCCTCACCTGTTTGGCCATTGTGGTGCAGAAATTGCAAACTTTGTTGCTAAAAATCAACTTCCGATCCCGTCAACAGTGAACAAGTCGGCGAAGAGAATGCGTCAGGTGTAGGACACGTGACCAGTGGTAGGTCAAGTTGACCCAAATCCTCGTGATCGAGGAGTCTACTAGCCAAACTCCCCACCAGTGGCGCCACTAACCATTTCTACTAGCCTCTCTTATCCAGGGTTCTGCCTACAGTTACATTTCCCATTGGTGGCCATATTAACGTTTTGCAAAATTATAAGAAAACGTGACCATCAAAAATTATAAAAGTTTTCACCAGCCGCTGTCATCATTCCACTGACATGCTGGTCGAGTTTTGTCAAAATTAGACATTTCTAACTCTTGTAATATGCCAGTATGTGCGATACCCCTCAATGTTTACCAATTTTGGCATGAATTACGACGCACCCGTGTCTAATCGCCAAAAAAATCACAAATATCCTTCCGCCTATTAAAATCATCTAAAAATCCACCATTTCACTCAGCAAACCTGGTAATGTCCGTGCACAAATGCACTTATGTCAGATCGTATGAATTTTTTAATACGTCCTATATATCCAAACTTACTATGCCCTACATTCGTGTGTAACACACCAGGAAGTCTAACAGAGGCATGATCCCTCCAGGCTCTGTGATGGGATGAGAGCTAGTGGATAAGACCACAGTTGAACTTCCTGTTTACTGTGTCACATGAATGTAGGGCGTATTAAATTGCGATATGTGAATTTAAACAATTCGTATGATGTGACATCAGTGCAATTGAACAGGCATATTCACAGGTTTGTTTGTAGAAGCTATTGGCTGTGAAATAGTGCATTTTTTTAGAGTTTATCAGGCGGAGAGATTTATGGGATTTTTTTGCTATGGGCCACGTGGGCGCATGAATACATGGCTATTTTTGTCAAAATTGATGGGCATCGCATGTCAGGGCGTTTTAAAAGAGCCGGAGGCATGTGATTTTGACAAAATTTGGTCAGCATGTCAATGAGATGATGGCAATTGCTGTGAAAAAATTTCAGAATTTTTGATGGTCACGTTTTCTTATAATCAGACAAAACGTTAACATGGCCACCAATGCAATTCTTTACAATGGTCTGAACCCTGGTGTGGCGCCACCGTATGTTGCACACACCGGAGCTTGGGATTAAACAGCATACACTCTCAAACAGTGGTGTAACTCAGCATATCACCACCGGTACAACTAGATTATAAATTCAAAATAGAACAGTTGCGAAGTGGGATTGGCAACATCATTGTTTACGTCAGTGTGCGCAATAGTGCACTTGCGTTATTGTGTTTCTAGACACATTTTTGACACAAACACTGTACACCACTGCATGCTACTGAAACTGAGATATTTCTTGAAAAAACAATAGGAGCTCACCAATTGAAATAAAGGAGTCAGACCACAGTTGAAAATTGCATTGGTGGCCATGTTAACGTTTTGTTAGATTATAAGAAAACGTGACCACTAAAAATTCTGAAACTTTTTCATAGCATCTGCCATCATCTCTTTGACATGCTGACCAAGTTTTATCATAATCACATACCTCCAGCTCTTTTAAAACGCCCCGACGTGCGATGCCCATCAATTTTGACAAAAATAGCCTTGTATTCATGCGCCCACGTGGCCCATAGCAGAAAAATTCCCATAAATCCCTCCGCCTTTTAAACTCTCAAAAAAATGCACCATTTCACAGCCAATAGCTTCTACAAACAAACCTGTGAATATGCCTGCTCAATTGCACTTATGTCACATCATATGAATTCTTTAAATTCACATATCGCAATTTAATACGCCCTACATTCGTGTGAAACAATAAACAGGAAGGTCAACTGTGGTCTTACCCCTAAAGGTTAAATGCAAGTTGTGGCCGTGAGGAAATGCGGAGTGGCGCCACTGGTGGGGCGTTTGCAAATAACCTTGATTATCCAAGATCCGACATGTGGCGCCACCGTTTGTCGCATACGCCAGAGCCTGTAATCAGAGCGTAAGCTACGTTAACTCTGACGGAAATTAGGAGCAGGTGGAGTATGTCAGCATCATTTAAGTTTAAATACAAATCTTTCGTAATCATCCCGAACGGCAAAGACCGATGTTGGTGATTCAATAATGAGGACGTTCCTCCTGAAAATTCCCGTTGCAAAGGCGTGAGGCCAACTAATTCTTTTAGTGTTGCACTGCCTTGGTTGTTGGCCTTTTCAAAGGTGTGATGCCGACTATTTCTTTTAGTGTTGCACTGCCTTGGTTGTTGTCCTTTTCAAAGGTGTGAGGCCGACTAATTCTTTTAGTGTTGCACTGCCTTGGTTGTTGTCCTTTACAAAGGTGTGAGGCCGACTAATTATTGTAGTGTTGCACTGCCTTGGTTGTTGTCCTTTACAAAGGTGTGAGGCTGACTAATTATTTTAGTGTTGCACTGCCTTGGTTGTTGTCCTTTACAAAGGTGTGAGGCTGACTAATTATTTTAGTGTTGCACTGCCTTGGTTGTTGTCCTTTACAAAGGTGTGAGGCTGACTAATTCTTTTAGTGTTGCACTGCCTTTGTTGTTGTCCTTTACACAGGTGTGAGGCTGACTAATTATGTTAGTGTTGCACTGCCTTGGTTGTTGTCCTTTACAAAGAGGCGAGGTTGTTTTTTTTTTCACTGCTCAAAATCGGCAGCGTTTCACTCCACTTCCAATGCTCCTCCGCCTTTCTTACACCCTCTTAACACAGTCTTCCCATTTTAATCGTATCTGCAAGGATAATGGGATGATACTAAGACAAAATTTCAGCTACATACATGCTAAACTGACGGAGATATGAGGGAACAGACATACATATGTTATGTACATACATACAGAGTCACAAACTAATTTATACACACACGCACGCACGCACGCACGCACGCACGCACGCACGCACGCACGCACAGCTTTGAGGGACTTACAGGGATAAAATAGTTTTTGTTGTTGGCGTTTTTATACCGCAATGGGGTTAGTAAAGCAATTCCAGTCCAGTTACAGTACAGTGACGACGGTGTATATTTTCGGCCTATATACCTTGTATACTTTACAACAGACTTCAGGGGTATAAAGTCAGCGTTTGCCACATGTGTTACAATGGTTGTTGTGTCACGTTACGTGGGAAATAGTTGGAATTTCTTGCGGCGTTGCATTTCAGAATTGGGCAAGGGGTAGCAGCCATTTTGTTTAGACAGCCGGCTTTACAAATTGGGTCAATAGCCTAGCACGTGGATTGCTCGGGGGGAGTCAAGTTGGATTAGTCACGGTAGGTCGCCGCGACCGCCACGGGTTTTCAATACCTGCATGGGGTTATTTATAAACACGCCGTGGTTGCTTTGAGGAATTGCAAACAATTAATTGATTGCAATTCGCCTTGATGTGCACAAAAATTGTTTGGTGTGGATTTCGACCACTTAAGAAACATGATAAATACCACTGCCAATTATGTTATGGCGACGCGTGCACTGAAAATGATTAAGCACAGTTAAATGGCATTCAGAGTTGTGGAATTTCTTCACTTACCTAAAACGGAATAGGTAAAGCTAGTTTAATAGCTTGAACTTGATTGCAGTGTGGTATAAGCCTCCAAAGTTGAATGTGGAGCAGCCGGATATGTATTGTAATTCATTTGTGAAATTCATGTCGTCCAGTGATCAGCTGGTGTGGAAATATTTGAATGTTGTGTGGCTTTATCTTTGTCCACATTGGGTCATCCGGTGCGAAGATACATTGATTATAGGTGTGATTTTTCATGGCCGGTCCTCCGACGCGGAGATGCATTGAACATGTGTGTGTTTTTCACCTTTTGTCCACAGTTGATCCTCCGGTGCGGAGATGAATTGAATATGTGTGACTCCCTTTGTGCACATTTGGTCCTCCGGTGCGGAGATGTATTGAATATGTGTGACACCTTTTTCCTCCGGTGCGGAGATGTATTGAATATGTGTGACACCTTTTCCCTCCGGTGCGGAGATGTATTGAATATAATTTTTTTTATGCATATATGTGACATTTCCTTTGTTTACAGTTGGTTCTCCGGTGCGGAGATACATTGAAGATATATGGGTGCTTTTTTCCATTTATCTTCAGTGTAGGGCGATGCAGTTCGCCAGCCCCCCCCCCCCTGCTGCCTAGGTATACTTCTTGTCTCCCTTCGAAGGCGCTTGAGTGATGGAACACTGAGCGATAATTGAACCAGGGATGGGTGTAGGCGGTGGGGGGGGGGGGCTATGCTGGTCGGTTTGTGGCTTGCATTGATGCCGCCTTTGGTTTACAGTATGCCGAAAGCCACAAGGGCGAAGACAGCGGATGAGGCGTCGATGGAGGAGGAGTCTCCACCTGTGCAGCCACCTACCGTCGACCCGGCTTTGTACGCGACACTGATGTCGGCCATCTCAACACAGATCGCGCAAGGGTTCAAGGCCTTGCAAACCGGGAACGAGGCAATTCCGTCGACGTCGGCCTCGTCAGACCAAGGAGCGTCCCGCAAACGCAGACCCTCGACGTCGGACGACTCGAGCGAGAGCGATTGGGACCAAGATCATGGAGACGCGACCTTCGAGCGACGCGCTCGCAGAGGCATAACTGACAGAAAGAAAAGTAAGATGTCTATGCATATGGCGTATGGGGAAGTAGGGAATGGTCTCCCTCAGTCGACAGTAGAAAAAAATTGTTCTACTGATTATATGCCCATACGTTGTCTAAGAAGGTCGCACATTCTAGACATTAACGTTGACCCAAGCGCATTAGGCGAAAACAAAACTAAGCAGGATGTGGTTCCGGTCACAGAGATTGACGAGTTGCTGGAACCAATCATGATTTATTCAGCGGTTAGGGCCTATGGAAGGCCATCAGTTAATATCCTACATGAAACATGTTAAAACAATCTACGTATTACAATCCACTTAAGGGTTAAGTAGACATCATGCAATCTGCCCCGCTCGTGTACCATGTGACACCACTGATTGAGGGCTTAGTACTTTGTTGACGTGTAGGCGGTGACGGCAGTTACGTCATGTTGCAATGTCAACTGATAACGAAGTCAAGCATATATAGTTATTACCTTTAGACGACCAATGACGTTGCAACAGTCACGCCCCTGACATCACGTCTCTGACATCACGCCTAATTTAAGACTAGCGTGACTTATTGCAACGCATTCCGTTGACACAGGTGCATTTGACACAACATAAGATGTAATCGTTAGAGCCCGTTGTTACTTTCTGTACTCGCTACGACATCGAGTCATATTCGTCATCTCGGCGCATTACGTATCTACTCTTTTACCTTTTTACTGTATGGTGGAAGCGAAGGTTCACATATGTTCAATCGTCACTCAAATGACATCTACTCTCATAAACAGGAAATCGGGCGTGTATATCTCTATTCGAATCTGCATTGTCGCGGAAGATCGACACCGAAGACTGTGAAAGTGGTGCGTACATTTTATGTGAGCCTATCTGTATGTAGTAATACATTCCATTTCATGATTGACTGTGTACTATGGAATGCAACACATGTATACTGTTTGAATATATCCACTGATGTTGCAGGTAACATTGACTTGGCATGGACTTCAAGAGAAAAGTGACCGGAGCTGTTGCATTATCCGTTGAAGGAATAAACCAATTTACTGAACGACGATACAAGCTATTTTCTTCAGAACGGTTTTAGGCATACCGAGTAATTTTGAATCAACCTAAGTTATTGTTCAATGAAGTCTTAAGTGGAGTCACAGGTAGACGGCCGTTTCTGGAACTTATTACATGTGACCGGTGGTTGGTTGATCAGCTGCGAGCAAGCCCTGGGTATGGATTCAGGGAACACTTTATCCTGGACCAATGGCTCCAGTGGTCTGCAAAATGACAGCTTCGATTTGGTTAAGAAAATTCATCCAAAGAAAATGGATAATTTTAGTATTGCCATGGTAATCGTGTGTGCGCTAGGTTTGCCGGGTAATCTGCTTGTAATCGCTGTTTATGTCCGACAGATGACAACATCGATGAGAGTGTATATGTTTGCCCTGGCCGTCGCTGATTCAGCGGTCTGTGTTTGTGGAAGTGTTCTGATAGTTGGTGTTACTGGCCTCGTCACAAAGGTAGTAGTCTTGTATAGTATGAATATATCGTTCACCTTCTCGGCGCTTCTTCTAGTGCTTGTGTCGATTGAGCGTCTTATCGCGATTAGACGGCCGCACACGTTCAGCATGGAGGCACAGCGAGCAAAGACGGCTTTAATGGTCGTTTTTGTGGCTGCAGCGACACTCGCAACCGTGAGATTAGTGGCGGTGATTATGAAATATGTACGGGTCGTGAGAATAATTGAAATTAGTATACTCTTTTCTATCGTGTTGATAATGATCACTTGCTACACTCTAATGGCGCTTACTCTGTTGAAAAACATCAAAGTATCTCGGAACCAAGTCGGCGTGCTTAATGTGATACGTTCCTTAAATCCGGGACCTTCACACATGTCCTCGAAAGTTACAGCAACTGGGCAGACTGGTGATCCGAAGTCAGCGCCCGTGAGCACTACCAACAAAGCAACAGCGAAACAAGCCAATGCCTTCAAAAATGTGTTTTTGCTGTTCGTAATCTCGGTTGTTTTCGTAGCTTGCTGGTTGCCAGCGTGGTTGTCCAACGTCGGTGTTTCCATCCCATCGGACGTGAAGCGGACATTTATCATAAACTCTGTTGTCAATCCGTTCATCTACGGCGTCGCCAGCGCCATGTTCCGGAAAGACGTGCGACAGTTCTACAGCCAAACACGTGTCAAACTGTCCGCTTGTTACCATTGAGCGTGTTCGTGGATACGTGCTCTCCTCATTACAAACGTCGCCTTTACGAACTTAAAACTTGCTAAATGCAGTAAATTTATTTTGTAATTTGGTGACACTATGATATACTGTTCAATTGTTGGCTATTTTTTATGAATATGTTAAGTTTTCTCACTACTTATTACAAATGGGGATATAGAAAGGCATTTAGAGCTTGGTGTAAAGAAAACTGTTTTATGTATTCGGTCTCCTGTTTGATATAAACAAATTGGAATGCTTAAAGACTAAGCTTAGATTCGTGACACGATTTAGTGGTTTTTATATTGTATGTGTTAACAAATTTAGTTATTTTCTACGTCTAACTTAAGCGAATGCCCGAAACTTAATTGTTCTACGACTAATTTAAACGAATACCTAAAACTGTAATATCGGATTGTTTTCTCGGAATAAATTGCCAAATGAAACATGAATGGTAGCAATTTTAAATATCAAAGAAAGAGATGAGGCATTACAAAATTGCAAAATATTACAAGATTACAAAATATATAGGCCCAACATTTATATTTCTATTATAGTTCTTATTGTGCTACACTGTGATTAAAAAACGTGTAAAATTGAGAGTGTTCATTAATAACCATGACTGTATAATAAACACATTGGTCATATTTGGGGCATTTTAGTGGTTATTTGGGGGGAGGGTATTAGGCTAACTCGTGTCTGTATACAATGCGGAGATGTTAACCAAGGAATCTACGAGGACAACGAAAGGTAATTTTGGTAGGACGTGCGTGCTTGTGTGTGTGTGCGTGCGTTCGTATGTGCGTGCGTGCGTGAATGCGAGTGTTATATTTAACAACACACCTATGTATTTATCCTGCCGGAAGTGAACATAGTCGGGAGTAAACACAGTGTCAAGGTTCCCTTGACGGTTTCAAATGTAGGGCCTAGTCATTGTATTAAATATATTAAATATTTATTACTAGTAGAAATCCAGATATTTTCATTACATGATGAATTAATAATAATACATTTCTTATAAAGAACAAGCTAAGTTTCATCTAATGTACATACAATACAAGTTAGTGTCACTGCCACCTAAGTGGCAGTGACACTAGTGACACTAAACCATATCCCCAAACATTATTTTATGTCTTCCTCCCAATTCTTTAACTCGATACCTCTGAATATATGTTTGATGTTGTATATTAAATTGTGTTAGAACAATGACAAACGGTTAGCTAAGTGAAGGGGTATTACATATATGTGTACTTGTATCAAACAATATATCTTAGCACAAGCGAACTTATAAAGAAGAACAGCATAGTTAATATCGAACACAGTTCAATGTGTATTAGTTGACATTTCGCACTGGGTTTTGGTTGTACTGATTTGGAGCTTAATAAACTGTTTGTCTAAAATATGTTTTCTTGTTCTGTATAACTAGCAAATTGGTCCATTGTTACAATTCACTTAATAATATCAAATTTTAAATCTTCATTTACGGTAATTAATTGTCTATTGGAATACACTAACTATTTTATGCATGTATAATACACGTGTATATAAATAACTATGTGTTCGTGCCGGTTTGAAATGGGCAAATGTAGCAGTTAGTATTTATAATTACAAAACATTGTTTTACGTGAGTGGAGAAGCCACATAGGCTATGAGCATGAACATTGTTAGTGATTGTTTCTGGACTAGTTGAATCATGAACATTGTCAGTGATTGTTTCTGGACTAGTTGAATCATGAACATTGTCAGTGATTGTTTCTGGACTAGTTGAATCATGAACATTGTTAGTGATTGTTTCTGGACTAGTTGAATCATGAACATTGTTAGTAATTGTTTCTGGACTGTTGTTAACAATTCTAATTATGTATGCTGTATCTAATGCATTCTGGATATAACTGAGTAGTTTCGTTTAGTATTCATTTCTACCTAATGGACATTGATGCATTGCTCCATTTCATTTCCGTCTATCACACAGCAGCCATTTAATGGCGCGGCTGCACGACACTAGAATGTCAACTAACACGCACGCTGCCTAATCATGTCCAAGGTTGCAATAACAGAAGAGACAGACCGGCACTGACACGCTGCAGCCCAGTCCTTCTCTCCCCACGTGTATGCTGTATCCTCATGTAAATAAGCACCGGCTTTGTTGGCCTCAGTGGTCAAAGTAACTTAACTAATTAACTTCCATTTTCCATATTTGTACATGTCTACGTCGCATCATTACAATCTTTGCATAAAGTGCATAGTAAAGAAACTACAAATAAAAACGTATTAATCGACCTTTTTGTGTACCATTGAAACGAATTTAGAGTAGCTTATAAATCAGAATTTCAGTCTGCATTAAATTTAGAAAAACAAACCGTATCAAAACAAATTAATTGTACAGTATAGTTTTCCAAATTAGTCTTAACGATAGCAGGTTTGATAACACGCGACTCAATGGATCTACTGACTGTGTGTAAGTGGTTTTGTTTAGCCTCTACAAGCATAAAGCTGCACGCTATCACAATGTAAACTAATATCCACCAAGTATGATCAGTTTCATTGACTACACACAACATATTAATTGTCACGAGTAATGATATATATCATAGTAGGCCAACCAATAAACCATCAACAGCATGAATGTATATAGGACACAAATACACTTGTTTTACTTCCAACCCGCGTCCGCTTTGATTTTCTTACAAAGCAACAAGTGAACGAACGATTACTATTTTATTATACATTTATCTGCTTATTCCCCGTAAGTACGACAACAAAACAAGAACCACGTGACACTGGCACTGTAGTAGATATAAAATTGTCATAAATTTCTCTTCCCTCTACTGCAAGAACTAAATTTGCAATCTCATTCTGCTATATGTCGACTGTACAAGGTGGTAGTTCCATCCTTGATGTTGACAATAGTTCAATCACCAGTCATGTTGACAATAGTTCAGTCACCAGTCATTTTGACAAAAGTTGAGTCATCAGTCACAAGGACACAATCAACGAAATACGAGTGTGCACTTCTCATATAGAAGATTGAGGTAAAACGGTTTATATATATATATATATATATATATATATATATATATATATATATATATGATCTAGTAAATTATTAGTAATAGCATATTTGAAAAATAAAAAACTTCCTGGCTTAATTAAACAGACACAAGGTCCCGCCGTATGTCCCGCCGTACGTCCCGCCGTATGTCCCGCCGTATGTCCCGCCGTATGTCCCGCCGTATGTCCCGCCGTATGTCCCGCCGTATGTCCGCCGTACGTCCCGCCGTACGTCCCGCCGTATGTCCGCCGTACGTCCCGCCGTACGTCCCGCCGTACGTCCCGCCGTACGTCCCGCCGTACGTCCCGCCGTACGTCCCGCCGTACGTCCCGTCGTACGTCCCGCCGTACGTCCCGCCGTACGTCCCGCCGTACGTCCCGCCGTACGTCCCGCCGTATGTCTCGCCGTATGTCCCGCTTTACGTCCCGCCGTATGTCCCGCGTATGTCCCGCCGTATGTCCCGCCGTATGTCCCACCGTACGTCCCGCCGTATGTCCCGCCGTACGTCCCGCCGTACGTCCCGCCGTATGTCCCGCCGTATGTCTCGCCGTATGTCCCGCCGTGCGTCCCGCCGTATGTCCGCCGTACGTCCCGCCGTACGTCCCGCCGTATGTCCCGCCGTATGTCCCGCCGTACGTCCCGCCGTATGTCCCGCCGTATGTCCGCCTTACGTCCCGCCGTACGTCCCGCCGTATGTCCCGCCGTATGTCCCGCCGTATGTCCGCCGTACGTCCCGCCGTACGTCCCGCCGTATGTCCCGCCGTACGTCCCGCCGTATGTCCCGTCGTACGCCTCCGCTCTTCGATATGTTGTGTGAGGTCTGCTGCTTTCAGAATGGCCAGACAGTGCTTAGTGTCGGTGTTTGTCCGTTCGTCCATGTGCATACTAAAATCATCAACAAGTTTGATGTGTCCGTCGCCGTGGTGTCCAGTAAGTCCGCACACTCAAGTAGAAACTCAAAGACCGTGAATCCGTTGTTTCTGTTTGGCAGAGGACGATATATCACGACATGGCGAAGCGATTGAGTGTCACTGCTAACAAGCACACCCATTGACTCAAATGTCCTTGTTTTCGGTAGGTCCAGTTGGCGCCTGACTTATATAGGACAGCAACACCATCACCGATACCGCGCTTTCTGTCAGCATGTCGCAGTTGGTAGCCGGCAGGCGTGATGCAACTCGCGGACACAGAGTAGTCAGGAGTCAACCACGTCTCTGTGATGGCGAGAACGTCAAGATCGTTATCCTCAATGAGCTCGCATATCATGGTCACCTTGCCAACTTTCCTGACAGCACAAACAGATATGGCATTCGGCAGACAGATATACACTGGGCCTGCTGGGTTTTCATTAGTTGACGTCATGTACAACTGGCGTATATTGCTTAAGCAAGCCCCACTTCGTGCTCGTGCCATGTCTCTTCCTCGTTGACCAATGCATATGAGAAAAAGGGTCGCCTTCTGCTTGTCCGACAATTTGTGTGCATCCGGACCGGCTTGCACGATCTCCATGAGTTCTCGCCATCGGGCCCAATTTTCACTCACATTGCCTGTAAAGTCCATTGCTGGTACTTTGGCAGCCGTTGTGTTTCACTGACACCATTTCGTGCTTTCCGACAATTCACTTTTACAGAGCGAAGAGAGTAGCCAGGGTCAACCTGGTCAACTCTCACCTGAGTCCACGCATGCCGACTTAGCCAAGCCAGCAGGTAGAAACAGGGCTCAGTAAATATTAACACTTAAGCGTGTATCGTAACTCAGATACGGCTTTAAGAACACTGTATTCTTCGTATTCACTGCAGTATTCATACATATAATCAACAGAACATTATCAGAATAACGGTGTGTCGTGAACAGCATCGATAGGTATATAAGCAATAAATATACAGTAATACTTATACAAGTAACTGTAAGATTCATAGTGTATATATGTGGAGATTATGACATCATAATGTGATTATTGTTCGTAACGTAGCATGTTAATATTATTAATGTTCGTAGTGGCCACCTGGCGGATAGCACCAAACATTACAAAACCGTCGTTCGTCCTCCTGTGCCGGGGCCTTCAAGCGTTTCAGCTCAGGATGGTGTAATTACTGCCAACGCAGCTGCAACGTAAACCAAGACCTACAAAGATGTGTTGTTTCTATTTATCATCACGATCGATTTTGCAGCGTGTTGGCTGCCGCAATGGATCGTCGGGGTTTTTGTTCCAGCCGAAGGGAGACGAATATTTATTCTTAACTCTGTTTTCAATCCGCAAGACGTTCGCCAAACTGTCCGCTTACTTCCACTGAGTATGTGGCTTGATACTTACTGCCTGACTGTTGATGTCATCTCCACGAATGCCTAATGTGAATTAGTAATGTGTGTTACGTAATCTTCGTCAAACTCTCTGTGAAAGCGCGTTTCCTGGGAGATATGCCGCCGCTGACGTCACAAAACGGAACGACCATATTAGGGAAACCAGCTGCGAGATCGCTGTGAATTATCACATTTGGAAACAAATATAATATGATGCAGGTGCTACCTGTTGGCGAACGCCATTTTAAAACATGCGTAATTTTTTAATTTCTATAATATATAAGGTTTATTTAAGAAAAAAGTACACATATATATATATATATATATATATATATATATATATATATATATATATATATATATATATATATATATATATATATATATATATATATATATATATATATATATATATATATATATATATATATATATATATATATATATATATTAGTGCCCTGCGCGGGCCGGGCCGGGCCGGGCCTGGGCCTACATACTGCGGGCCCGGGCCGGGCCTGGGCTAAAAACAATTTAAACACAACGGGCTTGGGCCGGGCCTGGGCCGAGCCTGGGCTGGGCCTGGACATAATAAAAATATTCATACAAAACACCGATTATTACTTTATGTTTTAATAAAAACTGATTATAAATTGTAATTCCGGTTAATGAATGCTTAAAATTATTTCTTTAATATTATATAGTTGCAAATTGAGACCTTGCATGACATCTAATGGCCCCATAAGTTCACTTGGCTGGAAGTAGCCAGCCCCAAATGTTTACTTTAGAAATATTTGCAGAGGCAATCAAGCCATGATTAACCATCAACTTATCACCCCTTGACCCTACCAGTGGACATTCTATTATCTAGGTCTTCCCTCCAAACATTGCCCACCTGAATGACCTGCCCACTGCCAAGTGCCCTCTAGGCCACTAGCCCACAACCAAGTACCCAACCCAGTTGGTAACTGGTATTTCTCCCCAGTCTTAATTCATTCACACTTGTACTAATTCACACATGTCTGAACCTGTCTGTCTCAGGCTAGTGACTTCAGGCCTGCTGGAAATGCCACTGGGTGTCAGAGCCAGTAGGTAACATTTAATTGAAATATCATATTAAATTATGTTAACTTAGTTGAGCTAATTCAATTAACAATATAAATTAGGGTTATGGCTTGCATATGGGTTAAGTCAGGGTTAGATAAACAAATCTCCTACCCTAACCATAAGGCAATACATTAAAGCCAAATATAACAAATGTTATCATATTTAATAGTAATGACACTAAGAAGTTTTTCTTTATTTTTCTTCAGGATATTCGTAAGTTTGAAGAAGTTGGTGGTGCTGGATTTTTAGAACTCATCCAGCACACTATGGAACATCAGCATAAGAGTAGTACTCCACTAAGAGCTAAGGATATTATTCCCCATCCCATATATGTATATATGTTTTTTTTATTTAATAAAACAATAAGTCTGTTTTACAGTTTATTTGTTTTTCGTCTTTGTTATAAGATTATAGGTTTATCTTCTCTAAACTTAGCCGGCCGCGGGCTTGCGGGCCGCGGGTATGGGCCGGGCCTGGGCCTGAAACTTGCGAGCCGGGCCGGGCCTGGGCTAAACATTCACGGTCTGGGTCGGGCCTGGGCCGGGCCTGGGCCTAAATTCTAGTTTGCGGGCCTGGGCCGGGCCGGGCTTGAAAAATTATTGCGGGCCTGGGCCGGGCCTGGACTCTAACTGCTAATTGCGGGCCGGGCTTGGGATCAAATTCTAGGCCCGCGCAGGGCACTAATATATATATATATATATATATATATATATATATATATATATATATATATATATAATTATATACTATGCGTTATGTCCGTTATAGGCAAGTATCCGTTATGGAAAATGTTAGATACCCACAAGGCGGCGCCATTATAAAATGAATGGATATGTTGTCGTTCACTAGTTGGCATTGTCGCGGACGGTACAAAAATTAGAGGTTGATAAAACAATACAGGAACTGTCATTAATATATGTGGGCCATAAACTTAGTTCCACTGCATGGACACCAGACGGCGTGTGGAGCCGTGATCGGTCCCATGTAATCACCATTTCTTTGATCCCTCTACAAACAAATGATTAATTCGCCGAGTGACGTAATTGACATTGTACTCCGTCAACTAACAATTTCTTCTAAGTAAATGGCCTACTTTCATAAGCAAGTGTAATGATATATTTTCATAGAGGCTGTTATTATATTTCATCACACGCACGCACGCACGCACGCACGCACGCACGCACGCACGCACGCACGCACGCACGCACGCACACACACACACACACACACCACACTCAAAGAATGAGTTGATGGAGACAGGTATGGCTGTTGCGATGGAAGACAGTGAGGAGCAAATAGACGATGCGATAAAGGAGACAGTTTAGACGGAAGATTCGGAAACTGGTGAGACGAAGATGGCAGGAACGAAAGAACAAGTCGTCACCACCTACGTTGTTGTAGTTTATGGTCGCCGTTGGTTCATTGTGAATATATGGATGATGACAACACTTTCCATGATGCATACACGACCCCACCCAGGGGCAAACTAGAAAGGATGAGAGCCTGGTTGACCACGAGGACATCCTCGTGGAGGTATCTCCTCGACATCAGATTAAGATGCAAATGGACATTTTCACAGGCGAGAGAGACGAAGTCCACGCAAAGTTAAACAAACAGTTGACATAATTAGAATAACAGACTGTCTTTGTATGGAAACTTATCTTGTGATTATGTATGAATGAATGATTCCGTAAGAATCCATCATTTCAGAGTAGCTACATGTAAATTATTTTAGAAATATTTGAACTTCCTTACATTGCAACTGTGAATACATAAAGAGGATGTAAGCTTGTTTATTTGACATTTCCTGAATACTATTTAATGACTGTATAAGTTACCAGTTCATTATTAAAAACAATTTAACTGCGACTAGTTAAACACAACCTAACTATGTGAACTAATAGCTGTGCATACAGGTCAGTACAAGTCTGAACGCTGTCACCGCACCCGATGGTGTTGGCCCCAACATGCAAGACGATAACCTAGCAAAAACATGTGTAGTTATTCAACATTCAATCATAATTTTTTAACTATTTATCAGACGCATTTATTCTTTAGTGTTTTTAAATTTAAGTGAATTATTCTCACAGTGTGATACCTAACAATTGAACATATTTTCTTTGCAGTTTCAAGGAAATGTTCCCAAGTTTGGGGTCCATTTTTGCTGTTTTCACATTTCTCACGACTGCAGACATATCATAAGACTATAAAACAAAATAGATATGCAATAATTTTTTTTAATTGACATCCCAAGTTAGTAAATAAAAAAATATATAAACATATACGCCAAACATTGCTGTGATTTGTAATTTCGTTACTGAAAAATTGCAGGGGAAGGCAGTGTAAATTGAGCCATTCTTGATTCTTATTAATAACTAGGGCACAATTATATTCATAAGACAACATTATTTTTACTCACATAAACTATGATTATTAGTAGATCATTTTATACCAAGATAATATATCTAGCATGCATAGATAATTATATGTAGTCTACACGCATAATTAATAAGTCGACACACTTAATTGATATAGATTTATAGGGCAACCACCACCAATGTAACTAACTGCTAATATATTGCCTTGTAGCTATCCGATGTCCCAATTTGTTCGAAAAAATGAATTCCTTTATGTATTTTGGGGTAAAGAACACTCGTCTTCATTCTTTATCCGCTGCTCAATTAACACTCCCTTCGGCCTTGGGTGGCTCAACTAACCCTCCCTTCGGCCTTGGGTGGCTCAACTAACACTCCCTTCGGCCTTGGGTGGATCAAGTAACCCTCCCTTCGGCCTTGGGTGGCTCAAGTAACCCTCCCTTCGGCCTTGGATGGCTCAACTAACCCTCCCTTCGGCCTTGGGTGGCTCAACTAACCCTCCCTTCGGCCTTGGGTGGCTCAACTAACCCTCCCTTCGGCCTTGGGTGGATCAAGTAACCCTCCCTTCGGCCTTGGGTGGCTCAAGTAACCCTCCCTTCGGCCTTGGGTGGCTCAACTAACACTCCCTTCGGCCTTGGGTGGCTCAAGTAACCCTCCCTTCAGCCTTGGGTGGCTCAAGTAACCCTCCTTTCGGCCTCGGGTGGCTCAACTAACCCTCCCTTCGGCCTTGGGTGGCTCAAGTAACCCTCCCTTCGGCCTTGGGTGGCTCAACTAACCCTCCCTTCGGCCTTGGGTGGCTCAACTAACCCTCCCTTCGGCCTTGGGTGGATCAAGTAACCCTCCCTTCGGCCTTGGGTGGCTCAAGTAACCCTCCCTTCGGCCTTGGATGGCTCAACTAACCCTCCCTTCGGCCTTGGGTGGCTCAAGTAACCCTCCCTTCGGCCTTGGATGGCTCAACTAACCCTCCCTTCGGCCTTGGGTGGCTCAAGTAACCCTCCCTTCAGCCTTGGGTGGCTCAAGTAACCCTCCTTTCGGCCTTGGGTGGCTCAACTAACCCTCCCTTCGGCCTTGGGTGGCTCAACTAACCCTCCCTTCGGCCTTGGGTGGCTCAAGTAACCCTCCCTTCGGCCTTGGGTGGCTCAAGTAACCCTCCCTTCGGCCTTGGGTGGCTCAAGTAACCCTCCCTTCGGCTTTGGGTGGCTCAAGTATCCCTCCCTTCGGCCTTGGGTGGCTCAAGTAACCCTCCCTTCGGCCTTAGGTGGCTCAAGTAACCCTCCCTTCGGCCTTAGGTGGCTCAAGTAACCCTCCCTTCGGCCTTGGGTGGCTCAAGTAACCCTCCCTTCGGCCTTGGGTGGATCAAGTAACCCACCCTTCGGCCTTGGGTGGCTCAAGTAACCCTCCCTTCGGCCTTGGGTGGATCAAGTAACCCTCCCTTCGGCCTTGGGTGGCTCAAGTAACCCTCCCTTCGGCCTAGGGTGGCTCAAGTAACCCTCCCTTCGGCCTTGGATGGCTCAACTAACCCTCCCTTCGGCCTTGGGTGGCTCAACTAACCCTCCCTTCGGCCTTGGGTGGCTCAAGTAACCCTCCCTTCGGCCTTGGGTGGCTCAAGTAACCCTCCCTTCGGCCTTGGGTGGCTCAAGTAACCCTCCCTTCGGCCTTGGGTGGCTCAAGTAACCCTCCCTTCGGCCTTGGGTGGCTCAAGTAACCCTCCCTTCGGCCTTGGGTCGCTCAAGTAGCCCCGTCTAGACAAATAAGCTGTTTTAATATTTTCTCATTAATGCGTGAAGTGATATAAATAATCTTCTTCCCTATAAATAGTTAAACCATTTGTGAGTGCACGGATAGTAAAGTCTGGTCTCATGCGTTGATTGTTTACACACCAGCATGCAATAATCACAATCACCAAAAGTTTCGAAAAACATCAAAAAACATACTTTTAACTCACATTAATAATATAATATTTTTTTTACATAATTTGTAGTGAACATATGATCTGCACTACAATGGGGTGACAAGTTGGGTAAAAATCTAAAATTCCACACTGGAGGTATTACATTGAACCACAACACAAATTAAATAAAGGTCTCTACACATGTATTAGGCCTAAAAACAATCATAATAAAACGTAATGTGTTGTAGACATATTATCTAGGGATTTGTAACTTAGCAACTTTCATATGTACCATGTATTATTATTATTATTATTATTATATAACTACTCGGATTGGGGTGAACCATAGATAAATATTATATTTATGTTCACCTCCTTTCCAATGCACACTTTTTAATGATTACTCACGTTGAATATGGCGTTGTATTCTATTTTTACTGTTGTGGAATTTGAGGTGTGTGTTGGAAATAAAATATTGATTGATTGATTGATTGATAGCATCAGGTAAAAAAAACAATGCTGCTATATAAAAGTGAAAGAAATTATGGACAAACTCACAAAAACAGCACCACATATTGGGTTAAAGCTCAACACAGCAAAAACCAAATTGATGAGGATCAACTACAAGACAGAAAACCCCATCACCATAAACAGTATAAACAACAGTGATGCTTTGGAAGACGTTCAGGATTTTGCATATCTGGAAGCAAAATCACAACAGATGGAGACTCTGCAAAAGATGCCATGGCTAGAATTAATCAGAAAGGCAAGCCAGACCTTCGCTATGCTGAAGCCCATCTGGAAATCCAAGCAACTGAGATTGGAAACAAAACTGAGACTGCACAATAGCAATGTTCTCGGTGTACGTCTCTACGGCCCTGAGTGCTGGAAACTGACAGCCAACGGAAGTAGGACAGTAGATGGTAAAAGGAGACGTGGTCGCCCAAAAGAAACATGGAGGCGAACAGTGCAGATGAAAGAATGCGGCCGGATATGGAACACCATCACCAAATGGGCTGCAGACCGACAGCAGTGGCACTCTCTTGTTGATACCTGCGCACACGAGCGGATCGGCCGCGCGGCGCCAGCTCACGAGGCCAACTGCTGAGCTGTATTTATTATCAGCGTTGCCCGCAGACGAGTGGATCTAGCTTAGCTGCCAACTCAGCCCACAATGCTCTGCGCAGCTTCACTCGCGATAAAGGGTAAACATGGCGTCCATTGGTACCGATGCGGAAGAACAGACGGATGAACAGGCGCTGTTATTTCTCTTACTGGTAAGAAGACGGCGACGCTTGGCAGCAGTGCGATCCAGGCATATTTGGGAAAGAAGCTGGATCAGAAGACGGGAAGGGAGGGGAGTATATGGCACGCTGCTGCGTGAACTGGATGCAGAGGACCCGGAGATGTTTCGGCG
The DNA here is from genome assembly GCA_963662155.1 of Lamellibrachia columna. NCBI lineage: Eukaryota > Metazoa > Annelida > Polychaeta > Sabellida > Siboglinidae > Lamellibrachia > Lamellibrachia columna. Next base: position 6,115,896 of record OY759265.1, on the reverse strand, counting down.
TTACCACCGCGTTGATCGGGAATCATTCCGAACGATCCTTGCCATGGTGAGCCCGCACATCCAAAAGGTGGACACGAATATGCGGGTCAGCATCACCCCAGGTCAAAGACTGTCTGCAACTTTGCGATTTCTGGCAACTGGTATGCATTTCACTTTCATTTATAATATAGTAATTAATAACTGTCTTTTCCCTACTTCAAAAATATTTAATTAACAATATAATAATAGATTCGCGAATATTTAGATTCATATAATACATAAGAAACTGGCGGCAGATTAGGTCAAATACTTTTATTTAATCCATCATACAATTGATACACATAGTTAGTAAGAATTGTCTGATATGAAAGTTGTTTGTAGCTAACGATTTTATAAATAACTTGTCCTGATAATACAATTTAAAATACCACGAACAAAAATCAATTTTACAATCATAATGAAAAACACAAGTCAATAGTTTTCAATCTTGAGCAACAGATAGTTTTATCAAACATCAGACAAAGCAAACAATGGAAGTCAAGCATTTGGATATTGATGTACAACAGCAATTTTTTTCAGGTGAGAGCTTCGTCAGTCTTTCGTTCGCATACCGACTAGGAGAAAGAACGCTGTCATGCATTGTCGATGAGACATGCGTAGCACTGGTACATGCCATGAAAAACAAGTACTTGCAGGTAGATAATAATCCATTTAATAGTAATGATAAAATACTGACTTCTTATGCGTCAATATCGTTGGAAATCAAGCTAGCAATAATTTTAGCAATGAAAAGTGAAATATTCCGGCGAAGACGGTGAAGATCACGAATATTTAAAAAAACAACATCAGATCAGCAACATCCTATTTTACGCTGCACGGAAAAACTACAAGCTTTTCACATACGAAATGGTACATCACTGGTAATTAAAGACGTTGGGTGAGTTTTGACTATTTGGAGGAGAGAACATTTGACCAGTTGGCGAGGGACTGGATTGGGTTTGCTGAATGGGACCAGGGAAGATTTGCGTCTGTTGCATGGGGAATACCTGTGGTTGTGGCTGCTGGAAAAGTGTCCCCATCTGTGCCTGGAATAGGATGTTGCTGATCTGATGCTGTGCTATACATCTAGTTCTAGCATCTAACTTCTCTAACGTTTCGCCTACGTAAGTGCCATAACTGGCACACACCCCAGATAGCTTTGCTTTTTTGCTTTCGTTCCTTTCCGAAATTGAATTCGCAAGACCCTGCATCACTCTAAACTCTTCCTCGTCCCTTTTCTTTTTTTGAGACTTTTGCCTCTGTTTAAGGGGTAGCTTGGTCGACTTCGGTGTCGACGTCATAGCCCCCTCTTCTGCCAGTTGAGATACCTCAATCTGACTTATCTGGCTGTTATCATCGTCATCACTACCATCACCATCACCTTCGCCGGCATCTAACGAGTGTTGACTCATATCAGGTGATGACTGAAAACGTAAAACAACAATTATTAGTGAAAATATGTAATGTATGTTTTTCAGGTACCTGCTTCAGAAGACGACTGGCGTAAAGTTGCAGATGAATTTGAATCGAAGTGGAACTATCCCGGCTGCATTGGAGCCATAGACGGCAAACATGTAGCAGTCAAACAACCAGCCGACAGCGGTTCAGAGTTTTTTAACTACAAGCATTTCTTTAGTGTTTTGCTTGTAGCACTTGTAGATGCCAACTACAAGTTCATGTATGTCAATGTAGGTGCAGCTGGGCGTGATGGCGATGCTGGAGTCTTTTCCAACTCATCACTAAAGAAAGCGTTGGACGACAACTCTCTTAACGTACCTTCCCCCCTAACATTGGAAGGAATGACCAATAAACTACATCATCACATAGTTGGTGATGACGCCTTCCCCCTAAGAGTTGATATAATGAAACCATATCCTCACCGAAACCTTGACAAACCAAAGCTTATTTTCAATTACCGTCTGTCACGAGCTAGGCGTGTCGTAGAAAACGCTTTTGGCATTCTGTCAAACAGATTTAGGGTGTTCCTGACTACCATCAATTTGGCACCCGATAAAGTAACTGACATCATCCTGGCTGCTTGTTGTCTGCACAATTATTTAGTAGACACAAACAAGCACACATACATCAGTGTGCAAGACACAGAAGATAGTGAGCACAACGCGGTTGCTGGTGCCTGGCGAACCGACCCTACATTAACAGGTCTGTCTTCCAGCTCTGACAGAAACCCAACTTTAAGTGCAAAGGAACAACGAATCATGCTGACGAAATTCTTTCTGTCAGAGTCTGGAGCAGTTCCACGGCAGGACCATGGCAGGACCATGGCAGGACCATATGGTCTCTCTTTAAAGCGACCCGGTCTGTTCCTTAACCCGAATAAATGTTACCTATTCTTACATACATTGACTTGATTTATTTCATATCTATTAAAACAAATTTACATCTATACGTACAACATTCAGATTGCAGACAGTGTCTCTTCCGCCCACAAAAGGCGCCAGAAACTGTAATCGTTCCGTCAGCCACGCTGTTCGTTTTGTAATCTGCTTACGAGCACTGCCACTAGCAGCCGTCTTCCTCGCCTTTCCGTAGCTGTTCCGGAGCTGGCGAATTTTGTTCTTCACCCAATCACCTGAAAAAGGAGATAATAAATATTTGTATTTCTCCATTTTATTAGTTACAGGCAGTCAGTTATTCAGAATTAAAACATAAACAATTTGAACAAACGTGACTTAGTGTTGACTTTGGACACCATGACATAATTCCATGGAATAGATCAACTGTAGGATTTATTAAATAGTAAGCTATATCGCGAATAACTCGTATTCATAGGGCCTTTGGCGGCCGTGTTCAATGTATATGAAAAGGAAATTTTTTTTTGAGTACCTTCCCTGTCAAAATAAAATCAGGTCCACTGCTGGACCTGATCCAGTTGGAATCAAGATAAACTTGTCTTAAAAAAATACCGCTCACTACAGATTTTAGTTCATCAATACTTACTACTTTGTCCGATTTCTTCACCAATACGCTGCATCGCCTGCTCTCTCAGATCCCTATTCCTAAACATCTCCGATTTTACGTTGTACAGGCATGGATAGTCTCCCCAGATCTCCACAAGTTTATCTTCTGCAATCGACTCGCACAGAAACACGTTGGTCGCTGCCATTTTTTTTACGGCATGTGACCGCGGTACGTTATATCATTGGCTAGATTATTTTCGCAGCTGAGCTAACAGCTCATGTTGCCCGAACACGAGAGAATCGCGCTTACGCGATGCTGAAAATATCAAACACGACGGATAATCTTTCCCCCGGCTCGCGAGGCCAACTGCTGAGCTAGATCACCCGCACACGAGTAGATCGGCCGCAAAAACGCGTCATGAGCTGGCGCCGCGCGGCCGATCCGCTCGTGTATGTGCCACCGGGCACGAAGAGGATTAAGTAAGTATATAACAGTGACACGAGAACATGCAGTAACAATGTCCTACCTCAAACCGAGAGAAAGCTGAATTGATTGTGTCATCCAGTGCTAGCTCCTCAATCTTGTAGCCAGAATAACTCAACGTCGGAATGCCAAAATCTCTAATATTGCGGTGCAGATATTTGATTTGTGAATCTCCGATAACATTGCTATAACAGTTGCCATGATGAACTTGATAATATAAGACACGAGAGAAAATGAGTGACCTATTCCAGATGTCATGGCTTATATGACAGTGGGTGAGCACATGTAGTGAGCACATCTTTCGTTGTTCATTCTGCCTAGCAATGTTTTGTTTCTCATGAGGCAATCAACAAGATTACCTTTGTGAGTTTAGTCCCATTATACTGATAGTCCTATTGTAGAATGAGTCCTTTTGCACTCCATGTGGACATACTAGTGATTTCATGGTTACTAATCCTGAGTTACAATGCTGTTGATTGCCTGAGTTGTAATTGTAGTAGGTACTGAACCCTGAATAAACAAGGGGTCCATTAAACAATAAGTAAGAAATGAAAGTACTAGTATGCATAGTTACAAAGGGAATGCTGTGAAAGTGGATTCACAAGTCAGACAATGATTCAATAATCTGACAATTACAGAGCACATTTACAAAGAACATATTGTGAAAGTAGATTTCCTTATTAATAAATAACAACAATGCATAGGTACACGGGCGCCTTAGGTACACAACATAGGTACACGTGCGCCTTAGGTACACAACATAGGTACATGGACGCCTTAGGTACATAACATAGGTACACGGGCGCCTTAGGTACATAACATAGGTACACGGGCGCCTTAGATACACAACATAAGAGATAAAATGCACTAGACACAACTAAAGCATTTAGTTATAATGTTCATTGTGTAACACTAAAGAATAAAAAAATTGCCATGTAGTATACAATATTTTAATAAATATTTCATTTTCTACAAAACATTTTGCGTTACATAATAATGTAATATAACGCAAATACTCAATACGTGGAATGAAAGTTTTATTGACCAATAGTGTATTGAAAAAAGGGTAGACAGAAGAAGTATAATATAGTTACCTGTAATAAATATATAAAGTAAATTATAATACATAGTCATAGACATAATATACATAATGATGTTGTATGGAAGGGTGTAGTTAAACTGTATCATTTATTTAGATATAAATTATTTCATATATCAGTACACATCCCAGTCATTTATTAACAGTATTACTGCAGTAGATGGTGTATTAACAGTAACCCACTAATGTAAGGCCGCCCACTGGGTGATGTTCAACAGAATGAACAGCCAAAACATGGCCGCCGATCGTCAATAAGTCATCGTTCCGGGAGCCCAAAACATACCTTAATGTATGTGTAATTATTTGCCACTTGGTGGAAAGTTGCATTATTACATTATCTAACTACACATTCCAGTGACATCATTATATAGATCACGCAATCCACGTTATTCGCAAATCAGTATTGTTCCGGGCTCGTTCCGGGCTCGTTCCGGGTAATATGCAAGCCCCTGTCCCTGATGACGATGATAAGGGCTCAGCGGTCTTGTTTCTATTTATGTATGTGGTTCCAGGGCAAAATATTATACAAATATGTCAATACATGCGTTGTAATATTACAAACATATTAACATACCATCACAGTATTGAACATAGAACCAGATTTTCGTTAATGTCAAATTTGCCTTCTTTTGTAGGTATCGTGTTCTCGTGTCTTCTTCGTTTTGGCAGCATTTTGTTGAAATTCTTTGCACATGTTAAATACGCGTTAGTGCATCCTCTAATTAAATGTCAACATGTAAGAGGCTTGTCAGCCGGACACACACCGCCCGAAGACACCAGATCCCTGTCGGGATCAGATGTCGTCGAAGGCACTGAACGATTGGGCGTGCAACCGGCTTGCGCTAAGCTCTACGAGCGAATGCCATGCTGCTATTGCCGAATTATTTTAGGCAGGCTGCTTTTGCGTTTTAATCTACGCATTCTTCTTTTGTTTTTCTTCAGGAAAACGACAATTTTCACAAGGACATCTTCTTTGTTGGTGACTCTGGGTTTTCCGCAAAATTCGGTTGTCAACAGCTTTCTGACACCTCTCTTACCGCCTGTGTTGTAGCAGCTAACCAGGTGATCGTGAGTCAAGCCGGTGTCGGCTATCTTCTGTGCCATATATTTAGATATGATGCCTTCATTAATCATTCCTGTCATTGTTTCCTTTCTGCGTATGCAGCTACGTCGAAGTCGGATGTCCTCAACGGTGAAGCTGTACTGGAGCAGTATTTTGTCGCTAAGGACAATATTGTAAATTTCCTGTATAGCCCGCGCGTTTTGTAAGATGCCACGCGCTTCGTACGACTCACAAAGAAACCTTGCCACGAGATCGTCCACTTTGTTCGGCTCTTGCCCAGGCTGCTTGCGTTTGATAGCTTTCAGTGTGTCGCTAAAGCCGCTGACGATCGTGCTGAAGCGATCAATCAAGCGGCAACTGGATAGGGCATCCACCAGATGGTGGCAGTAATACACCCGCGCATTGTGGCCGTAAAGGAGGAGTGGTTTGTCGAAAGTTGAGAGAAATTCGCAGAACTCGGTCAAGCATTGCGTAATACCAATTGTCTCCACGGGTTTCCCCTTATCGTACAGCTTGTCGCCTTTCTTTGTCAGATTTGACACGCGACTTGCGTTGTCGTCTATCTCTTCGTCCGGCAGAATGTAGCGGTTGAAAATCGTCTCTTGGTGTATCGCCGCCACCTGTATAATTTCGACATTCGAACCTGCAAACAGCAGAACAAGGCAGGAGAGGATTAATGAACTAAGATGAACTGAAAAGAGTGAAGACGGATTTAGACAGGACAAGTGAGAACATCAGAGAATAGGGATAAAGACAGAGGAACACTAAAGACAGTAGGATATGTGGGGAGAAAATGGAGAGAGGGGGAGAGAGGGGAGAGAGGTGAGAGAATGGGAGAGAGTGGGAGGGGGAAGAGAGGGGAGAGAGGGGAGAGAGAGGGGGAAACAGGGGAGAGAGGGGCGACAGGTGGAGAGAGGGGAGAGAGGGAAGATAGGAGAGAGGGTGGAGAGATAGGGGAGAGAAATGAGGACAGAGGGAAACAGAGGAGAGAGCGAGGAGACGGGGACAGAGGGGACAGAGGGGAGAGCGAAGACGAGAGAAAGGGAAGAGAGCTGATAGAAGGGAAAAGTGGGGAGAGGGGGAAAGATAGGGGAGACAGGGGAGAGAGAGGGGACAGAGGGGAGACGGGAGAAAGGGAAGAGAATGGAGAGAGCTGAGAAAGGGGAGAAAGAGGGGAGAGAGGGGAGACGGGAGAGAGGGGCAAGAGGGAAAACGGGAGAGAGGGGAGATAGAGGGAAGAGAGGGGAGACATGGGAAAGTGGGCAGAGAAGAGACAGAGGGGAGAGAGGGAGAGTAGGATAGAGGAGGGACAAAGCGGAGAGAGGGGAGACAAAGGATGTGTAAGAGAGGGGACAGAGGGGAGAGAGGAGAAAGAGAAGGGAGGGAGATGAGAGAGGGGAGAAAGGAGAGAGAGAGAGAGAGAGAGAGAGAGAGAGAGAGAGAGAGAGAGAGAGAGAGAGAGTGAGGGGAGACAGACGGAAGTGTGCCATGCAGAACACTAGAGGAACACTAAAGACAGTAGGATATGTGGGGAGAAAATGGAGAGAGGGTGAGAGAGGGGAGAGAGGGGAAACAGGGGAGAGAGGGGCGACGAGGGGAGAGGGGGGGAGAGGGAAGATAGGAGAGAGGGTGGAGAGATAGGGGAGAGAAATGGGGACAGAGGGAAACAGAGGAGAGAGAGGAGACGGGGGGAAGAGAGCTGATAGATGGGGAGAGGGGGAGAGATAGGGGAGACAGGGGAGAGAGTGGGGAAAGAAGGTAGTGAGGGGACAGAGGGGAGACGGGGGAAAGGGAAGAGAATGGAGAGAGGTGAGAATGGGGAGAGAGAGGGGAGATGGGAGAGAGCGACAAGAGGGGAAACGGGAGAGAGGGGAGATAGACGGAAGATGGGAAGGGAGGGGAGACAGGGGAAAGTGGGCAGAGGAGAGAGAGGGAGAGTGGGAGAGAGGAGGAACAAAGTGGAGAGGGGAGACAAAGGATATGTGAGAGGGGGAAAGAGGGGAGAGAGTGGAGAGAGGGGAAAGAGAAGGGAGAGAGGGGAGACAGACGGAAGTGTGCCATGCAGAATGGTCGTGATGTAGTCTCAAACGGCAAGCGAAAGAAGAGGAACCTGCACACATCCAGTTTAGTATAAAAAGTTACATTTGTATTATTGTTATATTAGTGACAACAATTTCGCACATTAATAAACGCGTGTGCAAACTGGTGTACTCAACGTGGATATGAAATTGAACTGATAAGCTACCAAGAACTGTGGCTAGATTCTCACCAAAGCCGGTCGTCTGCACATTGAAGGCGACACAAACGTAGTTGCCGCCCGACAGTGGAAGAAATGATATCGGCGGCAGCGGGTCTGGGATTATTAGCCGGTCGGTTGATAACCTTAAATTTAAACGTCAATCAATATCAGTGTGTGTGTGTGTGTGTGTGTGTGTGTGTGTGTGTGCGTGCGTGCGTGCGTGCGTGCGTGCGTGCGTGTGTGCGATCGCGTGCGTGCGTGCGTGCGTGCGTGCGTGCGTGCGTGCGTGCGTGCGTGCGTGCGTGATGAATGTGTGACCATATAGCATGCCACCGCAACAAAGAGAGAAATTGTTGTTGTAGCTAACTCTGCATTGTTTATTTTCTTCAACCATAAACTGTTCTGCTTAAAGTCTTCATGTTGTTTGAATAACGGCTTAGCGGCTGTCTGTACATAGTTTACTGCTCTATGGCTGTTACCAACTGACCACAAGTAAGATGACTTGGTAACACATTTATAGTTGGAATAAGATTCTGTTTCAAACAAATCAGATAATTGTATAATATATAATTATTTGATTTGAAAAGTATGACCCCAGATAATATGAAGAAAATACTATAATGAAAACCCCTTTCACAAAAGCGTGAACTCCCAATATTATGAAGATAATAAAATATGTGAACCCCTTCTCAAAAGCATGAATCCCCCTCCTCAAAAGCGTGTACCCCAATAATACGAAGATAATATTATTTGACTAAATATGAACCCTGCCTCTTAAAAAATGTGAACCCCCTTCTCAAAAACTTGAACCATTTCTCTAAAGCCACCCCCCTCTTAGAAAGCATAAACCCACCAATAATATGAAAACAATATTATTATTTTCATATTATTATGAAAATAATATTATTATTTTCATATTATTGGAGGTTCACGCTTTTGAGAGGGGGTTCACAATAAGGGGTTCACATTTTTTTTAAAGAGGATTTATATTTTGAACCCCCCACCCCCACGATTTTCGAGAATTCTTTACGGTCGCCTGGGTTACCGTCTTCAGTATTGATTTCAAGATGTCGTCATCATTTTGAATCAAGGAGGACGGCGGCTTACACGTCGCCATCTTGAATGGTGGTCGAAACGGATTCTGCGGTTTTGCTTCGAAATTCATCATTCATTTTAGTGTCCTGTTTTCCGTTTCTGGAAGACATGTCTGTGTTCCCAACATAACTATTTACTTGCTAGCATTTTCTTAGAGCGTGAGTCCACGTTTAAAATGCTTTTTATAAGTTGCATTATAGAGGTGACTTTTCGCTGAACACTAGCATGCCGCCATTTTGAAACATTTTGTAACAGGAATTGCCTTTAAGATCTAGTTAAGTTTCCGGCAATGCCATTGTCATTCTACAACCGTTTTATAGATTAAAGAGCAATTAAAGGGCATTGCCATTTACCAGCCACACGATATGTGTCTTTCTTTCGCTATATAAACAAAGCAATACACGGCTCCAGTACACACTACGTCCAACAACTGCACCAGATTTAACAAGATTGCCATCCCAAACAACAAGTTCCAGATGGCAAAGTGGACAAGGAAGCCATTGGCTTATCGAGATTCCAACAATTTTCTCATCTATGTGTAGCCCGCCCTTATAAAATATCTGTCAATTCTATTTTTAAACATATTCACACTACTAGCATTAACACAATTATTTGGCAGTTTGTTCCATTCATTTATCACCCTCTGTGAGAAAGAGTACTTTCTCATGTCCAACCTACACTGCTCCTTAACTAATGCTGCGTTGTGTCCTCTGGTTCTACTGCCTTCTTTAAGTTTGAAGAACATATTCCTATCAACATCCTCATAACCGTTCACTATTTTAAACACTTCTATTTGGTCAACTCTTAGTCTCCTGGTCTCTAGTGTTGTCAAACCACATTGTAATAAGCGACTTTCGTAACTAAGGTCTCTCAATTCTGGAATCATTTTAGTTGCTCTTCGTTGTATTCTTTCTAGCTTGTCTATGTCTTTTTTACGATACGGCCTCCATGCTTGAATACAATATTCCAAATGTGGTCTAACTATTGCTTTGTACAGGGGTACAATTAGCTGTTTCTCCTTATACATGATAGTTCTCATAATTAGCCCTAGAATTTGATTTCCTTTTGAAGCAGCAATCCCACATTGCTCTGAAAGTTTCATGCCAGCACTAAATGTTACTCCTAAGTCCTTTTCTTGTGTGGTTCTACCTAGTACAGCATCCCCCATTTTATATTCTTCGTCCATGTTTCCATGTCCTATGTGTATACATTTTCACTTCCCAAAATTGAATAACATTTGCCATTTTTCTGACCATTTAACTAATTTATCTAGATCATCCTGTAAACTTTGTTTATCTGTATCATTTGTAACCTTTCTGAATACTTTTGTGTCATCTGTAAATTTGAGTACTTTGCTAGATATGTCATCTTCTAGATCATTTATATATATTAAAAACAGTATAGGGCCTAATACTGATCCCTGTGGTACCCCACTCAAAACCGATTTCCAGTTTGAAATTTCACCGTCTACTATTACTCTCTGTCTTCTGTGTGTAAGCCACTTTTCTATCCAGTTGATTACATCATTACCATGGGCTTTTAGTTTAAGTATCAACCTTTGGTGTGGCACTTTATCGAAAGCTTTCTGAAAATCTAAGTAGACAACATCCACTGGTGACCCGTCATCTACCACTTTGTAATTTCTTCAAAAAAACACAAGAGATTGGTTAGACATGACCTTGCTTTTAGGAACCCATGTTGAGATGCATTTATTAAATTATGTTTTACAAGGAATTCCACCATGTGGTCTCTAATTAATGTTTCGAGTAATTTACATACAACTGATGTTAAACTCACTGGTCTGTAATTTTCTGGCTTGTTCCTCGATCCCTTCTTAAATAGCGGCGTAATGTTTGCTTCTTTCCATTCTGAAGGAACTATTCCTTCTTCTAGTGACAGGTTAAATAAGTTTGCAAGTGGTGTACTAATTTGATCAACAATTTCCTTTAGCAGTTTTGGTGGTATCCCATCAACTCCAGGTGATTTATCTTTCATCTTCTTAATTTTCTTTGCTATCATTTCAGGAGTTACAAATAACTGCCCTAAATGTTCTGATTTATTGCCCTCAAATTTAGTTAATGGAACTGGAAGTGAGCTGATATCTTCTGTGGTAAATACTGAGCTGAAATACTCATTCAGGACCTCTGCCATTTGAAACCCCTCGGAAATTATGTTTCCCCTGTTGTTTTCCAGTGGTCCGACTTTTTCTCGAACTTTCTGTTTACTCCTTACATAAGCATAGAAACTCTTGCTGTCATTTTTATATTACCTGCCAATTTTTTTTCAAAAGCTCTTAGATTTTCTAATTTCAGTTGTAGCTACGTTAAGTGCCTCTTTGTAATTTGCATAGTCTTCATCCTTTCTGGTACGCCTATAAACCCTCCACATAGTTTGCTTAAACACTATGTTTCTAATAGCTTCTTTTGACAAGTGTTTCTTTCTAGACCGTTTTCCTTGTTTTTTCAATGGAACAAATTTATCGATGATACTCTCAATTTCATATTTTAGAATATTCCAACATTCAATTGCGGTCTTATTCATCAGCATGTTATTCCAATCTAGCTTTGCTAAGTATTTTCTCATATCTTTATAGTTACCTTTGTGGAAGTTTCTCCTATACGTTTTTTTATTTTTACTTTTTTATTTTACATTGATGTCAAAATATATTTTATTGTGGTCACTGTTACCCAATGGTTCATGTATTTTTACATTGTCCACTAATTATTTTTGTGATGATAAAACTGTATCTAATACATTTTCTCCCCTGGTTGGTTCTAGCACGTGCTGAGTAAGGAAGTTCTCCTGAATTAAAAATAAAAATTGTTGGTCATCACCCCCTGTACTCTCTAGAGATTTCCATTGTATGTGTCCATGGTTAAAATCTTCCATTATGATACATTCCCCTTTACTAACTTCCTTGATAGCATTTTGTGTTATCCTCTTCGTTTATGTTTGGACTTCGGTAAACTAATCCAATAGTTAATTTTGAATTTCCTGAAACTATTTTGCACCAAACAGCTTCATCGTAATCTGCTTCGCTTTCTAATTTTATTTCATAAGCCTGAATAGATTCTTTAACATATAAAATAACTCCCCCTCCCATTCTTCCTATTCGATCTCTCCTAAACATTACGTATCCTGTCAATCCTAATTCAGCATCTGTGATGTCTGTGTTGGCCCATGATTCGGTTATACCAATTATGTGAGGGTCAATATCTTCTACCATAATGTTCAATTCGTTTTTTTATTTACTATACTCCTAGCATTTAAACACACGCATCTATAACCTGCTTCAGACATGTTTTTCGGACATTTTGTTATTGGCTTATCTGTACTAGTGGCCTCTTGTCCTGCTTGAGGCATCCCTAAGTAACCCCCCTGCGCTTCTAGTTTAAATAGTGTTGACTACCAAAAATATTCGTTATGCTACCCATGCCACTGTCTACTGCTGCTGCTAGCCCTTCCGCAAATACTGCTGCCCCTTTCCACTTAGATGCAGCCCGTCCTTCATGTACATATCAGCCCTTCCAACAAAACTTCCCCACAAATCCACAAATCCCCCGGCAGTTTCGATATCTATGACCCCTCCTTCCTATTACTGGTAGAATCCCTGACAGTATTACCTGACGCCATGGTGAGGTTAACAAAAATGTATTTAATCCATCATGAATTAAACACGTTTTTCTCGCAATCTGGGGTATGACAGGCGGCTGTCAACACCACCGGTATATGAACGGTGGTTAACAGCCACCTGCTTTACATCTGGACCAGACATGCCAAGTTTCCCGGTAGACTACCGGTTTTTCACCTCTTCTACCGGTCTACCGGTCGGTAGAACATTTCTACCGGTTTTTGCGATTTTTGGGGAAAATGTTTTTTTTCCTCATTTTATCGCTAAAATCGGTACGTTGAGCGAAAAATCTCGACTTTCCGTCAGCTTCGATTCCGGCGACCAATGATATCGCAGCTACGCGCCATCGTGATCTCTGCTATATAATTATAGCGAGTACAACTCCCCGCCAGAACAGTTTTAATTTTTCTTTCGCTTGAGTTATTTCTATCTACAATTTTTAATCATTGATCGCTAGTTTCTCTATGGCACGATGAAGCGCGCCTCGGCGGCTAAGCCGCGGGCACCGCCTAAGAAGGCGAAGTATGCCAACGCATACAAGGTTGCCTTCGAGGCCGATTTTCCGTGGGTCGGAAAAAGTTCGCGATCGACGAACGATGCATTTTGCCGTTCGTGCAATCGGCACTTTTCCATTGCGTCTGTCCATTTAGGCAATGTATTATGATTACTGAATGTACATTATTACTTAGTAGTCGTTATAAAAAATGGTTGACTATTAGTGTTATACACCGCTTATGCAAGTTATGGAGTAACGAGGAATGCAGTAATGGCGGATTGGCGGCTATGCCTACGGCTACGAATTTCTTTTGCATTGAACTTGGCCACTAAAATTTCACCCGCACCCTTGGTACTGGTACTTGGTACTCTGTCAGCGCTGCTGAAGTGCAAGTTGAACGTGGACAATATCTGTACCGAGTTCGCTCCCTATGAGCGCACACTGCGGCTGGCGCATGTCGCGCGCACGTAATACAACGACTTGTGCACTAGCTCGGCACAGGAGCGAGTGTGAATTTTATTTGTTTTATTTTTATTATATTTATTTTGTTTTGTTATGTTTTTGTATTTTGTGTATTTATACATTATTGTATTTTTTATTTATAATAATAATAATACTGTTTATTGTATCAAATAACATAAATTCATGTACATACAATCAATCAGTCGATCAACTACTAAACACATTTAAGACAATGGAAAAGAAGCAAATTGCTTATGTTTCCTTTTTCAATTATAAATTAAATATATTATGCGCCACGATGTCTATTCTCTATTTAAAAAAATTAATAAAATAAAAATAAATAAAAAAATAAAAATCAATAAGTAGGATTATTCACATGTGAATTATAGTAGACCAGTGTACAGCAGCTACTGTTGGAATATATACTTTGCTGTACACGTTGAAAATATAATACTAAGTAAACCTATAGTTGTTCACAAGTGATTTATAATACTAGTATACCACATTTGTCTAATCAATAACTTATAATATGATAAAAATATGATATGATAAAAAGGTTACCACAAATAAGTCATTCACATATAATAATACACAGGACTATTATAGTAAATTATTCTGGTATATCACAATTGACTAGAGTAATCTTGTTCGTAGGTTCCCCAGATGTGATGTTTCACTTTCTTTTTAAATATATAAATATATATACAATCATCCAAGTGGTTCTTAATAACAATAGTATTCCTTAATTTGGGACCAACATATGCCAATGTATTTTGTCTGGTGTTGGTTTTACAGTATGGTATTTTATAAATTATTTCTTGTCTCATTTTATAACTGTGTAACATGATATGATGTGTAAGCATGTCATTAAATATATTTGGTAACATACCCCTATTATGTTTATACATTAGCACGCAGCTTATATATTCGTTTAGTTGATAAATGTTCATAATTTGATATGTCTTAAATAAAAACTGTGTGTGGTTTCTAAATCCAATATGACTGATTATACGTATTATTCTTCTCTGCAATATATGAATTTTAGATAAATATATTGTTGGGGCTCTTCCCCATACTACGTTACAATAAGTAATATATGGGTAAATAAATGTAAAATATAGGTTAACCAATGTCTTCTTGTTCAGTTTGCTCTTTACCTTTCTGATAATGCCTATGCTCTTAGAAATTTTATTACATATGTACTTTATATGGTCACTCCAATTGATTTTATTATCTGATATCACTCACAGAAATTGCGTATGATTAACAGTGTCTATTTCTATTCCATCTATGTATATGTCATTACGTCTGTTTCTTACACTGGGATTATTGCTAAAGGTCATTGTACATGTTTTTTTTATTTTCAGTGAGAGTTTATTAGTTTTAAGCCAAAGTAACAGCTTTTTTATTTCTCAGTATTTAAATATTTTTCCATTTTTGGCAAATCTTTCCCTTGGATAAAAATGTTAGTATCATCTGCATACATAATTGGAAAGGTGACATGAGAAACAGCGCCTAAATCATATATATATATATATATATATATATATATATATATATATATATATATATATATATATATATATATATATATATATATATATATATATATATATATATATATATATATAAGGAATAGTATGTCATTTGAACATTCCAAGCAGTTTTTACATTTATATTTATCAATCTTAGTCAGAATTGTGTATAGCTTTGTATATTTCTTGCATGGTATTTTTATTTTATTTATCAGTATTGCCTTATTTAACGCTATTATTCTGTAATCTGTACTTTATTAAGTGACCTTTTGTCAACATTGTGTTTCATGCTGATATGTGCTTGTTTGTATAATTTTTATATATTTTTATCATTTGAACATTTCAGTATAGAATGTGCGTGTTTGCGTAATTGAAATGTGGAGCTATTTTCACTGCTATATGTTTTTTTATCCATTACCTTAATTTTTATGCTCCTTTCGTTATGCTCAGTATTTTTTACCTGCATTTTAACCTGTTGTATAATTGTTATTTATGTACCTATATGTACCTTATTTAAATTGTATATAATTACAATTTCTTGTTTGTATTAAAATAATGTGTTTAACCATTGTGGTTAATAGTGTGTTTGTTGTGCTGTGTCTCGAGTGTGTCTGCCGGTCGTCGACCGACGACGCGACCCCGAATTTTTTGTGGTACGCACTAATCTACCCCTTTCGGGCCTTCCGAACTTAGCAAGTCTGATCTGGACTTTAAACCTTGGGCGCTTCAGCGAGGGACAACGTTACCGTAACAATGCAGTTTCTGCGGCAGACAGCGATGTCTGCCGCATAGTCGTAATCGCGGTTGAAGTACAACATTTTGTATATGTATTACGTCATGTTAGCTAACTAAAAATAATAATGAAATGGACTGTTGTTAACAAATTCGTAGAAACGTGTTACAATGTCATTTTGTTTTATTATTTAGAGACATTCTGACGAAGTGTAAGGTTTTGTAATCGGTGAAATAACGACGTGACGCCGTTTCTGGGACTGCAGATTTGTGTTATAACAATGTGGGCCTAATCTTATACTACGTTATCAAAACCACAGTAAACAAATTGTGACAACGTGTTACGTTCCATAATTCTTGGTAATAACATATTTACGTCATAACAATAGTTTCACAAAATTCTCACGTTGTTGACAAAACGTCAGTAATTACGTTACAACTAGGTTATAATAGGCCTAAGGTTTTTATAGTCTGAAATAACGATGTCACGACATTTCTGTGGGTCAACAGACTTACGTTGTCAAAACGACAGCAGAAACATTGTGACAGCGTCGTCGTAAGGTTTCGTAATGGTCGGTTGGGACGTCGTACGTTTTAGGGGTCTGCAAAGTTACATTATAACTACGTTTCCCACGACGATGTCAAAACGAGAATACAAACAGTGGGCCAACACCGGAGCTCGTAATGGATGGAAATAACGTTTTGACGTCGGTTTACGTTATTGCTGCTTTTTTCTCACGACGTTGTCAAAATTACAGTACAAACGTTGCACATATGTCATGCAAACTAATAATGTTTTGCAATCGTTAGAAATAATGCTATGACGAACGTGCCGCGTTTTACATAACATTGTCAAAACGAAAGTGGATACGTTTGAACAACTTCGCCTCAACGGAAATGTATTAGCTGGCTATTGAATGTTCGTAGTCGGATAACCTATTCGAGGAACTCAACGTGAGAGTTGTGGTTAACATGAACTCAATCTGGGGTACTTTAATGTTATGGACACTCACAGTTTTGTTTCAAACTGCTTCGCGTACCCCGGCCACGTTGACAACAACGTTCTAACGGGTGTTACGTAACGCCCAGCCCACAATTAGCTTTTAGCCTAATTGTGGGAGTAGCTGTGTGGTGCGCTCACCACTGTGTTTAACATAGCAAAAATAACATGACGAAACCATAACGACGAAACGAATGCACCTACCCGGCACCTCCACAGTCACCAGCTGCTGGTGTAACGGCACTGTGACGCGATTCGGCCATTGACATTGTTGTACATTCCGATTTATACAGCGGCTCCATCTACCGTATTACAAAGTAACTATAATAATTATATAGTAAGCCGAGAATAAATCGTACTACCTGAGCTAATTCCGAAATCGCTATACAGCAAAGTCGACAAAGCGCGTCGGCCTACACACAAATGAACTGACTCCGGGGTGCGAGGGAAATCGTCAATATGCAGGTGCTACATTGGCCCGATGGGTCATAGTGGAGAAACCATGCAAAACCAAATGTGTTTTTCTCGTGGGGAGATATCTGTTGTGTATTTTTGTAACTTTTTTGTGTTCAACTCCAAGGGATAAAAATTTCACTACAGTTTTACTAATTAGCCAGCTTTAAAACAAATTTCCATAGAACTAACCCATAAAAGTAGCTGTTGTACGCAAAGAATCGGATATATTTAAATCAGTTTAAAAAAAAATAATATGTGTCTTATGTGATGAATGATTTGAAAAACAATTATAAACAAACAATATCTGATGTTTTTCTTTAAATGGGCCTATTGTTTTATCATATAATTAATTTTTTACGGTAAATATCCAAACTTGCTTTTATAACTTTAAACTTTATTAAAAGAGGAGGGTTTAATGATTGACGTTATATTACTTTGAATATGCTATCATTGAATCGAAAACAGTATACGATTACAAGTATACATCATAAGCCATACCATGATCATTCGCGTAGTGATTCCTCACTCCCCAAATAAATGATGTGACCTATGACACAGAGCGGTCATTAATATAGTGCCAATATGAATTGTTATAGCATAGAATAATAATTATCTCACCTTCAGAATGGGGCAGTTTTCGATTGACAGTTTGTCTCTGTACCAGTTTTGTCGTATCTGTGCTGGCAGTTGTTTCGTCGAATCCGGCCAGCCGTCTACAGTGAACTTTCGAAGTGTATACATATCTACGTCTTTGTTTGTTTCTTGTTGTAGCTGACTGACCTTGTCAGAGCTCTACTGTACATAGATCACCTTTATGTCAAGGTTGATAGACTTATGCCGGTCCCTTGGTAGTTATGACATAGCATCTACGACACGCATTTCTCGCCCTGGGCGATATTTAATTATCATGTTATAGCCATGCAGACGACATAGCAATCGTTGCAGTCTGATTGGAGCTAATGTGAGATGTTTGAGACTAATGATGTCCGGTGGTTTGTGATCAGTTTCAACCACAAAATGTTTACCTCTGTCTCAGTCAGCTGGATTGTCATCTCTTTATTCTAATCGAAGTAGACCAGTGTAGTCTGAGCTACGATGATGTTTGAACCCTTGTGAGTGCCTGCTGGTGAGATGCAGTCAACTGAAAGTCAACGTTTTGCGTCAGCAAGTCTCGAAATGATGCTGTGAGTTCCGCGAGTTGGGGAATAAGTTGTGATATATAAGTTGTGATATATAAGTTGTGATATATAAGTTGTGATATATAAGTTGTGATATATAAGTTGTGATATATAAGTTGTGATATATAAGTTGTGATATATAAGTTGTGATATATAAGTTGTGATATATAAGTTGTGATATATAAGTTGTGATATATAAGTTGTGATATATAAGTTGTGATATATAAGTTGTGATATATAAGTTGTGATATATAAGTTGTGATATATAAGTTGTGATATATAAGTTGTGATATATAAGTTGTGATATATAAGTTGTGATATATAAGTTGCTATGCCAAGGATTCCTTGTTTGTAGGAGCTGGTGTACTCCACCAGCATCGTACACAATGTCAAATAAAGGAATGCGTTCTTGCCCTATGACACATTTGTCACTGTTGAACACAAGTCCATTGTCACTGACCACTTTCATCAAGTTGTTGCCTGTCGTGCTCCACCTCTGTGTTTCCATATATCGGAGATGTCATCAGCGATGCCAAAGGTTCATAAGCACCTCTCCTGAATCTGGTACATTCGCTGCCGGAAGACATCTTGTGACATTACAAGCCAGAATGGCATGTACTGGAAGCAGAATCTTCCAAATGGTGAGTTGAAGGCCGTCAGTATTTGCGACTCGGCATATCCATTCTTCGTGTTTAACTTGGAAAAGTGTGTCGATCCAATGAACTGATGTGTGATCTCATCAAGTGTGATCTCATCAAGCGCAGTGCAGCTTGACAAGGTCAAGTTGTCTCGATCATCATCATTATATACTGCCACAACATATTCGCCAACCTTACATACTGGAACCTGCGGAGTCGAATCCTCGAGAGAGTGACCTGCTTCAGTTACCTCTGCTTGGACAGGTGTTTCATCAGCAATATCGTCCTATGTGACTGGACCTGAAATCGGAATATTGCCCTTGTCTATATCGTCTTGTGCAAACAAGATGGGGATGCAACATGCATATAGCTGAGACAAATGCCAAGTGGGCAGGGTTTCCACTCTGATTCAGGTGTTTTGCCCTCACGCTCAAGTCGTAGGTTTGTCGACGTCCACTCACAAGTGTGGGGTACTCTTCACAGCACCCATCACATATACACGACGTCTCTCGCCACAGAATGGTGCTAGGGCAGGTGTTGCTACTGTCATCCCACAGGTGCTGTTCCAGGGGTTATAGGTGATGGCAGAATAAGAAGAGGGGTGTTGACCGAATTGGAAGTCGTCCTTGTTTGCACCAACAGGCTCGAATATATAACACAAACTTTCAGCTGCATGTCTTTGGTGGCACTGATGAGGTTACACTGACTTTTCTTCTGGTACTTTCGTCTAAATGTGGTCTCCTTTGTCATATTCTTCGACTACGCCAATATACAACGATTTACGGGACGTACACCTATCTAATGCATGTCTCGGGGCCTAAGCTCCAACTATGTCGTACTACATAAAAAGTTATTTAAACATTAATAACAATTGCTATAAAAGACATACTTTGTCAGTAAATTATCGCCAATAGCTCCTACTGCTTCCGCTGCGTTCAGTGTTTGCCTGTATAATACAATTTGGGAGAAGTCCTCGAGTAAAACACTGCGAAAACCTCAACTAGATGCTACGCGCGTTAGTAAGTGACGTTCCGTAAGATATCGCACTTTTTACTTGGACCTTGGAGTTTTTGTACTTTGGCCAATGTCACTACATTTCGTTCCATTTGCTATTCGCGATAGATGGCTACATTGTCATAATGTTGATTTGTTATTGGTACTTGTTAAAAATATAGCTTTGTGTTAGTAAATGATGTCCTTAACGCGACGTGCTACTCCTACGCCAAGCGGGCGACTACAACACATTTACCAAAGTCCGCAGGCATCTATATAACCTTTGTATGATTTGAAGCGAATGATTGGCTAACATAAATAACCATATTTAATGTTATGCATTGCTTATAAAGTATCTATATAATTAGATTAGTCTAGTACATAACCAACGGACACGAATCGATTGACAAATGTTTTTTAATTCACATTTTCATCTCGCTCACATACAAATGAATTTCAATTTACCAACATACAGATGACAAAGATTGTATAGGTTATTTACGTGTGGTGGACAGCAGGATGACAAGGATTGTAGAGGTTATTTACGTGTGGTGGACAGCAGGATGACAAGGATTGTATAGGTTATTTACGTGTGGTGGACAGCAGGATGACAAGGATTGTAGAGGTTATTTACGTGTGGTGGACAGCAGGATGACAAGGATTGTATAGGTTATTTACGTGTGGTGGACAGCAGGATGACAAGGATTGTAGAGGTTATTTACGTGTGGTGGACAGCGCATGTTGAAAGTCTTAAAGTCAAAAAAGTGGACAGAACATTTTAGACGATTTTGACATACATGTTCATTGATAGAGTGGAATATGCATCAATGTGAGCTATTTTTGCTGTTGGTCCTACTAGATCTACAAAAGATCAATACAAAAACAGTTTGAAATGACTAAAAACCCAATGGCAGTAATAGGGTCTAGGACGCCTGCGCACAAACGACCCTGGGCAGTTTGGAGTTAAGCAACTTGATACTTCAGGGCTGGATTATTATGTCATTGAACGACATTACGGAGAAACACTATTCGCAAATATTACTAATAAAAGGAAATTATCAACATTTTCTTCGCCATATGTTTGTCTGTAGAACAGCAAATGGCAGATAGCTCAATCTCCTGGACGGATATTTCAATCTCCGGAACGGATATTCCAATCTCCGGGACGGAGATTTATCGAATTTCGTTCAGTAACTGTTATCCCGAATTCACACTCAAGTAGCTTTGGATAAGTTAAGTCTGATCCCCCTGGTCTCCGTAGTCCCCCTGGTCTCCGTAGTCCCCGTGGTCCCCCTGGTCTCCGTGGTCTCCCTGGTCTCCGTGGTCTACCTGGTCTCCGTGGTCTACCTGGTCTCCGTGGTCCCCATGGTCCCCTGGTCCCCCTGGTCCATTTGGTCCCCCTGGTCTCCCTGGTCCCCTTTGTCTCCATGGTCCTCCTGGTCTCCATGGTCTCATGGTCTCCCTGCACTATCGTTATTCTCTGTCCGTGCTTTGGTTGTCAAGTAACCAGCTCTCTCGCCACTTCTTTACTTCTGGAACAGTCACCTACACATTGATTGTCATTTGGTGTTTCGATGCAAACACCAAAGAGGACGTTTCTAGAACAAAGCAACTTGTCATTATGAACATGCATGTAACTCGATCCAGATCGAGTGTGAGAAAGCAACTTGTCATTATGAACATGCATGTAACTCGATCCAGATCGAGTGTGAGAAAGCGCCTTCGAAAGGCTGGGGTTGATTTTCAGGAAAGGCGGGTCGAATAGTATGTAGACTGTAATAGTTAATTTGTAATACGGTAGACGGCAGCGCTGTGGGTATTGGAATGCACTTTAAACAATGGCCGAATCGTGCGAACGTTCCGGAACACCTGCAGCAGGAGAATGTGGAGGCGCCGGGTAAGTGCATTCGTTTCGCCGTAATGGTTATCTAGTATGAACGAACACACGAAACGATTGCCTACTTCTAAAATTACGCTGAAGCCTAATGGAGGCTATAATTATACTAGTCACAGACATAAATAGAACACCGGTTAGTAAAACGAAACCGCTGAGCCCTTATCAGTTGACACATGATAAAGCGATGCAGGCATGGACCAGTGATAGTCATGCTGCAGCACGGCAAGAACCCACTGGAGGCACAGTGTTTATACTGTACAGCACCCAGTCTTCATCATATATCTATAGATATATAGTACTAATAAGAGATTATTACTATATAGTTTGATATATATATATATGTATATATATATATATATATATATATATATATATATATATATATATATATATATATATGATGAAGACTGGGTGCTGTACAGTATAAACAATACCTAATACATTATTACGTGCACAATTTATCCATGCACCTTGTATATAAAATATCATAACGTATTAACTATACCATACCACACCACAGACTAATACAGAAACTATGATCAAAGACTTGCACTGGCGCAGCCTCCAACAAAGGAAAACTGACATCCGCCTTGTCATGTTTTATAAGACATTACATGGTATAATCGCCCTGCACCCCTTCCCCCAACTTATACCCCTGGTGAGACTCTCCCGACACACGCATTCTGAAGCTTTTCAACTCCCCGTAATCACTAAGCAATTAACCCAGTATAGCTTTTTACCCCGTACAATAGCCAATTGGAATAACCTGCCAGCCAACGCAGCTACAGCACCAAGTTTGAAATGACTAAAAACCCCATGGCAGTAATAGTTTGGAGATTTTCAGACAGAAGACCTCCAGCTTGCAACATTAATTGATATTGCATTTTTTACGCTATCAACTTGTTCTCCTCAAATTGCCCGCTTCACTGCAGTGAGCTGGCTTATCGCTCTTGTGTATAGGGGGATGATTAATGATGCAACTCTATGATACTAGTATAGATAGTCAACGCCCCTTGTGGGCGTAGGCCTATCACAGCCATAGAGTTACACCATTAATCATCCCCCTATACATAAGAGCGATAAGCCAGCTCACTGCAGTGAAGCGGGAGTGGACCACTGGCCGGCATTTCATTGCAAGGCAGAAACAGTTGCATCCACTGCATGACACATAGGGTAATACTGTTTATAGTGTGAACATAGCAGGTTTGTTTAATGTCATTCTTACATTTTTCAAAACGATTTTGATAATATGTTTTTTGGCATTACGAATTAGTTTTTTTCTTCTTCAGAATTCTTTGGTAAGTGGCAAAGTTAGTTTTACGATTTATATATTGCTCGGAATCTGTAGGTGTTTGTTTTAATTTCATATATAATTTGTCTTTGTAAGCAATTGACCGGATTATACCTTTTGTGATCCACCGAACATACGAAACAATTACCTGCTTCCAAAATTAAGCTGAAGCCTGGTGTAAGTTATACTTATACTATAATCTATAGTCACGTCCCGTGACCGTGTGGACGTAGGCCTATTCGTTGTGAGCGGGTCGCTAGCAAAACATCCCGTTAGAGAAGTCAGACCACGGTGCATTATCGCATGGGTGGCCATAGGCAGAATCGTCCGCCCCACTCTTGAGCTTTGGGGCGGAAGTCTCGGGCGTGGATTTCGTACGAACGAATTTGGGCTTTCCGTAGCCAAATGGCTACGGAACTAATAACTTAAGTTTTAAAACCGATACGCACTAACCGTTTCACATGTGTATTCCGTGACATACAACCGACACTTGGGCGTCAAGAAACAGAAGAAATGTGCTCCAAATAATTATTTATGAGTACATTTATCGGTCACATAGAAAAGATTTCACAAATAGCCGCCATACTGTGCACGTGATGTTGCCTTTGGGTCACATGGTCTAACGCGATTTCGTGAAGAATGAGGCCAGAGTGGGCCAGCAGCACAGACATAAATAAAACACCCGTTAGTAAGTTAGTAGTTTATAGGGGGTGATTAATTATGTAACTCTATGGCCAGCAGACGGCAGTTCTTAGCGTGACCCTATATTGATCTACGAGACTCCCGTGTTGTAGTCGCATTCACAAAACATCCGGTATTGTGAGATGTCAAAAACACATGCTTTCTGAAAAAAATGTAATAATGTCACACTTTTACATGGTTATTGTCAGGTAACTTTATGGATATACGTATAAGAATGCATTCATACATGAAATACGTGTTTATTGCTCTCTTTATGCATTTTGTAGGGTTTCACGTTTCATGAAAATGGTACGTTTATGACGAGCGGGTCCTTCGCCTATACAACAGCAACAGCCAGATAGAAAAAATTATATGGCGATTGACTTGGCCTAACGAGAACCCAGCGTGAATTAGCTTTGCTCATGCACATAACTAAATACCCCCGTCCCAACATCCCTCTTGTGAATAACTACATGAAACCCACGCCTTGTTTGAGACATACATTTGTTTTTTTGCAGCGCAACTCGTCAACGAACACTTGACGAGGATGACAGGATGACAGGATGAGGATCCCAAAACCGTTGACGGTGCCACAATTTCGTCCTCTGCCGCCCGCCAACTACAGTTGCGTTGCCTTCGACCTGGAGACCACGGCTTTAAGTGAGAATCCGTCCACCTGTCTTAATAGCTTATTAGTTCGATTTCCTTGCCATCCACGAGGAATTAGACTCGACACCCACGTTGAGTATGCACGTATATTAAATTGTGTAGTTATTATCGTTACTATAAATATAATATGACTGTAACTTTTCGGTGTCATTTGACATGTGCATATTTCTGTCGTTTCCTTTGTAGTTTGGGACTACACGACAACCATTCTGCACCAAGAGCAACTACTTACCTCTCTCCCCACATCTCCTCTCGTCAGTATTTCTCCCCAGCCTTTGCCATTCACCTCAGATCCACACACGCATTTGTCATGTCTAAATCTATCTTCATACTTCTCGGTTAATCATTAGTTCAGTTAACTTTAGTCCATTTCCTGCCACATTCTGCTGTTTGCAGGTTCGAATGCAGAAATTACGCAGTTGGCGGCGATACAGCAAGAGAACACTTTCAACCGCTACATTCTGCCGGTCGGCGAGATAAGTCCAGGCGCCAGTCGCGTGACAGAGCTGACAAAGAAAAACGACATGTTGTACCACAAGGGGACACTTGTGGAGACTGTCGATATAAATCAATGTTTGATCGAGTTCTGCAAGTTTCTCTCCAACCTCGACAAACCGGTCCTCCTTTACGGTCACAACGCGCGGCGGTTTGATTGTCCACTTCTTGTAGACGCCCTCTCACGTTGCGGATTGATCGATCATTTCAGCGCGATCGTCAGCGGTTTTGGCGACACACTGATCGCTTTAAGAAGCGTGCTGCCTGGGGAACGCTCGTAAAAGCAGAGCGATCTCGTGGCAAAACATCTGAATAAATCGTACGACGCACATGACGCGTTAGAAGATGTTCGGGCTCTACAGGCTCTGTTCAAGGCGGTCGCTAGCGACGAAATCATGCGTGCGCACAGCTTCCATGTCGCCGACATACGACATCAGTATAGAAACCAAATAAGCAACAGACCCAGAATGGCGTCACTGGAAGGAATGACGGCGTTGTCCCTAGATATATAGCGGAGAAGATAGCCACCTCCGGCCTGACGCACGATGACCTGGTTGGCCGCTACAAGACGAGTGGTGAGGAAGGGGTCGTGCAGCTGTTGGCAGCCGACATTGAGGGCAAAGCCAGAGTCACCAGTCGAGGAAATATACTGCAGAGCAGTGTCGCTTACCTGAAGGAAAACGCA
This sequence comes from Lamellibrachia columna, assembly GCA_963662155.1. NCBI lineage: Eukaryota > Metazoa > Annelida > Polychaeta > Sabellida > Siboglinidae > Lamellibrachia > Lamellibrachia columna. Next base: position 6,090,141 of record OY759265.1, on the reverse strand, counting down.
AAAAGACAAAGTGCACGTGATGATAGTTGCAATTAAACACTAACAATTGTTGAGCGTATTCGTTGAGTAAAACGGCATTACTTTTTACTCTCTACACAATTCCACTGAGCTCAGTTATTAATTATCGCAACTATATTTATGCAGATGACACACATATCTACATTTATCTGGATACCCCTGACGGAATTTGCTCCTAGACCTAAACTCATGGTTTTACTCTACATTAGGCGTCATTATCGAGATCCTACACTAAACTTGTTTTGCCTGATTTAACTTTTCAGTCTGACAGTTGTGTCGATGTAATAATAATAATAATAATAATAAATAACTTCTATGGCGCCTATATCCTCAGAAACTTGAGCTCAGAGGCGCAACAAAACAGAACCATTAACCATAATCGTGAAGGGACTCGCAAATGTCATTACCGGAACGAGGGACAACCGAAGATTTATGTGATGAGGAGTTCATTACAGACCTTACGTGCAGCGACAGAGAAAGCACGTTTGCCCAAGTTAAGTTTTGTGTTAGGCACAATAAATTGTGAAATTTATTGTCTGAGCTGCCTATGGATATTTGAAAGATGCAGGAGACTAGCCAAGTAGGGTATATGTTGTGTAGATAGATCACGATTTGTAAGAGTGGACAGCTTGAAATTAATTGGATAAGTAACAGGTAGTCGGAAGTCAGTGTAGCTGTAGTGATGGTAAAAACCGAGGCGCCCTGAGAACCACACGTGCCAGACAATTTTGTACTCTTTGGAGTTTAGCCAAGTCTCTTTTAGCAATGTTATTTAGTAGTGAATTACAATAGTCAAGGCGGCTACTAATTAGTGGTGTTGATATTATTTTAGCAGTAGATATAGATATGTGACTCCGAATTTGACGGAGATCACGTATATGATAGACACAGCATTTGCATAAAGAGAAATATTCTAGAGAAAGTTGAAGTCACTCTCAAAGACAACAACTAGATTACGAACAGTATCTGATGGGAATGTATCAGTGTCGAGCAGTTTAACTGGAAAATGGCTGATGACCCTATCTCGTTGTTGCTTAGTGTCAATAATAATAATGTCTGTTTTATCTGGGTTAAGCTTCAGCTTACTTGATTCCATCCAAAACAAGATGTCAGTGAGGCAATCACTTAAAGTCGAAACAGATTATTAAGTATTTGATTGTGAAAGTGATATGTAAACCTGTGTGTCATCAGCATACAGGTGATGAATGAGATTATGATTAGTAATGACTTGGCTGAGAGACGTAGTATATAAGCTAAACAGAGCAAGGCCGAGGACGGATCCTTGCGGCACTCCGAATGGAAGGTGTTGTGGGCAAGATAGTGTGCCAGATATGCTAATGCTTTGGTGTCCGTCTGAAAAATATGATTTGACCACCGAACAAATGTGCCAGAAATGCCAAAATGTTTATGATGGCGTTGTATAAGGATTAAATGATCAATCGCATAGAAAGCAGATGAGAGATCTAGTAAAGTGAGTGCTGTGACTTTGCTATAGTCCATGTCAATTATAACGTGTATCTTAAGAAGAGCCGTTTCGGTAGAGTGGAATCGTTTATATGCAGACTGTAGATCATTTGATAAGTGATATTGATAACTATATTCATGAAGGCGATTAGCAACTACTTTTTCGAATACTTTTGACAGAAAACTGGGATTGGCGATAGGACGATAATTATTTAGATAATTCTTACACAGAGTTTTTTTTTAATAAGAGGATTTACAAGAGCTTGTTTGAAATCCCGTGGAACAACTCCACTCTGCATTGAAAGGTTTATGATAGTAGTAATAGGAACGATGAGTTGATTGATACAGCTTTTTAGTAGAAGTGTAGGAAATGGGTCAAAATCACACGATTTGTTAGGAGATTTTTTTAATGATAATAATAATAACTTCAAAGTTTAAAGTTAATTCTAATTAAATAGTATAAACTGACAAAAGTTCGCTCTTATTTTATGATTTAGCCAAATCCGAGGATGAGAGCTAATTAATCTAATTATGTATGGGACCAGAATCTGAACGCATACATAATTTCCGTCATAATGAAAAGTTCACTTTGCATCCAGGCGAGGGTGGCGCTACAGCACGCAGCCTGGGTAATCGAGGCTAAGAGCTTGGATAATCGGGGCTAAATTTAACCAGATTTCACAAGATTGCCATTCAAAGCAACAAACAGATGACTAGTCAGGGGCGGATTCAGGGTTTAGAAAAAGGGGGGTGCAAGATAATGTATGAAGCGCCGAAGGCGCGAAACGAGGCGCAAAGAATGTGCGGGTGGGTGTGGGAGGAGGTATCCCCCTTCCCTATCATTTGACGTTTTTTAGATAAAACAGTTGAAATGGTGTAATTTGGTACACCCATAATCTGGTTTTAAGCGAGTTAGGGCCCAATTTAATCATCCCAAAATTCAGACATGCGACATCGTTTGAATTGTCCGTATACAATACTTAGTTTTGGGAGGAATACGTCCTTGGGCCGTGTCCCGTTTTAATACGTCCTTTGGCCGTGTCCCGTTTTAATACGTCCTTCGGCCGTGTCCCGTTTTAATACGTCCTTTGGCCGTGTCCCGTTTTAATACGTCCTTCGGTCGTGTCCCGTTTTAATACGTCCTTTGGCCGTGTCCCGTTTTAATACGTCCTTTGGCCGTGTCCCGTTTTAATACGTCCTTCGGCCGTATCCCGTTTTAATACGTCCTTTGGCCGTGTCCCGTTTTAATACGTCCTTCGGCCGTGTCCCGTTTTAATACGTCCTTTGGCCGTATCCCGTTTTAATACGTCCTTTGGCCGTGTCCCGTTTTAATACGTCCTTCGGCCGTGTCCCGTTTTAATACGTCCTTTGGCCGTATCCCGTTTTAATACGTCCTTTGGCCGTATCCCGTTTTAATACGTCCTTTGGCCGTGTCCCGTTTTAATACGTCCTTTGGCCGTATCCCGTTTTAATACGGATTTGCTGAATATATAAAAATCGTGATAAAATAATCCTATGTATTTTCTTGTATTCGTCACATAAGTGTAACTTCGAATGTCAAATTTACAGTAGACGAGGTGCAACTACTTTTGAGTCTAGAGTTTCGGCAAAACGCAGCGGGTTTTGTTTCATATAACCTGTAGGTAGGCCTGTTCCTACGAAGAAAATGCGATGTGTCTGAAAATGTCCAAACGAAAAGACAATATTAAACATCTGTCATGTGCCATTTATTGCAATATTGACTAAAACAACTATAGTAATGGAAATGTTTAATAAAAAAACGAGTATGCTACAATTGACTAAAACAACACGTAATCGTCTTAATTCTGTATCGGCATTATTGTAAACTAGAGGCACGGTAGTGCAGTAATAGTAAAAATATATCAGCAGATCTGTTAATCATTACACAACAAGCTCCATAGATAGGTGATCACAAAACGGGATTTCCAGATCGCACAAGTAGTGCTTGGTCGATCATACTGTAAGCTTGATATATGTCTGAGTCCCTCTTTTAAAACTTGGAGGCCTTGGGCCTGACAGTGTCCAACACATTCTTGGTGATGATGAATGCGATGATGGTATGTGACGAAGTGAGACTGGTTAGTAGCCCTTGACCCTTCGTCCTGGTCCCAACTGTCAATCCATGCAACCTCCTCGTAGATGGATTTAGTAGTATGGCTTCCAGACATTCACACAAGAACTCATACATGTCATAAAACGTGTCGTAGCATGTGTGACGCTAAACTCATCTGGTCTTGCACATCCCGACAAGTTCCGTTTTCCTCATATCTGGTGCCAGATGTTTTAGGATTCGTTCAAGGAATCGTTGTCATGCACACGGACATAATCTCCTGGTTACCATGTGGATATGTGACCTCATCTGCCATGATGGAAAATAAAGCATTTTCGTCTTCAAGGTTTCGTGTATTTTCCTTTCTAATGTATTCGGCTACTACATCAATCACTTCATTCTGGATGATTCCTGATGTATACTGCGCATTCTTCCTTCCGGTCTCAAGATGTTCTCGGAGAGTGTCGCCGCCTTTGGCCATCATAATTGTCCACAAGTTTCCCCTGTTGGACGATGCACTTGACCGATCATCCATGTGACCTCGAAGTGGCAAGTTTTGTTTTCCACAAAATACAACTGTTTCTACAATGCTCTTCAGGACGTGAACACTTTTCTTGTACATCTTCTGGTTGGACTGGCTCAATTAATTAATGAATTAATGAACTAAGCTCATGGGGCTTGCTTTCCTTCTAGCATAAGTCTGGCTTAAATGAAATATTAAGGGCTACTACCATAATACCAACAAGGCAGCACAGATTCTTGAAGTACGGCCGACAGGCTATTTGGAAAATAGCTAAGCCTAATCGTGTCATTAAAAAGTACATAACTCCTCTTGGTTTTGTGTTAAAATGAGCTCTCTAACAGCGAAACGTGAATTTATAACGTGTATTACTTGTTATAATGATTCACATAGTCAAATACGTTGATGATACGATAGGATAGTTAACATTTTTACATGTAAAAATGCCAATTGTTATCTTGAAAGTCCGGTCCGAAGAACTGATGCAGACGATTTTCATCAAACGACCAGCGCGTCTGTTGGGCGCAATTGTTGGATCTGCGCAATCTGCTGATCAGTGCGCAATCTGCAGATTTTCGAGTATCCGAGGATAGCGCAGCGCAATCGAGCCCAATCTGCAGATTGCCAAAATCCAACAACTGCGACCAACACGTCTATGAGCGCCAAACATTCCCATATTATGTTCATTCTTTCGCGGGGAGACATGGTCAAACTCGTGGTGGGCGTACTGTGTACACGTTAGTGCGGTGTGCGAGTGCAGTGAATCTATGAACGACGTCACCGATAATGCTAAGAATAACTTTGGGGATCCCCTGGACGCCATGTATATCGCCTGTGCTAGATCAGTGTCTGAAAACGTCGGACTGCTACTAAAGAATTCGTACGTAGTAAGTGACAATTATGACCTACCTTGTGTTGTTTCTTGGCAACGCCTTTGTCCCCCGTTCACATGCAATTGCAATGGATTTTTTTTTTACTCAAAAAGGGGGGTCCGGACCCCCTAGACCCCCCTCTGGATCCGCCTATGAAGTTGCTTTGTTCTACGTCCTCACTGCTCTTTGCATCGAAACACCAAATGTCTCAGAGACAATCAGACGGCGACGAACTCAATGTGAAGGCGACTGTTCCAGGAGTAAAGAAGTGGCGAGAGAACTGGTTACTTGACAACCAAAACATGGACAGTGCAGGGAGACCATGAAACCATGGAGACCATAAGACCAGGGGGACCATGGAGACCAGGGAGACCACGGAGACCAGGGGAACCACGGAAACCAGGGGGACCATGGAGACCAGGGGGACCACGGAGACCACGGAGATCAGGGGACCACGGAGACCAGGGGGACCACGGAGACCAGGGGGACCACGGAGACCACACTTAACTTATCCAAAGCTATTTGCGTCTGAATTTGGGACAACAGTTACTGAACGAAAGTCGATAGATCTCCGTCCTGGATATTGAAATCTTCGTCATTTGCTGTTCTACAGACAAACGAATTGCAACGAAAATGTTGACAATTTCGTTTTATTATTAATATTTGCGAATAGTGTTTCTCCGTAATGTCGTTCAATGGCATAATCATCCAGCCCTGAAGTATCAAGTTGCTTAACTGCAAACTGTCCAGGGTCGTTTGTGCGCAGGCGTCCTAGACCCTATTACTGCCATAGGGTTTTTAGTCATTTCAAACTGTTTTTGTATTGATCTTTTGTAGATCTAGTAGGACCAACAGCAAAAATATCTCACACGGATACATATTCCACTCTATCATTGCATATGTATGTCAAAATCGCCTAAAATGTTCTGTCCACTGTTTTGACTTGAAGACTTTCAACAGGTGCTGTCCACCACACGTAAATAACCTATACAATCCTTGTCATCCTGCTGTCCACCACACGTAAATAACCTATACAATCCTTGTCATCCTGCTGTCCACCACACGTAAATAACCTATACAATCCTTGTCATCCTGCTGTCCACCACAAGTATATAACCTCTACAATCCTTGTCATCTGTATGTTGGTAAATTGAAATTCACATGTATGTGAGCGAGATGAAAATATGAATTAAAAAACATTTGTCAATCGATTCGTGTCCGTTGGTTATGTACTACATATAATCATATAGATACTTTACAATCATTCGCTTCAAATCATACAAAAGTTATATAGATGCCTGCGGACTTTGGTAAATGTGTTGTAGTCGCCCGCTTGGCGTAGGAGTAGCACGTCGCGTTAAGGACATCATTTACTAACGCAAAGCTATATTTTTAACAAGTACCAATAACAAATCAACATTATGGTAATGTAGCCATCTATCGCGAATAGCAAATGGAACGAAATGTAGTGACATTGGCCAAAGTACAAAAACTCCAAGGTCCAAGTAAAAAGTGCGATATCTTACGGAACGTCACTTACTAACGCGCGTAGCATCTAGTTGAGGTTTTCGCAGTGTTTTACTCGAGGACTTCTCCCAAATTGTATTATACAGGCAAACACTGAACGCAGCGGAAGCAGTCGGAGCTATTGGCGATAATTTACTGACAAAGTATGTCTTTTATAGCAATTGTTATTAATGTTTAAATAACTTTTTATGTAGTACGACATAGTTGGAGCTTAGGCCTCGAGACATGCATTAGATAGGTGTACGTCCCGTAAATCGTTGTATATTGGCGTAGTCGAAGAATATGACAAAGGAGACCACATTTAGACGAAAGTACCAGAAGAAAAGTCAGTGTAACCTCATCAGTGCCACCAAAGACATGCAGCTGAAAGTTTGTGTTATATATTCGAGCCTGTTAGTGCAAACAAGGACGACTTCCAATTCGGTCAACACCCCTCTTCTCATTCTGCCATCACCTATAGCCCCTGGAACAGCACCTGTGGGATGACAGTAGCAACACCTGCCCTAGCACCATTCTGTGGCGAGAGACGTCGTGTATATGTGATGGGTGCTGTGAAGAGTACCCCACACTTGTGAGTGGACGTCGACAAACCTACGACTTGAGCGTGAGGGCAAAACACCTGAATCAGAGTGGAAACCCTGCCCACTTGGCATTTGTCTCAGCTATATGCATGTTGCATCCCCATCTTGTTTGCACAAGACGATGGAGACAAGGGCAATATTCCGACTTCAGGTCCAGCCACATAGGACGATATTGCTGATGAAACACCTGTCCAAGCAGAGGTAACTGAAGCAGGTCACTCTCTCGAGGATTCGACTCCGCAGGTTCCAGTATGTGAGGTTGGCGAATATGTTGTGGCAGTATATAATGATGATGATGATGAGGAGGATGAAATAGAGAGTAATATGATCGATGTAGACACTATCAACTTACTCAATTTCTGAGAACCATATGCATATAATTAGAGTTAATTAAAGAGTATGCCCATTACTATTACATACATAACGCATTCCCGTCACTTACGATGATTATTGATGATTTCATGTCCCGTTTGAAAGATGTGATTTTCGTGATGACCAGGAAGTGAATGAGCGTGCCTTAGAACAATGCACTGCTGTTAAACAAAACCAACACGTTTTCAAGCGACCAAGCTGCAGAAATTTGCATCCATGTTGTCCTGCGTTTGGCACAACATGCAACAACTGTCAGAAGCCTAATCACTGGAGAAAAGTACGTCGCTTCACGAAACACAATCCCAGTCACGTGTGAGACATCAATCGAAGCATCGTCAATGATCGCAGCAGAAAATGCGTAGTAACTGTGGCCGACAGAGATGTGTTGTACACTCCATTGTGCAACAATCAGCGGAATGTGTAGACGGACAATTTCAACATGTCATTCGCTGAGATACAAGTCAACAGCATGGACACCCGCGATGAAGTGTTCGCTACACTTAACGTAAACTTGAGACAAAAACAGGAAATGACACAACGTGTCGTGACGATTCCCTGTCAATACAGCCATAGCTGCTGGTTCGACAAAACGTTCTTCTTAGTCTACAACGAGAGTCCGTGTATTCTTGGGTTACCCAGCTTGAGACAACTTGACCTTGTCAAGCTGCACTGCGCTGTCCATGCTGAAGAAAATTTTTTCCAAATGAACGTCGGTAAATTTCATGGTGAATACCTCATCGTAAAAAAGTGTCCAACCAGTGATACAAGCAGCTAGGAAATGTCCAATCCAACTCAAAGATGAGCTTACTCGAGAAAGCAAAACGGAAAACGGTTCATCTGTTTGGATTCAATATACCTGCATAAGGCAATCAAAAGATGTCATCTTACTTCCACTCTTGATGAGATCACACATCAGTTCATTGGATCGACACACTTTTCCAAGTTAGACTCAAAGAATGGATATGCCGAGTCGCAACTACTGACGACCTTCAACTCGTCATTTGGAAGATTCTGCTTCCAGCACGTGCCATTCGGGCTTGTAATGTCACAAGATGTCTTCCGGCAGCGAATGTACCAGATTCAGGAGAGGTGCTTATGAACCTTTGGTATCGCTGATGACATCGCCGATCTATGGAAACACAAAGGTGGAGCACGACAGGCATTTATACAACTTGATGAAAGTGGTCAGTGACAATGGACTTGTGTTCAACAGTGACAAATGTGTCATAGGGCAAGAACGCATTCCTTTATTTGACATTGTGTACGATGCTGGTGGAGTACACCAGCTCCTACAAACAAGGAATCCTTGGCATAGCAACTTATATATCACAACTTATTCCCCAACTCGCGGATCTCACAGCACCATTTCGAGACTTGCAAAAGCAAAACGTTGACTGCATCTCACCAGCACCAGCATCTCACCAGCACTCACCAGCATCTCACCAGCATCTCATCATCTCACCAGCACCAGCACTCACAAGGGTCCAAACATCATCGTAGCTCAGATTACACTGGTCTACTTCGATTAGAATAAAAAGACGACAATCCAGCCGACAATCCAGCCGACAATCCAGAGACAGAGGTAAATATGTTGTGGTTGAAACTGATCACAAACCACCGGAGATGATTAGTCTCAAACATCTCACATTAGCTCCAATCAGACTGCAACGACTGCTATGTCGTCTGCATGGCTATAACATGATCATTGAATATCGCACAGGGCGAGAAATGCGTGTCGTAGATGCTATGTCATAACTACCAAGGGACCGGTATAAGTCTATCAACCTTGACATAAAGGTGATCTATGTACAGTTAAGCTCTGACAAGCTCAGTCAGCTACAACAAGAAACAAACAAAGACGTAGATATGTCTACACTTCGAAAGTTCACTGTAGACGGTGGCCAGGTTCGACGAAACAACTGCCAGCACAGGTGCGACAAAACAGGTGCGACAAAACAGGTGCGACAAAACAGGTGCGACAAAACAGGTGCGACAAAACAGGTGCGACAAAACGGGTACAGAGACAAACTGTCAATCGAAAACTGCCTCATTCTGAAAGGTGAGATAATTATTATTCTATGCTTCTGAAAGGTGAGATAATTATTATTCTATGCTATAACAATTCATATTTGCACTATATTAATGACCGCTCTGTGTCAAAGGGTCACATCATTTAATTGCCATGTGGGGAGTGAGCAATCACTACGCGAATGATCATGGTATGGCTTATGATGTATTCTTATAATCGTATACTGTTTTCGATACAATGATAGCATATTCAAAGTAATATAACGTCAATCATTAAACCCTGCTCTTTTAATAAAGTTTAAAGTTATAAAAGCAAGTTTGGATATTTACCGTACAAAATAAATTATATGATAAAACAACAGTCCCATTTAAAGAAAAACATAAGATATTGTTTGTTTATAATTGTTTTTCAAATCATTCATAACATACGACACATATTATTTTTTTTAAACTTATTTAAATATGTCCGATTCTTTGCGTGCAACATATACTTTTATGGATCAATTCTATGGAAATTTGTTTTAGAGCTGGCTAATTAGTAAAACTGTAGTGACAGTTTTATCCCTTGGAATTGAACACACACAAAAGTTACAAAAATATACAACAGATATCTCCCCACGAGAAAAACGCATTTGGTTTTGCATGGTTTCTCCACTATGACCCATCGGGCCAATGTGGCACCTGCATATTGACGATTTTCCTCGCACCAGTTGCAAGTATAATTATTATAGTTACTTTGTAATACTGTAGATGGCACCGCTGTATAGATCGGAATGTACAACAATGTCAATGGCCGAATCGCGTCAAAGTACCGTTACACCCGCAGCTGGTGACTGTGGAGGTGCCAGGTAAGTGGTTTCGTCGTATAATAGTTGTACACGTTGTTTTAGCTATATTAAGCACAGTAGCGCACATACGATACAATTGCCTACTTCTAAACGTCCAGTGTCAGTGACCGTGTGGACGTAGGCCTATTCGTTGTGAGCGGGTCGCTAGCAACATCCCGTTACTGGCGTTAGGGAGGTCAGACGAGGTCAGACCACGTCCACGGTGCATTATTGCATGGGTGGCCATGCTAACTGGTTATAACAAAACTGAGCAATTAAAAACTCCGAAACGTCTTAATATCCACTGTCATCATGTCGGTGATATATTGAACAAGTTTCGTCAAAATCTGCAGCTCTTTTAATCATGTCGCAAATGGGCTTACCCACACGATTGGCTGTTTTCGCCACATAGTAATACGCCTACCGGTGTTTCGGGAATGTCAATAATAATACGGGTCACCATTAATTTATGGACACGATACTTCTGAATGAGGCGCCCTAGCCACAATTTTACTAGGGCAGTTCAGGCCACACAGTACAGGCCACACAGTTCAGGCCACACAGATGACGAACAATTGCTCCAGTTGCCTGTCTCAAGTAGCTTCATGCTCACCAACCAGCTTATCTGTAATCACGTGTTTACTCGGTGCCGTTGTCTGTAAGCAGCTATCTCGCTCTGACCGTTGTCCCTATAACCACATCCTCGCGAGCCAGTGATGGTAGTAGTACTACATTAGGTAACCCTGGTAGATCGACCTGTTGAAACGTGGATTTGTCTGTTTTTTCCCGCGCTGAATCATTTGTACTTCTTCCCACTTGCTGTCTTGGTCGACGTGTTTTTTGGAAGTAGACGAGCCCGCGCCCAAACTTCAAAAAGCGTTCCCACGAAATAACACTTAAGTGTGACCGCGGTGTCTCGACTACTACTTCTGACGCGATGACAAAATCCGGTCGGAATAAGAGAGGGTGTCCGGGCACATGATGGACACGCCCTGGATCCACCTATGACTGCATTGTACAAATAACGTATTATTCCCGCCAGGGAGGGAGGGAGGGAGGGAGGGAGGGAGGGAGGGAGGAAGTAGGGAGGGAGGGAGGGAGGGAGGGAGGGAGGGAGGGAGGGAGGGAGGGAGGGTACTTCTGGAAGGATATCTACGATCTGACCCCTAGAGCAGTGGTTCTCAACCTGGGGTACATACGCCAGGTTGAGAACCACGGGGTACGTACGTCAGGTTGAGAACCACGGGGTATGTACGCCAGGTTGAGAACCACGGGGTACGTACGCCAGGTTGAGAACCACGGGGTACGTACGCCAGGTTGAGAACCACGGGGTACGTACGCTAGGGGTTGTCAAGGTGGTTTGGCTGAAGAAAAACCTGTCCAAAACTGCCTGTCCCCTCAATTGATTGCCTAGAATAGGTTGTCTGACTGCAAACACTCGGCATACAGGCACATATGAGTTCCTAGAATAGGTTGTCTGACTGCAAACACTCGGCATACAGGCACATATGAGTTCCTAGAATAGGTTGTCTGACTGCAAACACTCGGCATACAGGCACATATGAGTTCCTAGAATAGGTTGTCTGACTGCAAACACTCGGCATACAGGCACATATGAGTTCCTAGAATAGGTTGTCTGACTGCAAACACTCGGCATACAGGCACATATGAGTTCCTAGAATAGGTTGTCTGACTGCAAACACTCGGCATACAGGCACATATGAGTTCCTAGAATAGGTTGTCTGACTGCAAACACTCGGCATACAGGCATATATGAGTTCCTAGAATAGGTTGTCTGACTGCAAACACTCGGCATACATGCACATATACGTCTCATGTGAAGACGTTTACCTCTTTAATAAAGTGGGTATTATTAAATTGAAGTTACATCGTATATAATTAGTTAATAATATATATTCTGTGACGGGATGCCCGGTCGATCGTCTTAGAAGTCAGACGGGGTAAGTGGGGAGAAAAGATTGAAAACCTATACGCGTTAAGCTGGTTCGCGTTCCTGCCAACAGGAGTAGTGGCGCTGCTGTGGATAGTGACATTTGTCTTTAATCACCCCCGTCACCCAGTCCATACACACCCTCAGCTATCCATTCGTGTTACATTGCTCCAACATTGTTTTGTTCGTACGATGTTGTTCCAACGAATTTGTCAGCCTTGCTCTGGAACAACGTTTTGCATTTCAACTTAATTGTTCCGTTTATCTCACGTTACAACGCGTTGCTAATAGCAACATAAAACACATCGAAGCAACGTCATAAGACGTGTAGGCGGCTGCACGTCGACAGGGAAGCAACGATGAGACAGGCTCGGCGTGTTGTTGTTGCGCGGTTCGCCGCCTCCGTGAACCAGTCGGGGGCCGCGCGGACATCACCGACTCGGGCAAACCCGTCTCCATCGTCGTATCACGTCGTCAGCCGTCCGCGGCTACTGTCCGTCATCGGCCAACAAACTAATCGCCGCTACGCGATTCGTCTTCACACGACGTAGTGTCCATTTTGTATTTTGCATATACATTCCACGCCCGCTGACACTCGATTGTCCACTAACGCCCGAGTCTCGCTAGTTGAAAACGCTGTCTTCGCACTTTGTCTATTTGGTGTAAGACGGAGGATTTAGTCATTGTGATGGATGGCAGGACTGTTTACTAAAACCCACTTCAGCTGCCTCACAACGGGGGTACAGTCAGGGGGCCGCGTGTTTGACACAAGTGTCCAGACACTGACCTCAGTTGGGATATCATCTAGCAATGCCCGTAATGAAACACCAACGAGAACCTAGGCAGAATCGTCCGCCCCCTTTTGAGCTTTGGGGCGGAGGTCCAGGCCGTGAGAATCGTACTCACGGATTTAGACTTTCCGTAGCCAAATGGCTACGGAACTAATAACATAAGTTTTAAAACCGATACGAATTAACTGTTTCACATGTGTATTCCGTGACATACAACCGACAATTGGGCGTCAAAAACAAAAGAAATGTGCTCCAAATCATTATTTATGAGTATTTTTATCGGTCACATAGAAAAAAATTCATAAATAGCCGCCGTACTGTGCATGTGATGTTTCCTTTGCGATTTCGTGTAGAATGAGGCCAGAGTGGACCAGCAGCACAGACATAAATAAAACGTAGTTTACAGAGGGATGATTAATGATGTAACTCTATGGCCAGCAGACGGCCATTCTTAGCGTTACCTTATATTGATCTACGAGAATCCCGTTTAATAACCTCGCTCACACAACATCCGGTTGTATAAAAAAAAATTACAAGCACATGCATTCTGACAAAAAGATAATAATTTCCCACTTTTACATGGTTACTGTCAGGTAACTTTAGTTATATACATATAAGAATGCATACATACATGAAATACGTGTTTATTGCTCTGTTTATGGCGTTTTGTAAGGTTTCACGTTTCATGAAAATGCGTACGTTTTTGACGAGCGGGTCTTTCGCCTATACAACAGCAACAGTCAGATAGAAAAAATTGCATGGCGATTGACGTTGCCTAACGAGAATCCAGCGTGAATTAGCTTTGCTCATTCACAGAACTAAATACTCCCGTCCCAACATCCCTGTTGTGAATAACTACATGAAACCCGCGCCTTGTCTGAGACATACATTTGTTTTTTGCAGCGCAACTCGTCAAGGAACACTTGACGAGGATGACGTCTCTGGATTACTTAGGGGCTTAGGCGGCCTGGCGATTAAAGACGAAGGTGACGTAATCCCAAAACCGTTGACGGTGCCACAATTTCGTCCTCTGCCGCCCGCCAACTACAAGTGCGTTGCCTTCGACCTGGAAACCACGGGTTTAAGTGAGAATCCGTCCACCTGTCTTAATAGCTTATTAGTTCGATTTTCCTGCCATCCACGAGGAATTAGAGTCGAAACCCACGTTGAGTGCAACTACTTACCTCTCTCTCCCCACTTCTCCTCTCGTCAGTATTTCTCCCCAGCCTTTGCCATTCACCTCTGATACCCACATACATTTGTCATGTCTAAATCTATCTTCATACTTCTCGGTTAATCTTAGTTCAGTTAACCTTAGTCCATTTCCTGCCACGTTCTGCTGTTTGCAGGTTCGAATGCAGAAATTACGCAGCTGGCGGCGATACACCAAGAGAACACTTTCAACCGCTACATTCTGCCGGTCGGCGAGATAAGTCCAGGCGCCAGTCGCGTGACAGAGCTGACAAAGAAAAACGACATGTTGTACCATAAGGGGACACTTGTGGAGACGGTCGATATAAATCAATGTTTGATCGAGTTCTGCAAGTTTCTCTCCAACCTCGACAAACCGGTCCTCCTTTACGGTCACAACGCGCGGCGGTTTGATTGTCCACTTCTTGTAGACGCCCTCTCACGTTGCAGATTGATCGATCATTTCAGCGAGATCGTCAGCGGTTTTGGCGACACACTGATCGCTTTAAAAAGCGTGCTGCCTGAGGAACGCTCGTACAAGCAGAGCGATCTCGTGGCAAAACATCTGAATAAATCGTACGACGCACATGACGCGTTAGAAGATGTTCGGGCTCTACAGGCTCTGTTGAAGGCGGTCGCTAGCGACGAAATCATGCGTGTGCACAGCTTCGATGTCGCCGACATACGACATCAGTGTAGAAACCAAATAAGCAACAGACCCAGAATGGCGTCACTGGAAGGAATGATCACTGACGGCGTTGTCTCTAGATATATAGCGAAGAAGATAACCACCTCCGGCCTGACGCACGATGACCTGGTTGGCCGCTACAAGACGAGTGGTGAGGAAGGGGTCGTGCAGCTGTTGGCAGCCGACATTGAGGGCAAACCCAGAGTCACCAATCGCGGAAATATACTGCAGAGCATTGTCGCTTATCTGAAGGAAAACGCAAAAAGACAAAGTGCATGTGATGATAGTTGCAATTAAACACTAACAATTATTGAACGTATTCGTTTAGTAAAACGGCATTACTTTTTACTTTCTACACAATTCCACTGAGCTCAGTTATTACTTATCGCAACTTGAGTCACTACCTTTATGCAGATAACACACAGATCTACATTTATCTGGATACCCCTGACGGAATTTGCTCCTACACCTAAACTCATGGTTTTACTCTACATTATGCGTCATTATCGAGATCCTACACTAAACTTGTTTTGCCTGATTTAACTTTTCAGTCTGACAGTTGTGTCGATGTAATAATAATAATAATAATAATAATAAATAACTTCTATGGCGCCTATATCCTCAGAAACCTGAGCTCAGAGGCGCAACAAAACAGAACCATTAACCATAATCGTGAAGGGACTCGCAAATGTCATTACCGGAACGAGGGACAACCGAAGATTTATGTGATGGGGAGTTCATTCCAGACCCTAGGCGCAGCGACAGAGAAAGCACGTTTGCCCAAGTTAAGTTTTATGTTAGGCACAATAAGTTGTGAAATTGATTATCTGAGCTGCCTATGATATTTGAAAGATGCAGGAGACTAGCCAAGTAGGGTATATGTTGTGTAGATAGATCACGATATGTAAGAGTGGACAGCTTGAAAGTAATTGGATAAGTAACAGGTAGTCGGAAGTCAGTGTAACTGTTTAAGTGGCGGTAGTGATGGTAAAAACCGAGGCGCCCTGAGTACTAGACGAGCCAGAAATTTGTTTACTCATTGGAGTTTAGCCAAGTCTCTTTTAGCAATGTTATTTAATAGTGAATTAAAATAGTCAAGGCTGCTACTAATTGGTGATGTTGATATTATTTTAGTAGTAGATGTAGTCACTCCGAATTTTATGGAGATCACACCTAGATTACGAACAGTATCTTATGTGAATATATCAGTGCCAAGCAGTTTAACTGGAAAATGGCTGATGACCCTATATCGTTGTTGCTTAGTGCCAATAATAATAAGGTCTGTTTTTATCTAGGTTAACCTTTAGCTTACTTGATTCCATCCAAAACAAGATGTCAGTAATACAATCAGTTAAAGTCAAAACAGATTACGCATTTGATTGTGAAAATGATATGTAAACCTGTGCGTCATCAGCATACAGGTGATGAATTAGATTACGATTAGTAATGACTTGGCTGAGAGACGTAGTAGATAAGCTAAACAGAGCAAGGCCGAGGACGGATCCTTGCGGCACTCCGAACGGAAGGTGTTGTGGCCAAGATAGTGTGCCAGATATGAAAATGCTTTGGTGTCTGTCTGAAAAATATGATTTGACCACCGAAGAAATGTACCAGAAATGCCAAAATGTTTATGAAGGTGTTGTATCAGGACTAAATGGTCAATCGTATCGAAAGCAGATGAGAGATCTAGTAAAGTGAGTGCTATGACTATGCTGTAGTCCATGTTGTCAACTATAACATTGTGTATCTTAAGAAGAGCCATTTCGGTAGAGTAGAATCGTGTATATACAGACTGTAGATCATTTGATAAGTGATATTTATAAATATGTTCATGAAGGCGATTAGCAACTACTTTTTCGAATACTTTTGACAGAAAACTGAGATTGGCGATAGGACGATAATTATTTTGGTAATTTTTACACATAGTTTGTTTTTTAATACGAGGATTTACAAGAGCTTGTTTGAAATCCCGTGGAACAACTCCGCCCTGCATTGAAAGGTTCATGATAGTAGTAATAGGAAAGATGAGTTGATTGATACAGCTTTTTAGTAGAAGTGTTGAAAATGGGTCAAGATCACACGATTTGTGAGGAGATTTTTTATTATGATAATAATAATATCTTCAAAGTGTATAGTTAATTCTAATTAAATAGTATAAACTGACAAAAATTCGCTCTTATTTTATGATTTTGCCAAATCCCCGGATGAGAGCTAATTAATCTAATTATGTATAGCACCAGAATCTGAACGCATGCATAATTTACGTCACAATGAATAGTTCACTCTGCATCCAGGCGAGGGTGGCGCCATAGCACGCAGCGGGTAATCGAGGCTAAGTGCTTGGATAATCGGGGCTAAATTTAACCAGATTTCATAAGATTGCCATTCAAAGCAACAAACAGATGACTAGTGGACAGTGAAACCATTGGTTTATCGAAAGCCCAACGTTATTATTAATATATATATATATATATATATATATATATATATATATATATATATATATAATAATAATATACTTTATTTATTCACCATCAAATCCGGGACTAGTGCCCCGTTCACGGGTGATTATATATATATATATATATATATATATATATACATATATATGTATATATCTATATATATATATATATATATATATATATAATATATATATATATATATATATATATAACCCGCCCTTCTGATATATTCGCAAATGTTTTGTTTAAACATATTCTTTTTTTCTTCTTCCGTTATAGGGCTGGAGTCTTTGCGAGCGAATGTAGCCTTGCTTTAGAGTTTGTGAGTCCACGACAGGTTACACATTGATTCCCATGTGTGAGATGTTTACTTTCCCTGGCACAGACATTTGGTAGAAGCGACCAATTGCATTAGGACATCTCATTATAATCCACCGTGTGTATGTGCGTTCGTTCGTTCGTTCGTTCGTGCGTGCGTGAGTGCGTGCGTACGTACGTACGTACGTACGTACGTACATGAGTACGTGCGTGCGAACGTGCGTGCGTACGTGCGTATGTTATGCTACTCCTCCAAGGCACTTTGCTTCTGGGGCGAAACACTTTCACAGGATTCATCTACGAACCCACGGTCGGGTCGTCACAGTTTTATTTTATTTTTTTTATTTGCCCTACTGTTAGGCCCTACTTTGCATGAACAATTGAATTACCATTTGTAGTCATTGCATACAACTGTCCCCAACTCACTGCGAACAATTACGGACAATTGTTGACAACGTCATGTGTCTTTTGTTCGATTGCCCAAAGTTGCGTTACACAAGGGCAATTAAGGCGTCGCTACGCGTTGTTATAATTGCTAGCATTACGTTGCAAATTCGAGAAATATTGCCTGGCTGCACCAAGTACCAAGGCATTGATGAATAGTTATGTGATAATATTGTGTATCCTGAAATTTGATAAGCGCGAACTACCAAATTATCCCGTCCGGAAGATAAGTATTTTTGCTAGTGTATTTAATTACCTCACTTATTTAAGCCAACTTTTTATTGTTAGCGCCCACAATAGACATAATCGTCTCGTCTTGTCTTGTGTAGACTGTAGAATTATACTGGCCAACACTTCTAATTAAGGGATCAAACTGTCAGGGTGCGCATGGAATGATTGCTGCTTTGTCGTGTTTGCTTGCAACTGAGTGGGCCAGAGCTTGCTTAAATTATCGGGGTTAGGTGATACTAGTTACTGTGTCTGGTAGTGGGTTCCAATATGTTATAGTCATTGGAATGTAGAAGGATGTAACAGTGCAAACTTGATGTGAGAACGTAGTATTTTGGAATTATCTTGGATTTTGCAATGAGGCGGACTCAGGAAACAAAAACAAGAATAGACTGGACAGGTGAAAAAGTATTGGGAGACTTGGATTTAGCTGATGAAATCTGCCTGTTAAACAGCTCTGTTGGAGAAATGCCAACCAAGACGAACTGTTTGTCAAGCAATGCCAACCAAGACGAACTGTTTGTCAAGAAATGCCAACCAAGTTGGACTCTACGTCAATGACTACAAAAATGAAGTCATGAGAGCAAACTGTGAGAGAAAACCACTTTTACTGAACGCAAGGCCCTTGCATAATTATGTGAATCGCTTCACCTACCTTGGTAGCGTAATGTCCAAAGATGGAAACTGTTCCATCGACATCTAGAATAGGCTTGGAAACGCATGGGGAACATTTCAAAAACTCAACAAAATGTGGAGGTCAAATGGTATAAACATAAAGACCAAAATAAGAATGTTCAACATCAATGTTATACCCGTGCTTCTATATTGCTCTGAAACATGAAAAACAACCAACAATAGAACTAAAACTAGCAAGTTTCCATAATAGACTTCTAAACTTCTAGAGCAGACTCCTAAACATCATATGGAACGAAATTGTCACCAACGAGGAAGTAAAGGAGCAAATGTTGAGCCAGTCAAGTCAACAATATTGAAAAGAAGATGGAAATATTTGGGTCATGTCCTTAGAATGCCGCCAACAAGAACATCAAAACAGGCGGTCGGCCTACTGAAGACCATAATATTGTGGAAAGAAGAAACGAGGTCGACCAAAGGAAACGTACCAAGAGCTACCCAAACCCAGAAATTAAGACACAAGGCTTTGAAAGAATGGCTGAAGACACAGATGGATGGGCGTCGATTGCTCTCTGGCTTGTGTACCTGACGGCAGTAACTAAATTAGAGTCATGTACCACCCACAGCGCATGCGCACAGTCCACCACAAACTCCTGCGTTAGCCCAAGTTTGGGCTGTTTGGAGTAAACCACTTGAGACTTGAGAGACTTGAGATTATCAGAATTGAAATAGCTCTAGCACATTCGCCAGGGGGCGACATTGATCCAGTGATAGTGGCGTCACCTGGAGGTTATGGCAACAATTTAGGGGGCGTTCCTTGCGTTATGCGTGCCGCTAGGTGGCAGTCTAAGAGTGACTCATCTACCTTGATTCATGCCATACGTTATTTTGTTTTATAATTAATGCTATATACATGGCACGTTGTTTAAGATGATTTCATTTGCACTAGTTATTGATAATAAATATTGTGTATCTAAGTCGTTAGTCACAATAAATCACTGCATGTCATAATAACTGTTTGGCAAAAATATAATTTTAAAAGTAGACTACGGTATCAGGTAATATGCCGCCATATTGACAGAGCCTCGGCCTAAGGCTAAATGCAAGATAATGGCGAAGAAGACTTACGATTTGTTGTTTAAATTACTGTTAATAGGTGATTCAGGAGTTGGAAAAACGTGTCTACTATTCAGGTTTTCTGATGACGCCTTTAACACAACTTTTATTTCTACCATTGGTAGGTAGTTGTGATTTAGAAATGATGTAAATCTCCGAAAAGCTGTCAGTGGCGGGAGCATTTCCATCTTCTAAGACTTTGTAATTCTTATTTGGGTAACCCTATTTGTAATTTGACAGCCAGTTTATTGATTTAAGTAGCCGATTAAATAACATGTCAGTTTTCGTTATCACAAGCTAATGTTTTCATTAGGGCAGTTGATTTAAGAAATATTACACAAACATATTTTGGTGAACAGTCAAATTTCCACAAATAGGGATGTCGATAGACGACGCCTCTAATTCAGTCGGACGAATCAGTTACGATTTAACCGTCTTTCAACTTGCTTCCACGTATCTACATATTGGTCATATGGGTTGATACTTGAAATGAATTTGCGTAGCATCACTGGCGGAGTTTTTAATATTAATTTATTTGCAACTTTAAACATTATATCTCATATAGCATGCTTTGTCGCTGCTGCCCCTCCTAGTTCTTTCCAGCACTCGGCAACGTTTTTCTCCTGTGATTTGTGTACGTTCGTTTAGGGGGACCTACTTCAACGATAATGCGGCACCGAATCTCGATATCCCTTATACCGATGTAATATGACGCGAATGCGCACACACACACACACACATCCTCTTCAGCTATTCTAGGCTAGTAGCCTTTTAACTGGTCTTTACTATTGTCTGTGCGCATGAGTGGAAAGTTGTTATTTTGTTCAAAACTAAGTGCACCAGAATTTGTCTAGTCTTGATTTGAATGTATTTAATGAGGGTGCTGAAACTACATACTCTGTGTGTGTGAAGGTGTTCCACCAGTTCATTACCCTATGCCTGAAGTAACTCCTCCGTTGTCTTGCAGTCACGCGTTCCTTCTTGAGCTTGCTGTGTCCCTGGTTACCAGTATTGTTGTCTAGCTAAAGTGACATCATCCTATCAACTTGATAGATTCCATGGAGGTATTCGTAGGTTTCAATCATGTCTCCTCTTGCTCGTCTGTAGTAGAGGCTTAGCAGCTTAAGCACCCTAACCCTGTCACCATATTCGAGGTTTTTTAGTTTTGGGACTAGCTTCGTTGGGGTATCCCTTCGTTGTTCGTCATTGAACATTCTCAATCATTTGTTGGTCTCTCTTGAGTGTTTGGGCCCAGACAGCATGGCAGTATTCTAGAATAGGTCATAGCTTTTTTATGGTTGGTCCATCCAGGTATGTAAATTACCTTCTTGTGAGCCCTAGCATTTTGCTGACCTTGTTTGCTACCATCTCCACTTGTTGATCAAACTTTAGTTCATGGTCTACTTGCACCCCAAGTCTGTCATTTGTGGTCTCCCCCAGGATGGTATTTGTTTCACCACTGGTTATGGTATAGTCGTAATGGTGGTTGTATTGTTCCAGGTGCATAACTGCATTTCTCCTCATTAAAGCGTTTCTGCCACGTTCTAGTCCATGCTTATAGTTGGTTTAGGTCTGTCTGCAATGTTCCTTGGCCAGATTGAGTAGTCATTCGTCGATCTTGGTATCATCAGCGAACATGTGGATAGGTGAGTCCACCACATCTGGCATGTCGTTAATGTAGCAGACAAAAAGCATTGGCCCAAGTACACTTGTATTATGCGCTCGTGGCAGGGGACCACATGATGATTTGTTACCATTGACGAGAACACGTTGACGTCGTCCCTCCAGGAAGGCCGCAACACCTTGCTGCCTGGATGGAGCCCATCCGGTCCTGGAGGTTTTGTAGTCTTTAGTGTCTTCAAAACTTCTTGACTTCCTCTTCTGTGATCAGGAAGTCAGTCAGCTGTGTTGTGCTGTCTTCTCTCAAATGTGGGGATGTCCTCAAGGCTTTCTAGGGTGAAAACACTTGTGAAAAGGGTGTAAGTACTTCAGCTTTGTCAACATCAGTCTCAGTCATAGTCCCATCCAGACGCTCAAGATCAGCCACTGCTGAATGAGTCTTCATCTTTCACTGGCGTACTTGTAGAAAGATTTGGGATTGGCCTTAGCTTCCCTGGCTATATGTCCCTTGAAGTCTCGGACTGCCTTTCTCACCTCTGTCTTGACTCTGTTTGATGCTCTTCTGTATTCAATATAGTGTTGTTCGTTTCTGAAGTGGATGCTTGGGTAGTTGCCATCATTTGTTGAAGTGTTCTCATGCCAATTGAGACTGGGATGGCTCAGGTCACCAAATATCAGTACATGTGAGAAACCTAGATTGCTTGCTTTTTTCAGTGCATCATTTATCTTTGCATCATTTGTGGCAGTACTGTTTGGAGATCTATAGATATAGCCTATCAGCAATTTGCCATTTCTTGTCATTTTGGCTTGGCACCAGACACTCTCTTCTCCATCTGTGCCGGTCATTTCTCTGCATCCAGTGGCTCCAAGAGTGTGTAGATACTAGATACACACACTTCTCTTTGTGCACTTAAAATTTTTTATTAAACACTTATTTTTCAATGACCAGTTCTGCTTCCTGTGTTTGTACTTCACAGTTGTTTGGCACCATCTCGGTCACTCCAATCACCAAAGGGTTTTACTCTGCTATCATCACCTTTATAACTCATTTCTTTTGTTCAACAACGAGTCAGCATTAAAGTACATACAAGTCATACAACTATTTACACTATTTACATTGCTGATTGAGTTTACAGTCTGTTGGCGGGCTGACCTTGTTGTGGGTCTCCTCTTTCCTTGCTGTCGGTTTTCTCCCTTTTGTGGCTTTCCTTCCTTCTCCAGTTTTCTTTGCTGCGTTGCATATCCGCCCTCTCTGAAAGGGTGGCATCGCGCTTTAGAGAGATACTCTGGAATTTGTAATTTCTTGTTTTTTTTGTTACTTAGCTAGCAATCTTGCCTTACTCAGGATCAGTGATCTCATTTGTTCACTCTTCACTTTGATTCTTAGTTGCTTGGGTTTCTCTGTCTGTTGACTAGTTGTTCGTGCTTGTTTGCAGCCGTGTCACTGCAACCACTTCGACGTCGTCCAGTTGCAGTTCTTGACACAGCTGTAGAAAGCTTTCCTGGTTGTGTTGCTTTCTGTTATCTGGGTCATCTGATTTACTTTCAGGTACATTGAAAGCAATGATGTTGGTTTTGCGTATGTCTGTTTTGTCTCTCTTGACGTTTCCTCTTTGTTTCGCTCCAGTTCAGCCTCCATCAAAACAAGCTTGTGTATTTCCATTTTTTTTTTGGGACATAGTTATTTTTATCATTGAAAGCTGTCTCCTCAATTCCTGGACATCACTAGAGTTTGAACATGACTCCACTAGTGTTTCCTTCAGACTAGTCAGATTCTCTCACAGGTATTTTACCATGGACACGTCTTTCAGTCTCTTCAGAACAGTTACATCTTCTATCAGCTTATTGACTCTGGTCTTGACAGATTTTATATCTCCTTTCAACTCACTCTTTACTTTCTTGATTTCTTCCATTGCCTTTGTGTAGTGCGTATGCTATCTTCAATAAGCTTGTCTGTTTGGGCTGTTTGTATAGCAGGACCCCAGCATATGTAGTGCTTACATCTATCTTCAATGAGCTTGTCTGTTTGAGCTGTTTGTATAGCAGGACCCCAGCATGTCGTGCAGAACCAGTTCATATCGTCATCCTTCAGCAAGTTGAACTTTGTTTCTGACATATTTGCTCAAACGAGGGATATCCATTTTGTGCATCGTTCACATTGTAACATTTTATCTACATGTTCTGAACATGTATCGTATAATAGCTGTGTCTGTCTGACACTGGCCGATTTTGTTGGCTTCGTTGACGTTGAGCTTTTTGATTAAAATCTGGACATGCTTTTTTCCTTCACTGGGGCCATAGTAAAAAAAGTTATTTGTCTACCTTATAGACGCTCTCACTTGTTTCATTGAGACTTGTTATTCACCACAAGTCGACTTTTCAGTTATAAACACTTGAATTACTCTCAGGCCCATTGTTGACACCAGAAGAAGCCAGGAATGGTGACCTCTAACCTTACTCGTGTTGCTAGGTGCCCCCGTTGCTGCGGACTCTATGCCAAAGCAAACTTTCAATGCCTTTTCAGTCAAAAATCTCTTTTTTTATTTCGGAATAAGTCTGCTTTGATACGATTAGGTGAGTTTATCTCCGTATGTTACTTATGATAACATGCCGGATTACACCGTAAGACTAATTTGAAAGAAAAATTCTGCGCTGTTATCTGAAGTTCTACCGCTTCCGACGCATGCGCACAAAATTATGTTAAAGCTACTATAATAAACTTTCTATATCCCGAACTGCTATGCTAGCAGTTTCTTATGACGTTACAAAAATGAAAATTAAAAATAATTGTCAACTCATTCCCATCATCGTAATAGTGTCGAAAAGTTGCAGTATCACAAATGATCAATTATAATTACTGCTTTTAATATTCGTGACAAAATTCATTATTGGCCCTGATCCAGTGCTGCAAGAAAAAAGACACCCACCCTCCTAATTTAGATGTTCGGTAGTAACAGACTTTGGGAAAAATCGTTTGTGATGGGTGTGTTTGGATCAGCTTTTTTAACATTTTGCTCTGTTCGTATGACCAATGATTGATAGCAGTACTTTATTCTACAGTAGTCTGTATTACACATTCTGTCCTCTCGACTGACAGTCTGGTACACTAACTGCTGAGCCACCATGCCCTACAACTGTATTGGTGGTGCTTTCTCTTTGAGAAATGTTCCATGCACTGTACTTAGTCCTAACTGGTTTTTTTTCAGGTATTGATTTCAAAATCAAGACGGTAGAATTAGGTGGCAAGAAAATAAAACTGCAGATATGGTAAGTTAACACATCTTGCACTGAATATTACGTATTTGTCGTTATATCATGAATATTTAGTTTTTACTGAGAATTTTGCAAGGTGTGGCCTTGTTAGCACAGTCCTACATTTTCCAAAGCATTGTCTGCTGATTCAGCCTGATGGTGAATCATAGTTATTTTTATAGTTTGCCATTTATCACAGTTCACATTTGCTTCAATGACTCACTGTTGGTGGTTTCATACTAGTGTTACTGTGCACGTATCTAATGCATGCAGATGTCACTGTTGTGTCAGACAGTAATTATCAATATATTTCCTTTGCATAGCACTACTACTACTGCGGGTCACATGAAAATTAATTTCATGTTAGAATTCAATGCATTTTGCATAGCTAGATAGGATTTGAAACTATGAACACAATGACACCAAGATAACTAAATTCATAATGTCCACTTACAAGATATGAACATTGAAGATGACAGGAATAGAAATTTTCTTGCCTTTACTGTACTGCTTTGGAAAATGTCAAATAACCAGGGTTGTTTGATTTAAATCATTTATTTAAATCACTTCAAAATAATAATTGATTTATGATTTTTTATTTCCAATTTTTTTAATCGCTGATTTATATGAATTAAACACAAATAATTGCATCGAGATCAACAAAGTTTTGTGTGTTTTTTTAGTACAAAAGCACAATGTGCACACACTTGTGTAGTTGTATTGTCACCAGATAGCCTGATAGTCAAATATTTTATGACAATTGTGTATGTTTGAGCTATTCCCTTTCTGAATGTAGTGAAGCCACACAAACTTGTCTTCAAGAGGAAGTATATTTTCAAGTCAGAAGCCCTGAGTTAAAGAACCTAACTTACTGAAATTTTAGGATAACATTAGTTATACATAAAAACAATTTTACAGATTTATTTAAAAAAAATTGTCCATCAGGTGGCGGTGGGGTCGCCCATAACTTGAATTTTGGTTGATTCGCCGTGATGGACAAACCTTGAAAATGGATTGACCAAATTCATTCAAACTTGGCACACCAATAGAATACATAAAATAGCAGATTATGAGTCTTAGTTTTTTTTTTACTTTCCAAACAACATTTCTATGAATTTTCAATCTGCTATTTTTCGAAATTCAACATTTCATCAAAGTCATGATATTACATGTAATCCAAATGCTGTATCTAAAATCTAAGACTGTCATAGTCTAGCCCATTATCTTGGTGGGAAATGCTGAAAATTTCAAAGGATTGTGTTGATAAATAGCCGACTTAGACAAAATAAGAGATTGCTCATTGGCAAAAAACATTTTATTGAGAAAAATGGCATTAAAGTTTCTCAACATTCCAATAAAAAAATTCCTAGGCAAAAATATAACTGCAGTGATAACAGTTGACACAAAGCTTCTACAGTTGATTGTCTTTCCAATGATATATACTGTTCATCATTTGGTTGTGTGAAAATGTGTATAAAAATTAGACGAGACGCCAAAAATATGTGACCATTATCACTACCCAATGGTACTGCACGACTAAAACTACAAACTGTCTTTTTTCAGTTGATTGTCTTTCTAAAAGTTCAAAATTCAATTGAAGCCACACAACAATAGTTGTTTCAACACCATCACAGCTGCCAAACTGAATTCAAGCTAGAATTCACCAGCAGCATAGTCGCTGGCTGAAGCTTCGGCATCCTACAAGCCTGTCGCACAGTTTTTGTCGAAGCTTCAGTCTGCCACTCAGCTTCGTGGAGCCGCTTTCTTTCGGCATCGTCGGTGATCGATGCGTCGCGGTCTGTGTAGGTCTGACATAGCCAGGACGACACTTCTTAGATATTTATTAACATTCCGTTTAATATTAACCACCACCATTTACATTCATCAGACAGCCGGTCCGACGTTCTGAAAAATCCTCTGGACCCGTTAAAATTTCACCGGTCTGGACAGACATCCAGTGACTTTTCACGAAGACTGTCAGCAGGTTTTTTTTGGCGTGCCCGACAACATGGCAACTTCCTTTTTATGATACCACAACCAGAAGTAGGTCAAAATAGTTGCCATCTTGATTTTGTAATGAGGTGATCTTTAATAGTGGTATAATTAAAACATTTGCTTCACCAACAGGTTTCTGGCATGCCAGATGAGATGATAACTTCCGTTTTACAATAAATTTATTACAAAATACATCAACACAACTTACATCACTGAAAGTGGGATAACCAGGTGAGAAAATATCATACAGAAAGTTGGCAAACAGTGGGCAGAGTTTGTCAATGGTCCGAGAGGCGAGATCAGCATGGACTATGTCCGGGCCGCCGGGCACCTTGGTCTGAGATCGTCGGACACCTGGTACCGCCAAGGTCTTCCCATTTGAACGCAACGCAATCAAAAAATACAACATCGATGAGGACAAACAAATCTTCACTATGGCTTTTTCAGATTAAAAAAATTAAATTTAAAGCCTGCAAGACAAAATGAAAAATACTTCTACAGCGACATATTTTGTTCACCATACATAATCGCAAACAAACTATAACTTGTCTTGTCTAAATAAAGTGTGCGTAATTTTTTTAATAATTACAATTTACTGTATATGGAGGGCTGACCAGAAGTGACATGAGATTGTTTGACTTGTCAGGGATACGGCGGGGCAGGAGCGCTTCCACACAATCACCACATCCTACTACCGAGGGGCGATGGGTATCATGCTGGTCTATGACATCACAAGTGCAAAGACATTTGACAATATCTCGAAATGGATACGCAACATCGATGAAGTGAGTATTGTGTGACAGTAAGTGAAGTGAGTATTGTGTGACAGTCTCCGAATTTACTTAAATTTTAACTTGTGTTACAGTATAATGTCCAAATTGCTACCATATATTATCTGGTATATTGGCATTAACCATTTTTAAATGTGCATTGTCCTTTATTACGTAAGCAACATACTAAAATTTCAGGATGGTGTTCTGTCACTTTATTGGATATTTTTGGCTAATTTGGGAGAAATTTTGGAGAAAAACGACATTGGGCAGAACAGTAACTTTCAGCTGCAATATAAATTAAACGAGACAAATTTCAGATATGTAAACTTCCTCAAGTTAGAAGCACTTGAAAACAGATACCGTAAGTTTCCTTGTATAATATGCACCCATGTATACTACGCACCCTGACTTCTGCTAAATTCTGATAGAATTTCTATGTTACCATGTATAATACACACCCCAACTTTTGGCATCGACCCCTAATTTCGCTTGAAGCACAACTCACGGTTGGCCAATGTCATTTCATCAAAGTTTGTGTGATGATCCTTGAATCCATCTCAGAATCGTAAACATGTCACGCAAGTTATGGTATTGCCGCCAGCTAATCGCGTACGAAGATATATCGCCTCGTCAGGCATGTAAACCCTACGTAACTTGCATTTTAACTTGACCATTGCACAACTGGTTAAATCTGCTCTTGCTAGAACTTACTTTGTGTCGTTCTGCTCTTAATTTTAAATTAACACCAAGCTCTATTCTGATATTGCGAAACATACATACGATACAATCATCTTTATTTGCATTCACAACTTTAAACATGGTGTCACACTGGCTGACCCGTGGGCGTAGCATTGACTATTCAGGTCATTCACATGATTCAAGAATGCCAATCATGATGCCTTCGTGCTCAGGGAGCAACACATACACCCTCACTGTTTGCTTTCAGACAAATAAATTGAAACTGTTATTCCGTTGTATTCCTTATTGCTACGTGATCAAGCCTCATAGCACGATATCTAGGCCTTCTAGGGCAATGATTTTCCGTTTCAAGGCTCTGGTTCAACAGAATACTTTCCCAGTCGGCATATGCTTCCCGTTCATTTCAATTCCATATCCGGTTGGAGAAATTTTTTAGCCCTATCGCCATGTATAATATGCACCCAGACTTAAGTCAAAAATGAAGGGGAAAATGCTTATTATACACGGAAACTTATGGTAAAAATAACGGGTGCATTTTTGGCGCTTACCCTCTGTTCACATCATAGGGCGTTACAGACACAATTTGCATGTAAATGCTTAGTTCTTGTTCAGAAATGCTCAGGTATAGTTGCTTATTCATTGGTTAAAATTTAGACAAATTTTGAGAATGGACTGACCCATCCATATTCTCTAGCAAAAAAGTATTCAGTTTTACAATTAGTGTAAACTTGAGTTTGATGTCAGATTTTGTTCACAGATGATAGCTGTGTGTTTTGTAGGAAGTTTGATGATAACTGCGCTGAAAATTTAGACACAATCGTGACTTTTGCATGCCTCCTAATCGCATGTTTTCCTTGACAGATCCACCCAAGTATTTTTTTTAAAGAAAACAAACATTTGCTTCTTTGTACTGCTGGTTGTGAAACTCCAATCATCCACTAAAGGACTGCATGGAAACTGAAACTTGCTTGTGAAAACATTTGTCTGCATTATGAGAGTTATTAGACATTGTTGCTTGTCGAGACAGCCATGTGACAAGTCTGCCATTGAGTGTGTGCTATCTTTCTAGCATGCAAATGAAGATGTTGTGAAGATGATCCTGGGTAACAAATGTGACATGGAAGACAAGAGACAAGTGCCCAAGGAAAAGGGAGAAACAGTACGTCAATAAAAGAAATAATATATGAGGAAACATTGGCAGATTCAGTCATTTCTTTGTCGAAGTTATTTTTTTATTTTGTGACATGCTGTTAATCTTACTAAACTGTTAGTTTGAGATGTTCTAAATAAAACAGTTTATGCACCTAGAAAAGTTCATACCCAGCAACTAAATGAAAGTTACCAAGATAGTGTTTCTTTTTATAGTGATCTTGCTGTAATTTCCAAAAAAGTTATAATTTTTGATGCGGTTTTGTTGATCACCATTTAAATTTGGCATCTGTGTTCATCGTAGGTTACTAAGACTTCAGTGTAGTTCACATTTAAATAATAATAAAAAACATTGGCACAAAATGTATGTCTAAAATTCAGCATGCAACTTATGGATATTCAGATAAACAAGATTCAGATTTTTATTGTGATCATGTAATCTCACAGTGTTATACATCCATGTGATCATGCAAAGTAAAAGATTTGAACTGCATGATGTCAAAGGATCCAAGCAAACAGTTTAAGGATGTTGTTCAGATGTTATCTTCCATTTTTTTTTATTATGCATACTTTTCAAAAGTACATTCCTTGCATTTCAGTGTAGATAATATTAAAAGTGTTGCAAGGAATAAATATTTTGTAATCAGATGTTGCAAGTTAAAGTAAAGTGCTCTTGTGACTGAGTTTTATTATGTGTTTTTGCATTGTAGATTGCCCGTGAACATGCAATCCCCTTCTTAGAAACAAGTGCAAAGACTAACGTTAACGTTGAGAAAGCGTTTATGGATCTAGCGCAAGCCATTTTGAATAAGGTTGGTGTCTAAATGTTCTTTGAAACCAGCCATTACAGTTGCTTATTGGTGCCTTTGTTTCAGGAGTTAACAGAAACTGACATCAAGTGTCATCCATATGTAAAATTCATAGTTGATTAATGTCAGAACAAATGGATATAGCAATAATAGTAAAATTAAGAAAACTTCTATCGCAGCTAAATCCTCAGAAACCTGAGCTTGGACCAGGACCAGAATGAAAGGGTTAGGCAATCTCAAAATTGGTATGCAATGTTAAAGTAACCGCAAGTGAATAAGGGTGTTACATTTCTGTAGTCAGCTGTCATAACCCTATTGGAGTGTTTCTAGTCAAGTGCAGGATTGCAGGTGTTGATTCTGAAGCTAATCTTGTTTAACTAATGTGACTGTTGTTACAGACACCAGGCAAGGACACGGAGCACAGTAGCAATCCCCGAGTAGACATGCATAAACAGGAACCACGGTCAAAATGTTGTTAATATCACAGGTAGGTCAGATAGTTTCATTCTGTGTGTGCTCAATGCCACAATAGAAGCTCAACGTTACATTATGTTGTGATAATTAGTTGACAAGTTACTGACCAATGAATCCATTAGTTTATCAGGAGTCCACAATGTTTCATCTTTGCACGGCCAGCCCCTTCAGACATCTGTCAATTCTGTTTTGAGAATATTCAAACTACATGATTGAATACTTTTATATTTCCTATCAACACTGAATTGAATGATGACAAATTGTATTAAGCACTGATGTTCTGGACTGGGTTGAATTACGTAATTATGATTGTTTACAAGCAAAATGCTGCAATTGCAATCTATTGTGGTATTTTGCCATAATTGTAGTTGTAATTGATTTGTAATTTTGTAATTACATAAATTACAGTATTGTTTACAACTGACAGGCTTCACTTGAACAAGCCTATCAAAGGTGCTCTCATACATTTGATCAATCCTGTACAAAATATCCAAATTCAGCAATATAATTAACAAACACTGAATAAACTTGAGAAAAAAACAGGTGGTTCTGCATATCGCATCTTTTTTTAGAGTTGAAATGAAAAGTTACTGTTAATTTATTTGATTTTGTGTAAATGGACCCAGCCCTAATAGCGTTGAAGTTAGAATTATAAGATGTTTTATAAAAAAAAATTATTTTTTTACTTAAAATAACGTGCAGCCAGTCTAAGTGACGTATGTTTTATGGTCCTTCCTCAATGTGCAGCCAGTCTAAGTGACGTATGCTTTATGGTCCTTCCTCAATGTTCAGCCAGTCTAAGTGACATGTTTTATGGTCCTTTCTCAATGTGCAGCCAGTCTGAGTGACGTATGCGTTATGGTCCTTCAATGTGCAGCCAGTCTAAGTGACGTATGCTTTATGGTCCTTCCTCAATGTGCAGCCAGTCTAAGTGACATATGCTTTATGGTCCTTCCTCAATGTGCAGCCAGTCTAAGTGACGTATGTTTTATGGTTCTTTCTCAATGTGCAGCCAGTCTAAGTGACGTATGCTTTATGGTCCTTCCTCAATGTGCAGCCAGTCTAAGTGACATATGCTTTATGGTCCTTCCTCATGACAGTTTTTTCACCCGTCTTAGAATCATTTCACACAAAAATAAAATGTCTAATTTTTTGATGAAATCCTTGGGAAAACTATTAAATTATTTTTGATAGGATCTGATCAAAACTTGGCGAGAAAGGGCCCAAAGAGTTACTATTATACTACAACATAAGGCAATACACACTTTCACAAGTTACCCAACTTAATGATCAAAGTCAGTTCTTTTGATGATTTTAACGAAAGTATGCTCACTTAATAAACCGACAATGCATGTTACCTAAACTATTCATGCACTGCATGTTTTAAGATCTGGTGTGTGTGTTTATTTGCAGCAATCAGGTGCTATAGCACTATGTCCAAGTCGTCTGTGCTCTCCACCGTCTCCAGAGATCATCCACACAGCCTGCTGGATATTGTAATAACCTATCATTGGTACCATAGTTGTTTCATTCCCACCACTGGAATATGAAAATAGCTCAGTGCATTATATAGCTGCCGACTGCCGTGATGTCTTAGTTATATGGTCAAATTAGAGTGGTGGAAGCATGTGAAGAACATGTATATGTTTGCCATATCATGTGATGGATGTACCCAATGTGGCAACACGTACCTGAAGTACCTGTTATCTCTCGCTTTGAGGTCAAATGTGTGTGATGTCATGACGATGTAAGGTGGTTTGTCACCAAACAAGGTGCACTCTTTTCAACTAATCGATCAGTTAAATTGGCTTTAAATTAAGCAAAGGACATTCTGTGGGGATAGCCCATAGACAAATGTATTACATTATAACATGTTAATTATTAGTATCGAATATGCATAACTAATACGAAAAAACTTTGATAACGGAACAAACCTGTGTGTAACTGAAAGGGGCCAACTCTGGCCAGAGACTATTTCTTGTGTACAGTTATTTTGTGGACAGAGTGCTGCAGAATGGAATAGATTCTGGAAAACCTCAATGTAGCTTTTATATGGCAACATGTTTATTTTTATGCCATGGGTCTTGTATTTAAAAACATGTTATGCTCCATGTGATCTGCTTTTCATATGTGTGTATGTAGCAGAACAACGCAAAATAACTTGCTGACCTTGTTCACAGTCCAGGCCATGTGTTTGGCGTGCCTCCCGACCTTTCAGCTTTCCACTTGCTGTGTCTATCAGCAGGGAAACCGTCAGTATCTCGCACCTTCACAAGGCAACCGTCATCTAACTGTGTGTAATGGCAGTCTTGTAGGCTTCAAGCTTATTTTAAGCATAAAGCTTTCTATATTCAGCTGCTCAGTTTTCATGTACATCAGTTTGCATAGGCGGCATGACGTACACACACACACACACACACACACACACACACACACACACACACACACACACAACACACACACAACACACACACACACAGTGATGTAGACTCCGATTATGTTTTTGAAATGATGACATCAGTAACGTGGTTATGAAATTCCTGTACGAAAACAGTTTTGGAAGATTTATAAAGTTCAATTATTGAAGTTGCAGAATTGGCTTGTGTGAGGATAATTTGCTCGCATGGTGTTTAAACATATTGGAGATTTCACTTGAAAATAGATGCCATGGTGTGTTATGTTGTGCTATGTTCATTAGTTCTGCAGATGATATATTTGAGAGGGATGATTTGTTTTGTAAGGTTGATGTGTATCATATTTATTCAGTCCTCATGACATGCATAACCCACCTATAGCTTCTAGTTTCAAACCAGGGAGTGACTTGGAAGAAATGACATCAACGGCTGGATGGAGTGGTTTACTGGCCATTGTTTTGACCACACCACCAACTCGTTTGCTGGTGAAAACTAAGTCTTAAACATATAGCCAGTTTATATTGTAATGAGAACAATGCCTATTCCATTTACCTTAGAGCTAATAGCATCGGTTTGTCGTTAAAATTATAACAAATTTATATGTGCTTACCAATATTTAAATTCTTCCGGGTACTGCATTGATCACTCGTAAACCGCACTGTGTTGGAGTCTTCAGAATGGTCGTATGATCGAGTGCCCCTAGTGACAGGCCACTGGTAGTGTTCTCCTGGTTTAGCTGATATGTATATCGCTTGTGCCCTTCCATCCCTTTTCCATTCATGGGTTAATGCTGCTAATTGTGTGTCAGTTGTGTTTGCTTGGCATTTTGGTTTCATGTAAGTAGACATTAAGCCTATGAACCTTGATTTTGTTTGTTAATATAATAAAGTCAATAAATTTCCTAAACCTTTGAATTTGTCGTTTTGTAACATGTCACTTCTCCAGAACAAACTACTGTATCCGTGGAAGTTATGAATGCTGCTTCAGCACATCTAGCACCATGTGGACAAAGAAACCTTTGTCAAATCATGAAGAACCCACATTTTTTCGTTTACATATATATATACAGCTTGCCCTTGCCAGATTTTAATTATCATGCCCGTCCCCAGGAGGGGTTCGGATGAACCCGTTTTTGGAGAATTCTGTTTAAATGTAATTCCTGTTTGACTGCTTTCAACCCCCCCCCCTCAAAACCACGAAGATGGGCATTATGTTATGAATGCGCCCTGCATTCCCAGTGCTAGCATTTACATAGTCGGCTGGTATCTTTTCCCAATCGTGTATTGTTCTCTGTGAGCAAACGCTGCACTTATCTTTCTTAAGGGGCCACGCATCATCTTAAAAAAGCTACGAAAGGAAGGCCACACATGACGTAAGAAGCAGTCTGCGTGCCTGTATCATTGATAACCAGATATTCTTAGAAATGCTGCTTGGGGTGGGGGTGGTTTGTGGAAAGTCATTTCGCGCAACAAGTGTTTCCGAGATAAACGCTAAGCATCTAGCGGACACAAGAGAAAAAGGTATGTGGGGGTAGTCTAAATATAAAACTTGGAAGTAAACTAATGTCAAAAATTGCATTTGTATGAAACAATATTACAATTTGTTCAGCCAAGCCCAAACTACTTCCAAACACAATTTGATATAATTTATTAAACACAATTAATATAGACACAAATTACATTCTTAATTGGTCCTGCATCAGTCCTTTTCCCCGAGTGGAAATTCGCTATGGCTAAGCATGCATCGCCCCGTCACACCTCATCCCCCCAAAAAATCCCAGACGGTATTGGGACAAGAAAAAATTTAAGTTCTGTAACCACGGGAATATCAGTCGACCTTGACCTCAACGACGGCCTAGTTGTTGACGTCACGCACCCGCGCAAAATGTGCTACGGCGCGATCAATGCATAATTCATAAAGCGTAAACACCTGCGCCGAGCTAATGTGTCGGTCTGACGGCAGCTGTCGGGGCGCAGGTTAATGTGAGGTCAGGGTGACCGCTCGGCGTCCCGGCTGCTGATGATATGCGACGGTAGGTGCCAGAGTCGACGACGATGACGACGGAACTGAAGGGACGTATCCTGGTTTACTCGGTCGTCGGCTGTCCACACTGCGTCGCCGTCAAGGACACGCTTCAGTCGCTTCAGCTGCCGTACTGCGACGTCAGTCTCGACGTGTTCCCGAGCGAGAGGCAATCACTGCGGCAACGCACGCAGGGACAGACAACCGTACCACAGGTGTTCTTCAACAACGTCTACCTGGGCGGCAGCAGCCAGTTCCACGCACTGGTTTGTGTTCTGTCAGTGTCACGAGTCATGACTCATGCACAGTAGTATATGTCGTCCTGGATGAGTGGGTGTGCGGGTAGGTGGGTGTGTCGGCGGATGGGTCAGTGAATGGGTTGGTGTATGAATGGGTGCCCCACCCAAATCTCTATCCCTGTACGTGTTGGTGTCAAATCAATGTTTAAGCCTTAAATACCTTAATAATTCATTGTCCGGATGGTTTGCGTTTAAACCTCTGCTTGTTTCTTCTCACACAAAAGTAATGTGGAGAATAAAAAAGTAGGTGGTAAACATTGTTCTTTATGGTAAGTAACCTCTGGTGAGTAGTATGTATGTAATACTATGTATTTTATTTTATGGGTCATTCTGTGTCAAATCAACCAATGGTCAAAACGTTGATGTCTCAGAATTTGCTGGCACATAAAAATGGAAAATAACAGGGTTTTTTCCCAAGAAGGATTTCAGTAGTCTGTATTTCATTGATGTGTTACACTACAATGTCCAAATTTCTGCCGTCTGTTGCCAGGGATAACCTATTACTTCAGTAGGCTTCTAGTTGCCATACTTTCAGAATAATTCAGCCTTAAACTTTAACTTTTTATATATTTCCTGAATTTCAGCACCCAAAATGAGAATGTGACCACCATTTTTTAACTGGGCATAGTCCTAAATTAGTTAATTTTATTTTGGATATTTATAGCCAATTTAGGAGAAATTAGGACACATCCACCATTGTGCAGAACAGTAACTGCAATATAAACTAAATGAGACAGAATTAACACCATCCTGAAATTTTAATATGTTGTTTACCTAATAGAGAACTATGCCCAGTTAAAAAATGGTGGTCATATGACTTGTCTTACATTCTCATTTTGGGTGCTGAAATTCGTAAAATATAAAAAAGTTAAAGTTTAAAGCTGAATTATTCTGAAAGTATAGCAACTTGAAGCCAGTATCCGTGACAATAGATGGTAGTAAGTTGGTCATTGTACTGTAACACAACAATGAAATACAGACTGCTGAAATCCTTCTCGGAATTTTTTTTTATGTTTTTTTCCATTTTTGTACACCCAGTATACCTATTGTCCTATAATTTGTTTTTATTTTGCATATATAATCTGTACCAATATGTCTACATATTCAGCAAATTTCAGATATGTAGCTTGTAAACGTCTTAAGTTAGAAGCACCTGAAAACAACAGGTGCATTTTTGGGCGTTTACCCTGTTCACATCATAGGGCGTTACAGACACAATTTGCACAATGTTTAGTTCCTTTGCAGAAGTGCTCAGGTACAGTTACTTATTCATTGGTAAAAAATTAAGCAAATTCTGAGACATAAACTTTTGAAATTTCCTGAAAGTTGGTTAATTTGACCCGGAATGACCCTTATGAATGCCAATGAAAACACTATTATTCCCAGGTGTGATGGTTGAGTCATTGTTGTCTTGCAGGTAGAAAACAGCGAGGAGTTTGAGAAGGTTCTGCACGAAGTGAAGAGTAATGTTGCTCCGCTGGATGCTCCGATACCCCCGGACCCCTCCAAGGCGGTCATGGCGAGTGAGTGGCATCTCTGGGGGGGGGAGGAGTGTCAACCTCCCATCTCCCACCCACATCACCTCTCACTTCCAGCCACACCCCCTAATTTTTACAAACATGAGTATTACTTCAGGATGATAATGGTGTGTAGTATGTATGTATGTATGTGTGTATGTATGTATATATATATATAGACTCAATGATGGGGCTGGTGTGTTCTTTGTAGACTCAGTAACAGATCTGGTGTGTTCTGTGTAGACTCAGTAACAGAGCTGGTGTGTTCTGTGTAGACTCAATAACAGATCTGGTGTGTTCTGTGTAGACTCAGTAACAGAGCTGGTGTGTTCTTTGTAGACTCAGTAACAGATCTGGTGTGTTCTGTGTAGACTCAGTAACAGAGCTGGTGTGTTCTGTGTAGACTCAATAACAGAGCTGATGTGTTCTGTGTAGACTCAATAACAGAGCTGGTGTGTTCTTTGTAGACTCAGTAACAGAGCTGGTGTGTTCTTTGTAGACTCAGTAACAGATCTGGTGTGTTCTGTGTAGACTCAGTAACAGAGCTGGTGTGTTCTTTGTAGACTCAGTAACAGATCTGGTGTGTTCTGTGTAGACTCAGTAACCGAGCTGGTGTGTTCTGTGTAGACTCAATAACAGAGCTGATGTGTTCTGTGTAGACTCAGTAACAGAGCTGGTGTGTTCTTTGTAGACTCAGTAACAGAGCTGGTGTGTTCTTTGTAGACTCAGTAACAGATCTGGTGTGTTCTGTGTAGACTCAGTAACAGAGCTGGTGTGTTCTTTGTAGACTCAGTAACAGATCTGGTGTGTTCTGTGTAGACTCAGTAACCGAGCTGGTGTGTTCTGTGTAGACTCAATAACAGAGCTGATGTGTTCTGTGTAGACTCAATAACAGAGCTGGTGTGTTCTGTGTAGACTCAATAACAGATCTGGTGTGTTCTGTGTAGACTCAGTAGCAGAGCTGGTGTGTTCTGTGTAGACTCAATAACAGAGCTGGTGTGTTCTGTGTAGACTCAATAACAGATCTGGTGTGTTCTGTGTAGACTCAGTAACAGAGCTGGTGTGTTCTTTGTAGACTCAGTAACAGATCTGGTGTGTTCTGTGTAGACTCAATAACAGATCTGGTGTGTTCTGTGTAGACTCAGTAACAGAGCTGGTGTGTTCTGTGTAGACTCAATAACAGATCTGGTGTGTTCTGTGTAGACTCAGTAACAGAGCTGGTGTGTTCTTTGTAGACTCAGTAACATATCTGGTGTGTTCTGTGTAGACTCAGTAACAGAGCTGGTGTGTTCTGTGTAGACTCAATAACAGAGCTGGTGTGTTCTTTGTAGACTCAGTAACAGAGCTGGTGTGTTCTTTGTAGACTCAGTAACAGATCTGGTGTGTTCTGTGTAGACTCAGTAACAGAGCTGGTGTGTTCTTTGTAGACTCAGTAACAGATCTGGTGTGTTCTGTGTAGACTCAGTAACCGAGCTGGTGTGTTCTGTGTAGACTCAATAACAGAGCTGATGTGTTCTGTGTAGACTCAATAACAGAGCTGGTGTGTTCTGTGTAGACTCAGTAACAGAGCTGATGTGTTCTGTGTAGACTCAATAACAGAGCTGATGTGTTCTGTGTAGACTCAGTAACAGAGCTGGTGTGTTCTGTGTAGACTCAATGACGGAGTTGGTGTGTGAGCCAGACGAGTACCATGAACTGGTGGAACAGATGCGCGAAACTGGGTTGATACGCGACCACAAGGACGGAGTGTTCCGAGTGCATCACAAGTCTTTCTCTGGCAAGGAGTTTGTCCAGTGGGTGATGCACACAAAGAGATTGGGTAAGTAGATGTGTTCCTCTCAATCCACCTGGAGCAGATAGAACCAATTGGAATTAAAGGTTCCTCCTCAAGAGACTAAGACTAATGACAACTAAAAAGGTCATTCTCATAGGAGCCGCCGCTGAAGTTTTGTAACCTCTTCATTGTCTATCTCCCATAATGTCATATGTAACTTCCAGATGAGACAGCCGCGATGGACATGGGTCAACAGCTGATTGACCGCAGCATTGGTGTGTCACTGTGTCCAACCAATGTCTTCAGCACGGCAGACGATGCCTTCTACCGGCTGGTCGAAGATGACGACTCAACAGCTCTCAATGTGGGAGACTACATTATATGTGGTGATCCAAAACAAGGTCAGGTCATTTCTGCCCGAGGTTTATGGACTTATCTCATTTGAGTAATATTTACAAGTGTCTGGGGAGGTTCACGCCATGGTTCTCCTATATGAATAAAAAAATTTTTTTTAATCTATTCTACATAAAGAAAAATTGCAGACCCCCACCATATCTTTCTTTCACAGATATGGGAAGAATGTTATGTATACCCACATTTAAAAGATGCACACTCGCAGGTGCACAAACAATTTATGCATTTTTATGATGCTGCTCTGACAGTGGCATTTATTGACTGAATAGTCAGTACCTGGAATAGCATGTCTTTGATCGCTAGATGGTGGGCGTATATAAATGCAATGCATCATGGGATTGGGTATCGCCAGAAGTACA
The DNA here is from genome assembly GCA_963662155.1 of Lamellibrachia columna. Taxonomy (NCBI): domain Eukaryota; kingdom Metazoa; phylum Annelida; class Polychaeta; order Sabellida; family Siboglinidae; genus Lamellibrachia; species Lamellibrachia columna. The sequence goes on along the minus strand of OY759265.1, from coordinate 6,050,466 downwards.
ACATGTAATTTTGTACTTTAAATTAGACAGTAGAGTTGGAACAATGATGTATCCACAACAACGACAAGAACGCAAACAGTAAAAGAATTACTGTTTCAAAGAATACATCGTACCAACAATAACACTTACTGATATTGAACAGAAATCACAATACTAGCATCAGAATGCAAAAATCAGCTGATCTGATGTTTGAATAACTTCGAACGTGATTGAGCATGCGTTGGCATAGATTTGCACGAATTATTGCGTGTTGTGTTCCATTGATAATATCATGCGATTTCACCTTTATATTAGTGTGATATATGCACCTGAGGCACCACAGGTTATTTCGGGAAGGTTGTTGTACCGGCTACATAACTGTGTGGCTGGGGTGTGTGCGCTTCCGTTCAGGGAAATACTTGTTGTAAAAATGAGTTTTATTTGCAGCTGGAGAGTTTGCTGAAGACATGCGCCGTTTGCTTTTGAACATCTACTCAACATATGTATCATATGACCGCAAGGTACTGTATCATAAGACCACAGGGTAATGTATCATGTGACCACAAGGTATTATATCATATGTGCACAACGTACTGTATCATGACCACAAGGTACTGTATCATATGACCACAAGGTACTTATATGACCACAAGGTAATGTATCATATGACCATAAGGTATTGTATCATATGACCACAAGGTGCTCTAAATGCTTTCAACTGAATGTGACCAGCCCACCCCAGTTGGTACAGTGTAATAGTGTATATGAACTCTTCAGTGTTCTCCCTCCCATTCACACATACCTGAATCTTCTCGCTCAGGCTAGTGACTGCAATAGTGACTGCAGGCCTTCTGAAAGCATCTGGATAACATGGCTATGAACTATCCAGTAATATCAACTGTTAAATGAGCACTTAATTGAGAGTTAATTGGGAATGTGTCAATTAAATTAACCCTTTTTGGTAAAGTTAATTAATTAAATTAACTTAATTGAGTTAATTCAATTAACAATTTAAATTAACCCGTGCCTGGTGGCAGTGTATTTTTTACACAAACCCTTCACCAATCATAATTCCAAACCATGTAAAATTGCCTACATTTAAGACGTTCATACGCCACATTGTAGTGTCACAAGTGTTGTAGTTTTTATAAACAGTTGAATTAGGTAACGTTTGCCTGATTTTTAGTGATAACAGAAATGTTGATAGATACGCGTATCATGCTTGAAATGTGACGATTTTCACTAGCGTTTTATGTATTGGTGACAAAACATAATGGTAATTTGTAATATTGACATGTCCCCTTAATTTGCCACCACAGTGGGCCTTGAATGTGTATTTGTAACGTGTTGTCTACAATATCAGGTTACGCCAGCTATCTGACAAACTTGTGGCAAGGTGTGTTTATGCTCACAGACAGGTCACAGGCCGTTTCCGTTATATATTCAAAGGCACAATAAACTACATTAACGCTGATATTTGCTGATTTAAGGACATGATTTACTAGGTAGATATAATACTGATGTGTACTGGAATCACAGTAACCAGACGATATGTTCCGCTTTAAATCAGGGGTATGTGGCAGTTAGCTTATATGGTTATAGTCAATAGCAATGATTTGCACATGTGATCCACTGAAATACTCCAATGGACGGCTCTGTTTTAAAAGTATAGTTAATTGCATAGCATTTCACAGGTCAAACAAACATCCATAGGTTCCAGCCTTTCATGCACTGCACAACAGAGCCTGTCCACAGAGTCAGTAGAGAGCACAAATTGTATGTGATGGTGTTAAAATGGATTCACAGGTTACATAATAGTATTTAATACTTGCTCTAAAATGAGGTGGAGTCAAAGACAAGATTGGAAACCAATTTGCAGGTTCAACAATGGGTTGATGAACTTCGTAAACGTCATATATTGATGCCAATGTTTATTAATCAAATGCAAATGTTTTTTAATAAAATGCAATTGTTTTTAAATCAAATTCAAGTGCAAACGCAAGTGTTTTTATGCAAATGCAAGTGTTGCTTTGCATAAAAAAAATGCAAATACAAATGTTTCGGTTTCCAAAATGTAAATGTGTTGATTCAAATGCAAATGGATTCCAAAAATGCAAATGCGGCATTTTTAAATGCATTTGCACCCAAGCCTGATATTGGACATGTATGTAATCATACATGTATGCATGCATATTTGTATTGTATATATTTATTTGTAGATTATTATAAACAAACTTCCACAAATTCATAATATGTAAAGTTACAAAATCTGTTGTGAATTAATATTCTACCAAATCTAACCAGTGACACTGAATGTTGCCAGATAGGGTGGAATTGAAATGCCAAGTGAATCTAGCTGTAATTTTATACAACAAATGTGAATTATTAAATTGTTCAATTTGGGAAATTACCTTTTCAAAAGGAAGCAACCTTTCATGCCACAGCACCATCATTCAAACAGGCAGAAGTACAATTACTTCTGATGCCACACTTCGTATTGATTTTCATCTTGTATTAATTTGTGACTTCTGCTTCAGAGAATTGATTACTCGGGCATTGGGAAATGTCCTGAGTTTGTGACGTACATGAGAATGTCCAAACAACTCATGAGTATGGTCATTCAGAAGGCCACGCGAGACGAGAAAGTGGCCTTCTTCGTTAACATCTACAACACGCTGATGATCCATGGCTGTGTGGTGTATGGCATGCCTCTCACTATCTGGCAACGCTGGAAGGTACAGAAATTCCAGCATACTCTTAAGTGCCAAATAAGTGTCCCTATACGTGTATTTATTTGATGAAAAATGCCACCCTATACTCATCATATTTGGCACTATACTATTATTAAATTTAAACATTTGTGCCAGCCTATATTCTCCGATAATCATGGCAAATTATGCAGGGTTAAATTTTTAGGAGAGCAATTATATCTCTCACTCCCTATTGCTAACAGTAATCAATCATCCACGTAGCGGTTTACCGCTCACGCTAAAATCATTTGCTCCAACTGGAGCTGCATGTGGCTCCCTCTGGTGGCTAAGTTTTCATCCTTTCGAACGTTAGTCATGAATTTAGCGGGATCCCGTGCTTCTGAGGATCCTTGATTTTGATCCCGAAGCGTTAGACCGTTAGATTTCCATGATTAGATGAATCGGTCAGAATCCTTAATTCTCGGGAGCTCGACATGGTATATTATTAGTTAAGATGCCATTATCACCACGTTAACCGACCGTAAATGGCAGCCGTGCTCAGCGTCTCAAACCGGTCGTAACCGGCTGGTGGCGGTTCCCCTGAAACAGGCTTGCGTGTTCAATTCAATAAAACTTTAATGTCCATTTAAAAACGGAAAATTCCCCGGTTTTTCGCAGACATAAAATGTGGTTACTATATCAGCGGTGACGCGAATACACATAAAGTTTATGCATATTCAGCAAAAAAAACCTCGATCAGCGTAGTTTTCTAGGAACGCCTTGCCCTTGGCTTCACGTCGAGTAAAAAATTGCTTCGGCACTAAAAAAGATAAATATACTAGTGACCTTTTCGCACTGTACTATTATTTGTTTTGAACAATTTGCCCCCCTATACGGTACTACACTATTATTAAATTTGACCGATTTACCACCCTATACTGTTATTTGGCCTATGCGTTTATTTGGCACCCGAGAGTACGTTGTATCTACTAAATATCACATCTTACGTCATATTTGGTCATTTATCTATGGGAAACTGCTCACAACTGTTGATGTGGCAATGATTTTGTGCACTGCCGTTTTTAAGCACAACAAAATGTTCTTTTATTGGACAACACATAGCAAGGTTGCAACTCTATTCAGTGTTGTGGATAGAGGTATTTCCACAAGTTGTTTCTGAAAGTGGTGATTTACTGATAGCCAGTGCTATTAAAGTTATGTGATGTTATGTTATAGCTTACAGTAATTCATTATAATATTGTTAACTAATTGTTATGTAAGACTTTAAACATATTCATTAACATCATTAGTCAACCGGTGTCAGAGCATTGATGAGCCACAGAGGTTGACTGTTCACTAGGGATGAAAGCTCAGCCACTTCAAGGTTTACGCAAATCAATTTGGTGTATGTTTTCTTTTGTTTTTCCAGTGAACATTTAGACACTTCCTGAGCATTCTTATGTAAATCTCTAATGTGGCGGGATGGCGTGGTGGCGCGGTGGCGCGATGGCGCAGTGGCAGGATGTCGTGGTGGCGCAGTGGCGGGATGGCGTGGTGGCGCGGTGGCGGGATGGCGCAGTGGCGGGATGGCGTAGTGGCGGGATGGCATAGTGGCGGGGTGGCGCAGTGGCGGGATGGCGCAGTGGCGGGATGGCGTAGTGGCGGGATGGCGCAGTGGTGGGATGGCGGGATGGCGCAGTGGCGGGATGGCGCAGTGGTGGGATGGCGGGATGGCGCAGTGGCGGGATGGCGTAGTGGCGGGATGGCGCAGTGGTGGGATGGCGTAGTGGCGGGATGGTTAGAACATCAGACTCTCAATCAAGAGATCCCAGTTTTGAATCCTCTTGCTGCCGTTTAGAAACTTAGGCAGTTTCGTCCACTACACATTGCCCTCATTCACTCAGCTGTATAAATAAATACCTGGCTAAAAACAGAGGTAGATGTATGTACAAGCAGTCTTTGCATAGTAATTGCAGTGAGGCTGAATGCTTCCCAGAGAAGTCAAGTTGGTGTTGGAATGAACAGGTCTGCCAATGGTATACCGCGCTATATAAGAACATACCTTTTTTAACTCCTGTCGAGCTTCTTTTCCAGTTCTTTTATGAGGGGCCAAGTATCAGGTCCAAAGAGCAATAGGCTCTCATGGGGGCCCTGAAAAACGACTTACTTGGGGACTAATAAACATAATGTTGCAGTTTTTCAACACGGTGGCGTACATCATCGGTGGCCGCAGATACTCTCTACAGGACATAGAAAATGGCGTGTTACGGGCCAACAGGAAGGGGCGAGGTAACCTCACTACATTTCTCACTAACACATGCTTCAGCCACTATCTCGAAGTGCTACATTCAGACATGGGATAGGCTGCAGTATAATCAGAGTTAATTAAGGGAATTGACCAATGAATTTGGTCAAACTTTGCAATCTCTTTTCATATTACCTAATCAATTTTAATGAGAGGTATATATTTAAGGCAGAGATGCAAACTTGTAGACAACATCCTGGTGAGTGCATTGGTAACTAAAATACATACATGCCAACCTTGAGTAGTGCAACATACGAGACTGATCACAGAAATCTGTAAGTCCCACCAACAAACCACTTATGACTACTTCTGCTGGTGTGCCACGCATGCTCAAAAGAATCTTGTGCAAACTGCAACATATTACTTGGATCCCACGAGACTTTGTCAGAGCAAACAGCACACCGATAAATATTCGCGAGAGTCACTTTTCAGATGTGTTTTGATTTAATGATCTGTTATTTTACAAACATGAAACATTTCCCATAATATAGATAATTCTTGTTGAAGATAACAAAACCATATGGAACGTCTCCTACGTCCATAAGACACTAAAATTTCTAAAAATAAAAGAAAGATTATGGGTAAATAATAAATGTTTATTCCAGACAACAAAGTCCATATATATAAATATATACTTAAAATACAAGTAATATATATACACGCACGTTGTGCATTAAAAGTACACGTAGAAAGAAAAAATATATATATAAATATACACACGTCTCTTGCAGTAAAAGTACATGTAAAAAAAGTTAAAATAAAAAATAAATATACACATTATTGTATTCAAAGTGTACACTTGACTAATCTAATAGTTAATCACTGGACTTCTGTAACAGATAAAATTAATGCGTTAATTAAAAGATTTGACATAATTTGTAGCAAACAACTTGCACTTCAACGAGGTGACAAGTTGTGTAGAATTCTAAAACTGTTGTTACATACAACAATAATGCCTTTCAGATTCTGGTTTTTAAAACGACACTAAACTTTGTAGGAGTGGACCCGTATGAGTAGAATATTTTATTTACAAATCTTTGTAATGACTTTGACACTTTTCTTGTATATCAGTGTGACTTTCCTTTTGTCAGGAATGTTGCGAAGACCATTTCGTAAAGGCGACCCGCGTCTGGAGGTAACACTAAAAGAACCGGAACCATTAGTTCACTTTGCACTCGTATGTGGCGCCACAAGTTGCCCTCCAATCAGGACTTACTCAACCATAGTAAGTTGTTCCGTTAACTTATGATAACAGCAGAAGGATCTAGTTATTTAGTTTCCAGAACTTGCACATTTTATTAACTATACTGGTTTGCATATGAGGGTGGTCACTGCCAGGGTGCATATGAGGGTGGTCACTGCCAGGGTGCATATGAGGGTGGTCACTGCCAGGGTGCATGAGAGGGTGGTCACTGCCAGGGTGCATGAGAGGGTGGTCACTGCCAGGGTGCATATGAGGGTGGTCACTGCCAGGGTGCATGAGAGGGTGGTCACTGCCAGGGTGCATATGAGGGTGGTCACTGCCAGGGTGCATGAGAGGGTGGTCACTGCCAGGGTGCATGAGAGGGTGGTCACTGCCAGGGTGCGTATGAGGGCGGTCACTGCCAGGGTGCATATGAGGGTGGTCACTGCCAGGGTGCATGAGAGGGTGGTCACTGCCAGGGTGCATATGAGGGTGGTCACTGCCAGGGTGCATGAGAGGGTGGTCACTGCCAGGGTGCATATGAGGGTGGTCACTGCCAGGGTGCATGAGATGGTGGTCACTGCCAGGGTGCATGAGAGGGTGGTCACTGCCAGGGTGCGTATGAGGGCAGTCACTGCCAGGGTGCATGAGAGGGTGGTCACTGCCAGGGTGCATATGAGGGTGGTCACTGCCAGGGTGCATGAGAGGGTGGTCACTGCCAGGGTGCATGAGAGGGTGGTCACTGCCAGGGTGCATATGAGGGCAGTCACTGCCAGGGTGCATGAGAGGGTGGTCACTGCCAGGGTGCATATGAGGGCGGTCACTGCCAGGGTGCATGAGAGGGTGGTCACTGCCAGGGTGCGTATGAGGGCGGTCACTGCCAGGGTGCATATGAGGGTGGTCACTGCCAATGTGCATATGAGGGTGGTCACTGCCAGGTTGCATATGAGGGTGGTCACTGCCAGGTTGCATATGAGGGTGGTCACTGCCAGGGTGCATATGAGGGTGGTCACTGCCAGGGTGCATATGAGGGTGGTTACTGCCAGGGTGCATATGAGGGTGGTCACTGCCAGGGTGCATATGAGGGTGGTCACTGCCAGGGTGTTTTTTTAAGGATGGCACATACTAAAAGTTAATTCCATTCCATGGTTTTGTAACTCATGTTTATTGCCTTTAGGGCATAGATGCCAAGCTGCAGCTTCCATTCCATGGTTTTGTAACTCATGTTTATTGCCTTTAGGGCATAGATGCCCAGCTGCAGCTTCCATTCCATGGTTTTGTAACTCATGTTTATTGCCTTTAGGGCATAGATGCCCAGCTGCAGCTTCCATTCCATGGTTTTGTAACTCATGTTTATTGCCTTTAGGGCATAGATGCCCAGCTGCAGCTTTCTGCTGCATCATTCTTGGGCAGTGAGGATGGATGTCGCGTGGACAAGACCAAGAAACTGATCAGTCTGTCGTCTATCTTCAAGTGGTACAAGGAAGACTTTGGAAACAACAACAAGGAGGTTATGTTTTATTTGTTTTATTTATAGATTTGTAAGTTCATTTTATTTTTTCATATGAATTGTGTGTGTGTGTGTGTGTGCGCGTGCGCGTGTGTGTGTGCATGAGCAGGTGCACACGTGTATGCGTGCATGCATGGGTGCATGCGTGCATACACTTTTTAACATGCACATACAGTCGAACCTTGCTTTACGGTCACCACACCATTATGGTCACCATGGAATAGTCTCCAATTAATTACCATAGCAGTAACATATAGGACATTAAGTCCCACTAATATGGGCACCTCACGATTCAAATCACTTTGGCCGAGTCTCAAATAACTTGTGTGCACAAGGCAAAAACACGTAGATAATATAAAGTGACAAAACAGCGACTCCACAAATATTGTCATTTTTTTGGGGGGTTATGTGATTTTTCTGCTGATATTAGACATAAGAGTTACTTTTGGGACTTTTCTGTGAGTTTTTCTTGGCATGTTTTGTCCAGTTGGAAGTGTAAAATTTCCCCATGCTTATTGGAAATAAATGTTTTTTTAAATATCCTATCAATCATGTCCAGCTGTAGTAAATAGTTAACAATTTATATGGTTATTGCAATTACTAGGTTTAATGTTTTAATGCAGCATAATAAACTCTTATAGTGTGAACAAATCTTATATGTATGTATATATATTAATTAGTATTATGATTTTGTTTTATTATATACATACACTGTCGCCAACTTATAGAATTCTTAATCATATTAATTGTAACAGTATGAATGACTGGTGTGCATTTGACCTTAGGTTAAACAGCAATCCTACTTTTGTTCAGCTTTGTCTTTAGCAATTTTTTACCACGTATGTATTTTCATGTATTGTACTAAATCGTGTTTGCTTTTATTACGTTTCCAGTTGGTGATGTTTGTGTATAATCACATGGACGAAGGAGAGAAACGGTTGCAGCTCGGCGAACTGATCCAGTCGGGCAAGTTCAAGGTCACGTACCTGTCCTACAACTGGAGCCCGAACATCAAATAGTGTCAACATTTACTGCAAAGCATGTCATGCATGTTGATCATGACTATTCCATCACCATTAAATAGAATCCATGTTATGAGTAATCAGCGTTAGATGTGTTCTGATTAAAGTGGTAGCAACCTTTATTTCTTCAGCTATGATAATGTCAAGGTCAAATGTGTCATTGTGAGATTCGTAGATCAGACAGCTCCATCGGTTGCCATTTTAAATCATTCTATCAGTGTTACCAAGTGATAACACGAAGCACTATAAGACCCAGTGTGACAGAGGAGGGGAAGGCAGTGTTAGGGGAAGGCTGCGTTAAGGGAAGGCAGCGTTAGGGGAAGGCAGCCTTAAGGGAAGGCAGTGTTAGGGGAAGGCAGCGTTAGGGGAAGGCAGCGTTAGTTGAGCTATTTTTCATTCTTTTTGATATCTGGGGCACAATCTTATTCATAGTCAAAATTGCTTTTACTTGCATAAACTGTGATTATTAGTTGATCATTTTAGACAACGATAATTGATCTAGTATGCATAGTTAATTATATGTAGCTAATTCAAAGAGGGTTGGTAGACTGTCTCAACTAACACTTGGTGTGGTGTAAGTTGAGTAAATGCTAAGTATTTGTATAATGTATGTAGGCCTACTAAAACTTCATAACAACTCGGCCAACACATCTTCACAATGTGTACAACATGTCACTGACACGTCAATGCATTAATTAGTAAATCAACAGACTTAATTAATATAGACTTATAGGCCCAGTGTAACTAACTACTAATATGTTGCCTTACTTGATGTCCCCATTTGCTCTGAAAGATGAATTCCCTGATGTATTTTGAGGTAAAACAATACTCAGCTTCGTTTTTTAACCACTGTTCAACTAGCCCCCCTTGGGCATTGGGTGGCTCAACTAGCCCCATTTAGAAAAATAAGCTTTTGTAATTAACTTCTCATTAATGCACGAAATGAATAAAAATAATCTTCTTCCATGTACATAGTTAGACCATTTGTAAGTGTACAGACAATGAAGTCTAGTCACATGCATTGATAGTTTACACACCAGCAGACGTCACAAACACCAAAAGTTATTAAAAAAAATAAAAATTACTTTAAGCTAACATTTTCTGACTGTTGTGACAAATGGCACTTACTGTATGTCAATCGTGTTCTAATAACATGTTCAGTCACTGGATGGTACCAAGTAACTGTCAGTGCTGTTGTTTCCTGGGAAACATAGGTGGCTCCACTAACACTGCCATCCACTACTATGTAAGTAATCAGTGTATGAGCTACCAGGTAGTTGTCAGATGTAATGTAAACGTGTATTGGCTACCAGGTAGTTAGATGTAATGTAAACGTGTATTGGCTACCAGGTAGTTGTCAGATGTAATGTAAACGTGCATTGGCTACCAGGTAGTAGTCAGATGTAATGTAAACGTGTATTGGCTACCAGGTAGTTGTCAGATGTAATGTAAACGTGTATTGGCTACCAGGTAGTTGTCAGATGTAATGTAAACGTGTATTGGCTAGCAGTTTGTACAGCACGTAAAATGGATACTTTACATGTTTATTTTATGAAACGTGTACACTTGGAAACAAAAAGGTTGCTCTTCCTGTATGCAATATATTGCACCAAAATTCTGCATGGGTTATATGTGACAATTGCTGCATATATATGGGTTTCTTTAAAATTGTGTGCACTGCACTATATGTATATATAGATGATGATGATGTACATACAGGTATGAACATTATGTTTATATATATATATATATATATATATATACATGCAATTTGTATACATACGTGCACAAATACTTGCATGCATGGCACATGCATTCAGGTTTTATCAGTAGGCTGTGATATTTGTCTAAAACACTGGATTCTTGTATAGATTGTACACATAAGACGATAGTATTTTCTGATTGTATACATTGTAATTATTAGTTACAAGTTGTAAGATAAAAGTGTTCATTTCCACCTGGATTCAAATGACATGTGTATGATTTATGGGAGCAACTGTGCTGATACACTGGACTAATAGCGTTAATGAATGTTCTAAGCAATAACTGAAATGTGCATTTTTACTACAACAGAAAAGGCGTGATGTTGAGCAAGATCTGAGAATTGTATTGTGTCATTTGCTAAACATTGAATATCGTACTTTTCTCCGAAATATTCAGAATGTGTTGAGATATTAATTCAGACTAATGTTGCTAACGTTTATGGATCCTAGATACATGATACAATGGAAACAAGGAATATTCATAAGAAGATAATATATATGTGTTGTATTGCATAAATAAATTCATATAAATTATTGTGCCTGCCTAGTCTGTTAATGTGTATTCAATGGACTCGGCTTAGTAGAACCACAGACAACAGAATCAGCCGTTCAGCAGAATCAAATATATTGGCTGGGACGGAATCATTCTCTATTCCTGCGCTGCATCAGAATGCCCCGCTTAAGAGAATCGGATTGCTCTGACCCGACCTGATTCGATTAAGTCCATTGTTCTACAGACCCTTTTAAAATGTGAATGTTACAGTTTTCACCGAGAAATGTCTAACAACAGTAAAATAGCAACACTTAATTAAATATCTACACGATATACATACAGCAGATGATTAATTTACAAAGTAACCGTCTTTCAAGTTAGCAATTTCATGTGACAACACATTGTAGAGCATGAACTATCATCCTGTTAAGTTGAATGTCCGTTCTGGTCATTCATTGGTCGTTTGCTGGTTTGCTCAAGAGGCTTTGTAGGTGACGTTGGTCATTTGTGCTTCATCAGCAGTTCTCGTAGCTTTTCCTTGTTCGCTCCGGCCATCTCGTCTATCTACAACACAGGAAACGCTTACTTGTGCCGGCTGTGGCGATGTGATGTCTGTGTAAGATCTTCTTGAACAGACTTCTGGCACTAGTATAACGCTACTTCACGTTAATGAAAACATTAGCCCGAGTAACGCTTGGTACACGCAGAGCCAACCAATCAAGACACAATATCTGGTCTTGAGCAGTCAGGTTCAATAGTTAAATGCCACACGGCGGTACTACACGATATGACAATAGTGTAGGTCGTTATGGCACAAATAGGACGGGAAACCATTTGACGAAAATCTGGTTACATCTCATCGGCGTGTGTGCACTGTATACCTAGTTGACCATACAAAAACAGCCGTACACATTATGTGTAACTTGCCCTGTGTTTCCCACTATCTACCCCACCTCGTCACCCGCGTACCTTCTCCCCGTTCTTGATGAACATGAAGGTCGGCATGCACTGAATCTCCCACTCCTCCGCCAGCTCCTGCAACAAACACGAACATGAAGGTCGGCACACACTGAATCTCCCACTCCTCCGCCAGCTCCTGCAACAACACGAACATGAAGGTCGGCACACACTGAATCTCCCACTCCTCCGCCAGCTCCTGCAACAACACGAACATGAAGGTCGGCAGACACTGAATCTCCCACTCCTCCGCCAGCTCCTGCAACAACACGAACATGAAGGTCGGCACACACTAAATCTCCCACTCCTCCGCTAGCTCCTGCAACAACACGAACATGAAGGTCGGCAGACACTGAATCTCCCACTCCTCCACCAGCTCCTGCAACAACACGAACATGAAGGTCGGCAGACACTGAATCTCCCACTCCTCCGCTAGCTCCTGCAACAACACGAACATGAAGGTCGACAGACACTGAATCTCCCACTCCTCCACCAGCTCCTGCAACAACACGAACATGAAGGTCGGCAGACACTGAATCACCCACTCCTCCGCTAGCTCCTGCAACAACACGAACATGAAGGTCGGCAGACACTGAATCTCCCACTCCTCCGCCAGCTCATGCAACAACACGAACATGAAGGTCGGCACACACTGAATCTCCCACTCCTCCGCCAGCTCCTGCAACAACACGAACATGAAGGTCGGCACACACTGAATCTCCCACTCCTCCGCCAGCTCCTGCAACAACACGAACATGAAGGTCGGCAGACACTGAATCTCCCACTCCTCCACCAGCTCCTGCAACAACACGAACATGAAGGTCGGCAGACACTGAATCTCCCACTCCTCCGCCAGCTCCTGCAACAACACGAACATGAAGGTCGGCAGACACTGAATCTCCCACTCTTCCGCCAGCTCCTGCAACAAACACGAACATGAAGGTCGGCACACACTGAATCTCCCACTCCTCCGCCAGCTCCTGCAACAACACGAACATGAAGGTCGGCACACACTGAATCTCCCACTCCTCCGCCAGCTCCTGCAACAACACGAACATGAAGGTCGGCACACACTGAATCTCCCACTCCTCCGCCAGCTCCTGCAACAACACGAACATGAAGGTCGGCACACACTGAATCTCCCACTCCTCCGCCAGCTCCTGCAACAACACGAACATGAAGGTCGGCACACACTGAATCTCCCACTCCTCCGCCAGCTCCTGCAACAACACGAACATGAAGGTCGGCACACACTGAATCTCCCACTCCTCCGCCAGCTCCTGCAACAACACGAACATGAAGGTCGGCACACACTGAATCTCCCACTCCTCCGCCAGCTCCTGCAACAACACGAACATGAAGGTCGGCACACACTGAATCTCCCACTCCTCCGCCAGCTCCTGCAACAACACGAACATGAAGGTCGGCACACACTGAATCTCCCACTCCTCCGCCAGCTCCTGCAACAACACGAACATGAAGGTCGGCACACACTGAATCTCCCACTCCTCCGCCAGCTCCTGCAACAACACGAACATGAAGGTCGGCACACACTGAATCTCCCACTCCTCCGCCAGCTCCTGCAACAACACGAACATGAAGGTCGGCACACACTGAATCTCCCACTCCTCCGCCAGCTCCTGCAACAACACGAACATGAAGGTCGGCACACACTGAATCTCCCACTCCTCCGCCAGCTCCTGCAACAACACGAACATGAAGGTCGGCACACACTGAATCTCCCACTCCTCCGCCAGGTCCTGCAACAACACGAACATGAAGGTCGGCACACACTGAATCTCCCACTCCTCCGCCAGCTCCTGCAACAACACATACATCAGTTCAGTCGCGGTCACTCACTATAATACGTGTCATCAGTACAATACACTCCGCTTAACAGAATCGCTGATAACATAATCAGCCGTTTACTAGATTCAAATAATATATTTAGCTGGGACGGCTTCATTCCCTGTTCATACTGTATGTGCCGATTAAGTGATTCGCGTACTGTTAAACACCGCATGTCAAGTTTGTCGTCTTCCTCTTTTCTGATAGTTGGAGTGTGTTAAGCTACAATCCCGTGGTTAATGTTGAGTTCCAAGTAACGTATATCGCATCTAGCTGTTCCTCTCAATCCATTTCGTAAGTCGGTGTACGTTCCATAGGTGTCAGTCCCCGAAGCATGTTTTGAGGGACAATGTGCGCGAACAAATTTTGCATGTGCGCGCAACATTATTTGCACAACATATTCATAAGTATGTTAAGAAACAATCATCTGCCTGATCGTTCTGTGAGCTAGAGTTCAGTAGCATGCATGCCGATGTTACCATTTAGCATAACAAAACATTTCAGCTGGCTGAGGAGTTTGGCGTAAACGTCTGTTCAGAGGCGGACCAGCATTCAAAATAATCATGTCGATTTAAATCTTGCGAAGTTTGTTACTTGATGTGCCGTGTGATCGACTACGACTGCGCACCATGCACTATGCACCATGCACTATGATATTGCTTTGCTTCGTAGCCTACAGTATCAAACCGCTACCTTAGTCTGGATCAGGCTGTGGTGAGGTATCACCCACCCTACAGCCACTCATCAATGGATCAGGCAATGGTGAGGTATCGCCCACCCTACAGCCGCACACCAATGGACCAGGCAGTGGTGAGGTATCACCCACCTTACAGCCGCTCATCAGTGGACCAGGCAGTGGTGAGGTATCACCCACCATGCAGCCACTCATCAATGGACCAGGCAATGGTGAGGTATCACCCACCATGCAGCCACGCGTCAATGGACCAGGCAATGGTGAGGTATCACCCACCATGCAGCCACTCATCAATGGACCAGGCAATGGTGAGGTATCACCCACCATACAGCCGCTCATCAATGAACCAGGCAATGGTGAGGTATCACCCACCTTACAGCCGCTCATCAGTGGACCAGGCAGTGGTGAGGTATCACCCACCATGCAGCCACTCATCAATGGACCAGGCAATGGTGAGGTATCACCCACCTTACAGCCGCTCATCAGTGGACCAGGCAGTAGTGAGGTATCACCCACCATGCAGCCACTCATCAATGGACCAGGCAATGGTGAGGTATCACCCACCCTACAGCCGCACACCAATGGACCAGGCAGTGGTGAGGTATCACCCACCTTACAGCCGCTCATCAATGGACCAGGCAATGGTGAGGTATCACCCACCATGCAGCCACTCATCAATGGACCAGGCAATGGTGAGGTATCACCCACCATGCAGCCACTCATCAATGGACCAGGCAATGGTGAGGTATCACCCACCATACAGCCACTCATCAGTGGACCAGGCAATGGTGAGGTATCACCCACCCTACAGGCACTCATCAATGGACCAGGCAATGGTAAGGTATCACCCACCCTACAGCCGCTCATCAGTGGACCAGGCAGTGGTGAGGTATCACCCACCCTACAGCCACTCATCAATGGACCAGGCAATGATGAGGTATCACCCACCCTACAGCCACTCATCAGTGGACCAGGTTGAGGTGAGGTATCACCCACCCTACAGCCGCTCATAAGTGGACCAGGCAGTGGTGAGGTATCACCCACCATACAGCCGCTCATCAGTGGACCAGGCAGTGGTGAGGTATCACCCACCCTACAGCCACTCATCAGTGGACCAGGTTGAGGTGAGGTATCACCCACCCTACAGCCGCTCATCAGTGGACCAGGCAGTGGTGAGGTATCACCCACCCTACAACCGCTCATCAGTGGACCAGGCAGTGGTGAGGTATCACCCACCCTACAGCCGCTCATCAGTGTTATGTTTTCTGATACAATAGTACTCACAAGTCACGATTACTCGAGTAGAAGAGGTTTATTGTAAGAACGGTTGAGAATAGCTGTTGATATAATTGTAGGTCAAAAGCCGGAAGTGAACCTTAAACCAAATAAGGGGTTCAGTCCTAGGGGTGTCACATATAGGGAGACCACACCAATCAGTGGACCAGGCAGTGGTGAGGTATCACCCACCCTACAGCCACTCATCAATGGACCAGGCAATGGTGAGGTATCACCCACCCTACAGCTGCCCATCAATGAACCAGGCAGTGGTGATTTATCACACACCTTACAGCCGCTCATCAATCTTTCGAAGCGTCATTTTAAGATCTTAGAAGTTTTTTGTTGAAACAAAATGTTAGTTAATTGGATACAACAACGATACATAATTTTAACGACATTTGCTTCACAATGCTGCGAAGATTGCATTGATGAAATAAACCACGGCTAAATGTCATTCATTTAATGAATGTTTCTCGAATTGACGGTAGCTCATTCCCAAACTACCCGATGTGCCCACACGACTGACCGTGTTTATGGGTATTTCCGGATGTTATTCAGTATGTTTTCAGAGCGCACCACGCAGACCAAAGGCGAAGGTTAAATAATAGTCTTCTACATTAATTTGTTCAAAATACTACAAAACATTTGTCAATGACTTGTGTGGATTTACCTAATAATTAGGAACCCAAAACAAAACCGTTGATGAAGGGCAGGAAGCTTATGCGAAACATTTTTTTCTGCGTAATTGGCCTGCTATGACGTCACTTCCTCTAGTCGTTGGTAACGGCCCGCGCAGACGAGCGAGTGAGTAGGCCTACGAAACGTAATTGGCCTGCTATGACGTCACTTCCTCTAGTCGTTGGTAACGGCCCGCGCAGACGAGCGAGCGAGTAGGCCTACGAAACGAAGAAAGGTCGGAAACGTAGACAAACTCAAGGAGGCTCCTTCGACATGGTCTAATGATGTCTATCACCCCTTTGGCCGATGACGTGGGGCGAGTTACCGGTAAAACATTCATAATTTCAAAGCATTTTCGAAAGAATGTGGACTGTAAGCCTATTTTTCTTCTTCCTAGATTCCGCCTAGCCTCAATTTGCTGTTATAACTCGTAGCATTACATACGTGTAGATGAATGACGATTAGGCCACGAGGTCAAAGAAATGACGATTAGGCCACGAGGTCAAAGAAATGAGATTTCGGTTACCGAAGTGCGAAGACAAATTTAATTGTGCCTTAAGGCAAAAGCCGCGCAGCTTCCGACAGGAGCCTAAGGAGGGCTGCGCGTAGGGTAGACGTGTCTAACATGTCCTAGGGCTAAGATGTTACAACCTACTTGTCAACAAAAAGGGACAATATTATAAAAACAGTGCTAACTCCTCTGGCACTGCGGCGTCGGTGGGTTTTGTTCGTCATCGCGCCGAAGGTCGACGTTGTCTTCGCCAGCAACAACCGGTGTTGCTTAGTTATTTAGTTGATCTTGCGTCGATGACGTCGCAGGATTCTCCGGCTGTCCGATCCAAAGTCGTAAGTACGTGGTCGGCGACATGGGGCCTACGTTGACGATACGGCCCGTCCAGTGGCGCATTTAGTGGGGCATTGAGCCATGGCCTCTTTGGTTTAATTTTGTTAGTATATGACCTGTTGCGCCAATACATGGTAGCATGGTAATCTAATGGGTGACTAAGCTTGCCCCCTCACCGTTGACCTCCCTCTGCGAGATTCTAAATACGCCATTATTCCCATTGTTGAGTGACCGGGTGGTGTGTGCGCACGTTCTGTTCTCGAGAGAGTTCCTCAAGGTCCGTGACACATCGGGCGTCGTGGTGTTCCTTGGCGGAGGCCTGTCGTTGGTCGAGGCGAACTAGGGTGGCACTTCTCGAGTTACTTGCGTTCGATGTAGCAGCGGGCAAGTTCGACACAACCCTTCTGCCCTTAGAGTAGTTCTGCCAGAAGGGGTGGCTGTCTATCGCCGTTGATCTCAGCGCGAGTAGGGCCATGATGTGTAGGGTCGCGAGCCGACTTTCTTCAACGTGCGTTTCACGGTTTGTATGTGTCGCTCGTGACCGTTGGACCGGGTGTAGTGGGGGCTCGACGTTTCATGCTCGAATGACCACTGATCGGCGAACCTCCCGAACACGTACATCTCAACAAATGTGGTCTCCGTTATCACTGACAACACGTCAAGGTACTCTTTGTTCGGCGAAGAGCGATGTCGTCTTTGTGAAGGGCTGCGAATCATGTAAACGAAGAGGAACTAGGAGTAATAATCCGACACGATTGTGTATGTTTCCCGGTTTATCAAAACAGGTCAGTACCTACTGTCTGTCAAGCACGTGTGGGGTCTCGAGCGGCATAATGGACTCGGGTGGTTGGGCGCGTTGCATCTTTTGACAGGTTGCGCACATGTGAACAAACTCCCGATCGTCTGCCCGAGCGGCACGGTGTGTGGGACACCGGGAACCATGTCGCGGTGGAGCGTACGTTTAGTCGCGTATTCTCAGTCCTCTCGTCGGACCCGCGTCGCTTCGTTAGGGGCGCAGCGTGTAGACTGGCCGGCGTAACGATTCCATTATCCTTCAAAACAATCTGCCGTCTGCCGTGACGTTAAGCTTGGCTCACGTCGTGCCAGGCGCCGATACCATGATCCAAGTAGGCGCAACTGGTTTTCCTTCTAATTGCGTCAGAATGGCTCCAATACCTCGTCCAGTAAGCGAAGGTAGCGTCCTTCTTGATTAGCTCGCGATGCATCAGCGACAGTTTGGGTATGAAAGGCGACATGTAGGTTGCAAGGAATTCGCGCCGTTGGGTCGCGATCGCCGGTTTTTTCATACCGCAGATGTTGACCCGGGGGGGGGGAGGGCTCTGGGTGGACGCAGAAGAACTGCTTGCCGTCTTGATGCTGCACTTATTGAAGATCAGCTCGTGTCTCTGGGCCGCCTGCATCAATTGGTGGAAGTTGGCGTCGGTTTCAATCGAACATTCAAATGTCTGGTATGCTGTACCTTGGCACAGCTCTAGGATTTGAGCTATCTGTTCCCGGAAGACGTTCTGGTTCAAGTTCAGCCCGAAAGGGAGTGTCAGGATTCAATATTGACCGAAGGGAATGTTGAGTATGGTCTTGGTACTAGATTCTTCATCTAGTGAGACTGGCTAATAGTTGTGGCGTGCGTCGAGCTTGGCAAACACCGTCGCCAGTGCGAGCGTACCTTGGAATCGGTCAAGGTACGCTCGTTACAGCTCCTCAACGCATCGTAGTCGCGCTGGTCGGGACAGCGCAGTCCGGGTCTCGCGACATACCGAGGATAACGAGTCCAGCGGCCACTTTCACGAAGCGTTCGTACACAATTCACAAAATCTTCGTAGTTGCGTGCAATTATTCGCAAAGTGCTTCGTGTTTTATACAATTGCTCCGAGTTACGTAATATTCGTCAAACGTCCATGTTAGTTGCTTCGTACGGTACGAATGCTTCGTGAAACCGGCCCCACACGTCTCTCCCACATAGAACTCCGTGTCTAGTTGTCGCTCCTCATACGCGCAAGGTACCGTTATCGTGCCGTAGTAACGCACGGCAGCGCCGTCATGCGGTAACCACTAAAGTCTAACATACGCTTAAAAGTACGTACCGGTAAAATATTCCCCTGGGCGCCCGGGTCGACTTTCACCTTACGGGTCGCATCACGTTCTCTGTCACCGTTACGTAGGCGGATGTCCAGGGTTGCGAAGAGTCACGCTACAGTGACAGGCTGTGGCAGCCTCGTCGCATGTGTCGGTCGTATCTACATTGTTCAATTTCAATCGTTGGAAAGTGTCTTCATCGTAGCTACCTTCTTCAGTAGTGCGGATTTGGCGAACGGATCATCCGGGCGCAATTATGAACGGTGTCCTCGTCGCCTCTCATTCCACGAGCTTGTCGTTTAGGGCCGTCATTCGATGACTTGGTACTCATGCGCGCCGTTCCAACGACCAAGTCGTCCACATGCCTGGCATTTGGCATTCGCTGCTGGGAAGTGACCGGCCTGGAGCTGACGGTTACAGTTCGTCTAACGCCGCTCGTCTCGGTTACGTGTCCAGAGCTTGCTGTCCGGTCGGCGCTGCCGGACGTGGTGGACGATCGTACTGCCGTCGCATCGAAAGACGCTCATATCCGCTAGTGTCGCTTCAACCCTGGGCGTTGTGGTCATCGTAGCATCAAATATGAGGTCGGAGTTGCTCTTGAACATTGACATGTTTGATGCCAACTATAAACTATAAACTGCTCGACGAACGTTTCGTCGGTATCGACACCGACACGAAAGCGACGCTGCCTCGTTTGTAGCTGACGCGCGTCATGTCGGAACCTACTCGTCGATCTACTCTGACGGCTTCTGTCTTCTGGACGCTGAATCTGTTCAGCTAATACTTCGAATTCGGCTTATTTCTAAGCCGCTCCCAGAACACAGTGGCATATCTAGGATCTCGCAAAGGGGGAGACTAAAGGGAAGCCAAGCTTTGTCACGCCATGGCCCAGTCCCCCCCCCCCCAATACGACACTGCCAGAGCGTCGTGACGGTGCGTAGTACATCTGGAAGGTCTCACGAGTAGTACATACGCAGACATTCTTGCTCGACCCAAAGTAAAACATAGATGAACTTTTTCGAGGGTTCGACAACTGCATGGGAAAATCAAGTCGCAAACTGCACTGATAGATCTGCTGCCGACCAAACCTAGGTTAGTCGATGTCTGCCACAGCCGCCGAATTTCCGTTTTCACGACAGGGGTGACAAATAAAAGTTGCCACTCAGGTGCTCAAGACTACGTATAATTTATATTCTAGCCCAATTTAGAGCCGGTTCTTTCCAGATTCCACCATATTTTCATAATTGGAGCATTATTACGTGTGGATGACGATTAGGCCACAAGATAAAAGAAAACAGACTTCGGTTAATGACTTGCGTAGATAAGTATATTTATTCAAAAGCCGCGCAGCTTCCGGTATGATAACCTAGGCTACGACATTACAATTGTATCCCCGAAGTGAATATGATATTTTCAGTAGGTTTCCAATTAATTGTGTATGCCTAACTGACTCAAACATCGTAGAATCGGCGTAGTTGGGAGGGCGCCCCCCCCCCCCACCCCCACCCACACCCCACCCCTATGGTAGCAGGAGTGCGCTGGGCTGGGTACGACTGGCGCGTTCGTGACCCTGTGTCCAATAAGTTGTAAAATATGAACATAACTGCCCATTGACTGATCTACCTAGCTAACAATTCGAAGGACGGACTTACCCCTAGTTCATCGACATCAATTTTAATGAATATGACATCATCGAATTCGGCTTCTTCCGCAATTTTCTACAAATATTTAAACAAGGGTAAATCACAGGAAGTACAGTAAGAATCATGATGGTAATATCTATTTTATTTGAATTATGCATTACATTATTTTATTTGAATTATGCATTACATTTCCTTATGTTATTCAACGCCCAGTTATTTTATGTTCTCCCGCATTTTCAGCGCCCCACACATCACCCCGACATACCCGATTATTCCAACACCAAAAATGTTTTCGGGAAGCATTCAGCCACGTTGAAATCAATGAACGAAAGCTGTTCGCTTATATAATTCCACCGCTGCACTTATTTACCCAACTGCCTGTGCCGTATACTACTAATGGTCACTGAACATTGCTCTGACGGCTCAAGCCAAAGTAGTAGATTCTACGTAGGCCCACCCGACTGCTAGTTGGATTCTTCTGAGTCCTCATTGATCAAATCGTCACCATCACCTATTAATAATTTAAGACTTCCGGTTCCAGTTATTAAAGGCGCTTCAGAGTTGTATAAAATTGCCTCGTTTGACCAGATTTGTCCAGGCGGTTTCAGGGAGGGAACTCCAAGGCTCAGTCACTCTGAGAGGAAAAGCATTTCTTTTTCTTATATTTATATTTGATCTTTGGGTAAGCAATTTTAGCACATGACCTCTGTTCCCTGAAAGATGCTTCCTCCCTTTTGATAGTTTAGGTGAGGATTCGTTGTCGTATAAATTGTGCATAATTTTAAAAACTTCAATGATATCTCCTCGTAAACGTCAATGTGCCAACGAAGGTAGTTTCAATCAGTTTAGTCTTTCTACATAAGTTAGGTTACTCATACCTGGTAATTCTTTGGGTTTTTTTTTGTCATAATGTGTGTATTTTTTGTAAGGGTACCATACTGCTATGGCGTAGTCAAGATGTATTCTTACCAATGTCTTCTATAATGGAACGAACGTATCTTTGTCTAGAAATTGGAAAGTCCTGCGAATTATTTTTGTCATCTTTGTTGCTTTGTTTACTACTTGAGTAATGTGATCATCAGAGGACAGCTTTGTGTCTAAAGTGACCCCTAAGTCTTTTTGCTTTTCAGTTGTGTCGAGCGGATGCTTGGTGTTGTTTAGTGTCGTAGAACATTCGATTGTCCCAACAGTATTTTACCAATACCCCGGGGAAGTCATATGTTTGCATTTGTCAGGATAAAATTGTAATAACCGTTTATCACTCCACTGCTCTAAGATATGTAGGTCATGTAGTAAGATTTATCTGTAATAGTTCTAAATATCTTGATGTCGTCTGCAACTAAAAATGTATAAGACTTTGTTAGTTCTGGTAAGTAATTTATATATAACACAAATAGTAGTGATCCTAAAATCGAACCCTGAGTCACTTTGTGCCGTTTTGATTCTTTTCGATTCACGACAACCTTTTGTTTTCTATCTGTGAGAAATTTCTATCCAATTTATTATTTCCTTCCTAATGTTGAAGCTATCCAATTTACATATTAACCTCTTATGTGGCACAGTGTCAACAATTTTTTGGAAGTCCATATAAATTACCTCTGTATAATTAGCATTATCGAGTCCCAAGGTCCAATTATCTAAGACTTTAATAAGTTAGAAACTGTTGAACGCCCTGATATAAAACCATATTGTTTTGAGATAACTAGGTAATTGTCTTCATATATTTAATAATATGGTTTCTAATGATCCTTTCCATGAGTTTACATAGCATACGTTTAATGCTTACTGGACGATAATTGCTTACTAATTCCTTATTTCCTTTTTTTTATAAATTGCTGATATTTCGCCTTCTTTCCAATCGTTTGGAATACCAGCTGTTTTTATCGACGTTTCAAATATTATCCGTATTTGGTGACAGATCGATTTTGATAGTTTCACCAATAGCCTGGCTCTTATCTAATGTGGACCAGGGGATTTGCTTATTTTTAGGTTTTTTAACTCCTATAATATTTTACTTTCAGTTATTGTTGACTCTTCCATCATTGTCTTAGTCTTCACTCTATGTGTAGTTGGTATTTGGTTGTAAATACCCTAGCGAAGTAGGTTGTCTTAGTCTTCACTCTATGTGTAGTTGGTATTTGGTTGTAAATACCCTACCGAAGTAGGTTGTCTTAGTCTTCACTCTATGTGTAGTTGGTATTTGGTTGTAAATACCCTACCGAAGTAGGTTGTCTTAGTCTTCACTCGAGGTGTAGTTGGTATTTGGTTGTAAATACCCTACCGAAGTAGGTTGTCTTAGTCTTCACTCGAGGTGTAGTTGGTATTTGGTTGTAAATACCCTACCGAAGTAGGTTGTCTTAGTCTTCACTCGAGGTGTAGTTGGTATTTGGTTGTAAATACCCTACCGAAGTAGGTTGTCTTAGTCTTCACTCGAGGTGTAGTTGGTATTTGGTTGTAAATACCCTACCGAAGTAGGTTGTCTTAGTCTTCACTCGAGGTGTAGTTGGTATTTGGTTGTAAATACCCTACCGAAGTAGGTTGTCTTAGTCTTCACTCGAGGTGTAGTTGGTATTTGGTTGTAAATACCCTACCGAAGTAGGTTGTCTTAGTCTTCACTCGAGGTGTAGTTGGTATTTGGTTGTAAATACCCTACCGAAGTAGGTTGCAAGAATATTTGCTTTTTCCCCATCATCTGTTGTTGTTTAGGATTTATTGGATTTACATTTAATTTTCCAATTCCTGGTTTGATTGTAGTTTTGGATTTATAATATTGCCAGAAGACGTCTGAGTTATTTTGTTTGTTAAATCTCTTTCAAACTCCTTTATAAGTTTCTGACTGAAGGCTCTGAATTTGTTTCTAATTTTGCAATACTCTAGATATTTATTCCCATCTCTTGTTTCCATATATCTCGTTAATAATCTATTTTACGTCTAATCAGTTTTCTAGTATTCAGGGGAAAATGACCCTATCTGTGGTTAGACATTTCTTTTTGCGGTATGTATATTTCTTCTAATAAATTTAACTTTGTCTTCATGATTTCCCATTGTTTGTTTATATTTTTGTCAGAATAATTAAATTTGGTTTTCCAATCTATATTTGAAAACTCAATCCTAATACTCTCAAAATCTGTCTTTTTGTAAATGTTTCTTCCTTTAATGTTATTATTATTATTATACATACAATGGATGCTTCTTCCTAAGGGGCTGAGGTATTCTACATCTCTTATGATGTCATCATCATCTTACGTGGAAGTGTGGTCCCATGAGCCTGCACGGGCCGCACCAACTCGCCCAGAAGTCAGCCACAACAAGCTGGTTGCCAGCCGAGTCGATCACGTCCTGGAATTCGTCCTGCAGACAAACAAACGCAGTTTTCTCACCAACCCGTCCACAGAAAATTACAACAATACGTGGGCACCTCTACTATCTACCCACAACACCATGCCATCCTCGAGACCCGTGGTTTGCATTACTTTCTATCTACAACACCATACCATCCTCGAGACCCGTGTGTAGCACTACTATCTATCTACAACACCATACCATCCTCGAGACCCATGGGTAGCACTACTATCTATCTACAACGCCATACCATCCTCGACACCCATGGGTAGCACTACTATCTACCTACCCCAGGCAGAACGATTATTGGCTGATCTAACTAGTAATACCAAGCATTTCTTCCAAATTCCAGGAATCAGTGAATGTGCTCATGTGACACAGCTGATGTGAAGTTGTGTGAGAAAGTGCTACTACAAACTCTAATACTCTTAGGATGGAAGGTGTAACATGCGACGAAGAGAGGAGATTGGAGCATTGCAGAAAATGATAGTTTGCTAGTGGGTGGTATAGAAACAGACGGATGTGACAGATATTGAAGAAGCAAAAACATTTCAAGTGGAGATTCTGTTAGCAGTGAAGAGAAGACCTGCTACACTAGTAGATGTAACTTCGCCGTTACGTAGCTCCAATTTGTTTGCACCGAGACCTTGCTTGTGGATGAAAACAATTGATTCAACACCATCGAATGGGCAGTTGAATTAGACCGGACCTGTTCAGTTTACCGTTCTCTTTTGTGCGTGGCAATGTTGCAATGTTGTAATGCTCCGCGACAATCCTGCATCAGTCTTTAAAATCAATCCAGGATTTTAATGGCCTGACTCTTTGTTCTACTACCGATCGACTCTGTCTGCTGAAGTGCCTTTCCACGTAAGTTCATGTCCGAGCCACCGGCGTTACAT
Source organism: Lamellibrachia columna (assembly GCA_963662155.1). Lineage (NCBI taxonomy): Eukaryota > Metazoa > Annelida > Polychaeta > Sabellida > Siboglinidae > Lamellibrachia > Lamellibrachia columna. The sequence continues at coordinate 6,025,244 of OY759265.1, read as the reverse complement.
ACTTTTCACAATGGACGCCCTTTCTTCAAATGAAGCGGTGCTTCTCTTCCGACGTAAGATTAATTGAAATAAAATGTTCTCTTACAGCACAGTATAATGCCTTGATACACTTCTCAATGTTTGACGTTACAGTTGAACTTAGAAGGTAGATCCTGGTTTATTTAATATAAAGTAGTTTGTGACTATATGTATGTAGTTACGTACGTACGTATCTACATACATATAGTCACAAACTACTTTATATTACGTACGTACGTACGTATGTATGTATGTACTTTGTATGTATGTGCTTTGCCGGCTAACTCGGCTAGTTAATAGATAAATATCTACCTTTCCTTACCTTCTCTAAAAATGTTGCTACAGCGGTCAGAATTTTTACTTCTATCATCCATGAACATATGTTAATTACTTGAATACTTGACTCAAGCCTTTTCACTTCTTGGCATAACACAGGCCACTACCGAATCCTTTCAATCGGACACGGTTCTAGGCCTGCATTTTCAGCTGTTTCCATCTACATCTTGCTTTTGCAATGATGCTTCCATTTCTCTGCGCCAGGTGGTCCTCCCATTTGTCCTTTGTCTGGAGGGTTCCCTGTGAGTGTTTGCCTTGTGGTGTGTTGTGTTGGTTTTCTCAGATAATAACCTATCCAATTACTATATAGCATAATTAAATACTTGAATGTAGTTGAGTACTTCTCCAGAATTGGTGACTACATGAGGTAGACCACTTTTTGACCTTGTAAAATTATTTGGCCACTTGTAGATTGATAACTATAATATCATAAATCCATCATATTATTTCCAAAGAATGAGAAAATTTGACTAAAAGTTTTTAAAAAATCTGAAAATTACGGCCTGAAAGTTTCCCGTCACCACCTACTATCTTGGTAGTTTCCCGTCATCACCTATCTTGGTAGTTTCCCGTCATCGCCTACTATCTTGGCAGTTTCCCGTCATCACCTATCTTGGTAGTTTCCCGTCATCGCCTACTATCTTGGTAGTTTCCAGTTATCACCTACTTGGTAGTTTATTGTCATCACATACTATCTTGGTAGTTTCCCGTCATCAACTACTATCTTGGTAGTTTCCCGTCATCACCTACTTGGTAGTTTCTTGCCATCATATACTATCTTGGTAGTTTCCCGTCATCACCTACTATCTTGGTAGTTTCCCGTCATCACCTACTATCTTGGTAGTTTCCCGTCAAAACCTACTCAGCCGTTTCTTGTCATCACCTACTATCTTGGTAATTTCTTGTCATCACCTACTGTCTTGGTAGTTTCTTGTCATCACATGCTATCTTGGTAGTTTCTTGTCATCACATACTATCTTGGTAGTTTCCCGTCATCAACTACTATCTTGGTAGTTTCCCGTCATCACCTACTTTGTAGTTTATTGCCATCATATACTATCTTGGTAGTTTCCCGTCATCACCTACTATCTTGGTAGTTTCCCGTCAAAACCTACTTGGCCGTTTCTTGTCATCACCCACTATCTTGGTAATTTCTTGTCATCACCTACTATCTTGGTAGTTTCTTGTCATCACATGCTATCTTGGTAGTTTCTTGTCATCACATACTATCTTGGTAGTTTCTTGTCATCGCCTACTATCTTGGTAGTTTCTTGTCATCACCTACTATCTCGGTAGTTTCTTGTCATCACATACTATCTTGGTTGTTTCTTGTCATCACCTACTATCTTGGTAGTTTCTTGTCATCACCTACTATCTTGGTTGTTTCTTGTCATCACCTACTATCTTGGTAGTTTCTTGTCACTACCTACAATCTTGGTAGTTTCTTGTCATCACCTACTATCTTGGTAGTTTCTTGTCATCACCTACTATCTTGGTAGTTTCTTGTCATCACCTACTATCTTGGTAGTTTCTTGTCATCAAGGCCATAAAGTATTTGGCATTTGACTGGTTTTTATGTTGTTTATGTTGTTTATATGATGTCAATAAAAATGTGTTTAGAGATTGAATGTGTTTTTTTCTGCTTTTTTACACCACTCTGCGGCTGTAAAATACCCGTCACGTGCGTACTCGCAATGGACAATTTGCATAGTCAGTAAATATTACATATAAATCTCATACGGACAGAGCATGATTTCATAACGGGAATTTACCCGTATGAAAAGAATTATATACTGTCCACGTTGTTTATTATCATGCCAAACATGGTAAATGAAAAAAAAAAAAAGTGGGCTAACCACCCAACATTCTTGAACAATTCATAATGAACATTATGGAAACACAACACACAATGTATAAAGGTGTTACATATCTAGACATTAGTCAACCAATAACTACTAAAACATCAGACCGAGAGGTAGGGCCAAACAGCCACACAAATGTACTCGTAAAAAGTACCCGCACTAAAAACCCTGTGTAAACTACTGAAAACTTAGTGGAGGGAAAAGCGTTAATGCAGAACCTCGTGTACCAAACTATAACAGGGAAAAGCGTCAAAAAATTCAAAAACTTTGTGAACTACCTCTCTGTCTACAGTGTTTCACAGTGTATCCCTACATAATGCACCACTTGATTTATTAGATAAAACTGGGTAACAACTGTTAACACAATATTAGGGAGGGAGGGTGGGATTTTTCAAACGCATCGGAATAAACCGAACAACAAAACTGATCTTGCAATAAAATCAACAAATTCAGCGATAACGAATAATCAGTAACAATAGAAATTCGGAAATATTTGCAGCGCAAAGGTCTCACAACGACACAAGCTAACTTGGAAATCGAGTGAGGCTGGCTCTAGGTCACGTGGTTGGTGTATCCATACGCGTGAGCGAGTAATTAGGCCAATACTCTCTCTACCATAAAAGGTCTAACCTCAAATCGCCTTCATTGCCTTGTCATCTCGCATAAAATCCTTTATGCGCCGCTGTCACATAAATTCATTTTCGTTCTTTTGATTTCCACCTGACTCTGTCAAAATAGAAGTTTGGCTGGACATGTTCAGGGTTGTCTGCAGCAACTTTTCATATGTCATTTTTATTTTGTTAACTTACTGACCCCGTCACGTATCCCAATCTGTTATTATTTAATAACCATATTAAATACAATTTATTGCATAAAACTATATATTTGTTTCAGATCCCAAATGAGGAAATACTAATCAAAAGATCATCGGAGCTTGAGACAAGATGTAACAATATACGATAAGATTTAATAGGATTGTCATTCAAGACAAACACCGCAGATGGCAAGTGAACAATGAAACCATTGGTTTATTGAGTGTCCAACGAATATTGATCTATGTGTAATCCGCCTTTATCAGATATATGTCAATTTTGTTAAACGTATTCACACTAACTTACACAATCAGTATAATATAGATAATTTGTTCCATTCGTTTTTTATCGTCCTCTGTGAATATTAATACTTTCTTATATCTAATCTATACTGTTCCTTTACTAGCATTGCTTCGTGTCCTCTGTGAATATTAATACTTTCTTATATATAATCTATACTGTTCCGTTACTAGCATTGCTTCGTGTCCTCCGTGAATATTAATACTTTCTTATATCTAATCTATAATGTTCCTTTACTAGCACTGCTTCGTGTCCTCTGGTTCTTCTGCTTTCCAAAATTGTAAGACTATTTCTAGCAACATTTTTATAACCATTCGAGATCCTCAAACATTGTCTCTAGTGTTGCTAAACCTCATTATTTAGGCTTTTATCATAACTAAAGTCTCTCAGTTGTGGAATCAGTTGAATTACTCTCCTCCTTCATCCTGACGTAGGGGAAAGCAGTGGCAACACATTACTCTCCTCCTTCTTCATGACGTAGGGGAAGGCAGTGGCAACACATTACTCTCCTCCTTCTTCCTGACGTAGGGGAAGGCAGTGGCAACACATTACTCTACTCCTTCGTCCTGACGTAGGGGAAGGCAGTGGCAACACATTACTCTCCTCCTTCGTCCTGACGTAGGGGAAGGCAGTGGCAACACATTACTCTCCTCCTTCTTCCTGACGTAGGGGAAGGCAGTGGCAACACATTACTCTCCTCCTTCGTCCTGACGTAGGGGAAAGCAGTGGCAACACATTACTCTCCTCCTTCTTCCTGACGTAGGGGAAGGCAGTGGCAACACATTACTCTCCTCCTTCGTCCTGACGTAGGGGAAGGCAGTGGCAACATATTAGCAGTTAGTTACATTGGTTGCGTTTATATTAATTGTGTCAACTTATTAATTAAGGGCGTAGACTTGTCAGAGACGGGTTGTGTCCATTGGGTAGATGTGTTGACTGAGTTGTTATGACTTTTTTGTTCAAGGTCTACGTTAATTATACAAATAAAGCATTTACGCAACTTACGCTGTACTGTGGCGCAACTTACCCTACACCAAGTGTTAGTTGAGCCAGCTTGCCAACCTTTTTTGAATCAGCTATATACAACTATCTATGTATGCTAGATATATTATTTTGGCATAAAATGATCTACTAATAATCATAGTTTAGGTGAGTAAAAACAATTTTGACTTATGAATATGATTGCGCCCTACACATCAAAAAGAATAAAAATGGTTCAACTAACCCTGCCTTCCCCATCTGTGTTCCCCAAATGAGCAGTATTATAAATGACAGCATATCTCCTAAAATATAAATCCCTATTTGCGTGCGTCAGCCTGCTTTTGGTTTGTTTAGCTCATGGAACACCTATAAACGAGTGTTCCCGTCGCTGTCGTGTCGCACTCGGTTTAATGGCGCGCAGCTGCACTCCGTGGTCCAATCAACTATCCACTGATGCAATAAATGCACTGTCCGCTTCAGTTCACCAATTTAATCATGTGTTTTCACGCGGAATCGTGCGACTTCAAAACGTATCCCTTTGAACTAATCAGCCTTTCAAAACAGAAAATTTGTTCTGGGCAAATGTCTGATGTGTGACAGTCGTCAGCGAATCGGCGAAGTTCTGACACGAACGGAAGGATCTGTAACGACCGCATCTTCTCAATAGGGTCACAGATGGCGCGAATTCTTGGTAATTAATAATATGTAAATCTCTATTCTGCGTTGTTATTAAAACACACAATTGTACCGTGATTAATCTAATCACCACCGATTGATATTACCACCATAAACTGGGTTGTATTTAATGGATAATTTTTAAAGTCTCCACATTGTTTCGAAGTTCTTCTATCTTCGTACGCCAAAGGAGTCGTACAGGGCGGAGACAGTAAGACGGCCCCACATCACGTACGCCAAAGGAGTCGTACAGGGCGGATATAGTAAGACGGCCCCACATCATGTCCGCAAAATATAAAACTCTGAACGTCCCCAAGCCCCGAAAGCTCAGCAACACGAGACAGACGTAATTAAATCAGTGTTTTATTATGCACTATTGTATTGACTGAGCTAATATTCGCTAGTAGTAAACATGGTGCAAATCACTATATAACAGTATGAATCGAACTATTTGGTGACCTGATATTATTATTATAATAATAATATTTATTTTATAATAATAATAATAATATTTATTTTTATAAAGCGCAATTTCCAATAAAATGCTCAAAGCGTTGAACAGGAATATAATTGCATATAGTATAATCAAATTACGTATAAAAACTAATAGACATAAAAATTAATGGCATATAATCTAATTACATATAAAAACGTAAAAATAGCATAAATATGTGCACAATAACAAATAGAATGAAAAGTCAAATAAGAAAGAAAAAAAAAGACTATTAATTAAAGACTTTAAATATTTTTTTAAGAAGAAAATATATTTAAAAAAAGAATACTATTTATTACAATATTAACATACGTACAATCATGCGTAGATACATAAAGTATGAATTGCGCAGTAAAATATCAAAATAAAATAAAATGTCAGCGGTATTCTGCTTTAAACATATGTGTTTTAAGAGACTGTTTGAACAGCGATAGGCTACGGCAATTGGCAGCGAATTCCAAAGTCGAGGTCCAATCACTTTGAAGGACCGATCCCCCAAACTAACACGCTTTGTTCGCGGCACCTCTAGCATATGTTGTTGCGACGAACGTGTACGCCCTGTGGAACATTGTCTCTTCAACATGTTCGCAAGATACAGTGGTGCCATGCCGTCGAGACATCGGAACACATACAGAAGGATCATAAATTCGATTCGACATTTGACAGGTAACCAGCTAGTGCAATTCTTTCAGAATTGGGGTAGGTCAGAAAGTGTTCCAGTGGTAGGCCAGCACGTGTTCCAGTGGTAGGCCAGCAAGTGTTCCAGTGGTAGGCCAGCAAGTGTTCCAGTGGTAGGCCAGCAAGCAGCGCATTCCCGTAATCTAATCTGGACATGACAAAAGCGTGGACTAGTAATTTGGTCGCATCTGTAGTAAGGTATCGCCAGATATGGCTAATATTATGGAGGTGCATGTAGGCTATTCGGCAGGTGGCACTTATATGTTTTGTCATGCAGAGGGATGAATCGAATACAACATCAAGGTTACGAATGTTAGATGATGCGCTCAACGTTGCTTCGCCAATTATTACGCGGATGTCCTTCATCAGTGGCAACTTGTGTTTGGTGCCGAACACCACAACATCGGTCTTCTCATCGTTCAACTTGTGTTTGGTGCCGAACACCACAACATCGGCCTTCTCATCGTTCAACTAGTGTTTGGTGCCGTACACCACAACATCGGTCTTCTCATCGTTCAACTTGTGTTTGGTGCCGAACACCACAACATCGGTCTTCTCATCGTTCAACTTGTGTTTGGTGACGAACACCACAACATCGGTCTTCTCATCGTTCAACTTGTGTTTGGTGCCGAACACCACAACATCGGTCTTCTCATCGTTCAACTTGTGTTTGCTGCCGAACACCACAACATCGGACTTCTCATCGTTTAACTTCAATAAACTGGCCCGCGACCATTTCCTGATTTCATCAAGGCAACTGCACAGACTGTCTATTGTGTTCAACTGTTCGTCTCCACTGGGACAGAATGAAACATAAAGTTGCGCGTCGTCTGCGTATAGGTGGTAATCCGAATGTCTTGATGTTATCGCCGAGCGGTGAGATGTATGCAATAAATAGCAACGTTGACAGGTCAGACAATACAAAATGGGCAATGATAAGTTGTGTTTTATATACATCGCGTTAGGATACACGTTGAGCATGGGGGGCAAGACGGTCCCCATGCATGGGGGGCAAGACGGTCCCCATGCATGGGGGGCAAGACGGTCTCCATGCATTTGGGGCAAGACGGTCCCTATATCTTACCCCACACTCACATCGTCATTATACATCATGATACATGCACAAGTACATTTAATATACTACGAACGTTACATGATTTAAGTTACACTAGTCTGTAGGCTGTTATTACGATGGAATATTACAAACCCATTTTATATTATATATGGATTGTAAGGTATATATTATATGTTAACTTCAATTTAAATTTAGCAACTGTAGTAGCCCGATATGTTACTCTTATACTATTTGTATGTATACATTTTATTTTCAGCCAATGGTTCGTTCGTACAAGCGAAATGCTCGGGGTAGTGAGTTATAGATCGTATTGCCCCAGGCAGGCGGCCGTCTTGCCTCAGGGATGCTCGGGGTAGTGAGTTATAGACCGTATTGCCCCAGGCAGGCGGCCGTCTTGCCTCAGGGATGCTCGGGGTAGTGAGTTATAGATCGTATTGCCCCAGGCAGGCGGCCGTCTTGCCTCAGGGATGCTAGGGGTAGTGAGTTATAGACCGTATTGCCCCAGGCAGGCGCCCATCTTGCCACTGGAATGGGTCAAAAGGGTTTTTGGGTACCCTTTCTATTTTTAGGTGCAACTCAGCTAGGTTGTCTGTTTGCTGAACATAATTTGCCAATGGGGTAAAATACATATTTGTCTTTGATATGAACACATTAAAGATATGCTGAGACCATATAATGGTGTACAATTTGAACGTTTTCCTTAGGACTGCCCCGGGTTACCCTACAGCTTTGTCAATCCGTAGAAAGGTACTACAGCAATCTTCAAGTCCTACAACTCCAAAATTTCAAGCGAAATATGAGAGCTGATTGAAAAGAAACTGGATCACTAACTGGTAAGAATGTCGTGTCGTATTCCCTAAACGCTACGTGGCAACTAATGAAGGAAGTGCACAATACCGTATCACCACATCGTACAAGAAATGTTTGCGGTAATTACTTATTTATGTTTTATCGCCAATAAAACATGACACTAAGCGAGAATGCTGTTACAGATGTCATCTCTTTCAGTACGTGTTGTTTCAAGCAAATCAATGACGACGAAGTATTATTCCGTTCTATGCAAAACAAAATCGGTATAATTAATTAGTGGTATTAAGAGTGGGAAATGTATCAAAAGGTGTAACTGGTGTAGGGCCGTAGACATGCATCGATGAATGCAGTGTTCTTGTTAGTCCACTAATGATCCATTATGGTGATGAGTACAACCACAGACCTCAGAACAAGAAGGGCTGAAGATGTAGCATTGTGTGCGTAGAAACGACGGCAGTGATGCGAGTGTAGGTAGAATGGACGGACTGGCAGTGCAAAGGGAGGTAGAATGGACAGACTGGCAGTGCAAGGGGGGTAGAATGGACGGACTGGCAGTGCAAGGGGAGGTAGAATGGACAGACTGGCAGTGCAAGGGGAGGTGGAATGGACGGACTGGCAGTGCAAAGGGAGGTAGAATGAACAGGCTGGCAGTGCAAGGGGGTAGAATGGACGGATTGGCAGTGCAAGGGGAGGTATAATGGACAGACTGACAGTGCAAGGGGAGGTATAATGGACAGACTGACAGTGTAAGGGGAGGTAGAATGGACAGACTGGCAGTGCAAGGGGAGGTAGAATGGACAGACTGGCAGTGCAAGGGGAGGTGGAATGGACGGACTGGCAGTGCAAAGGGAGGTAGAATGGACAGGCTGGCAGTGCAAGGGGGTAGAATGGACGGACTGGCAGTGCAAGGGGAGGTATAATGGACAGACTGACAGTGTAAGGGGAGGTAGAATGGACAGACTGGCAGTGCAAGGGGAGGTAGAATGGACGGACTGGCAGTGCAAGGGGAGGTAGAATGGACAGACTGGCAGTGCAAGGAGACATACTGTATGTGTGAAAGCGCGTGTGCCTGGCAGACTGCACTGGCTCATCTCCAATGCAGATGCACCTTACATAAAATACGACACTGATGACAAGTCCGTGCCCTGATGAGTGTGACCTTCGTGTGATATTCAATAATGAGCGACGTTTACATACCTGGCTCTCCACGTCTCGTATCTTCCCCATGTTCGCACTGACGACACAAGCGACAAACAACCTGTTGAGTCTGATGTTCCTAGTGTGTCGTCAGGTCGATGAGAGTGAGCTAGTCTCAGCGACCGTGTCAAACAATGTGTTGTAGCAGCAGGACGGAAGTAGCGCACAGTGACCGCGACAAGTACGGCTCGTGCGGCGGCGATCTCTCGTCTCTCCCGCCCGATGGCTAATAGAATAAGCCGGATCTCCGACAAGAACATCGATTTTCTTGTCGCCAGCGCCACTTGCAAGGTTGCGTTTAGGCAGCGTTTCTGATAATGCGCGTCTCTTAATAATAGCAAATTATTTAGTAATGTGCATACCTATTCTTCTTCTTCAGGTGTCGCGTTTGGCGACTCTGACGATCATGTCCCTCCACACAATTATGTCATTTGTAGTTTGTAGGTCTTGTATTGTGTTTGTATTGTAGTGTATTTTACTATTTGGTCTGGCTCTAGCTCTGTGTCATTCGATGTCTCCATTAATAATGTTTCATTTTTAATCTGACTGTTTTCACTATATGTCCTAGAAATTGCAACTGTCTTCTTATCGTTAATTGTTTGCTGTCCTCTGTGGAACGTCTTTATTTGCAATGTGTATCCAAGAGACGTGTATATCTGTATTCTCACGAGGAAAAACAATTATGTTGCTGGTAGTCATAGCATCGACTGTGAGCCATTATTGACCGCTCCCAACATCAACACATCTCACCTCGCCACATCTCACTCTCACCTCATCTCACATCATCTCATCACAGCTCACCCTTTTTATGGAATGTGGCCATTCATAACCATTCGGTTATTGTCGTTTCCCTGTGGCAGCTGTGCTTGTGCATGTGATTGAATTATCACCAAACATGTGATCTGGCAGGTAACTTCGATCAAGTGTTTTCTATTATACGGGAGTGAAACATGGACAATATATCAACGTATAGAGGATGAATTAGCAGCAACACAATTATGGTTCCTCGAGAGAATACAAATCATTCATTAGACACAATGCTTGTCCTGCAAATGGGCGACATAAACCTGGTGCGACTGGCCTCGGACACAAATTTTGTGATCATGCTCTCGAGCTTCCCTTGCTACTTTGGGAAGACGTAGTTCGCCACTGCTACAACTGATTATGGAATCATAGTAGAGGGCTACAGAAAGAGCTCTGTCACTTTGCCTGCCTTAGCAATGCAAACTGTCAGCACATGATCATTTACACCGCTTTTTTGAGTTATTGGCCTGCTTCAAAGCAGGCACACCACTCGTCTTCCAGGCCATAGTCACAGCACTGTCGTGACCTTGGTCGTGCATCTCGTTTTTCCAGCATCTTTCACGAAAAAAGCCTTATTGTTCTTTGTTTTATATGTCATAGGCCTCGTCAGCGCTGTTGAATAACATCGTGTTAGCTATTTCGGACATGATCTTGTGCTGGATCTGCTCCTCTAAGATGACAATAATTTTATTCTGTAAATTACCATTGAGGCATAATGGCATTATTGTTTTGTGTCACCAAATGCATCTCCAAAACCATATCGCCATGGTTTTCATCATTGTTGCCGGCCAGTGAGAATTCACAAACAAAATTAATTGACAACAAGACTCAATTTGCGTTTACTTATCCACGTGGATAAGGCAGGATTTGTGTGGGGGGGGGGGACGCGCAAATAAGAACGACTTGGGGCAAGTTGCACTTCTTGATGGCAATGTCCTAAGTTTGTTTGTTAGAAATGTTCTGAGGAACAAGTGCAGGAAGGGTCACCTCGCGGTAGCTGGACTAACTTTTATTAATTCTGAAATTCTGAAAACAAATTCGGCCAAAATGAATGGGTGTGTCCGTGCGCCTGGTGGACACCTCCTGGATCCCCCACGGTCATGATCGCCAAAGTATCTAGACGTGGAATCTAAAGCCCGCCAAACACATACCGATTCTTCAGCTGCCAACATGTTGGCGACTACTTTTTCAGTTGGCAACTCAGGTGCAGTCGTTATGCGTATGTTCTCCACCAACAGTTGGCAACACTTTTTGTGGACATCTAGCATCTGAAAAAAAGTCGGCAGACAAACTGTTGGCGACAAAAAAGTCGGTATGTGTGTGGCGGGCTTAAAAAGGACGTGTTCGCGAGAGGATGCGTCGCCGAGATGACGTAATTTCTATGCAACTGGAAAATCGTATCACGTGCATTCGATTGTCTGATTACGTAAGAATCACGTCTCGTGGCTATGCATCCTCCTGCATAAACACTGGTTTGTGGCACTCCGGTTGTGCTTGGAGATTGTTTAGAGACTTTGTCTTTGCAATTTGTTATTTGTTGGCGCGCAGGTACGTTTACGATGACCACCTCATCACCGAGTGATGTGACCATCTGAAGAGGTGCAGTTTCTCCAACTGTATAACGTGGTTCACAAATTGTATGTGCTTCTCAGATCCCGCAGCTTCACAACAATTACGACAATATACCAGCTACACCAATGATATGTGAACGGTAAGTTCTTATATGTGAACGGTAAGTTCTTATATGTGAACGGTAAGTTCTTATATAGCGCGGCCATCCGAGCGGTCCTTAGGAACGATCAAAGCGATTTACACCCTCCCCTTGGCAGACCTGTTCCTTCTAACACCAACTCGACTTCTCTGTATGAAGCATTCAGCCACGCTGCCACTACTGCGCGAACACTATTCGTTCACATATAGCCATCATTGTCTCTTTCCAAATACTCATTTATACAGGTGAGTGCACCGATGCAAAGTTGAGTGAACGAAATTGTCTAAGCTTCGAAACGGCAGCTCGAAGATTCTAACAACTACGCTACTGCGCGTCATGCGATGTATTTGACTGTTTGCGGCAGTACTACGTCATCTTAGCACGGTGAATATGGTGTTTGCATTGTTACTCAAGACACCGCAAGTTCCATCTACTCTGTGGTTTGTACCTTGTTTCCGGTTAGCTTAACTGCAAAGATCTCGCGTGAGACCTGCTTTCGCATTAGCCTCCTGCAGCGCATTTAATAATAATAATAATAATTAATATAGTATATAAGTTTATATCCTCAGGAACCTGAGCTCAGAGGCGCAACAAAACAGAATCATTAAGCATAATTGTGAACAGGGACGCGCAAAAGTCACTATCAGAACGAGGGACAACCTAAGGAAGATTCATGGTAGAAACGCAATTTGGAATGTCTTCAGTTTTTTTCGGAAGATAGCTATCGTTTCAGATGTTTTCAAAGTGACGGGGAGTTCATTTCAGACCCTAGACGCAGCAACAGAGAAAGCACGTTTACCCAAGTTAAGTTTTGTTTTAGGCACAATAAGTTGTGAAATTTATGATCTGAGCTGCCCAGGGATATTTGAAAGATGCAGGAGACTAGTAGCAAAGTAGGGTGGTTATTGTGTAGATACAGCACGATGTGTAAGAGTGGACAGCTTAAATTAATTCGATAAGTAACAGGAAGCCAGTGTAACTGTTTAGGTAGTGATGATGAAAACCGAGGCATCCTGAGTACCACACGTGCCAGACAAATTTGTACTCGTTGGAGTTTTTATATGATACACACAGGATTTGCATACTTGAGAAATATGCTGGCGAAAGTTGAAGTCACTGTCAAAGACAACACCTAAATTATGAACAGTATCTAATGGGAATGTATCACTGCCAAGCAGTTTCATTGAAAAATGGCTGATGACCCTATTTCTTTGTTGCCCATAAAAGTGTCATAAAAGCAATCGGTGTCGTAACAACAACGGTGCAGGAGCCAAAACCTGACGAAGGCATCTCCACCAGGACATTGGTCTAAGAGGCAACTATCAATGGTCAAAATGGCATATGCAATTTCCATAAAATGGTTTATCAAGGAGAACAAAAATTACCAAAGGGTAACATCCCGACAGGGCACCCTTCAAAAGTCAAATGAATAATTTACTTTGACATTCGCTCAGAAACACCCTGGTGTGCATCTAACATCAAATGAGATGTTCTCTGTCGTTGACTCACAAGCTTCCAACGGTAGCGAACGAGTTCTGGACCGAATACATCGCCAACGTTTTTTTAGTTACGCTTAAAAAAGCACATTGCAAATAATTATGAATTTATATTACAACCTAGTAGCCTAGTTGGTCAAAGTGGATTTATAATAGCATAGGTCTAAAGCTGATAAAGTAGCTACAAATGCGTTTCTAGATTAGTTGACAAGATACATATCTGTGATGAAAATATAAAGAAACTAGTTAGAAGCCATGACATTAATGTTAGAAAATAACTCGTCGCTGATATAATAGAGACCTGATAATTACATTACCTACTCGCCTACTATGCATGTGATTTTCGATGTGCTATCAGGAAATAATTACAGCGACTGTAGCAAACGGCGAGTCAAAACACGGCAATATGTCTTCATGCACCCTGTTTGGCCACGCACACCTGTTGGCCACGCACACCTGTTGGCCACACACACCTGTTGGCCACGCACACCTGGTGAGAACGCAGGCACAGCGGTTGCAGCACGGCTATGCCGACACACGAAACATAATTACAAACAATCAATAGGCTCATGCCATTTGGCAGCTGCGAATATTCCTTTTATCGCCTCACTGTTGTGTCTCTACGTGGAATAATTTCTTCTATTCTTACGTCGGATAATCCGCGTACCTCTATCCGGGTTGTCGAATTCCTATGAAAGAAACTGTCAAGCATAAATACGGAGGAGATTATCAAGAAGGTCAATATGTGTCATTAAGAAGACTGCCACCAACAGAAGCAACAAGCGAACCAACGCAGGTTAATCGGAACATGGTCAGTCGACAGGTCACCGAGGGTTTGCCAGTAATTGAGTGTAACGTCAATCAAATACATATATTGATTTAAAACGTGATTGCGCACAGATAGAACCTTTGTGCAGTAATGAAACGTGACATCAAAAGTATGCAACGACGCGGGATATATAACTTAATCTGGAATCCAATTCCAAAATATGCCAGTACGACGCATATCACTGTCGCTACCGCTTGTTTTAAACAGAAATATTACAATTGAAATTTTCCAGAACCTTGCTCCTAGAGGAAATTCACTAAAATGCCATAAAATTAACGTAGGTATACTGAATAAAGGCACTGTGCTGATAAGACATGTGGGATGATCAAATCAGAATGACTTGGGGGACGAAAGAAAGTGCTGGCCAATTTCCCTTTGTTTGGTTTTAAAAAGATATTCAGCTCTTTCTGTTTCCGTGACTGACTGATTGATTTATTTATTCAAACATTGGCAACACTATACAAGACAAACATGTACACACACGCACGCGCACACGCACGCACCCACGCACGCACGCACACACACTCACTCACGCACGCGCGCGCACACACACACAAACACACACACACACACACACACACACACACACACACACACACACACACACACACACACACACACACACACACACACACACACACACACACACACACACACACACACACACACATTATATATATCTAATTATCCATATTTATAACATAATATATAAGTATGTATATAATGTTTGAAGTCATTGATTCATATATCATATATATATTTAATGGTCATATTTCTTTTCCCTTGCTATGCTGTGCTATAAAATGTATTTTGAACAGTATTTTCAATTTAAATACATTTTAATCCATGTTTTAATGCATACCCTGAACATTTGCATTTGAATACGAATCGCACCTTTGAATGGAATGCAACCCCCAGTTGTAAAGAGGTTTTTATGGTTTTCCTCATAAAAAAAGTCTGATCAACTGCCATTGCATAGTTAACTCTTCATGAATTATATAAATTAATTCACAGTGTTTTATACTTAAAATACGTTATTATTACTATACAGAGTTACTATCTCATACAAGATGTATTCGTACTCATACTCGTGGAAATGTACTCGTACTCATACTCAGCTTTGAGCAATGTACTCGTACTAGGACTCAGCCATCACCAATGTACTTTACTAGTGAAAATGTACTCGGCCCCATGTCTGCTGCTCACTGTCAATATCTTCCTTGTCTGCTTTCGCTTTTGACTCTATTCACCAAATGTGTTTCTTTGGCTTCACTCATTCTTTCCAATTCCTCCTTTTTAATATATCCTTTGTACCTGTTCCATCGAAAAAGGCTGCCGATGAAAGAGAAAACAGAAGGACACATAAAAACAAAGGAAGAATACCCGATGGGCATTTATTCTTTTTTCCGTGTTGCTAACGTCTGATATAAACATGCTAACTACCGACATTGTTTACCTGAGTAAATCGACACGGTAATCATACAAATGTCACATGTTTCACATATCCTCGTTCACGTGAATCAACACCGAACCACAAACGGGTCCAGTTCGCATTCACGGGGTTCTTTGGTACGAACATCGAATTCCACCATCTGCACGGTTGTCTACAATGTCTAGGCAGAAATCATATACTCCACGACGATTCTTCTGCAATAGTGCTATCTCCTGGTGGTGAGACCAAAGACTAACAAATACAAACTGGGGTACTGCAAGGAGACACTCCGCCCATGTCCTCATCTTCAGTCTTGGATTACATCTTCAGTCTTGGGTAACATTGCCATCAACACAGGCGTTCTACTCGAACCAGCAAACGCGTAGGCGTTATACAGATATTCGGGCGCATGACCTGAGGTGTCCTCGACTTTGTAGAGGACACTGCTATGTTGGCAATGTCAATCGATGTGGCAGAAAAGTTGTTTCAAAGCGTGGAAGAGGCTTACAACTGCTCAGGGCGTCATCTCAATCCCAACAAAACGAAAACTCAGCTGATGAACAAACATGTACAACTGTGTGAAACATATGAAGGTACACCATTGGAAAACACGAATGATTCAAATACCTTGGATCAATAGCCCCGAACTCAATAAAGGGCGTGAAGCTCAGGAAAAAGCACAAGCTTGGACTGCCTGCAACAGACTGGAGAAGATCTGGAATGCAGCTTTTGGTCGTGCCACCAAACTGCTCTGCTTCAAAACCTGTGTTTAGAGCACCCTAAGACGTATTGTATCCTCTCAATTTTGAAGACCGGATAGATGGATGCTACGCTCAACGTAGCTCGCTAAAGCCACAAATGTACACGACACGATACGTCACCGCAATGACCTGTTTTACGTAATTAGACAATCGTGGCTTGTGGTCATTCAACTTCACCTTCATCCCTTGACAGAGAAAAGCAAAGTACTTGTCAACTGTTGGCTAACAGTACCTGTATGACTTGTATCAAGTCTTCGTCGAAGTTGTAGTTTCTCATAACTTGCCATAAGCCTTCGTGCCAGATACGGACAAACGCCTTCTTAAAGTCAATACAATTGTGGTTCAGGTATTTTTGGTTTTACGTCATTAGATTGTTTTCTCTTTTTATATAAGTAAATTTATCCAGATTACATTTCTGGAGTAATAGTTCGACTCATTCACCGTGAGTATTCAAGAGTTCCAGAATACCTCATGAGGTCTACTTGAGTTTCCTCAAGTTTAGGTTTCTTCGTGTCACAAATGAAGATCCTTCAATTTGCTTTCAAGGTCTCCGTTTTCGTTTTGGTAAGTTTGTTTTGGTGCGTACAGTCAGGGCGATATTTGTGATGGTAGCATTTCATATTACTGCCAAGGCTCACATCGACACAAATGACTTATAGTTACAATGTCCACGTCATATGCATTCCTGACTGGCGTGGTCTGACGGAGTACCGTTGTCTGACGGGGTACCGTGGTCTGACGGGGTACCGTGGGCTGACGGGGTACTGCAGTTAATCCTACATAGGATAGTCATACACACGATGCAACAATTATATTTTTAAAGTAAGAAATGTGTAAGAAATTACTATGATAATGTTACATCTTGTAATATTTTCGTGAACAGCTACGCCGCAGCAGCGGATCCATGGGGGGTCTTAGATCATGGAGGGGAGTCTTAGACCCCCCCCTGTGTCCGTGGCAAATATTACGGTAAAGGACAATATATATAGGCCTACATCGGAACTCGTGTCAATGCAAAGACTGAAGTATTAGCAGTTAACATTAACCCTTCTGTAAGTTGAACGACACATGTCGCCCCCCCCCCGCCGTTCGTAAGTAGAACGACACACGACTACGACTGACTGAGACCCCCACCAACAAGCTTAGATCCGCCCCTGTGTCGTCACCCTCTTTATAAACACACAATTCTATATACATGGGTACCTATGATTGTGCAGCGAACATGGCTTACTTCTCCGTATGCGCGTCTTTCAGTCAGTACATAACATACACCTGGCTCGCCCTGGCGTCGACTGCTGGACATCAACCACTTACAGTGGAGCCACCTCGCGGATATTTGTAGACCTATACTTCTACAGGAAAGTTATTAACCGCTATACTATATTATTCTA
Organism: Lamellibrachia columna; assembly: GCA_963662155.1. Lineage (NCBI taxonomy): Eukaryota > Metazoa > Annelida > Polychaeta > Sabellida > Siboglinidae > Lamellibrachia > Lamellibrachia columna. The sequence continues at coordinate 6,007,583 of OY759265.1, read as the reverse complement.
TACTATACATACTCAGATGATACTATATGGCGTCAAAAGTACGGGGTGTGTTAGTGCGTGCGCGCGTGCGTACGCACATACATAGATGGATGTGTTTATTTATGTATGTAACAGCAAGAAGGTTGTTTTTTATTTAATACCTTTCTATGTCTCTACAAAGAGAAAGGTTTGCATTTTGTTCGGCATGTCTTCAGTTACCTGCTACTGTTGGTAAATTTGTATCTGCGAAAATGCTTCGCTGTGAAGAGATATTAATACCATATCTATTTTCTACTGTTTGGAAGTTGTCTGACACTGCAGGTAAAATGTGTACAAGATACTCTTGGTGCACTCATGTTATATGTCAATTAAATATCAGTACCCATGCTGATATTACTTGTATACATTAAAATAAGGAATAGAGACTGTAAACGGACATGAAACATTTTAAATAGTCATTGAGTTTCATGTGTATACAGATGACAGCCAACTGCTGCTCACCTTTAACCCTCGATCACCCTAGTCAGCGCTTAATGCTTTGGAGAGGTGCATCGCTGAGTACAAGCTTTGTATGGTTATAAACTTCTCAAAACTCAATGACAGAAAAACAGAGTTTGTTGTGGTTGGTGCCTAAGGACAGCTCACCAAAGCAGCCATGACATCTCCATTGGGGAGAGCGTCATCCCAACAATATCAAACGCCAGGAATATTGGAGCAGTGATCGACTCAAGCTATGGACTGTAGGCACATGTAAACGTGGTGTGTCGTTCAATCTACTACCATCTGCGGAATGTTGAGAAAATCAGGAAATATCTGGATGTGAGTACAGCCATGCGCTTGTCACCTAAAAGCTGGATTACCTGAATGGACTACTGCATGGCTTTCTCGCAAGTCAGCTGGCCAATCTACAATGTGTGAAGAACACTGTCACCTGCATTGCGTCACGTATCATATCATACCTGTTCTTTGCACATTGCATTGGCTGCCTATCAAGTACTATGTGCAGTTTAAGCTGTTGACATTGACTTCATGCACAATGAAGGACCATCACAGATAAAGGACATGCTGACATGTTATAACCCACGAAGGACACTTTGCTCAGAGAGCCAGTTGCTGCTTGAGGTGCCCTTATCCAGGACGCAGCTGGGGGACAGAGCCTTCTCCGTTGCTGCCCCACATTGTGGAACAACCTTCCACTTGTTCTCCGCCAGACTCCCTCGGCTGATGACATCAAGAAACAGCTGAAGTCATACTTTTTAACTCGTGCATTTTAAGATAAAATTAGCTGCAGTTTTATTGATTTTGTCATTTTAGTGATAACTTTTCATTTTACTGAATGGACTTTTTAGTATTTATGACTTATTTTTAAATGAATTAATGAACTTGGAAAGCACCTTTGAGCAGTTAAGGCTGGAAAGGGTGCTATATAAATATGCGTGATTGATTGATTGAGGATCAAAACTTACTTTCATAAACCTGGGCATGTTACAAATAACACATAAACATTTAGTATATGTTGGTTTATTATTTCATGAGTTTCTAATTAAAGTGTAGGAAAATGCAGTTTTTGATAAAACTGCCTGCAACATTTGGACTCAGCTATTAATGCGTATAGACATTTCATTTATTTTTCACAAAATAAAATAATTTAGAAGCATGTCATGGCAAGAGAGTGTTCCTTTGAATAATAAACATAAACTGACAGAAACATAACAAATTCTATTTCTCAAATACATCTCAAAGAGCCATTATGCATACAATATCTGCCCATAACTATGACTACAATTAAAGAAGCTATAAACAGGAATCCTTATTTGTAACCTTTTTATACACACTGATCCGATACAGTAAAGCATGCTTGAGTATTTTACATATAAAGAACCCTAACAAACACTTACATGTAAAATATACAACAGTTTAACATTTGACTGCTTCAGTCTTGATCAAACAACTATTTTATAAATCTTAGTTGGTAAGATTACAGAGGCACAACTTAACATATTGTCATGGCAATCTCAAATTTCTACAGCTGACCCAAACACATTCCACAAATTTCTGCATCACTTTACCACCCATGGATCCACATTTTTGTCACCAAAAATGCTTATTTATATCATCTTCATGTTAACAAATAGCAACTTTCATTATGAGATACATAGATAAGAAATTACACAAATATTTGTACTTTACATTTAATTTCATAACATGGATTGTGGGATGTTGTAATATTGGGAGTATAATTCACAAATTGATATTGGTTAGTTAAATGCAGTGTCTTTCAATAAGATAACTATGATTATGAAATGACCCTGATGTAGGAACTTACGAGACAAAGTAAGACAGGTGAAACATAAGGACACTTTGAAGATGTTCCAAAACACATACATTTTGTAAACATTTACATCAGTGCAGACAACATTCTGTTGTCTTGCCAATGTTCATGCAACAATATGTAATGCTGCATTATGATTTTGCCAACAAATGCCATGGCTGTGACACAGACCACCCACTGTGTTGTCAACATTACCCCTGCTATGACACTGTGTGCGACACCGTGAACGACACCATGTGCAACACCGTGAGCGATAACGTGTGCGACACCATGTGCGATATTGTGAGTGATACCATGTGTGACAATGTGTGTGACACTGTGTGTGATGTATGACACCATGAGCGAAACCATGTGTAACAACGTATGTGACAATGTGTGTGACATCATTTGTGACAATGTGTGCGACACTGTGTGTGCCATTGTAAGTAGTCAACTGTTCCAATTATCCACCTGTATATTCCTTTGAGATCACCATCGCTGGCCTTCGCAGTAAGAATGTCATCTAACTAGTCATTCAACATCATATCCTGTCGTGTACGTTACATCAGTGAAAGTGTGTGTCCGGAGAGATGCCTGCACATAGGCAGTAGTGTCAGAATAGTAAGTGCTGCCTCTCTATCTACTGCTGTCCGCAGTCACTCTTGCTGTGTGCCCTGATCTTTCTCATGCTCCAACCAACACATCAGTTACAATATGTTTTCTTGCATCATAAAACCGTTTCATGCCACTGCCGCAAGTGCGTCAAATACCTGTCAGTTTAGTGCCAAAAAATGGCACCAACTTCTGACACTATTTAGTGATATGTGCACAGTTGCCCAGACATATCTAGTTGTCACTTTCCTGTGCCAACTAAGTGGAGGATGCACCACAGCTTGAAGCTAGAGACCACCCACGCAGACGTCAGAGATACACTGCGCATATGACACGAAACTATCACAATGTTGCTGGTTTTCGTTTGCAGGTGTCATCACTGGTGGATGTAGGTATGTGCTGCCACCTGGAGCCTTCCATCAGCAACCAGCATCAAGGATGAGACAATGTTTAAGTGAGAAGTGCAGCTCATTTTAAGTATCTACAAGAATATGAGATACAAGATAAGGAACTTGATTGGAAAAATGAGGATGAAAATAGACACAAGAGCAGGGAAACTCAAAGTACTAGTTAAAAAACAACACACACAAATTGTAGGTTATAATAGTTACAAATATTGATAAATGAAGAACATAGTATTACCATTTAATAATGAACAGACAATTATGAGCTTTTTATGCATCTACCTTAAACTGTGTTTTTCTCAATATTTTGCAGAACATACAAAACATTTTCAGAAAATATACTTACATTCTAAAAAAAAATTTCTCTTGAAAATTATGAAAAAACATGCAAATCAATACCTTAGCCTTAATTTTTTTTATTAAAAAGTGTTGTTATGTAATCATATAGTTACTAGATCTGTTTGACTATCATATTAGGAGCACCCTAAACCCACAAACACCAAACACCTAAAAATAGCTTAGCTCTGTTCCAAGTTCCACCAACAAACATTGACCTCCCAAAACAATTTACCTAAGAAAAACCATTTCTTAAGTGAAAATGTTTGATTTTAAAGAGAACTCCCTGTGTCATTGAAATGCCCCCCACATTAGACATCATGAAATGTCCCCCAGATGATTATGTAGACACTGGATCGACTACTTACTTGGAGGCCCAGTCCGTGCGACCAGTTGAACCTACTGGCTGCTGATTGGCTGACGGCTTGGTTATTGACAGAGGGGTTGGCTCCGCCCTTTTCCACCCTCCAGCTCGGTATGCGTCTACAGCAAAGAAGATTAAAGTTTAGTTTTATTTGCCACTTCCATTCAAACATGCTTCGGTAGTCAGCTTCTTCATGTTTCTGATTCAGTGTTATTTATTTTACAATGTTCTGCATTAAAGTAATTTGCAACTGGTACAAAGTTTCTTAATATTTGTTTTTGCTGATTTCATTAAGCTTAAACCTGACCACAATCAGCTGATTACAGGTATAGGGGGTTTCTCTAAAATCTGTATATTTCACCTGAAATTCTGTATAAATATGTATCAATGCATATCAAAACTGTCATTTGTTAATCATATCAGACTACGAAATATACCTACTTCAAACAAAATCGGCTACATTTCACCAGAAATCTGCCTAGCTATCAGCTAACTTTCGATGCTAGCACCAAAAGTATGTGTTTTCACCATTTAAGTTTGTTGTTATTCAATTTTATAATGCTGTGATAAACACAAGACAATATATACTATACACGGCAAATTATTTTGTAAATTCAAAACAAATCAGTATAAATATGGGATACAGCCACGTCCTCCCAGAATCTGTATTGAATACAAGTTATCTGTAGAAAATGGCATGTTTGTGATTACCATGGTGCCATCATCCTTACTAGAACATCTATATATAGTCAGAGGGCAGCACTTACTGGGTTTTCCAACGGCTCGAGCAAACGAGGGCACATAGCTGGCGCCACCTGCTGGATTGTTTGTGCTGAACGGCATCGTGCCTGAAATTAAAACGGAAGATCACGTGAGATGTGGATTGGCTTATCAGCAGTACATCAATCGAAAACAACTGACATAAAAATGTCATGCCCACAAGATTTCCAAGATAAGACGTTTCTGCAACAAACATCCCTGATGTAAAATGTTTTCACTGCAAGATAACGAAGCAAAGATGAAGCAAAAAAAATCTTACATGCAGTGTTGATAGCAACCCAACAAATTAAATGTTACCAAAATTATAGTGCAGACATAATCTGGTTAATATGCTTGAAAGCTATAATAATGTTTGTAAATAAATGTGTAAATATAATTACTGTGCAAGCTATACACACAGGTGACAGTGCAATAAATACCTGCTATTGGCTTAGCAATAATTTTTTACCCCAAGACCAGCCAATAAGTATTTATTTCTTAAATGAAATCTGTGTCCTTGAGCTGAAAATACAGATTATATTTCAGGTTCATAAAATCTCAATTAACATTCACTCTAGCACCGTGAGATGTTACAATAATATCAATTTTCATCTCCCAATGTTTCCTGAAGATATTTTGCTCGAACACTGAATAGCTTTGTTTACGAAAGGTACATTTTAAGAATGTTCATGACACGATCCTACACACATGTAGGAGAGGACACTGAACACTGACGGACTGTGACAACTCACTTGGTTTGATGACAGGGGATGTCTGTTCGGCGAAGGACGGCAAGTACTTGCCTCCGCCACTGTTTGGGCTAAATGTAGACGTTGGACCTATGCTGCCTAGAGGAGCAAGAACAACAGTGAAAGGAAACACTCTTCCTTGTACTGCTTGAACAAAGACACTCTTCCTCGTACTGCTTGAACAAGGACACTGTCTCATGGAGGAATTCTTGCCCTTGACAATTCACATAAAATACCATCCAGTTATATTTGATATGTGATTTACTTCTCAAGAAACTTGTTTATATTCTCCTAAACCAGTTCTCCTCATGGTCTAATATCCTTGTCTTTTCATTGAACACAGTGCTCTGTCTGTGTTCACTGATGGCTGACAGGGGATGACAACAAGACAGGTTGTTCTTTGATTATTGTGCCTAGAGTTCTCGCTGTCTCCCGATGTAATGCTTTTCACATTCTGCACATTGTTTCTTGAGAGGTGAATAACACATCAAATACAACAATCCAAGAAAGCGGAATATCCATCCATTCAAGCTATACAGTTATACATCTGCATGTAAGGAGGCCCTCTAGTGTGGACAGACACATCACAGCCTGTGTGGAACCAGTCACATGTCAGGAGACACTCTAGTGTGGACAGATACATCACGGCCTGTGTGGAACCAGTCATCTGTCAGGAGGCACTCTAGTGTGGACAGATACATCACGGCCTGTGTGGAACCAGTCATCTGTCAGGAGGCACTCTAGTGTGGACAGATACATCACGGCCTGAGTGGAACCAGTCATCTGTCAGGAGGCACTCTAGTGTGGACAGATACATCACGGCCTGTGTGGAACCAGTCATCTGTCAGGAGGCACTCTAGGGTGGACAGATACATCACGGCCTGAATGGAACCAGTCATCTGTCAGGAGGCACTCTAGTGTGGACAGATACATCACGGCCTGTGTGGAACCAGTCATCTGTCAGGAGGCACTCTAGGGTGGACAGATACATCACGGCCTGAGTGGAACCAGTCATCTGTCAGGAGGCACTCTAGTGTGGACAGATACATCACGGCCTGTGTGGAACCAGTCATCTGTCAGGAGGCACTCTAGGGTGGACAGATACATCACGGCCTGAGTGGAACCAGTCATCTGTCAGGAGGCACTCTAGTGTGGACAGATACATCACGGCCTGAGTGGAACCAGTCATCTGTCAGGAGGCACTCTAGTGTGGACAGATACATCACGGCCTGTGTGGAACCAGTCATCTGTCAGGAGGCACTCTAGGGTGGACAGATACATCACGGCCTGAGTGGAACCAGTCATCTGTCAGGAGGCACTCTAGTGTGGACAGACACATCACGGCCTGTGTGGAACCAGTCATCTGTCAGGAGGCACTCTAGTGTGGACAGATACATCACGGCCTGTGTGGAACCAGTCACCTGTCAGGAGACACTCTAGTGTGGACAGATACATCACGGCCTGTGTGGAACCAGTCACCTGTCAGGAGACACTCTAGTGTGGATAGCCACATCACGGCCTGTGTGGAACCAGTCACATGTCAGGAGACACTCTAGTGTGGACAGACACATCGCGGCCTGAGTGGAACCAGTCATCTGTCAGGAGGCACTCTAGGGTGGACAGATACATCATGGCCTGAGTGGAACCAGTCATCTGTCAGGAGGCACTCTAAGGTGGATAGACACATCACGGCCTGTGTGGAACCAGTAATCTGTCAGGAGGCACTCTAAGGTGGATAGACACATCACGGCCTGAGTGGAACCAGTCCCCTGTCAGGAGACACTCTAGTGTGGACAGACACATCTCGGCCTGTGTGGAACCAGTCCCCTGTCAGGAGACACTCTAGTGTGGACAGACACATCTCGTCGGCCTGTGTGGAACCAGTCACCTGTCAGGAGACACTCTAGTGTGGACAAACACATCACGGCCTGTGTGGAACCAGTCATCTGTCAGGAGGCACTCTAGTGTGGACAGACACATCTCGGCCTGTGTGGAACCAGTCATCTGTCAGGAGGCACTCTAGTGTGGACAGACACATCTCGGCCTGTGTGGAACCAGTCATCTGTCAGGAGACACTCTAGTGTGGACAAACACATCACGGCCTGTGTGGAACCAGTCACCTGTCAGGAGACACTCTAGTGTGGACAAACACATCTCGGCCTGTGTGGAACCAGTCATCTGTCAGGAGGCACTCTAGTGTGGACAGACACATCTCGGCCTGTGTGGAACCAGTCCCCTGTCAGGAGACACTCTAGTGTGGACAGACACATCTCGTCGGCCTGTGTGGAACCAGTCACCTGTCAGGAGACACTCTAGTGTGGACAAACACATCACGGCCTGTGTGGAACCAGTCACCTTGTATCTGCTTGTTCTAGGGTGGCTTCAAGCAACGTGGTAATCACTGGCAGGACATGGCAGCAAACAGGCACTTTGGCAGCAGATTGAGTGTACCTAACAATCAGGTAGTACACCAGCATTCCACACTCATACACCTGAGGACTGGTCCAGGTAAGAGCATCACGACCAGGGCTGCACCTGCCCACTGTGTTACATGGCAGGGGCCATATACACATGGGGACTATATTACCAATGTGGCCATACTGCGGTGACCATAACTACAAGGTCATATTACCAGGGTGACCACATCACTGGGGTTGACCATAAGGTGCGTCTCAACTGACTATATTGCTGTAATGAAACTATAAATACAGATCTTGCAAATTCAAATTATATCTTTGAAAAAAATTTAAAACATCACTACCTTTACTGTATCAACTGGTTACTTACTTTACTGTAACAACAGTAACTGGTTATTTAGTTTAATTTAACCACGGTAAATAGATACCCACTTTGCTGTAACAACATTAACTAGTTACTCGCATTACTGTAACAACAGTAACTGATTACCTACTTTACTGTAACAATGACTGGTTACTCACTTTACTGCAACAGCACCAACTGGTTACTCAATTTACTGTAACAACAGTAACTAGTTACTCATTGTGGGATCACACTAACCACCCGAATGCAAATTAGCTGTGGTAATGCATGTGTACATTATACTAACACTAATTTAACTTGTAACTTAACATACATCAACATATCTAACCACATCCCTGTTTTGAGTGACAGTGTGACCAAGACTCCTCATGACATCTCCCACAGGTAGTAGCAACAACAAAATGAGTGAGTGAGTGCAGCTGACATGCATCAATGAACGCAAGTGCCATGCATCACTGAACTATCCATTTGTGCATCACTTCATTCAAATTTCATGCATCATTTAATCAAATTAAGTTGTCATGCATCAGTAGGCTGCATTACATCAAACACTTCACTGAAAGTTCGTACTTCATGTTTTATCTGTGATTTTACATTTTGCAGCCACTGCATGAACGGTACAAAGTCAAGACTGATTCTAAATCAATTCACCGATTAGATGTTCTCAAATTCTTGCCAAACAGAACATTAGAGTTGGGAACTGCAAGAGAAAAACATTTGCAAGATGCCAAACCTAACATGGCACTTACACAACTCAATACAAAGACTTTATTACGCCAAAATCCTTGGCAACCTACGCTGAGAGGCGCATCACAACCAAAGGGAGAAGCGATCTCACATGGGTACACAATATTAAAGTTGCCAACAGGTGGCTGAATACACTGAGGAGTTAAGGAGGATAAGCACGTTTAAACTGATAGGTCTCCAAGTGACGATAAAATGCTACATAAATTGTTTCCTCTATGCAATTACATGACCCTGCGGCATCTGGCCTCAAAGTGACGCTACCACATACCTCGTGGCTTGCGTGTGGTGATATCTGGCAACATCGCAGGTTTGCCAAAATTCCAGTTTGGGGCAGCACTGTTTTCCTTCTGCGCACTACCGATCGGGTTCTTGCCTGTTAGAGGGCAACACAGTGTACTGATAAATGTAATGTTTTCTTGTGGTCTGTGAAATGTTAAAATATAATGATAATAAATAAACCAAATATCAGGGTATATTTTCTTATCTCAAAAACATACACGAGCTGCATACGAGAAGGTATCAACAGAGTTAATATGAATAGAACCAATTAAAATATACGATATGCATACATTTTCTGGATAAAATTTTTAATTATGGAATCATTTAGTTATGATGTAACTGGGTGAAGGTTGGGAATATTATGACACAGATGTATAGGAATGTACTGCATTAGAGGAATGTACTGTATGACAGGAATGTACTGCATTAGAGGAATGTACTGCATGACAAGAATGTACTGCATGACATAGGAATGTACTGCATAATAGAGGAATGTACCACATGACAGAGGAATGTACCACATGACAGAGGAATGTACCGCATGACAGAGGAATGTACCACATGACAGAGGAATGTACCGCATGACAGAGGAATGTACCACATGACAGAGGAATGTACCGCATGACAGAGGAATGTACCGCATGACAGAGGAATGTACTGCATGATAGAGGGATGTACTGCATGACAGAGGAATGTACCGCATGACAGAGGAATGTACTGCATGACAGAGGAATGTACTGCATGAGAGGAATGTACTGCATGATAGAGGGATGTACTGCATGACAGAGGAATGTACCGCATGACAGAGGAATGTACTGCATGACAGAGGAATGTACTGCATGACAGAGGAATGTACTGCATGACAGAGGGATGTACTGCATGACAGAGGAATGTACCACATGACAGAGGAATGTACCACATGACAGAGGGATGTACCACATGATAGAGGGATGTACTGCATGATAGAGGGATGTACTGCATGTCAGAGCAATGTACTGCATGACAGAGAAAAGCATTGTATAATAGAGAAATGCATTACATAATAGAGGAATGTACTGTATAATAGCATATGCAAACACGAAAAGCTGTTACCTGGCATCACTTTTTGAAATGTTATCTGGTGTTTATAAGTTGATTTCATGATAAAAATTATGGAATTAATATACATTTTGTTCCTTTCATGAGCACTACAAACCAACACACAGTCCATGCTGAAGTACAGACTATTGTCACAAATGGATAAGAATTGACATCCCCTTGACACAATGCTAATGTACTGCATGATAACCTGGGCAGTAACAACAGCCCCTGTCAGTGTCAGACTCAGGTCTTCACCACGACACTCCTGTCTTCACCACGACACTCCTGTCTTCACCATGACACTCCTGTCTTCACCACTACACTCCTGTATTCACCACGACACTCCTGTCTTCACCACGACACTCCTGTCTTCACCACGACACTCCAGTCTTCACCACGACACTCCTGTCTTCACCACTACACTCCTGTCTTCACCAAGACACTCCTGTCTTCACCACGACATTCCTGTCTTCACCAAGACACTCCTGTCTTCACCACGACAGTCCTGTCTTCACCACGACACTCCTGTCTTCACCACGACACTCCTGTCTTCACCAAGACACTCCTGTCTTCACCACGACAGTCCTGTCTTCACCACGACACTCCTGTCTTCACCATGACACTCCTGTCTTCACCTCTGCCACTTCTCATTGTTACTTCTTTGTTTACTCTTATAAATAATAATTTAACACTGCACAATATCAATTTAAAACTACACAGTAATAATTTTAAACTGCACAATAATAATTTAACACTGCACATTTGTTGTACATGCATGCATGTACACACATGCATATACATGCACGTATGTACATGCATATACATGCATGCATGTACATGCATATACATGCATGCATGTACATGCATGCATGTACACCCATGCATGTACACACACACACACGCACACACACACGCACACGCACACGCACACGCACACGCACACACACTGTGTTTACATACCCGGTGCATAGCGTGATTTACTTAAGTAGAGTTGCTTTGCGGATGAGGCTGAAGTGCGACCTGAGTTGACCCGGGTGATAGAGCCACGGCGCCCCAATGCCTTCGTGCCAAAGTGACTTCTACAACGGGCAGTGTCATCATTATACACCATTTTCTTGAATATCTCTCTCATTGCACAAGAATGTCATTACACAAATTATTCACTGTACAAATACCATCTTTTTCAGCAGAACAATGTCATTGTACAACATATTCAGTGTACATGTTTCTTGTACAACATCATATGTCAGCATACCCAATTTTCACTGCGCAACTGTCATTGTATGCTACAACGCTACTGTAAATCACTAAACAATATCACTGTATAACATTGCCGCTGCGTAATATACTGAATGTACAATAGATCCATCTAAAAGATTAAAACAAGTCTTGTGATAACTTTACAAGGTATCTGATTCATATAAGGTTGTTTTTAACCAAAATTCCCAAAGAATAAATCCACAAAAGAGTAAGTTCTAAAACCTAATTTGTGGCTACAGAAAATAAAAAGAACCAAATAATAATTCCAAATAATAATAATGAAACTGAACACCTTGATAAAAAATATGAAACACTGCGTTAGTTTTAAATGGCTGTACACGTGTATAGTTTCACTGGTGTTATGTTCTGAGGACGTACGAGAAGAAGTCGTCTTCCTCGTCGAGTTCCTCTTTCTTCTTCTTCACGTCCGTCGTGTTTGTCTGGATCACCTTCAATGGCTGCTTCTTGCCGCGCAAGTTCGACCTAGTGACACCACAAGACTCGTCAGTTAATGGAGCAAGACAGTCAACATGGAGCCACTGATGCTGAATTTTCCAGAGTAGCTGATACTAAAATGAGAAGGCAACGCTGCCATGATTGTGTGCATGTGCTGGATGACTAAGCAGGACAGATGTCATGTGTCAACACTGTGGATGAGCCGTGGCGGCACACATAGGGCTAATATCACATGAATGAGACTGCTTGATGACTCGCGATGACACAAAGAAACTAACTAGATTACACATGCCATGCTAGAAAACACAAAAAATGCTGAAAGAAGTTAATGTAGGACAAAGTTCAGTGATACTGGTGCAGTGATCAATGGTTGGTGCTCGCCTCATGACCAGTGAATCCTAGGCCTAGCAGAAGAAAACACACTTCAAAATGTTGTGACTAAAACAGTAAATCACTGATTGTTATAACGTATGGCCATGATACTTACTTAAATATGCTTTCTTCGCTCTCTCTACGCTTGACTACAGCGCCACCTAGCAAAGGCCGAGGCTTCTCATTTAAGTTCAAACTGAAGTCAAGGTCATCCCAGTCGTCTGTACTTTCACCAAGACCAGCGATGCCAGGCCCCCAACGTCGCCGACCACTCTTTTTGGCGCCACCTACTGAGAACTGCGAATCCTGCAAGGAAAGCGAACAAGGAGCTGAATATACACGGAGTACAGATATCAATGTTATGTCATATGGCAGTCTATAAATATTTCTTTCCTCATATCAACCATATTACTTTCTATTTTACAATCTTGGTTATTTCTTTGATTTATTTAAACTGTATTTTTATATTTTACATATAATCGTATATATTAGTTGCAATGGATATTTAAGACACTTAGTCTACACTTAGCTTTATTTCAACACTGACTTTTATTATTACTTTAACTCGGTGTAAATTAACCGTGTCATACTTCATGTTTTAATCTTTATTGTTGCAGAAAACTTACTGTCAGTGATTGCATCAATGGCAATTTGAAACATTCAAAATTGTTGTACATTGTTAACAAAGTGTGTAAACACACCAACAGATAACACACTGCCACCTACACACCTTCCTCTCGAGTGGTTTGTTGGCCGGTGGAGGAGACACAGGTTTTGGCTCTACCTTGGGTTTGGGCTCCACCTTCACTGGTGGTTCATGGGGAATGATAGAGGGGCGATGCTGAATGGTCTGTACGGATGGCTTGTCACCACCTCCTGCGGCCAATGGCACAGGCGCTGGGTTCGACGGTCGATGCATGGTGTTCACACTAGGTGGTGGTGGCCTAGTGCCGAGATTCTGCCCAACTCTAAAGTAATTCGTTCGTAGACACTGCAAATATCATAATGTATATTCCTACATGTTAAACACACATACATATACACATGTATATATAAATATTGCACTTGAAGAATGTGTGCGCCAAGATGATAATATGACACTCCCCCAAATACTATACAGGATAATTCTCGTCTTCCAAAATATACCCTGGTGCCTAAATTGACACAACTGCTGGATTGCATAATGCGTTTGTCAAATAATATGTTAAATTATAACTTATACTTTTACAGTATGGACTTGTATTGCAGTGAACTGTCTGAATACCAATACTGTACAATGTTTAATGTGTGTTTGAGATACTACCTTTTTGCTCGGAATATCTAAACTTATTGAATTCACTGAAACCACTAAATGTAGGACACGTTTCACCCAGGATATGGTCAAACAGTGATTTTCTATTCCATTTAACTACTTAATTTAAGGATTAAATCAAATAAGGATAAAATACAAAAAGGTTTATGAAATGAGGAAAGACATTATTGGGCAAGGCACGGGCAAATCTAAAAACATCTTTACACATTCCATAAATTATTAATGGCACACTCAATATTTGTATAAGAGTTTTATACACAACTTCACACATATATGGCAATTCAAATATAATCATATACATTAAAATAACAATATTACATCAATGTTATAATTTTGTTGATGCATAGATAACTAGACTGAAGATTAAAACAGACTTCACATTTGAGAGTGCCCAACGGCCAGCAATCACCAGATAAGGACCATTGAAGGACCTACCTGTTGTGCACTTGGTCTCTTCTCCGGGTCCCATAACATCATGTCCCGCATTAACTGGAGCCCCTCAGAGCCCGCACTGGGGATCACCTGTTTGAGAGGAGTGGGCACCATCTGGGGCCAGCGGAAATTCATGGCCGCAGCCAGTCGATGACCTTCTGACCATTCACTCTGTGGAAAAGTGACATGTCTGACCATTCACTCTATTTTAGCCACAACTGACCACTCATTATCTGACCAGCCTCCTTACATACTTGTATACAGGGACAAAAACATCACAGAAACAAAAAGCCAAATTTGCCAGTAGCTCTAAGAGAAGTCTTTCATAATAATAATGCTGGTTCTTGATGTAGCATTTTTAAGTGAATAATTACAAATCGGAATGCTTCACACTATGTTTAGGTAGCTAGACTATGCTTTTTTTGAATTGAGTAGTTTCAGTAAAAGTTTTTAAGATAAACAAATCATTGTAGTCCAGATTAATAAAACTTTGTTTTTCATTTATTTGGTGATGTTTCATGATCTTAAAAATTTTTTGCAGATATAAAAAAATACCCACAAAATGTGATCTTATGAGAAACCCCCGAAACAAATAAATGACCTACATATAAGTATGACAGTGTCACTGATGATCCCACGAGTTAGTTTGGTTAACATGGACAAATAACAGCAGCTACCGGACCAAGAAGATTTTAGCAGAATTTTTAATGATAGCTAAAAGTTTCCAAACATTTTTGAGACAACCCCTCTACCATATGTTCCAGAACCCTGCATGATTGTGCTCACGGAAACGTTAATTTCATATGCCACATTTCAGCATCGTGTTATTTTTTTTTTATAAAACATTGAATTAAGTAATGTTTCCTGGTTGTTAGTGATAACAGAAATGTCAATAGATACACGTATCATGCTTGAAATGTGACTTTTGGCCTTTTACATAGTTGTGCCTAAATTTGTCCACCGTCAAATATTTTTCGCTTGGTGTATCTGCATATGCGTGAGCCGGTAGTTGACATCAATTTATTAATAACATCAACACATTATAGCTACAATAATAGGTACTGTATACAATAACAATGAATTAAAAAAGGGCAAGGTTGAAAAAATCATAATTTAAAAAAAAAATTATCAGATTTTTTTATTTAAATCAGATTTTTTTTATTAATTTTTTATTTATCTGGTATATAGACATTTATATAGACGTTTATATTTATAAACTCTTTCAAATGTGTTCTATACAAATCGATTTGGGTACTTGTCTTAACAGAGGGTACATGATTTTTGCTTTTATAAAGACATTAAACAATGTCCACAAGGCCTCACCCCCTTGGAAAGGAAAGCATGTTGTGTGTCTGTGGCTGTAGCAGTGATAATTATTGTTTGCTGTGAGGGTGGATTAGCACCTGTCCAGGGCTCTGTGTACTCTAAGGGTCTCCAACCAGACTGCAAACTGGTACAGTATTAAACAACTGTAGCCTAGACTGTCTCACTTGAGTCAACATACTGAATTGGAAACAACTAGCACAAGCTCTAAGTGGACTTTAACTCAAGGCTTCAGACTTGAAAAGATACTTCCTCTGGAAGACAAGTTTGTGTGGCTTTACTGCATTCAGAAAGGGAATAGCTCAAACATGCACAATGTCATAAAATATTTGACTATCAGGCTATCTGATGACAATACAACTACACAAGTGTGCGCACATTGTGCTTTTGTTTTAAAAAACTTTGTTGATCTCAATGCTTGTAAACAATAATTTGTGTTAAATTCATATAAATCAGCGATTAAAAAATCTGAAACCAAAGAAATCATAAATCAATGATTTTTTTTTAGTGATTAAAATCATGATTTAAATCAATGATTTAAATCAAACAACCATGTAAAAGGGAGTGTCAACCATGGGAAATAATGGATGAATTTCCTCCTTCTGCTATATAATTAGCAATGCCCATGCTTCAAAATATGCACATATATAGATATACCAAGCAGAAAAATGTAAGCACGACAATGTATTGTTGACAAAACTTAACAGCCATTTCTAAAATTGATGTGTCCCCTTAATTTGGCGCCACATTGGCCCTTGAATCTGTATTTGTAATGTATTGTCATTTACAATATCAGGTTATGCCAGCCATCTACTTTTATCTGGCGGGATCACCAGGTCACATCTACTTGCCATTTTTTTATGGCTTCAAAGACACTATAAACTACATTAGTGTTGATATTTGCCAGTATAAAAACATGATTTAATTAGGTAGATATAATACTGATGTGTATTGGAATCAGAGTAACCAGACGATATGTTCCGTGTTCACAGTGAATAAATTTATGTTGGTTCAAAGCACACGGGATCGTTACTATGGAAACATTGTCAGCGTTTCCAAGAAGTCAGTGGGCTTTCTAAAAGGACTGTTTTTTTAAAGGACGAATTGGCAAAATGTGACATTAGTACCAGGTGATTATTTGTGGTGTCGATGTTCAGTTCAATATTTCCTAGCATGTTGAGAAAAAAATCAAAAAATCAACTGATACGCTCGCTGCCCCAACTACCTTAAGCTAATAATAAAAATAAGTATAAACTAGATGTCTGAAATAAGTATAAACTAGATGTCTGAAATAAGTATACTAGATGGCTGAAATAAGTATAAACAAGATGTCTGAAATACGTATAAACTAGATGTCTGAAATAAGTATAAACTAGATGTCTGAAATATTTAATGCAACTAATCAATAACATATGCTAGAAGCTTCTGATAACATTCTTAGAAAACATACAAAGTTGAATAACATAACATTCCTGGAAATTAAACAAACATCAGGCAGCTTTCCCAGAACTGTATCACATTGTTGACGGCATTCTTAAAACTGTGATGAATCACTGGCAATTTTCCTAGAACCGAGACAAAGATTTATGACATAACTGGATTTGATGACATTCATAAAACAGAAATAAATCAGAAATGAGATTTACGCTTTGGTGGTGTGTCTTCTATAATAACGGTAGAGCAAGTCAGTCAGTCTAAAGGAGAGTCGATGAATGTAAAGGCTAGTCTGCCTTTAGCCCGTTGTCCTGATGATTGGAGCCAGCAGAGTTCAACACCAGTGGCCAACATAGAAATAGATAAATGTTCTATGTGAGGATATGCCAAGAACTGTGACAAACCTTTGATGGTGTGCCTAGAACTGATGATACTTTGAAGAGTTGGTCGATCTCGCTGCTGCCGGGGAAGAGCGGCCGTAGCGTGTACAGCTCTGCCATGATGCAGCCGAGTGCCCACATGTCTATAGGAGAGCTGTAGTTCGTCGACCGTAGCAGCACTTCTGGTGCCCGGTACCTGCAGTAACACAATCACTCTAGTTAAACATTTCAGAGCTGTGTCTGTGCATCATGTTTAGGCTCTTGTTCTCATTCATGCTGACTATTGACAAAGGGCGTGATTTGTTGCTCAGGTTTACTGATAGAATTGCATTCCATGATTGAAATGCAAATGGATCTCTTGTTACTAAACATACACTCGACTGTGACACTTGGCTTTTTACTGTTATCATGTTTTATCAAACACAAAGATTAAAAATGCATATTTGTTCGCCTTTGTTTTGCAGGTGTTTTCCGCTCACCATCTCGTGGAGACATAGTCCGTGTATGGTGGTCGGGAGCGGATCTCTCGTGCCAGACCGAAGTCCGCCACCTTGACGCAGTCCGGCCCTGAACACAGCAGGTTCTCTGGCTTCAGATCTCGATGGAAATATCCTGAACAGACCAACACCATATTTACATTCACTGCTCACTCCTGCAAGAAAGCTAAGACAGTTTCAATCTGCACATTAGTTCCCCACATTAGCTCCCCACATTAGCTCCCCACATTAGCTCTCCAGCATATCCATCGTTTGACAACTTTAATATTGCTTACTACTTTCGAGATTGACTAAACCTTTTGTTTTGATGGGAATCTCAGCTTGATTTCTAACAATTTAGGCACAAAAGAAGTTTTATTATTATTATTACTATTAACATCCTTCTTAGACATGACCATGCTAGCGAGTGGAACAGCTGTAGTCAATGATTATAAGGATATCATCATCAGCCTGATGCTACATCAATGGAATGTTAGTGTTACACATCATCAGCCTGATGCTACATCAATGGAATGTTAGTGTTACACATCATCAGCCTGATGCTACATCAATGGAATGTCAGTCTTACACATCATCAGCCTGATGCTACATCAATGGCATGTCAGTCTTACATATCATCATCCTGACGCTACATCACTACAATGTCAGTCTTACACATCATCAGCCTGATGTTAAATCAATGGAATGTTAGTGTTACACATCATCAGCCTGATGCTACATCAATGGAATGTTAGTTTTACACATCATCAGCCTGATGCTACATCAATGGAATGTCAGTCTTACACATCATCAGCCTGATGCTACATCACTGGAATGTCAGTCTTACACATCATCAGCCTGACGCTACATCACTACAATGTCAGTCTTACACATCATCAGCCTGACGCTACATCACTACAATGTTAGTCTTACACATCATCAGCCTGATGCTACATCAATGGAATGTTAGTCTTACACATCACCAGCCTGATGCTACATCACTACAATGTCAGTCTTACACATCATCAGCCTGATGCTAAATCAATGGAATGTTAGTCTTACACATCATCAGCCTAATGCTACATCAATGGAATGTTAGTCTTACACATCCTCAGCCTGATGCTACATCACTGGAATGTCAGTCTTACACATCCTCAGCCTGATGCTACATCAATGGAATGTTAGTCTTACACATCCTCAGCCTGATGCTACATCAACGGAATTTCAGTCTTACACATCATCAGCCTGATGCTACATCACTGGAATTTCAGTCTTACACATCATCAGCCTGATGCTACATCACTGGAATGTCAGTCTTACACATCCTCAGCCTGATGCTACATCAATGGAACACCAGTGTAACATCTACGCATCTACGTTTTTATTTATAAATATAATTATTATAAACAATAAACATAAGTGTTCCATTATTTAGTGACATCACACATTCAACTCACCGTGTTTGTGCATAAATACAAGGCCTTGCAACACTTGGTAGACAATATTCCTGACAGCTGACTCAGGAAAGAGTTTGTCTCTGCAAACAAAACACAAATAACTTAAATAAACCACGATAAAGCGATACAACTGAAATAAACAGCAAGGCAAGTCCTGGGATTAGTAATGATACATGTCAATCTCCCCATCAGTTGTGCAGTTAGAGAGTTAATGTTTACGGGAACTGATTATATATCATTACATCAACCAAGTAATGGCAACCAACACTTTGACTTGAAATTGGACCAAAGTCAATTTGAAATTACACTTTGAATACATTTGCAGATGTCGGCATTTTAAATTGCTGTTACATATTTGTATGCTCAATTAACACCAACAACTTGTTTCAACACAGCAATCACCTTCAATACTTTCAGATTTAAATTTGAATTTTATGAAAATAATTGTAATCAAACAAAACTGTAACAGATTATTGGTGAAATTACTAATCAATTGTCAACGTTACTAATAGATTGTCATTAGTGTTATTAGTTATATTGGGATGTATTAACTCCTTGCATAGAAACCTCTTACCTAAATTATATATTAACCATTGTGTTGCACAAGTCTGTGAACATTAAAGTTTCATGAAGTTTTCATTAATTAGCATGATATCTGACCGAATGTTCATACATCATAATGACTAACTTGGGGAAAATCCCAAACACTGGAATGTTTATTTCTAATTACTGTTCTTTACAATTGCACATCTAATTGTATGTTTTGTTCAATTAACAATATTGTGCAAAATTTTTTATTCGGTTGCAATGCAATTTTAATTATAACTTTCACTTGGTCTAGTCTGTCTCTGCGACTGCTATAGCTTTAAGATTAAGATTTAATTAATTAAGCTTTTTCTTTAGCTGCACCCAAACTCTGGAATGAACTCCACATCACCTTAAAATCATCTGAAATTACCTGGTATAGCTACCTTCAGCAAAATTCTTAAGATATATTTTTTCCAAGTTGCGTTTCCACCCTAAATCCTCGGTCGTCCCTCTCTCTGATGCTGACTCGCTCTGATGGTGACTTTTGCGTGTCCCTGTGCATGATATTATGCTTAATGATTCTGGTTTATTGTGCACCTGAACTTGGATTCCTGAGAATTTAGGTGCGTTAGGCATTTTATTATTATTACTATTATTAATTTACTCAATTATTGTTCATTGTATACATCTGATAGCAGAAACACTTGAATACACACATAATTTCATATCACTTCCTCTTAGACCATAACTCTATGCCCCCAGCCAGATGTAAATAAAAATGGTAAAACACTATGATTAACTCTTCAAGTATCATACCCATTGAAACACAAAATGAAACCAGATTGATTTTTACCCAACTTAGATTGGTATATGTATGTGTCAGCATGACAAACACACCACATGATCAAATGTATTAAGAAACATACAAAGAACTTAACGCCAATCAATCCAACACATCCAGGGCTTCACCTATACTTTGCAATCAACGGTGATCAAAGCCAATTGCACTGCTGCTGCTTTTTACCAGTGGAAATGCAACAGACCTTCTTGTCTGCCACTAGCCATGCCAAGACTATAGATTATATTGCTTCTCCGCACACACGACCCAGTCCAATCAATGTACTTGCATGTATTTCGTGTGCCACTTAAGCAGTCTACGACAACCAGGAAGACAGGAAGTAATAATGGTGGCTGGTGAAAGAGTTCGTCTTACAGACTAATGTCTCAGGACACTGCCATCCCAGTGATCGCTGTGGCAAAACAGTGGATGGATATGGAAGATTCTGGGTACACAGAACATTAAATCATAGATATACAGTGCACTCTGCCAGAAGTGAAGATAACAGAATCAGCCATTTAGTAGTTCGATCAAAATGGTAGGGATGGAATTACTCAATATTCCTGTTAAGTCAGTAGGTTAGTAGAAACAGATCCAGGTGGTCATCTGATAGAGGTTCTCTTTCATGTACTCAAACACAAAGTACAGGCTCACCTGTCCTTGGTCATCTGATTGAGGTTCTCTTTCATGTACTCAGACACAAAGTACAGAGTCACCTGTCCTTGGTCGTTTGACACAGGTTCTCTTTTGTATAATCAAACACAAAGTACAGACTCACCTGTCCTTGGTCAGTTGACAGAGGTTCTCTTTCATGTACTCAAACACAAAGTACAGACTCACCTGTCCTTGGTCATCTGATAAAGATTCTCTTTCATGTACTCAAACACAAAGTACAGACTCACCTGTCCTTGGTCATCTGATAAAGATTCTCTTTCATGTACTCAAACACAAAGTACAGACACACCTGTCCTTGGTCATCTGATAAAGATTCTCTTTCATGTACTCAAACACAAAGTACAGACTCACCTGTCCTTGGTCATCTGATAAAGATTCTCTTTCATGTACTCAAACACAAAGTACAACATGTCGTTTTCTCGAATCACCTCCTTCAGTTTTATGATGTTTGGATGGTTCAATTTTCGCAACGACTGCAACAATGTAAGAAATATATCAATCAACCAACCAAACAACCATATGACATAATAACAATAGAATATAACATCATACAGTCAATGTGTGCAATAAAGGCATTATTATGCAGTGTGTTGGAAAAGGGGTGAACATAAATGTAATACTTATGTATTGTAATACTTATGTATTGTAATACTTATGTATTGTAATACTTATGTATTGTAATACTTATGTATTACATATATAACTGAAAATTATGTAAATGGTGTAATCACAGTTGTACTATAATAATCATAAATGATGCATGTGATTGATTACAATGAAAGGGATATATTTGACAAAATAAATTCTGTCTCTTACAGTAGAGATGTTGAGAATACAGTTCCATTAACATGTCAGTGCACTGCCAGCTACACAACATATAACATATAATCATATATTCGGAACCATAACTGAAAAAAAAGTTCTTAATTATTGTAATCAGCATTTTAAGGCCTTTGATATGGACAAACAGCTGTATGAGATTTTTATGTGTTATTAAAAAATAATATTAAGCATTAAAGTAAACTGGCTGTCAAAAAATGAATATATAAATTTATGTAAAAAACAAGGTTTTGCCCATATGATATAACTGACATTCTGCACTGCCCACGAAATGATACATAGAACACACCAGCTGATTGTAATTCATAATAGTAACAGAGACTCCAAATAAAACAAAACAAACCCTAAACATAACAACCACATATCAACAGTAAGTAACGCAGGTAAACATGCCAACATCATGAAAAGTTAATGATCGATATGACGGCCATGGCTGTGGCAATCACTGGATGCACTAAAAGCTCTTTAATGTTGATTTGACAAAAAGACTTCTGGTACGACAAACAGATCATTTAACTTTGAAAAGTCTGTCACAACGAGCAGTGAATAGACTTGGTAACCCAGTTGAAGGTTAAGTTAGGCTGACGACTGGAGAAGTTGACAGTTCCAGAGGAAGTGACAATAATAACAGAGGAAGTGACAATAATAATTGACACATCCTGAATGATATGAAATATATGATATGAAATATATTGCCAGAATCTGAGCCACAACATAGGTCATCAGTGCATGAACAAGGTCCGCAGTAGGCGGGTTGAAATGTTGCATTCGTTTCAATTTTTGCTCCAAAGTAAGTGTAAATTATTACATCCTGAATGGCCTTGAAAATGCTTCTTTTCTCATCTCTATTCTGGGACATATCCCTGTGTTCTCGCTGCATTGCCAAATTGTGTATTTTTTTAAATGTCAAAAGGAGAAATATCACAATTATAAAATGTTCTGTACGGACCTTATCAATACTAATCAGTTCAGTGTTACAATGTCCTGTAAAATAGCCGTTTGGTTAATCTAACTTTATTCATTTGGGCATAACATTATCAGCACCCCTACCCCCATAAACATACCATATCATGCACAGGCATACTATAAAGAATTCACAAATTCTAAACATGCTGCCATTTGAGCGGGCCACCTGTCCCTAGCAACAGGAGAAGCATGTCACTAGACTGGCCAGTGCACTTAAGGACAACACAAGACCCATTTTGAGAGAGCCACAGTGTCCTGCCCTGGCTTTCAATGTCCACGCTGATTCCTGTTGGACAATGCCACCGAGTGAATTCAATGCAGGTTACTGGCCTGGCACCAACACGTATGCTATCAATGACATCACTGCCGATGTGACCAAAACAAGCTAATTGTCATGTGACACCCACTAATTATGAATGGCATTAATCATTAACACTCCATGAAAGCAGGGAAGTACTGCCACCCAGCATCAATAATTGAAGTGTCTGTGGCCAGGTATGAGACAGGTGACCAATCAGGTAAGGCATGGTCAGTATTGATCACACATAACAATAGCACATGTAGGATACGCTATCCTTTGTTACTAATGTGCTGTGGCAACGAAATAAACACTGACATGATGCCAACTGAGTCATGTCACATCATGTAGATATATATATATATATAAAGCTAAAGGTCCATAATCAGATTATCAGAGCTAGTTTTGGCAGCAGCTAACTCCAATATCACTAATATAATCAGTAATAATATACTATCAGCACAGCAATTTTAACCCTAAAACACCCACAATATGGGGATAGTTCTCATGTGCAGCTTACTGTTTATATAAGTTCTAATAAATGTTTTACAGATAATGTTTTCCTTGCCTCACATCCATAGTAAAAAAAATTTAGAGTAAGAAAATACAGCTTTGAACCAGGCTTCTTTATATCATGCTTCTGAAAAACAATTCACAATTTATATAAAAAATAATGCTAAAAAATACTTCTCTTTTACAAAAAATGGTGAAATGTGACCGTTATCCATTACACAACAGTATCTAGGGGAAATCGTGTAATTAACTGACAAGGAAAAACACATCTCCATATTCAAGATGGGGCCATAGATTGCTGCACACATGCTGGTCATTTTCTAAAATTAAAATACACATACCTTGACTTCCCTTAAGTTCAGACATTCGTCCCAAGAGTAGTACTTTTTCTTCATTCTGAAACACCAAAACTTATAAATCATACTGTGATTGTGTAAATCTGAAACACCAAAACTTATAAATCATACTGCGATTGTGTAAATCTCAAACACCAAAACATATAAATCATACTGCGATTGTGTAAATCTCAAACAGTTTCACCAGTATTCAAAGAACCAGAACATTTAGGCAAAATAAACTCAGCGGAAACAAGATATGTACAGTTCAGTGTCTGCTGCTATGGATGTGCTAGTGAATGGACCAGAGACACAGTGAATGGACCAGAGACACAGTGAATGGACCAGTGCTAGTGAATGGACCAGTGCTAGTGAATGGACCAGAGACACAGCATACTACAAAATCCATGCTATAGAAGATCCAAACTTTCATTTAACTGAGTGTATAAGACGAATTCTAAGGATATGGGGTTAGAAATAATTATTATTAATGAAGTAGAGTGAGAAAAAACAAACCAAGAACAAACCAAGAACCAACATGAGCTTAGAAGGAAGAAGTAGAGCTGAGCAGGCCATACTGGAAGTCACACTGGAAGCCAGCACATCACAAGACAGGGAAAGGCAGAGACACACCTAGCACAGAGAGGTGGCAGCAGTAAAGACATGATGTAGGTAGAAACACCTGGCACAGAGAGGTGGCAGCAGTAAAGACAGGATGTAGGTAGAAACACCTGGCACAGAGAGGTGGCAGCAGTAAAGACAGGATTAGGTAGAAACACCTGGCACAGAGAGGTGGCAGCAGTAAAGACATGATGTAGGTAGAAACACCTAGCACAGAGAGGTGGCAGCAGTAAAGACAGGATGTAGGTAGAAACACCTGGCACAGAGAGGTGGCAGCAGTAAAGACAGGATGTAGATAGAAACACCTGGCACAGAGAGGTGGCAGCAGTAAAGACAGGATGTAGGTAGAAACACCTGGCACAGAGAGGTGGCAGCAGTAAAGACATGATGTAGGTAGAAACACCTGGCACAGAGAGGTGGCAGCAGTAAAGACAGGATGTAGGTAGAAACACCTGGCACAGAGAGGTGGCAGCAGTAAAGACAGGATGTAGGTAGAAACACCTGGCACAGAGAGGTGGCAGCAGTAAAGACAGGATTAGGTAGAAACACCTGGCACAGAGAGGTGGCAGCAGTAAAGACAGGATTAGGTAGAAACACCTGGCACAGAGAGGTGGCAGCAGTAAAGACATGATGTAGGTAGAAACACCTGGCACAGAGAGGTGGCAGCAGTAAAGACAGGATTAGGTAGAAACACCTGGCACAGAGAGGTGGCAGCAGTAAAGACATGATGTAGGTAGAAACACCTGGCACAGAGAGGTGGCAGCAGTAAAGACAGGATTAGGTAGAAACACCTGGCACAGTGAGGTGGCAGCAGTAAAGACAGGATTAGGTAGAAACACCTGGCACAGAGAGGTGGCAGCAGTAAAGACAGGATTAGGTAGAAACACCTGGCACAGTGAGGTGGCAGCAGTAAAGACAGGATTAGGTAGAAACACCTAGCACAGTGAGGTGGCAGCAGTAAAGACATGATGTAGATAGAAACACCTGGCACAGAGTCAGAGAGGTGGCAGCAGTAAAGACAGGATGTAGATAGAAACAACTGGAAAAAGTAGTCGCTAATGGATTATGTTCCATCAGGGAATGAAAATGTCAAGTGTATCCTGAAAATATGCTGATTATTGATTCCAAAGCAGCAATTACATAATATCCATACATAACATTAAACTTCACAATCACACAAAATAAATAAATATATATATATATATATATATATATATATATATATATATTAGAGC
Source organism: Lamellibrachia columna (assembly GCA_963662155.1). Classification (NCBI taxonomy): domain Eukaryota; kingdom Metazoa; phylum Annelida; class Polychaeta; order Sabellida; family Siboglinidae; genus Lamellibrachia; species Lamellibrachia columna. The sequence goes on along the minus strand of OY759265.1, from coordinate 5,981,431 downwards.
AGCTTTATTAAATTTCTGCATATTAAACAACCGTTACAGTTTCAACTCGAATATACTCAATTATAATTTACCCCAAATCATCACCAGTAAGCACAACTTTATAAGAAGTTACAGAGGGTGGTCATATATATATATGATGTTTGGGCACTGAGTGTCTATGGTGGCTCTACTGGCATAATTTTATTTTGATATACATGTGTAATTGGAATTGATACACTACAATTGATCCCAGGTCTGAACATGACCATTTACTCCAACTGTCAAAACAAAAAACCTCCTGTCAAATAAAATCACTGTAATGGGTTGTGGGTAATTTACAAATTTCTGAGAAATTGTGGCCTTACCCCACATGCATCTATCCTGCTCTAACTTTTATTACAACATCATCTTTCAGTCTAGATAAATGTATGTACACCAACAATTAAAGGGGAGGAAAAAAGTTGTATTTAAGGCAACATGCCTCAAGAAAGATGATTCACAGAAGATGGGCTACATTGTTCCCAGAACTGAGAGCCGACCTACGACGACTGTGACAAATGACTGGAAAAAACACCTGCTGATTGTGTAAATGCAATCAGACTAGAATATCTGCCGTGATACAGACCACATATGGATAAAAAAAAAACACTCAACAGGCCAATGGATTTCTTATCCATTCATTACATGCCATCTATGTGTAAAAGCTACTGCTCGCCAATAAGAATCTATCTCAGTGCACCACTATCTCATCTTGGTTGACGAAAGGAGTTAAATTTACTAATTTTAACACAGACCTAATGTTGTTCCTACTGCTATCCTTGGTGGTTGAACCTAACATGCCGAAATGCGTTGGTGTACTCTTCTGTAAGCATTCATAACCTAATGTAGTGTTCCTACTTAGCTAGACGGTGCAGAAGACACCAAGAAAGGCAATGAGTTCAGTAAGTTTACCCACTTTTTGATGGCAACTTTCTCGCCGGACTCGACTGTTGTGGCGAGCATCACACTGCCGTACGTGCCGTCCCCCAGCTGCTTGACGAACTGGTAGCGATTCATGATTGTCTTTAACTTGTTCACTCTCTCACTCGTTCAACCACTGATGTGACTCAGGAATAGACTCCACTAGAGGCACTTTTGACCTGTGGTGATGACGACCACAATGGCAATATAGGAATGACCACAACTGGTCAATCTACATATCGTCCGATTCGGTCAAGTTGTAAGCTGGTGGACGCGTCGTGGAGATGACGGTGTATCGCATAATGTTGTCAGCTATTAGTTCTCCCATGTTTACGTCCAGTTTGGCCCGGTCACCTGAAGCATGACTTAAAGGTTAGTGTATGCACAACAAAGCACTGTTTACAATGAATGGGCGGGGCTATATGGTACTAATGAATAATTCAAATACATTTGCAGGAAATTTCGCCTATATAAAATAACAAATGTGCTGACTACTACTTACTTACCTATGGAACTGACCTTAGCTAATAACACATACAAGCGCACACACGCATGCATGCACACAAACATATATGATATATAGTAATTTTACAATATATATATATATATATATATATATATATATATATATATTGTTTTTATTTAGTAATAATAATATGAATTTATATAACACTGACAGAGAGAGAGATAGAGTTATTTGAGATTTGTGCAAAGCAGTTGTAATAAATAATAAATGAATCTAGAAAGCACACATATAAGGCTTATAAGCATACATATTTATTTTTATTATATATACATATATATTAATTTTACAATTTGAAACAATTAACACAAGTACAGGGCTTAAATGTCAAGGAGAATCCCATTAAGATGTAGACTGTAACTAACATGGTAGCCGTCTTTTTATTGCCTAAACACAGCAACTATTTCTGTTGACCACTCCTACAAATGCACCTATTTAATTTAGCCTTGAGTACAAAAGTTCCACTCACAGAACTATTTACACTAATCCACCCAATATTAAAACACCATGCACTGATTGTTTATGTGCACATTTAGTGGGCAATAACTTCTTGTGACTGAAAATAGCTGTTCACAGAAAGTGAATGAACCTGCGTGTGAGTTTGTGTTCTAAGTGTACTGCTGGGCTTTGTGTACTACAAGTGTCAAGGCATATTTAGTGCTAAGAAGACCAGGTAATGACTGAGCTGATTCATACTATATACTATGCTAATAGTATATAATACTGCAGTGACCCACAGAGCCGAGTTATAGCTGGGTTCATATTTATACCGCTGGCTGAACCAAGCAACTCAAATGAAGCTTCAGTCTTACACTAGGTGAATTAACCGTAACAGACTCCCGATTGTTCTTACATTAAAGCATGCCAAGATTTGTTCAAAGTACAACAAGCAGCGTGCATTACCTCAGCCAACTGACTGTGGCAGTGTCATTGAAGTAAGTGCATATCTGCCATATATATAGCATATTCTCGAGTTTCAGATGATAAAACAATCATCTTATAGGTGACACATGTGTATGACATGCAATTGATTGAAAAGAAATGCATATGATAATTACAGTTTATTATGATGCTGTATTTAGTACAGTGGATATATATATATATATATATATATATATATATATATATATATAATACTGCAGTGTATATATATATATATCCACTGCACTAAATACAGCATCATAATAAACTGTAATTATCATATGCATTTCTTTATATATATATATATACACATATATATACAGCTGTGATAAATTGCAATAGTATTGCCAATATCCTAGTACTGGGGACCATTTCACAACAGCTATCTAAACATATTTTGAATTAAATACATCTCAATAAATGTCCAATGATTAAGAATCTCTCAAAGCCTACCATATTTATAGCTAAAGATTATATGACTATATACATTACATTGGATAACATTAATTAGGCAACTTGGATTTTACATTATATTAACATACTGTACAGTGTATATGAATGAACATGTTCTACCAAATAGACCCAAAACAAATTACGTTGTTTAAACATATTATTATGTAGTTCAAACATATTTGTTTTTGCATGCTTCTGACGATGGCCATAATAGAGGTGAGGCTGACGGTACAGTGTAGTTTAATTTGATGATTTTGCCACAGCTCGTCTATTTTACCCTTGACTGAACAGATGAACAGATGGGAGTACCCAAGTATCCACCACTGACTGTCAGTTCTATACAAATGTTTGATGCAAGAAGGGATCACTGATGTTGTCAAACATTTATGTAAATTATGAGTTATCATGGTAAATATTGGTCAGCGTCAAATTCGAGCTACTTAATAGAATATGCTGTTTTTAAAAAAATCTGAAGAAAAATTTGTGCAAAAGCTTGGTATATCAGTTCACTAACTGTTAATTCACCATTTCAATGTGAACAAATTGTTAGAAAAGTTGTTTTGAGTGAAATATGTACAACAATCGAAATAGGTGTCACGAAACAAGGCTCCCACTTAAATTCAAGCTAGATATTCTAGAATGAGTAGAATTTGAGGTTGTCTGATTCATTCATGGGGCGAACCAACAATTTTTTTAGCCGGTGAACCGTGAAGTGTTTTCGCCCGCATGGACCGAATCAACTGTGTATGCAACTGGTGCCAGCGGGCTCCGTGGACAAAATGACTAACTTATTGGGTATCCAGCTTATTCAAACTGGGAAATGGAATCCGTGAATTTTGTTAAGTTCGATATTTTCGCTAACTGGACCGACTTGCTACTGTTTGCAACTTGGGAAATGGGATCCATGAACTTTGTTATGTTCAATATTTTTGCTAACTGGACCGACTTGCTACTGTTTCCGAATTTGGAAATGGGATCCGTGAACTTTGTTACGTTCGATATTTTCGCTAACTGGAGCGACTTGCTACTGTTTGCAACTTGGGTGTTGTTGCTGGAAAATGGGCTCCATGGAGCCTTAGTACGTTTGTTATTTTCGACTTGACTGCTTGTGTGTGGGAAATGTTATGCGCTAAATTATTAGAATTTTCAAACAAATATTCTAATTAATTCATTCTAATTAATCTTGAAAGACATACAAATGTGTTAAAAATGTTAATGTTTTTTATTAAACATAATACATATGAAATATTAAAACTTGACGATAGGCTGAAATTTTATTTTATTGATACTGCTCTATAATAATTATATATTATTATAGTATCATGCGATCGTGTACGAATGTTTTTGTGCACAATCATAATTTCCTTATAAAAATTACTGAATCAAGTCGTGGGCTGAAATGACTATTCTTAGAATTATGCGCGGGTCGAATCGACCCCAGCTAAATTCAATACCAAGTTAGCAACACGGTTTTCAGTGAAGTGGGCCAAACCATTCGTCTGCGTGGGCCAAAACGACTGGCCCGAACCATCCGTCGGCCAAACTATGTCTATGCGGGACCCAAATTTGATGCTGGTGACTATAAATTATAATTTGTACACATTTATGAATTATTATGCCTATTAAATCCATCCGACCCCTTCCCGATGTTACGGTCATCAGCCAAACTTTCATTGAAGCGCGATGTTTTGCCCCTAACTGTAAATACCGGTAAGCGATTGAAACACGGAGCAGCAACGTTGTTCGGTGAATAGGATAGGTGTCCTGGCATAAGGCTAAGCCTAAGCCTAGGCCACAATGATATCATAGACATCTGACATAGTCATAGTATTCATTGGCAACCGTGACAACTAACATATTCTGTTGGAATGCATGAGTTTACCGAGGAGCCAATATCGCATAATTATTTGTGGTTCGATTATGGTGTAATCTGTGTATCTCTCTCCACAGACACGAACGCATATTCCAGCATGCACAAGAACTAGAGCATCTCTTATCTTCGACCTACCTTTTTCAACGTCTCCATGTTTATCTGTGTTTTGCTACTTAGCGTAGTCACCGAGCATGTCAAAGCGAGGCTCCACAACCAACACCCTCTAACGTATAATGCTAGAAACACTTAACACGTGTTATGATCACCAGGTGACACTACCTTCAACAACAAACCCTAGCAACCAGCGATTGATCAACATAATGGATAATAAAAACACAGTATATTCATAGATTTCATGACAGTTTAGTTCAATGCTGTATTCACTGGAACAGTAAATAAACTTGGAACATTACGATATGTTTAAACGATCAAATAACTAGACCACTACTTTAAACAAATTATATGATTTAAAAGACAGCAAACGTTTAACAATCACAACGTTTCACATTTCTTTCAAACAACCCTTTGGAATTGTAATTGTGTTTGTCAGTTATTTGATGAACTTTACATCTTACAGAAATTACACGAAAAAAATTCATAAATGTTTAATTTCAAAATTAGGCTTAATATTGAAATGTTACAAACTAACAAATTTACTCACCTTTCAGAAACTTTGATGTACAACATAGCAATACAGATTTCTATGCATCTATATGCACTTTCTTGTATAACCGTTTTTTGCCGAAACAGGTCCAACAAAACATATTAACGGAAAGCACCATAGATACTTACGATAAATAAAGTAAATAACTACGGTCCGGTGGCGTTCCGATGTCCGCGATTTAGGCAAGCAACATCCACAAACTCCACGTGTGTATAGATCGTGATACGTGCAGCAGAAATACTTTGTGAAATCGGTTAGTAAACGACACAAATTCGTTTTTAAGCGGCCGACTTGTGTGTTGCAGATGCTGGGTAATCCCAGATGATGTTATGGTTATTTGGTGTACAAAGGTTTACATATTGAACCACAAGGTAATGTGCCCAGCATATCCACTGGCACTGCCCTGGCGCTGCCACCGTCGCACCGATACGGCGCCGCCGACAGACACTGAAACTGTCGGAACTAAACGTCAAAAATAATAAATAACATGTTGGTGCCACATTTCAACAAAAACATTTCTTGCTAGATTGTCATCGATTACACGTGTAATTTATACACAACGTTTGTATTCGTCTGCGGATTGCACTTGCTGCTAAACTAATGCAGGAAGCTAAAACTAGCTTACAAGTGACAGGTGTGGCGTAAAAATAAGGCCATGGCAAAACCTGCAAGTGAGAATGTGATTATTTTGTCGCACCTGACTTCACATTGCAGACATGACCATAAGGGGTCATGCCTCAGTTAGACTTTCTGGTGTGTTACGAATGTAGGCATAGTAAGTTTGGATATTGGAAGTTTTAAAAATCATAATCTTACATAAGTGCATTTGAGGGGTGTCGGATGTTTCGGCCCATAACCTGTTTGGCCCATGGGCTGAACCAACCGTTTTCGCAACTGGTGAATCGCGAGGTGTTTTTGTTGATGGGCTGAATCAACCGTGTATGCAACCAGTGCTGGAAAGTGGGGCCCGTGGACCTTATTACGTTCATTATTTTTGACAACTTGCGAGTTGTAACTGGGAAGTGTGATGTGATATGCTAAATTATTAGCGTTTTCGAATCTTGAAAAACGTACAGATGCGTTAAAATTTAAATTGTTTTTTATTAATCATATATACAGATGAAGATGCAAAACAAGGTTAAAACTTGATAGTAGGCAAGTCAGTTGGTTTAATCATCAAATTAAACTGGTAATCAATAAAAGCATTTTAATACATAGATAATGCCAAATATACCAAAGTGTAAACATTATGTAAAAAAAGTAAAAAATCTAACAGTATTAGCTGTTTAGCTGATAACCTTGAATTTAAAAGTAAATTAATATTATTATCTCAAATATATGTTAATATATAATATATGTAATGAATAAGATATATTATATGTAATATATAATATCACTATGATATAAAATTTCAATAGTCGTAGAATTGTCAGTTGCCTAATCAAGTTATAAACATATCCCAATTTTGATGATAGTATAGCTAGTTGATAACCTAAAATTTATTATGTCATACCCGTTATCTTATGGATAGTGCTACAATAATTATATATTTCTATATTAGTGTGTGCATATGTTTTTGCGCGCAATCATAATTAAATTTTTTTCCACCACTTAGAATTCTGCTACTAGCGTGGACCAAATTGACCGTAGCTGAATTCAATAGCGATTCAGCAAAGTGGGCTGAACCATCCGTCTGCGTGGGCCGAAACGACTAGGCCAAACCATCCGTCGGCGTGGGCCAAACCCGTCATGGGCTGAACCATCCGGGACCCCATTTGAGCAGGGATTTTGCCAGATTTGCTGGTGGAAGCTGTTGAGGATGAAACTGAAATGGTGAATTTTTATATGATTTTAATAGGCGGAAGGATATTTGTGATGTTTTTACCACTAGACACATGTGCGCCGTAATTCATGCCAATATTAGTAAACGAAAAAATTTATGTGTTTCACATAAACAGGCATATTACAAGTAACAAGAGTTAGAAATGTGTAATTTAGACAAAACTCGACCAGCACGTCAGTGGGATGATGACAGCGGCTGGTAAAATCTTTTTGATTTCTTATAATCATGCAAAACGTTAACATGGTCACCAATGGGAAATGTAACTGTAGGCTGAACCCATAACTACGTACTTCAACAAAAAATAAATGTCATGATATAACATTGGAAATTGATTTACATTAAAGGTAACATCCCCAGGAACCAGAACTGTTTATTTTATTAATATATCTTTATTAGATCCAAAGATATTATTTTTAATACTGCCAAAAATCGAGAATTTTTTTGATCTCGTGTACACAGAAAATGCTCTCATTTTTGTGCTTTCTTTTATTTATATTTTTTAAATGCAATAACTTTTTTATTTGTACATATATTTTTAATCGTTTGTTCAGGGTTTGAAAACACATTAATTAGGATCATTATTATACATCACCCAGTCATTTATCATTAATAGTAACTCAATTAATAAGTCAACATTAGCTAATTAGCACACAAAGTCAACAGATTGTTAAATTGTTTTTCACACCCCCATTAATTAAGATAAGTGTGAAAATTCACATAATATATTAGGTCATAAAAAAAATCTTGCAACTTGGTTATGAGAGATAACTATGTGTATACAGCAATTTTGTCCAGTGTTAGCTTGTCAGTTGTCCAAAACGTCTTTTTGTAGTTAAATAATTAATTATAACTGTTTTAAAAGTATCAATAAAATAAATAAATGTTATTGTGATTTAGAATATAAATCTCTTGCACAAAGTTTTTAAGATTTTTTCTAAGTCAATGAAAAATTGCATTATTTTCAAAAAAATATAGTATATTTTTAGGCTCTAGATAAAACAGATGGTATTGGCTTTGTAGTGATTTCAATTCAGAGAAAGGTACATAAGTCATGATTTCATTCTGGAGATTTACTCTCAATGTCACATATCCGTAAAACTTCACAATGTTGCGTATCTCTAAAACCACATTTCGCATTCAAATGGAATAACGATTCCCCCCCCATGTACTAATTTCGACCTATAAAACACGTTAAAAACAATGACATGTTCTGAAGAATTTTCTAATTTATGCTACTTGCATTAGAAACACGCATATGCCGTCTAATCAACGTTTGTCAGTTTTATTTTGGTCCAATTTTGATAAGAAAAAAATGACCAAGAAAGTTAACTTAACGCTTTCCAAGGTGTCATCTAAGCTGACAAAACATGAATGAGATTTCGGTGATCACTGCGGCATTAATCATGAATGTATTTTCGCGCACGTGGAACGACCGAGGCAGCGTATTTTGTTGAAGTATCTGCCATAACATGATTGATCACTCTTGGGTAACATTTGCTTTAAGGTCCGTAAAAACAGTGAAGTTTTTGGTGGATTCTATGGAAATGTATATTCACAATATTCTAATTGGATTCAGGATGCCTATGTCAAATAAGTGAATATATAGTATTGTTATATTAACTATGATTCGGTTCCATGCAGATTTGACAACATCAGACAACAGTATGTTTAGCAAAACAGCACCAGCAGTGACGGAATCGTCAATCCAGGATATTGGCAGAATTCTCATTGACACCACACAGCCATTGAAGGCACGATTCCGGGCTTTATTCACACTGAAGAACATAGGTGGAGCCACTGCCATTGACTGCATTGCACTGTGCTTCGCCGATTCCTCAGCCCTGTTGAAACATGAGTGTGCTTACTGTCTTGGTCAGATGCAGGACGAGCGGGCGCTGGGTGTTCTCAGTAGCGTATTGAGAGACCAACAGCAGGAGGCGATCGTCAGGCACGAAGCAGGTTAGTGAAACATACCCAAGTCATGCAGATAGATTTCCAGTGATTTGTGGATGATGCACCTTGTGAGATGACGGAGTCTTGGGGACATCTGTGATTATCTAAATCGGGAGTTGCCAAACTTTCTTGGCTCAAGACCCACAGCATGTCTGCATTCTGGCTGAGCCCTCCCCAACCCCGCTTTGTGCGTAGAGGTCCCTGTCCCCAGTTAGGGGTCCCTGTCCCCGGGTAGGGGTCCCTGTCCCCAGGTTGAGGTCCCTGCCCCTGGGTAGAGGGTCCCCGTCCCCAGTTAGGGGTCCCTGTCTGAGAACCCCTGATCTAAGTGTAGGATGGTTGTCTATTGAAACTGTTACTAGATCATGTTACAAAAGGTGTGGTTACTATATACATAAATTTATACGATTCACTGACAAAATATACTTCATCTGCACAATGCTATGCACATTCACCATTTTCCAAACAACAATAGCATTTCTATGTGGTAAAATGCAGTTTCTTGTTACTTACAGTAGATAATGTTTAGGATAGAAATGCTGTTTGCCCTCCCTAAGTGCTTGTCTGTCTGTAGGTGTGTCATGAGTGTGGGAGAGAACTGTTTGGTAACTGACATTTGCCTTTCTGTAGGGGAAGCCCTCGGTGCCATTGGCAGCTTGACATCACTTGATGTGTTGAAAGAATATTGTCATAACGACAACAGAGCCGTAAGTGGGGCAGTTAGTTCTCTTTATAAAATAACGTTTTCAGCTTACACTTGCAACAATTTTCATATTTACAATATTTAAAACAAATAACTTCCAAAAGTCTAAAATGGCTTTCTTTAAAATGTCACAGCACCAGTATTTGTTGTGTCTTAAAAAGCATTGTTTTTCTCCAGAATTTATACCTAACAGAAATACATTGTGTTGCATTAAAAATAAGAAATCCGTTGCAAATAATAGTAAACAAGTTCTTCGGTTGAACAAATATTCCTATCTGTTGTGTTGCTGCACAGAACTCTATGGTTGCTTACCAGGTCAAAGACTCGGTTCCCAAGTCAAGTCTATGTACCAAGAACTTTTAGAAAACCGTGGGTGAAAACTGAAGTCATTTTAGTTTGGTTGTGTGGAAGAGGATGTGTAAAATTGTCAGTGGTGATTTATTAAGTAATAATATATTGATGGATCAAATTGTTACATCTGCCTTGTAGATAGCAGAGACATGCACGTTAGCCGTGGATCGCATCAAGTGGCTGCACAGTGACAAGGCCGCCAGTGAAACCCTCTCCCTCAACCCCTATAGCTCCGTTGACCCCGCCCCTCCAGCCATCGACCAGGACGTCAAGTCACTCAAGACAACCCTGCTTGATGAATCACTGCCACTGTTCGAGAGATACCGTGCCATGTTTGCACTTCGCAACATTGGCAGCGAGGATGCCATATTGGCCCTGGCTGAAGGTAGGTAGGCAACACGCGTTGTGTGTTTTGTCAGGATTTTATTGTATTCTTTATTAACTGCCCACTTTCAGTTCTTGAAACGGATACACATTTTTTTCTCAAAAAGATGTGTTTAATTGTTTGGTCCCTACCAGGGACATATGCAAAAAACCAATTGTCTCTACTCAGTTGTTTGTTAAGGGGGTCTTAAAATAATAAAATTGTAAAAAAAAATGGATGTCTAAAATAGAGGTTAAGAGGTTTCAGTAAACGTTTTAAGATAAAACAACCATTTCTTCACAAATTCTAGTTGAAATACTAAATAATCAGATTAATAAAAGAGTTTTTCATTTATTTGGAGATGTTTCATGATTTAAAACAATATTGTAAATATGACAAAAATACCCACAAAATGCCATCTTGTGTAATTTTTAGAAACCCCCAAACAAATAAATGGCTCATAAATATGACATTGTCACTGGTTATCCCACAGGCTATTTTGGTTAACATCAACAAATTACAGTGGCTACAGGACCAGGTTTTTAGCAGAATTTTTAATGACAGCCAAAAGTTACCAAACGTTTTTGACACAATCCCTCTACCATTCCTTCCATAACCCAGTGTGATTTGACATTGACATTGAATTAACAGAAATGTCAATAGATATGCGTATCGTGCTTGAAATGTGATATTATTCACTGACGTGTTACATATTGTTGACAAAACATAACAGCCATTTTTAATATTGATATGCCCCCTTAATTTTGCCGCCACAAGAGCCCTTGAACCAACATTTGTAACGTGTTGTCGTCTATCAAGATTGGATTATGCCAGCCCAGTGTTAGGGCACATGGTCAGTTGTTAACACGTGCACAAGATCATTGATTGGCCCGTTATCCGGCGGGGTCGCCAGGTCACAACTACCAGTGTGTTCAGTTATGGTGTCAACAGCAGAATAAACTAACTTAACCAAAGATTAAGAAAAAGTTCATTTAGGTAGGCATCGTACTGCAATGTTCTGGAGCACATGTGGTTATTACTATGGAAACATCATCAGTGTTTCCAAGAAGTCGGGGATTTCCCAGAGGACTAGATTTTTAAAGGATGGATTGGCGAAATATGACATTAGTGCCAGGTGATTGTTTGTGGTGTCGACGTTCAGTTCAATATTTCCTAGCATGTTATAAGGAGGGGAAAAAAATCAATTGACACGTTAGCCACCCCAGCTACCTTGTTTTAAATATATAATTGGCCCACGTTTTGTTGACAAGAACATTGTAATTTTCAGCTTGTTTTAAAAGGGGTTACTGTTGACACAAACATCGTTTGTTGCAGTTTACAGTAATGTGTTTTGATGACAGTGGTAATTTGAACATTGTCAGTTGTTGTGTCATATAAAGTAACACTTTGCACAAGTTTGCAGATGTGAACATTATCATTGTAGGTCTTGAGTTTGCTGGTAGTGCACTGTTTCGTCACGAAGTGGCCTACATCCTGGGCCAGACTCAACATACGTCGGCTGTGTCTCAACTCGACCAAAGTCTGCGCAAGACGAGTGAGAGCGCTATGGTGCGGCATGAATGTGCCGAGGCCTTGGGTGCCATAGCAACACAGGAGTGTACACACGCACTCGGCGAGTTTGTGCAAGATGACGAACGGTTGGTTCGTGAGAGCTGCGAGGTGGCGCTGGACATGTGCGACTACGAGAGTAGCGGTCAGTTCCAGTATGCTGACGGACTCGATACAGTGATACACGTTGGTAACACACTGACGCAAAGTGTCGGTATAAATGATGGTACTTCATAATGCTTAAAGTAATTGTTTTCTCTAATGTTACGATGTGCATCTTAATGTTCATATTTATTCTGTGCTTCCTGTTTCTGTCCTGTTGTTTGAGTCAAAGCATGTTTTGTGTGCGTCTGTTGGCTTCAAGACAATGATAGAAGATTTGTTTAACATGCGATGTCCACAAAAGATAATCATGGCACCTGGTGGACCTAATCCACTGTTTAATTTCCTGTTGGAAACAATTATATTATTAGTGATTTATAAAAATATATAATAATAATAATAACACTTATTTATATAGCAACTTATATCTGGATATACAATCTGTTCAGAGGCACTGAAAATAAAACATTGATAAAATAATTATTATAATAAAATGTTTAAATCAATATAATAGTAATGCTTACATATAGGTGAGTTATTTGTCAATTGTATTACCCAAGTTACTCCTTAGTTACTACATATAATAACAACAGAATACCAAATTTTAAAATCAGTTTGTAAGGAAAAACTTATCTAAAATAAAGAGAATTGAACCAAGACAATTTATTCAAACTTTTGACGGATGTCGCATAACATAATTAATATTCCATAGCGATCAGCAAAATGGAGTGCAATCTCAAATTGTATGAATAGCACAATTTTATTACAGAATAACGCCAATGTTCATAATTTAGCGCGATACTATGGTGTATCACAAAAAGCACAACATTCTACATAATAACAAAAACCACACATTAGTTCCTAAGCCAGTTATTCCAATGCAATTTTAGCGTAAAAGTTAGATGGACAGAATTTGGACAATTGCTTCACATTATAAATATTCATTAGTATTCAGTTGACTATCAAAACGGACTGGTAATTTTTTTTCAAAGATGTAACCAAATAACTCCATATTTAGCATGTGTACTGAAAAAAATGATATTTAAAATATATATAAAATATAGGAATATTCTTTTTGCCAACCACATGTTTGCAAGTGTACCCAGACAAACAAAATAGATGCAGTAAGTATTTAGTGTCATCAACACCACTGGGTAAGAAACTTCGACACAGTACTTATGGCAACCGACATTAGTAGCACTAAAGTTGCATGACAGTTTCGCAATATCTGTTATGTTTATGACAACTCACATCAGCCATGTTACAGCTATATGACAACTCACATCAGCCATGTTACAGCTGTATGACAACTCACATCAGCCATGTTACAGCTGTATGACAACTCACATCAGCCATGTTACAGATGTATGACGTTTTGGATAGACATTCATCATAAGTCCATAACAACATCATGGTAGTGACACTAATGTATAACATTAATCACAAAGTCCATTATGACAACCAACATAAGTGACACTTAACTTGACACTGGGTAGGACATGTTAAGATGACCGTTATACATGACAGGTGCGACGTAACTTCTGTTCCTACATGATTTCTGTCCTGACATGTACACTGACATGTTGGTGATTTAACTACAACATTTGGAGAATACCAGGTGATATTTGAACTGAGTTTTATTTAAAGTAAGTGTAGCTGCCACTAACTATGACATTTCAACAATCCTAAATCTGATGCATTCAAGTTTTAGTGTGGACAATTTACTATTCCCCAAAATAACCACTACTGCGTAATTCTAACACTGGTGCACATAACTGAAATGTAGCAAAGAAACAGTTCTCTGATTGGAATCTTACATAACCTTTAGGTTTTATCATCTGAGTGAAATATTACTTGATTTAATAACAACAGTGTAGCTGTGTATGCAAAGTAACTGACCAGTTAACATAGAACCAAACATACAGTTTCACCACAAGTGTATTTGTATATAAATCGATAGAAAAACAAGGTTCTGTTCTGCTACCTGTGTATTACAAAAAGGCACTTGAAAAGCATCTATTCACAACCATAGATCATACGTGTACTGTACAAAGCCCTCAAATCACATTATAGTTTTATGAGATTTCATACCCATTTGCTACCTGGCCAGGGCCCTCTATGTCTGCAGAAAATATATAAAAATACCACTGAGAGAAAAACAGCAACATCTTATGATAAAATAATTTGAAATAGGACCACTTCTCAAGATAACTAGTACAAGTCTACAACAAGCAGTCCCAGAGAAATCTCAGTTTACATACAATACTTGCTATTTTTATACATTGTTATTCTACAACATTTATATGTTCATATCCAAAGCTACAGTAGCTGCTTCAATCCAAAAACAAGAACAGTCTCCTTATACTAAACTGCCCCGATTCAAAACTAATTATTATTACACATTGTTATTTCACAACATTGGAGATTATATCAGATATAACAAATTGATCATTAAGCAAACACCATGGCACGTCAGACTTGCAGGGCACCCCAAATATCATACCCTAAAACGGTTGGCCTAGGGGTGGCCCTCAGAGAAGCACTGCCTACACCTAGATTAAACATCTCTCATATCAAACAATGAGCAACTACAAATGAGCAGACACAACACTGGGTTTCTTAATTATAAATATATATGCGAGTATAGTATAGATATTTAGTATATTTACAGTGGAAGTTGCAAATCATGGGCACACATGTGCAGACCTATTTAAAGGTATAAAATTTGATCACTTGTCGTAAAATCTTGTTATATGTTATATAATATAAACTATCTGTTCTAACATCCTGACTGTCCACAGGTATTTTAATGGACCACAATTGTTGATCTAATTTTACAGTTATCTGTTTAATTTAATTTGGATGTTTTGACTGGAACAGTTTACATACTGACCGGCAATGTCGATATTCATTATCGGATAATGGTCAAATTATATTTGAAAAATTGTGGTTTATTTAATTTTGGACCGTCAGTATTTTTGAGAAGAAAATCTAGTTATGCAGATATAGTTCATACCATAAAACATGATTTTATGATAAAAACGATCAGATTTTGTGTCTTTAAAATTTATTGTCCACCACATCCAAGGGACAGCACCCTGGACAGAAGTCATTGGCGTTGTCCACCATGTGCAGCGTCCAGTGTATCTCAGCGTTTCCCTCTCACTGGCGTGTACTGCTGCAGCTCTGTGTCCGTAGCAGGAGTACTTCGAGGAGACAGTGCGTGATTTGTCTTCTTCACGTACTCCTGAGAGGCAACAAAACAACATGAATTCTGTTCACACAAGACATTCACAACTGATGAATAAATCTATTCATAACAGTATTCCACAGAGGTCATGAATAAATAAGTAGAGAGAGATACGCACTCCTCAGGAACATGCACTGACGATTGGTTGCCATTTCATTGTTTGCTATGGTCTGTACGTACAGGTCAGTGGGTTATTTTAGGCCATTGGCCTGTGTTGGTACCCACATCCCAGACTGGTCCAGTAGCAGTCTAGGCAGGCATTAAACTGGGGGACTGTCTTCTTATGGACTACACACTTTAAAGTTTACAAAAACATATTTCTGGTGAATGTTTACATATTTTAAATATTCAATATCAATACACTGCAAAACCAAGTTTCTGCTTTATCTGTGCCTGATTAAACTCATTTGATAAAACCTTCCTCTATTTTAAGTTGCAAGTATACGTTACACAATATAACCCACATGCAAAAACAGGCAACTGAAAAATGCCACAAATTAAATTACCAGAGTATGTAAAATAAATAAATTCAGCACTATGTAGGATCCAATTAAAATGCATGTTACAAAAGAAGAATAAAAATATATTTACTGCACTAAAATATGTGAGTAATAATTCAGAAAGAATCATCCATGTTAAAACTTCAAAGCAACAGCCCCAAACATCTGCGTTCAAAAAACTTGACAATCTCTGGAAGAGGGACATGTTCAATTTAAAAAAAATTATATATGCACAAATCAAGCCACATTTTTCTCACATCTGTTAATTAGTATGAATAAAGGAGGGTGTTTATAAGGCTAAAAAGCCTTATTTACAGTTAAATTATTACTGTATTGGAACCCAAAGATCCAGGCAAGTAATATAATACTGTCTCCAATGTTCAAGCATACTGAAGGTACGATAAGCTGTTTCAAGCTAGTGTGCAGAAGCCCCCAAAACCGTGCAATTTGTCGTTACTAACATTACTTGTCTCTTGTTTTTATTTATATAAACTAGCAATACTGAGTAAAGTATGTTCTTGTTTTGAAGATATTTAATAGCTAATGAATGATTTACATTATATGGTGTTTTATGCCAGTTGCTATTAGCACAGTTCTGTGGCCTCCTGCCCACACACACAGTTGCCTCCTGGTGACACACAGCGGACTCCTGACCACACAGTGGCCTCCTGACCACATACAGTGGACTCCTGACCACATACAGTGGACTCCTGACCACATACAGTGGCTTCCTGACCACATACAGTTGCCTACTGACCACATACAGTGGCTTCCTGACCACATACAGTGGCCTCCTGACCACATACAGTGGCCTCCTGACCACACAGTGGCCTCCTGACCACGTACAGTGGCCTCCTGATGCAAGGAACAACTTTGAAATCTCAATACTGATCAATGGCCTTAGGAAGTATATAAAGAACATCATAAGGGTATATATGAATTTTTTTGGCCAAATCCCAATATGTTCCATATAGCCATATAGGTTAATGTGGTGGATAACTGGATGAATATTGTTTAAAACAAAACGGGGAAACATGGAAATGGGTATTTATGTGCAAGTGATCTTTACCAACCACCAACCAACCAGCAGCTGACAAATGTACATAAAAAGCAACAAAAGCTGATAAAGTGATCATAGATTAATTAATCATGTTAATCTTGACTGGGCTATTTGTGAAAAGCATTAATTAACATTTATGTATAAAAATTATCTGGTATTGCATGCAACTGATCCAATGAAAATGAAGCATATTTGGGCAAATGTTCCCAATTCTTTGTGCAACTTGTAATGAACATATACAAAAACTTATTCTTACACACATATCTATGACTTCCAAGATGATATCCCTAGATCAATTGGGACCATATTTATGATGACCCATGTTATTAATAATGTTTGTACAGAATGTTTAATAACTTTATCACTCATTAATAATATTGAATTGTGATATCTGCCAAACCAATATTCAGATTTCCAAGGGATCAGATTTGTGTAAGGCCCTCCATAGACATACTAACTTTTAGTTGCCAACAGTTCGTCTGCCGACAAATAATTGGCACCTACCCATCGGCCAACCAATTTTTCAGATGCCAGATGTCCACAAACAGTGTTGCCAACTGTTGGTGCATGGAGAACTTGCACATAACAACTACACTGAATTGCCAACTGTTGGTGCATGGAGAACTTGCACATAACAACTACACTGAATTGCCAACTGTTGGTGCATGGAGAACTTGCACATAACAACTACGCTGAATTGCCAACTGTTGGTGCATGGAGAACTTGCACATAACAACTCTGTTGGTGCATGGAGAACTTGCACATAACAACTACGCTGAATTGCCAACTGTTGGTGCATGGAGAACTTACACATAACAACTATACTGAATTGCCAACTGTTGGTGCATGGAGAACTTGCACATAACAACTATGCTGAATTGCCAACTGTTGGTGCATGGAGAACTTGCACATAACAACTATGCTGAATTGCCAACTGTTGGTGCATGGAGAGCTTACACATAACAACTACGCTGAATTGCTAACTGTTGGTGCATGGAGAACTTGCACATAACAACTACACTGAATTGCCAACTGTTGGTGCATGGAGAGCTTACACATAACAACTACACTGAATTGCCAACTGTTGGTGCATGGAGAACTTGCACATAACAACTACACTGAATTGCCAACTGTTGGTGCATGGAGAGCTTACACATAACAACTACACTGAATTGCCAACTGTTGGTGCATGGAGAACTTACACATAACAACTACGCTGAATTGCCAACTGTTGGTGCATGGAGAGCTTACACATAACAACTACACTGAATTGCCAGCTGTTGATGCATGGAGAACTTGCACATAACAACTACACTGAATTGCCAACTGTTGGTGCATGGAGAGCTTACACATAACAACTACACTGAATTGCCAACTGTTGGTGCATGGAGAACTTACACATTACAACTACGCTGAATTGCCAACTGTTGGTGCATGGAGAGCTTACACATAACAACTACACTGAATTGCCAACTGTTGGTGCATGGAGAACTTACACATAACAACTACGCTGAATTGCCAACTGTTGGTGCATGGAGAGCTTACACATAACAACTACACTGAATTGCCAGCTGTTGGTGCATGGAGAACTTGCACATAACAACTACACTGAATTGCCAACTGTTGGTGCATGGAGAGCTTACACATAACAACTACACTGAATTGCCAACTGTTGGTGCATGGAGAACTTACACATAACAACTACGCTGAATTGCCAACTGTTGGTGCATGGAGAGCTTACACATAACAACTACACTGAATTGCCAACTGTTGGTGCATGGAGAACTTACACATAACAACTACGCTGAATTGCCAACTGTTGGTGCATGGAGAGCTTACACATAACAACTACACTGAATTGCCAACTGTTGGTGCATGGAGAACTTGCACATAACAACTACACTGAATTGCCAACTGTTGGTGCATGGAGAGCTTACACATAACAACTACACTGAATTGCCAGCTGTTGGTGCATGGAGAACTTGCACATAACAACTACACTGAATTGCCAACTGTTGGTGCATGGAGAGCTTACACATAACAACTACACTGAATTGCCAACTGTTGGTGCATGGAGAACTTACACATAACAACTACGCTGAATTGCCAACTGTTGGTGCATGGAGAGCTTACACATAACAACTATGCTGAATTGCCAACTGTTGGTGCATGGAGAACTTGCACATAACAACTACGCTGAATTGCCAACTGTTGGTGCATGGAGAGCTTACACATAACAACTACACTGAATTGCCAACTGTTGGTGCATGGAGAACTTGCACATAACAACTACGCTGAATTGCCAACTGTTGGTGCATGGAGAACTTGCACATAACAACTATACTGAATTGCCAACTGTTGGTGCATGGAGAACTTACACATAACAACTACGCTGAATTGCCAACTGTTGGTGCATGGAGACCTTACACATAACAACTACGCTGAATTGCCAACTGTTGGTGCATGGAGAGCTTACACATAACAACTACGCTGAATTGCCAACTGTTGGTGCATGGAGAGCTTACACATAACAACTATGCTGAATTGCCAACTGTTGGTGCATGGAGAGCTTACACATAACAACTACACTGAATTGCCAACTGTTGGTGCATGGAGAGCTTACACATAACAACTACACTGAATTGCCAACTGTTGGTGCATGGAGAACTTACACATAACAACTACGCTGAATTGCCAACTGTTGGTGCATGGAGAACTTACACATAGCAACTACGCTAAATTGCCAACTGTTGGTGCATGGAGAGCTTACACATAATAACTACACTGAATTGCCAACTGAAAAAGTACCTAGTTGCCAACATGTTGGCAACTGAAGAATCGGTATGTGTATAGCGGGCTTTTAAGGCAACACAAGAGACGGTATCAAACAAACATTTTCAACACATGAAATATTATACACCAACACCTCCACCATATATGCTCACATATGAAACATTAGTTAACTTAAGTAATTCAAGTCTTAAGTATCACCCACACGTTTTGAAGTCATGGTTAAAGTTTGGAATGTGGAAACATCTTCTGGACATTTGAGGATTTGTTCGAAACGAACATGGATGTTTTGGATCGTATATTCAAATGAACAGAATACCTTTGTTTAGTGACTACCAGGTAAGCAGTTTTCACTTGCCCAATGGTCAGGTAATTTTTACCACATCAAGGGGTAAACCATGTATATTACAATTATTTTAGATACATAATCATCATGTTGCAAAAAGTAGAAACAACAGAACATGGGGAGAATCTGCAAGTTTTCTTTCAAAACTGGAATGCCAAAAAAACAAGTGGAAATTTCAAAATAGTAGGTGAGTCCAGCCTTCCCAAATGACAATACAGTATATGGTGTTGTGTACAGTTTAAAGCTAAAAAAATATGATCCAATCACAAACGTGCCAATAATCAGGTGCAGCAAATACGTAAGCAGCTGATGCCTAAGTTAAAGAAGGACACGTTAGTACAATGAACACACACACAACAATGAAGCCTCCCCAAAACATAGACAGCACCAAACTTTGCCTCGTTGGCAGCAAGCCTCTAAGGCAGACACCATGTAATATTTAAACTTTCCATGCTCGGAGTTCGGGTTCAAAAGCTCATCCCACTAAACAAGTTATTGAATTGTATTTCTATGCACTCTATATGATGTACGACTGTACTATTAAATGTGGGCATTGGTTCAAATGCAGTCATGTTAATACAAGCTGTTATTGGGGGGGGGCTATTTTGTGAGAACTCACCCTGAGTGAAACCGAACTAGTATTTTCCAAAAAACAAACATAGAATATTGTTGGGTATACAATCAAACCTGTCTTAAGTGGGAGGTCAAAAAGTGGTCTCTTAATACAGGTTGTATCTTAACATGGTACTTCGGGCGGTCGCTTAATGCAGGTGGTCACCTGAGCAGGTTTGTCTGTAGTCGATGATGAGCAGTCAGTGTTAATAAAAAGGGCAATGAGCCAAATAAGTGACCATCAAATAAGTGACCATCAACTGGTGCAGGCTTCCATAACAAAACGAACTCTTCTAGAAAGTTATTTCACCCAGGCTGATGAGAATGGTGAGAGATGAAGGAAAGGATTACATCATTCACACAGCAGTCCGCAGAGAAGGCTCCTGTTCATCAGTGGTGGCAGTGACATGCGCCGCACGCTTGGGAGAAATACGGTCTAGCGTCTCGCTCGAACTCTGCACATAGCCCTAAGAGAGGAAGTGAGAAACATGACACAGCAGCACATAAACACACAGTATTTCCAGCCATCACATTAACGCCCATTTACACGAGCAATTTTTGTCTGATTATGCATTACGACATGATGACGAAACTGCGACCTATTGACGACTCATACCAATCCCAACTTGAGCTTTAATGAAAGGTCACAATGGGTACACCTGCACTCGGTCGCAGCAGTTGCTGATTGGCTACTGCTTCAAAGATCACATCCAACTGTCGTAATATTGGACCCAGTCCCAGCTCTATGGCACAATTGTTGTCAGATATTTTCCTCGTTAATTGGTCTCTTAAGGGTGTTTATACGAACACTTTTATCCGATTATGTCATATGACATACAGGCAGTGTGTGGAACAGGGAGCTCCCTGGGTAAAAGAGAGCTCCCTGGGTAGTAAGAGAGCTCATTGTGAAAGTGGATTCACAGGTCAGACAATGATTTAATAATCTGCTGAGGATACTGCTCACTACAGAACACTTTTTCCAATGGCATGTTGTGAACTTGTGAAAGTGAATCTAGCAATAATAATTATTCAAAGTATTACACATGCATTTGATTGTGCATTTGGTTGTGCATTTGACAAAACAAATGTTTGTAGGTCATATTCAAGTGCAAATGTTTAAGGTATGCATTCAAATGCAAATGCATTTACAATTTTATGGAGGCATTTGAATGTGCATTCAAATGCTCAACATTCAAATGCACATTTAAATGCACTTGCTTTTGTTAACAAGCCTGATTACAACACACAACAGCCATACAGTAGGCAAATAATTAATGTAAACTAATGTAAACTAATGAACAAAGTTCTGATTTAAATCAGATCTGTAAAAAACTACACTCTAGTATAGCAAATACAGGCAGTGTAAGATACAGAGAGCTCCCTTGATAGAAAAGAGCTCCTTGAATAGGAGAGAGCTCCCTGGGTACAAGACAGCTCCCTTGGTAGGAGAGAACTCCCTTGGTAGAAGAGAGCTCTGTAGATAAAAGATAGCTCCCTGTGTACAAGATAGCTCCCTATGTAGCACTGTGTAGAAGAGAGCTCCCTGGGTAGGATAGCTCCATGTGTAGAAGAGAGCTCCCTGGATAGGAGAGCTGCATGTGTAGAAGAGAGCTCCTTGGTAGGAGTGAGACTAGGTAACATGTCCTGTACTGACCATAAGTGATGAGCCCATGTAGTAAGCACGACCATCTGTGCCATCATTCATCTGTGTGTCTTCACAGAAGCACAGCAGCAATGTGTCAATCACCATCTGTCAATCAGCAACCGTCAATCAAAATCTACCCATTGACAATATCACCTGTCAGTCAATTATTTCTCATCTACAACTACCAATCAACAACGATTCATCATTAGTCTGTGAACATAAATTGTAGTATACATAAGTTGTCAATGAACAATTGTAAATCAACAGTTGCCAATAATAATATTATACTTCACCTAGATGGTAATCAGTGAACTGGAAACGACTGACTACAAGTATAAATGGTTAACAATTAAGTGGAAATTGACATCAAGTTTAGTATGTGCTTAAAATAGTCAACAGTCAAATAATAAAAAATATTAAAATTAAATATCAACGTTTCATTAAAAAAAATGTCAGCTGATGAAATAAAATAGTAACTACCGGTGTTCCTGAACATATATAATGAAAACCAATTATGTCATCATGGATTAGTTAAATTTGTTAATGCTAGTAAAAGCAAGAACACAAGAAATGCCCCATTTTATCGTAACAAAACACTTATCTATGCATGTTTGTCTCTTACCAGACTCAAAGGTGAATTTACTGCAATTGTATATTATTTATCAACATCAGTATTGAATCATTGCATACACTGGATACTTGCACAGGATTTAACAACTTAATAAACATGTACACAAGAACAGGTTGTATTGGGCAATCTAGAAGTTCACAAAAATAGAAAGTATTTAAAGCCTTTCCCATTTCTTAGGTTACACAAGTACATATTTTCTTTTTCCATAACAATAATTTATCTTGTGACCTCTGATCTTCAAACTCAAAAAAGTTAATTGGGAAAAATAATTTTTTTTACAGGTCAATACAAAATCCAAGTTCCTCTACAATTAACTGAATACTATCTTTATTTCTATATTTCCAAAATTACCAGACATTGCAAAGATAATCTTTGAAATTCACTTATCATTTGTCCTTTTCTGATTTTCTTAAACTGCAATATTTCTATCACTACATTCAGATTTTCCTCCATTTTGAAACTAAAAATTATGGATTGAGAGGCATCTCTTACCTCGTAGACAGTGAGAAAACAGTGAGCGATGAGGAAGCTGAAGATGCACACAAGGATGACAGGAACAGCATAGTAGTGCAGTGCAGGTATGTTCTGAAAGAGACAGTTACATAGTAGTGCAGTGCAGGTATGTTCTGAAAGAGACAGTTACATAGTAGTGCAGTGCAGGTATGTTCTGAAAGAGACAGTTACATAGTAGTGCAGTGCAGGTATGTTCTGAAAGAGACAGTTACATAGTAGTGCAGTGCAGGTATGTTCTGAAAGAGACAGTTACATAGTAGTGCAGTGCAGGTATGTTCTGAAAGAGACAGTTACATTTGCAAAAACATAGCGTGTACATATGTACAAGTGTACTTACAGACCTTTACAAATGATTTGTACGTATATATACATACATATTGTACAAATATATATACACAGTAATAGAAAGACATGTACTGTACAACCCAGCCTGTTTTCTTGACAAATTATAAAGTTTTGTTATATTTATGTAAAGATCATTCATATAATTGTGTCAGCTAAAAAAAGATGTATTAAAATATGCAAGCCATTTGCAAATATCCACTTGAATATCTGCCTGTAGGACTTGTACAGCAATGCAGTTGGTTGCTACCAACAGCAACATGTGGGCAAATGATAGTGGCGCACCCTGCCATCACATAGTAGCTTCACTTGCTCACATTAGACAAATTTCATTTGCGATTAGCTGTGCATCATATTGCCTCATAACATATTTAATGAGACACATTTTTATTATCATTGTTTCAAAGATTTAAACAGGGCTGTTAATGAGACACATGTTTATTATCATTGTTGCAAAGATTTAAACAGGGCTGTTAATGAGACACATGTTTATTATCATTGTTGCAAAGATTTAAACAGGGCTGTTAATGAGACACATTTTTATTATCATTGTTTCAAAGATTTAAACAGGGCTGTTAATGAGACACATGTTTATTATCATTGTTGCCAAGATTTAAACAGGGCTGTTAATGAGACACATGTTTATTATCATTGTTGCCAAGATTTAAACAGAGCTGTTAATGAGACACATTTTTATTATCATTGTTTCAAAGATTTAAACAGGGCTGTTAATGAGACACATGTTTATTATCATTGTTGCCAAGATTTAAACAGGGCTGTTAATGAGACACGTTTATTATCATTGTTGCAAAGATTTAAACAGGGCTGTTAATGAGACACGTTTATTATCATTGTTGCCAAGATTTAAACAGGGCTGTTAATGAGACACGTTTATTATCATTGTTGCCAAGATTTAAACAGGGCTGTTAATGAGACACGTTTATTATCATTGTTGCAAAGATTTAAACAGGGCTGTTAATGAGACACGTTTATTATCATTGTTGCAAAGATTTAAACAGGGCTGTTAATGAGACACGTTTATTATCATTGTTGCCAAGATTTAAACAGGGCTGTTAATGAGACACGTTTATTATCATTGTTTCAAAGATTTAAACAGGGCTGTTAATGAGACATATGTTTATTATCATTGTTGCCAAGATTTAAACAGGGCTGTTAATGAGACACATGTTTATTATCATTGTTGCCAAGATTTAAACAGGGCTGTTAATGAGGCACATGTTTATTATCATTGTTGCCAAGATTTAAACAGGGCTGTTAATGAGACACGTTTATTATCATTGTTGCCAAGATTTAAACAGGGCTGTTAATGAGACACGTTTATTATCATTGTTGCAAAGATTTAAACAGGGCTGTTAATGAGACACGTTTATTATCATTGTTGCAAAGATTTAAACAGGGCTGTTAATGAGACACGTTTATTATCATTGTTGCAAAGATTTAAACAGGGCTGTTAATGAGACACGTTTATTATCATTGTTGCCAAGATTTAAACAGGGCTGTTAATGAGACACGTTTATTATCATTGTTGCCAAGATTTAAACAGGGCTGTTAATGAGACACGTTTATTATCATTGTTGCCAAGATTTAAACAGGGCTGTTAATGAGATACGTTTATTATCATTGTTGCAAAGATTTAAACAGGGCTGTTAATGAGACACGTTTATTATCATTGTTGCAAAGATTTAAACAGGGCTGTTAATGAGACACGTTTATTATCATTGTTGCAAAGATTTAAACAGGGCTGTTAATGAGACACGTTTATTATCATTGTTGCCAAGATTTAAACAGGGCTGTTAATGAGACACGTTTATTATCATTGTTGCCAAGATTTAAACAGGGCTGTTAATGAGACACGTTTATTATCATTGTTGCCAAGATTTAAACAGGGCTGTTAATGAGATACGTTTATTATCATTGTTGCAAAGATTTAAACAGGGCTGTCACATCAAAGTTAAGACAACAACTGCAGTGCCATTGTTGTCCGAGACAGGCAGACAAACAGACTGGGTGATGATATTTGAATGATTTCAGAATCCCACCCCATCAGAGGTTGACTGGAACATATCTGGAGACAGAACTGCCTGTTGTACTGTACATGACTCCACAGCAGCGCCTGGTTAGACAGAGACACGCAGCATCAGGGTGGTTAATCTGCACAGACGTTCAGTGGCCACACAGCTCCCTTCAGACAGGTCCACAGTCTGCCACTCCACCTACCTCGTACAAAGTGAACATGCTATGGGCAACTAGAAAGGCTACAGCTCCCACAAGGAGCACAGGCACTGCGTAATAGTGCAAGTTGGCACGCCACTGAAACAGTAACATTGGTAGTGCTTGACCACAACGGTTGACCATGCAACCACAACAGCGCTTGACCACACAACCATAACAGTGGGCCATACACAACCACAGAAGTGGACCAGACACACCCACAGCAGTGATGGACCACAACAGTGGACCACAACCACAGCAGTGAACCACACACAACCACAGCAGTGGACCACACATTCACAGCAATGGACCACAACCACAGCAGTAGACCACATACAACCACAGCAGTGGACCACAAAATCACAGCAATTGACCACAAAATCACAGCAGTGGACCACACATTCACAGCAATGGACCACAACCACAACAGTGGACCACACACAACCACAGCTGTGGACCACATGAGTACAGCAGTGGACCACAACGACAACAGTGGACCACACACAACCACAGCTGTGTACCACATGAGAACAGCAGTGGACCACAATCACAACAGTGGACCACACAATCACAGCACTGGACCACATAACCACAGCAGTGGACCACATAACCTCAGCAGAGGACCACATGAGCACAGCAGTGGTAGCACTGCTGACACTGACAGTGAACCTTGACACAGTATCACCAGTCACAGCTGACTTCAATGACGTGAGCCTGAGAGATCAGAGATGTGATTCTTCTGTAGATCAGCAGAAATCAGCATTGTTGTGGTCCCTGAGATTGTCCAGTTTAGATCTTGCTGTAGATTACACATGAATGAATGATGGTAATGATGGTAATGACGTAGCAACAGTTCATATAAAAACAACACATGCTACTTTATTTAGTGTGAAGAACCTGTGTTGCCATCTTATGTAACTGTCACATCTTATGTAACTGTCACAAACAATTTATTTCTCGTATATCCCACAAAGTGTAACTACAAATATTTAACACTCTGTTCATAAAATACCCACACTTTAGTAAATGCAAAAAAATCACCTCTGGTGGATGAAGTTTGTTCATAGTAACTGACCTTGAACCAGATGACGCTGATGGCACAAGTGATGGCCATCACTCCGATCTTGCCAAGGAAGAGTACGAAGTCACCAACGCTGTTGATGGCTGCTACTCTCAATGCGTTACTCGCAATGATCTCAAATGCCTGAAACATCGAACAGTCGCCAAAACATTTTACATTTAAAAGTACCTTTATTTCAGGTTAAAAAACCCACATACCAGTACATGCTAAACTAAAAACGAACTAAAAACTTTATAGATATGTGACCCACCGTAACAAAATGAGTCGGATGTCGGTAAACATGAAACTTCGCAAAGGCCGTTTTTTTATAAAAAAAACTGGCTAATCCAATGATTTTGAGATTTTCCCTGAAAATGGTTCCTTAGTATTCATTTTAACGATTACCACAATTTCTACTGTATATTTAGTTATGTTTAATGTATTTTAGTGTTATCTTTGAAGAGTTGTTCGATGTGTTCTGCTTGACTTCCGTAAAAACAAAGCCGAAAATGCCAATAATTAATCGCTTTTTTCATCCGTAAATTTTGGATGGTCCCTCACAAATGTGGCATCATTGCAAAGCTTTGCATCTCATCTTTCCATATATGGTCATCGAATTAACATATATTATGGATGTGTCGAATAGGAGGGCGTGAGGGGTAGGCACTGTTTGTCCAGCTGTGTAAACAAACCCAGCTTGTTACTATCACGTGATCCAGGAAAATTATTTTATTGGCGCAGCGATGAAGTCATTTAAATAATGTCCATAGACGCATGCGCACTATGCAGTTCCACCGCGTCACACACCTGACCCACATGTCGAGTAGAAAATGGCGTTCAATGTAGCGGGTTTGTTGATATCCTGCCTGAAGTTATCGCGACCAGATCAACACTTTGTTAGACAAGTATTTACTAGAGGAAGACCAGCAGGACAGTGAGCGAGACAGTATAGTCGTTTTGCGGGGCATGGGGCGAGGTCGTCAAGACCGCAAGACATGTCCGACTGTGCTCGAGACTGTCCCCGTTGCTGGGCCGTCCGACCAGCAGGATAGTGAGCGAGGCACAACAGTCGTTTTGTGGGGAAGGGGGCAGGGCGCGAGGTCATCGAGCCCGTTAGCTATCCCCATCATCTGCACTCTTGCCGACGTCATGAAAGAGAGGATGTGGCCGCTGTCCCAGAGATGATTAACTGTTTTGAGGTGTCGCTGTTTATGTACTTGTTGTTGTTGTTGTTGTTGTTGTTGTCACGTATTAAATATGCCATTAATTGACATTGACATTGTTAAGAACCTCTTGCGCATGTTTTACTATGAAAAGTATCAGATTGAACAAATATTATTATAATTATTTGAAACACTTTTTTCAGTATACAATTTGGTACACAACTGGTAGAAAACATTTTCAAAAAAGTAGTTTATTTAATACATTTGTGGGTAATTCCCGGAAAAAAATTATTTGCGACAAATATTGATGTAACTTTTAGTTACATTGATAATGTGTTGATAATGCTACCAGTTGTGTAAAGAATAAGCTGCATATAACACTAAACACCTTACTTTATTAGCATTATTATTTCCAGAGATATGAGGCGTTTTGAGAAAACAGGATTATTTCTTGGAACATGCATGCTTTACCCACAATTAAAAGTGATTTAGAGGTATGTAATTGCAAATGAAATGAACGGTATGAAAGCAATGCTTTCAAAATAGGGTGGACACATTTTGAATAATAAAATTATATTTTTTTTAAATCCACTTGCCGAGTCTCCCCTTAGGCTGAATAAATATTATTATTATTATTTAAATCACAAAAATCAAGTATGTTCTTATTGCCTCAACTTTGCTGTACAAAAGAAGGTCACTAGTAACCATTATCTCAACTAAAATGTGTCACATTATGACACTGGTGGCATAGTGCTGCTAGTTTTGACATTCCTTAACACTGGCGGTAATTACAAGGCAATTAATTGTATTTTTTTTCTGACAAAGATCTTGTGATTATATTAGTAGAATGTCATGTGGATGCCTTTATCTTCAAGAAGTCCAAATATCCGCCAGATATGTGCTTGGTAACTAAGGTAGCTTTGGTAAGAAACATACTAAACTTTGACGGCTGATTTCTCAGTTTGAAGATTTCTACCCCATACATGTTTAGCGAAACGTAACTTTGGCTAGAATCGAGATATCTGGATGTTTGATGCCTCATGTGAAAGCTGAGATGCTGCTCTTTTCAATGATGCTAATAACTCTACATGTTCAAATTGGGACATGTGACTCATTTTGTTACGGTGGGTCACACACACATATATATATGTGTTTTATTATTGTGTATGTTAAGATTTGAGGGCGATTTACAATTGAGGCAGTAACAAAATAACATCTTCATTTCTAATAGCAAAACATATTTTATTACTTTTGGTTTGGGTTTCTTCAAATGTATGTTGTGTTAATAAAAAATTTGAATTAATAAAAAAGTGTAATTGTAATGTTAGATATGTTGGAACTGGGCACAGGAAATAAAAATTATTAAAAGATCTGGGGTGCGCAGCAAGGTTATGTATGTAAATCTTACTAGAAATTTAAAATACCTTTTTTGCTGCTGGGCAGAAACTCTTGCCTTCAATGGCTGAAACAGAATATTACACGATATGTAGCATATGAGAACTTGTGTATATCGCAACTGGCAAGCTTACTGAAATATGAAGACAGGGTATTTAATTTTTTTTTTTTTTTTTTTTGCTTCCTTTAAAGGCTTAGGCAATTTTGTTCAGTCCACATTGCCTCACTTCACTCTGTTGTACACAAATCTGGCAACAGACAGTGACAGCAGAGATGGAAGTACAAGAACAAACAAGTTGAAATTGTATTTGTGTGAACAGGTCTACCAGGTGCAAAGTGTAATGAGCTCTGAGTGGTACCAACTGAGTGGTACCAACTGAATGTTTTACCAGCATTTGTAAGGCATAGAAAGTCCATATAAGGAGTGAAGATTGACAAAGAGAGTGTGGAAAACAGAAGAGTGTGACAGGAGAAGAGGAAGACAGAAATTAAGATGGAGAGACTGCACTAGAGAGACCTTGAAAGAGCTGGGGTGAACAGCCAAGAGAGAATGGCAGAATATCGCAATGGATGGAAACAACTCGTTGATAGACTAAGTGATGTTGCCTCCAACCTGCTAGGGACCTGGGGAAAGAAGAGTTCCCTATGTGTCCCAGCCTACAAGTGTCCCGTGAACTCACCAATGATGGTGTAGGCATTCAGGTTGAGATACTTGAGGAACTTCTCGAGACACCAGAGGCAGCAGATGCAGCACTTGAGACAGCACTTGGCACAGTCATTCTCAGCGTTCTTCAGTCTGCACACACAAGGTCAGTGAACACATGGTGAACACATTGTTGATGAAAGCACAACAATACTGAAAAATAATAATAATGCTGTTTCTTCTATCATACTTTTTATCAAATCAAAGACTTCACATTTGTGCTAATAATAAAAATAAGTGTAGACTGAGGGTTTAAAAAAAAAATTTCAATAAATAAAATACAGTTTAAATAAATAAATAGCCAATATTGCCAAAAAGAAAGTAATAAGTGAGGAAAGAAGTGACTATATGAAGGCAGGTAGTGGAGGCAAAATAAATGAGTTCAGTTGTTTTCGAAATGCCATTAAAGTTACTGAAAGGTAACACATTTCATTGCACATTCGTTGGCCTGTCGCAGAACTGAACACACAACAGTAGCACACACATCAGTGCAGCTACTTGCCTTACAGCAGCTACTTGCCTTATAGCAGCTACTTGCTTTACAGCAGCTACTTACCTTATAGCAGCTACTTGCCTTACAGCAGCTACTTACCTTACAGCAGCTACTTGCCTTACAGCAGCTACTTGTCTTACAGCAGCTACTTGCCTTACAGCAGCTACTTACCTTACAGCAGCTACTTGCCTTATAGCAGCTACTTGCCTTATAGCAGCTACTTGCCTTACAGCAGCTACTTGCCTTATAGCAGCTACTTGCCTTATAGCAGCTACTTGCTTTATAGCAGCTACTTACCTTATAGCAGCTACTTGCCTTACAGCAGCTACTTACTTTACAGCAGCTACTTGCCTTATAGCAGCTACTTGCCTTACAGCAGCTACTTACTTTACAGCAGCTACTTGCCTTATAGCAGCTACTTGCCTTACAGCAGCTACTTACTTTACAGCAGCTACTTACCTTATAGCAGCTACTTGCCTTATAGCAGCTACTTGCCTTATAGCAGCTACTTGCCTTACAGCAGCTACTTACTTTACAGCAGCTACTTGCCTTATAGCAGCTACTTGCCTTACAGCAGCTACTTGCCTTATAGCAGCTACTTGCTTTACAGCAGCTACTTGCTTTAACGCAGCTACTTGCTTTACAGGAGCTACTTGCCTTATAGCAGCTACTTGCTTTATAGCAGCTACTTGCCTTACAGCAGCTACTTGCCTTACAGCAGCTACTTGCCTTATAGCAGCTACTTGCTTTACAGCAGCTACTTGCTTTATAGCAGCTTTATAGGCACATTCACCAGCAGCTGTGCACTTACTTGGACTTGATGTACATGAGGATGTAGCGGGGTATCTTGACGAGGGTGATGATGAAGGACCCCAGGGCGACGGAGCCGATGTGGTGCAGGATCAGATGGCAGATGGACTTGCTAATTGGGTTCCCCAGGTGGGACTTGTCCCTGGTGACAACAGACAGGAAACAGTTGACACAAGATGGTGACACAGTTGACGTATGGTGGTGACACAGTCGACACAAGATGGTGATGCAGTCAACACAAACATTACATATGGTGGCACAGTCGACACAAGATGGTGACACAGTCAACACAAACATTACATATGGTGACACAGTCAACACAAGATGGTGACACAGTCAACCCAAGCATTACATATGGTGACAGAGTTGACATAAGATGGTGACACAGTCAACACAAACATTACATATGGTGACACAGTCAACACAAGATGGTGACACAGTCAACACAAACATTACATATGGTGACACAGTCAACACAAGATGGTGATACAGTCAACACAAACTTTACTACAATGACAAAGCAACTACATTAAAGGTACAAAGTTTGACCAAGTGAAGTACCGAGTATGAACTAACTCACCAAGTGAAGTTCCAAACATGAACAAACTCACTGAGTGAAGTATCAAGGATGAACTAACTGACCTAGTGAAATACCAGGCATGAACTAACTCACCTATTGAAGTATTAAGGATGAACTAACTCACCTATTGAAGTATTAAGGATGAACTAACTCACCTAGTGAAGTACCAGGATGCGACGGTACTGGCAATGATGAACTGTTGACAGGCCAGGATGAACTCACTGATCCAGATGAGGCCAATGAGATGATACCACCACATGTAGCGCACCAGGTCAGACTTCTTGTAGATGACGCTGCGGAAGTCCTTCTCGTAGTTTGCCTCCGCAGCACCTGCAGCATAATGGAATCACAGTACAAACTCTCTGGTTATGGTTAAAACTCTTTGGTTATGGTTAAAACTCTCTGGTTATGGTTAAAACTCTCTGGTTATGGTTAAAACTCCATCCACTTGTTCAGTCCATCATCATATGTACATAGCAAGCAAAACAAGCAAAAACACTTTATTGTACCATTTTATTGAACCTTAAGCGAAATGTTAAACAAACTCTAAATGCTAAAAACAACCAGAGACGAGTAATATTTTTATTTATTTCACATTTAGTTAACCTTTTTTCCCCGTGATGTTTCAACTGCTATCAGCAGTAGTCATTCTGTGCAGACGTATAACTCTGGTGTGTGCCCCCAGTGGCCGCGCCTTGGGTGGCTCTTCAGGAGATCATTGTAGATATGTAAGAGTCAGTATTGGTCCTCATCTTGATTCATGCTGTCTTTTGGTTTTTCATATCCATGTCGCTTCTTTGATGCCTCTTGTTCTCAAGTCCGACTCCCTGTCTACAAATTTGGCTCCCTCAGTCTACTATGTGATTCTGTTGAGTCATGTGATCTGTGATCGCCGATTTATGCATCTCTGTTTTTCTGTTGCTTTGGGTGTTGGGTCTGCTAGCCAATGCTTTGGGTGTTGGGTCTGCTAGCCAATGCTTTGGGTGTTGGGTCTGCTAGCCAATGCTTTGGGTGTTGGGTCTGCTAGCCAATGCTTTGGGTGTTGGGTCTGCTAGCCAATGCTTTGGGTGTTGGGTCTGCTAGCCAATGCTTTGGGTGTTGGGTCTGCTAGCCAATGCTTTGGGTGTTGGGTCTGCTAGCCAATGCTTTGGGTGTTGGGTCTGCTAGCCAATGCTTTGGGTGTTGGGTCTGCTAGCCAATGCTTTGGGTGTTGGGTCTGCTAGCCAATGCTTTGGGTGTTGGGTCTGCTAGCCAATGCTTTGGGTGTTGGGTCTGCTAGCCAATGCTTTGGGTGTTGGGTCTGCTAGCCAATGCTTTGGGTGTTGGGTCTGCTAGCCCATGCTTTGGCTGTTGGGTCTGCTAGCCAATGCTTTCTCAGCGTCTTCTTTGTGTTTTTTTATGTGGATTCCTAAGGTAAGTTTCGTAGAGTGATGCATATCGCATAATGACTACCATGTCGCCATCTACCGGTAGTCATCTGAAGGAGATTACTGATAGCAGTCGAAACATCACAATAAACTGACTGTGAAATAAGTAAAAATATTACTCTTTTGAACCATCTAGTCTGACGAACATCTCCACTCAACAACAAGAGATGTTTCACTTGGTTTATTTTCTTAGTTTTAGCATCTATTCTTCTATTGCTAAATTGTCATATCTACACATTATATACCAGGCATTTATCTGCAAAATGTGTTAAACAGCAAAATCAAAAACATCGATTTAAGAGTGGTTTTGCACAGCTACCAAGTTGGTACTGGTGAAGGTAAAAGAATTTTGCAAGATGAATTATGCACCATGCTATGGAATGATAAAACACTGGTTTTCCTATCTATTGCATAACAACATGCAACACAAAAACAAAACTTATCTTGTAACACACAAAATGGATTTAACGATTTGCAGATAAATGCCACATATATTAGTTAGATCATTCCATATTCAATATCTTCAGCCGAAAAACCACATCAATCTGTGTTGTTAGCTAGACTTCTTAGATTTCATAGGTTTCATTACTAAAATAGATGCAGTTGATACATGGTACTGAGACTGACCAGTGCTTGACTGAGACTGACCAGTGGTTGACTGAGACTGACCTGTGGTTGACTGAGACTGCCCTGTGGTTGACTTGAGACTGACCTGTGGTTGACTCAGATGGACCAGTGGTTGATTGAGACTGACCTATGGTTGCCTGAGACTGACTTGTGGTTGCCTGAGACTGACCTGTGTTTGACTGAGACTGACTTGTGGTTGACTGAGACTGACCTGTGGTTGACTGAAACTGACCTGTGGTTGCCTGAGACTGACCTGTGGTTGCCTGCGACTGACCAGTGGTTGACTCAGACTGACCTGTGGTTGACTCAGACTGACCTGTGGTTGATTGAGACTGACCTATGGTTGCCTGAGACTGACTTGTGGTTGCCTGAGACTGACCTGTGTTTGACTGAGACTGACTTGTGGTTGACTGAGACTGACCTGTGGTTGACTGAAACTGACCTGTGGTTGCCTGAGACTGACCTGTGGTTGCCTGCGACTGACCAGTGGTTGACTCAGACTGACCTGTGGTTGACTCAGACTGACCTGTGTTTGCCTGAGACTGACTTGTAGTTGACTCAGACTGACCAGTGGTTGACTCAGACTGACCTGTGGTTGACTCAGACTGACCTGTAGTTGACTCAGACTGACCTGTGGTTGACTCAGACTGACCTGCGGTGGAGATGTAGGCGTAGATGATGATCCAGTAGACGAAGAAGAGCATGAGGATAAGGAAGGTCCAGAACGGCTGCAGTAGCAGCAGCGGCAGGTCCACCAGACACTTGCCCGCCTCGTGGAACAACGCCACGACCAGAACGAGGCGCGACCGCATCACGATGATCACCAGCAACAGAATCACCTGGTGGGTAACAGCAGGACTGATTAAATAGCTTTTTAATTCAGTAATAGTTTTGTTTTATAAAATGATCTCAATCAAATTAAACTTCATTCCTTGCTGTTACAACAGTAAATGGTTTATGACTATGATATTATAATAAATACTTTCGATGCCAACTTGTGTCAAATTGAAGACACAAACTTACTCTGATTTTTTTTATATTTCAGCTGGCGCTTTTTGATATGTAAATGAAAATGTAACGTTACAATGAATTCATTGAAATCATAACTTCCTTCATATTGGCTTGATGAAAACTCTGAATAGTCATTTTCCAGTGTGGTTACATACAGTGTATCATAGTTGTAATATCATAGCTAAATACAGTGTATCATCATTTTACTATCATAATTAAATACAGTGTATCATTGTTGTATTATCATAACTAAATATAGTGTATCATCATTGTATTATCATAACTAAATAGTGTATCATCATTGTACTATCATGGTTAAATAGAGTACATCATCATACAAAGCTACATGATACAAAAGCATATGTTGCAGACAACTTTATAATTTGAAGTAAATAAATATGTTACAATAACTATATCTTACCTAATCTAGTCATGCAACAACCATATAAAAATACGACAAATCTGAGTTACAATCATCTGTATTATACAAGAACTCCCAAATATGTTCATTTACTCGGTGCAACAATTAGCCTGACTAGTGCTGCCCCTTGTGTCACCCACCGTGAGCACAGTGGCAGTAATGGAAAACCCAAGGAAAGCCGTCTCATTCTTGACGTCAATGTCGAGGATCGGGAAGTGAAACTTGTTGTTGGAAGCCGCCTCTGCTCGCTCCTGGGCATACGTCCACCACAGGAACGCTGTCCCGACTAAACAACCACATCAAACACAAATTTATACCAAATCATAGGTGCCAACACTGAACACAGCTGGTGCACAGCTGAACACTGAACACAGCTGGTGCACAGCTGAACACTGAACACTGAACACAGCTGGTGCACAGCTGAACACTGGTAACAGAAATATGTAAGTCCACAAACAAACCCTTGACTAGTATTTACATCCACTGGTTTGTCTGGAATATTCAAAGGGAGCTCGTCACTGGAATAACTTCTGTTGATTAGATCCTTCTAGATTCTTTCTTTGGCACTGATCGGTGTTCATCAAAAAATATTTGGGCAGTCAAGATGTTATGAGAGTTTATATTATGTAACATGATTTTAAACAAAAAAAGATTAGACTTTGTACATATGAAAGAGTCAAATTAGTTCAACCCAAATGAAGTTTCAACTCACCAATGCTGCCAATGGCTGCCAGAGCAACGATGACCCAGACAATGACTGACGCGATGTAGCGAATCAACATGACCATGACGAACGATACACCTACAAGACAAGAAAGTCACAAGAAATGTTGTTAAATTTAAACTTAATAACAAATAAATTAAATATGTTATGATTATGCCAAACAGCTTTTAAGCTCCCAAACTGTCTTTTAATAATTTTATAAAATGCATAATTACTTTGCGTCGATTCAAAACGAGAATTTGTTTTTGGTTACTGCCCACAAAATACCACATTAAAAGCATATTTAAAAACCAATACATGTGGACCTGGTACAGAAGTTTTATAAAAAATCATATTAAAAGTGAAAAACATGTTACAATTGCAACCTACTAACCGTGTCATGGTATGACCATGAATCAGGCTTGTTGGTGTTCAAATCTGTAGTGTGTAGACAATTAAAGTAATATGTGTTGTTGGTTTTATAAAAAAAAGTGCACACTTTGCTGTAAAATTATCAAAGGAACTGACTTAGATCAGTAGATCGGGTAGTTGGTGAAAGTCTGAATAGCTTTATGTTATAGTATATTGAGTCGGACCTCTTTTGCAACAAATTTCTTTGCCAAATTGTGACCAGAATTGGACATAACTAATTTAATACTTTGTGTCTGATGATTTCATAAAAACTAAATAACTTGTGGATAATAGAAAGGTCCAATTTTTTTCATGAAATTAGTGTAATACGTGACAAGCGAAAAAAATAAATTGAGAAAGGACCATGAGGCATATATCAAACTCAGGGATTCTCCCTAGTTTTAAATCGAAGTTTACCCAGTTCAGTAGTGAATGTCTTACCTAAGGCAATGCAGCACAGGGCCAGCATCTCCTTCCAACTGACGTAGACATCACTGAGAACTTTACGGAAAATTCCGTCAGAGTTGAGGATCTTGAGGAAGGCGCTTGTTATATTGGCCTTCTCGTCAAAGTGTTTGGCAAGGGCACGGGGATCAGGCACACAACGGAAAACTAGGGAAAGACTGAAAGGGTAACAAACACTGTGTATGTCCACATCTCTAGGCTAATAAGGTTACATCAATTTGGATAAGTGATTCAGATGAATAAAACAGATTATCACCAGCAATTGTTTTTGCACAAACATGTTGCATACGGGCACTTAAGCATGGGTTACAATAACTAAATTTGGAATGTAGCAAGAAAACGCATGCTTATACATGTGTGAAGGTTATTGAGGTATACATAGTTACATACATATATATTACACACATGCACGCACGCACGCACGCACGCACGCACACGCACATTGCGGATTCGGATATAAGGTGATTTTCTGCTGCCAGGGGGAAATGCCAAATAGGCTTATCTTTCAGGGGTGTTCATGTGCCTACGCAATCACCGCACTGATCTAGTTCCTAGCACTTGGTTTGTGTGATGTACTTCTCATGTTTGTCAAACGTACTTAGAATTGTTTTGACAATACTCAGTAAACATTAGGTGAACAATGTCAATGAACGAGTGGCGATGTGTTGTTTGTTTTGAACTGCCGCCAGCATCAATCGGAGATACTGGCTTCGCTTTGGCAGTCTGTAAATTGCAATCGACATTCACAAATATGTCTCGCATAAGAATCAAATAAAGTCTTAAGTGCAATTTAGACTGCAATATCAATATGACACTGGGGTGAAATGGAAATCTAGTCGTTTTCACGATGCGAAACCAAAATGCCAAATGCCCAACCGGTGTTCGAAAATACGAATTCACAATCCACATATGAAATGGTGAATCGATGTTAAATGGTGCATCCTGAATTTATACTTCGGTCGAGATCGGTTGAAAGACAAAGTGAAACAATTATTAATTCTACCTATTGTAATTTTCTATGTTCATTCAGCTTTTACACTGCTCATATATGCTCATATATGTTTTCGGCTGCTCAAATCCTGGTTATTATTTCCTATTCGTAGGCCTACATGTCCAGTACATCGTCATCGTAGCAGATCTATTCCATACATGTATTTTATTCAGTTCAACATTCAACAGGGTGTGTCATTTAAAAATAATACACATTGATGCTAGCTGACTCATTTAATAAGCTCTATAAACTGCATATTGGCATATTGCATGGCAGTGCTGCCAGCACACAGTGCCTTAGACTGCGTTCTTGGATCAGGTGCAGCAGCCAGAGATCGCTGTTGTTTAGCAGCTCCCTGGTGGCAGATGGGAACACCTAACACCTAAAGTATAATGTAGTCCGTAATCATGGATCCCGACCACCACGTTATAACAAGGCTCGACTGTATATACTCAACTGCCTGAAACAATGCCCTCACACCATTCTGGTGCACCTAACATTGAGATACACACCTTTTGTAGATCGGCAATTTCGGGCAAGGTCCATTGCGTGAGTACTCAGTGGAAAAGTGTGTGTACTTGTCAATGGGGAGGTCGTAGAGACACAGACGGGACCCGGTCCGTTCCGCAAACTCCTTGACATCCTCCTTCGTGTAGAGGTCCTTGTCTGGACATGTGTTCACACACAGCTGCATTGACTTGAACGGGTTCCACATGCTCATGAAGAACACATTGCTACAAGCAGTCAAAGGAAAGAGAGGGTCAGTGGATATCAAGTTGTGATTTAGTAACGCAGTGTCTCGTACATATTGAAGGACGTGTAGCTCCCTCTCAGAGTCTCGAGTGTTAGCTCGATGGAGTAGATAGGGACGGACCACTTTTGCCCCTTTTTTGTGGAACTTTAACAGGATCCGGTCTAACATAATTTAATAGTTTGTCGGATGATTTCATCAAAAATAAATATCACATTTGCACAAATGAACTGGTATCGCGTAATGGACACTAGATAGGTTAGATTTTTTGCTAAAAGAATCTTAATGAGACAACCGTAAATACTGAATTAAAGAAGGAGCTTTAAGCGGTGAAATAATGCTTATTCATAGATGGAATATTAAAGCACTAAATGAGTTGTCACCCAAGAATTACACCCAGCAATGGTGCTGACCTCTTGCCCTCAGTGTTGAAACCACTGTGGGAGATGTTAGGAATGGGTCCGTTCTTCTGGTTACAAGTGTTGCCGAAGCTGTCGTAGCCATGAATGAGTCGCATAGAGTCTCCTTGTTTGATGGAGAACACAGCAAAGAATAGCTGAAACCAAATACATACTGTCAATTACCAATCAGTCTTACTGATGTAAGATTCATTTCTGCTAATTGCACAAAGAATATGCTGGCAAATATTTACAGACCACAAAACACTGAACTGTTGAATGAGTGAATGATTAAATACAGCAGCAAATTAAATACATCTTTACATAGTAAAGAACTGTCACTGGTATTCTATAAAACATGACAATTAGCTTCCGAACTCCTTCTGTGATACATAGAGTAGTTTCCCTCCAATGGTCAAATGACATCTGCCAAGATGTCATCTGAATTACCAAACTTAAAAGTATCTTTGACATTGTTCTAATTAAAAGAATCTTTTACTTATTTAATTGTATGGTATATACTGGTAAAATGATACGTATTTTGTTTCAAAGACTGAAATGACAGTGTAATTGCATAACTATGGCACACAATAGCTCGGCAGTAGAGCGCCGGACTGTCAGTCTAGTCAGTCTAGTCAGTCTAGTCAGTCTAGTTAGTCTAGTCAGTCTAGTCAAGTCCTTCTGCTGCAGTTTCGAAATGTGGGCAATTTTGTTCACTCTGCATTGCCTGTGTCTTTCGGATGAGACACTAAAAGCCGTTGGTCCCATCTACCAGGTGTCCGTTGGTCCCGTCTACCAGGTGTCCATTGGTCCCGTCTACCAGGTGTCCGTTGGTCCCTTCTACCAGGTGTCCGTTGGTCCCGTCTACCAGGTGTCCGTTGGTCCCGTCTACCAGGTGTCCGTTGGTCCCGTCTACCAGGTGTCCGTTGGTCCCGTCTACCAGGTGTCCGTTGGTCCCGTCTACCAGGTGTCCGTTGGTCCCATCTACCAGGTGTCCGTTGGTCCCGTCTACCAGGTGTCCGTTGGTCCCGTCTACCAGGTGTCCGTTGGTCCCGTCTACCAGGTGTCCGTTGGTCCCGTCTACCAGGTGTCCGTTGGTCCCGTCTACCAGGTGTCTGTGCCAGGGGAAGTAAAATATCCCACACAGACCAAGGGGGTAAACAACTTTATCTGTAAAAAATACTCACTGAAACTCCCGGGTTAGCCCTAGAAGAGGGTTCTTTGGAGCATATATGTCATAACACAAAAATAAATACACACCGTGCTTCCATCTATATATCATAACACAAAAATAAATACACACCACGCCTCCATCTATATATCATAACACACCAATAAGTACACACCATGCCTCCATCTATATATCATAACACACCAATAAGTACACACCATGCCTACGTTTATATATCATAACACACCAATAAGTACACGCCATGCCTACGTTTATATATCATAACACACCAATAAGTACACACCATGCCTCCATCTATATATCATAACACACCAATAAGTACACACCACGCCTCCATCTATATATCATAACACACCAATAAGTACACACCATGCCTCTGTTTATATATCATAACACACCAATAAGTACACGCCATGCCTACATTTATATATCATAACACACCAATAAGTACACACCATGCCTCTGTTTATATATCATAACACACCAATAAGTACACACCATGCCTACATTTATATATCATAACACACCAATAAGTACACACCATGCCTACGTTTATATATCATAACACACCAATAAGTACACGCCATGCCTACGTTTATATATCATAACACACCAATAAGTACACACCATGCCTACATTTATATATCATAACAACAATAAGTACACACCATACCTCTGTTTATATATCATAACACACCAATAAGTACACGCCATGCCTACATTTATATATCATAACACACCAATAAGTACATACCATGCCTCTGTTTATATATCATAATGCAACAATAAGTACACGCCATGCCTCTGTTTATATATCATAACACACCAATAAGTACATACCATGCCTCTGTTTATATATCATAATACAACAATAAGTACACGCCATGCCTCTGTTTATATATCATAACACACCAATAAGTACACGCCATGCCTACGTTTATATATCATAACACACCAATAAGTACACACCATGCCTCTGTTTATATATCATAACACAACAATAAGCACCCACCATGCCTCCAATGAAGAAGATAAAGATGATGAGGAAGAGTATGTCCGTGCAGCAGACAGCCCTCTTGGTCGGCCCTGAGTCTTGCCAGTCTTGGGATGTCGACTGCAACAACAACGATATTCACGGTCTACCCCACGGTCAACTACTACAAAGTCAACTACTGTCATGGTCAACTACTACATGGTCAACTACTACATGGTCAACTACTGTCATGGTCAACTACTACATGGTCAATTACTACAACAGCGACATACAGTGTCTATCACACCATCAACTACTGCCACTTCTAAAGTTATTGCACGTTACCAAGCTATATTCTGGCAGATTATTGGCCATTCATACACATTTGTCCCTGACTGGTGATAGCAGCTGGATGTCATTTGCTTTAAATTGTTAATTAATTTAATTCTCAGTCTATGTTTGTTTCTAATTTCTGGACTTTGATTTTTCCATCAATGGTGTTTTTTCAAACTGACTGTTTCTAGTCATAAGTCCTAGCAATTGTAACTGTATTTTTGTCTCAAGCATGTCATAACTGATACAGTTATATCACTGTTATAACATGAAACACTTTCTTTTAGTTATAGTTATTTTTAGCAGCACATATACATACACAATGTATTTTAGGACAATCTGAGAATCTGCTCACTTTTCCTCTAGGGCTTGTATATAAGCCTTCTAATACATCAAATGTTGCCCCAATGGGCAATGTATTAAAAAAATTTCTCACATTGTATAATTTTACCTTCAAATTATTGTCAAATTATTATAAAAATGAAGTGTATTTACCTCCGAGTCATCACAGCAACAGCAGTCGTTGCACACAGCCATCGTGCTGATGCTTGCTGGTGTGGCACTTCAGAATCTCAGACGTGAACAGCAGCTGCTGATGTCGCCGTGGCTGACCTTCCATCAGAATCAGACATGTTTTATTTGTCCTATTTACAGTGGCATCCAACCATATAATACAATGATAAATCATATTAACAAAAACCAACAAAAGACAACACAATCACTAAAACAATCAGTTAATGTTAATTAATTAAGTAATTAATAAAGTTAATGCACCAGACCAGCTAACCAGTGATGATAAATTTACATATTAATATTAATTGTAGATATTTACATTTTTAGCAGACAATTTCAGCAGACATTGTAGCAATGTTGTTATTTTTAATTAGGCAAATGGCATAGGTTCACTATACAAGCATACTTATGGTAACCAAAAGAAACTAATCATTTATACTGGGTTTCACATTCAACACAAACTGTTGTACGTAAATGACATAAATAGTGTAGCCAGTGAATCACTGATCCGCAGTATGGCTAATAATATAATGTAATTTGCCATTGTCAATACACACAATGCATTAATCCACAGACATGGGAGGCACATCATTAATAACCACGTACTCCTGTAATCTGACTGGCCATTTAATACATAACAAATAGACTGGTCTGACAGCTGCAAAGGACAAACAGAAAATAAGAAACGCCCTTAAAAAGACTAGCTAAGAAACTTAAATATAGCATATTATTTCATTTAAAACAATGGTTTGTTGATTTTCAGTTTCTATTTTTTTTTAAAGGCATTTGTCATTATGACCTGGATGAAATGACATTGCACCATTGGACCATGCTCCATGAGACCAGCAGCTCTTGACGTGATCCAGAACAGAATGGAAGTGCCATACCTGAGTCAGCAGATTCCCTGACTGAGTGTGACGAACTCTACCACACTGCTAGCCGCACCAAGACCCTATATGACTTACACCAGTTAACTCTACCACACTGCTAGCCGCACCAAGACCCTATATGACTTATGCCAGTTAACTCTACCACACAGCTAGCCGCACCAAGACCCTATATGACTTACGCCAGTTAACTCCAAAATGAGTCCACAACAGGTTTTTTCCTGCATTGAATATTTTACTTTCCTTGAAACAGACACCAGGTAGAAGGGATCAGTAGACACCAGGTAGAAGGGATCAGTAGACACCAGGTAGAAGGGATCAGTAGACACCAGGTAGAAGGGATCAGTAGACACCAGGTAGAAGGGATCAGTAGACACCAGGTAGAAGGGATCAGTAGACACCAGGTAGAAGGGATCAGTAGACACCAGGTAGAAGGGATCAGTAGACACCAGGTAGAAGGGATCAGTAGACACCAGGTAGAAGGGTTCAATGTTGGTAGTCCACACTTTGGTGGTCCACACGTTGGTGGTCCACATTTTGGTGGTCCACGAGTTGGTGGT
Source organism: Lamellibrachia columna (assembly GCA_963662155.1). Lineage (NCBI taxonomy): Eukaryota > Metazoa > Annelida > Polychaeta > Sabellida > Siboglinidae > Lamellibrachia > Lamellibrachia columna. The sequence continues at coordinate 5,937,388 of OY759265.1, read as the reverse complement.
CCACACGTTGGTGGTCCACACGTTGGTGGTCCACACGTTGGTGGTCCACACGTTGGTGGTCCACACGTTGGTGGTCCACACGTTGGTGGTCCACACTTTGGTGGTCCACACGTTGGTGGTCCACACGTTGGTGGTCCACACGTTGGTGGTCCACACGTTGGTGGTCCACACGTTGGTGGTCCACACGTTGGTGGTCCACACGTTGGTGGTCTACATGTTGGTGGTCCACATGTTGGTGGTCCACATGTTGGTGCTGGAGATGAGGAAAATCTTGGGTTTCATCAGTGATTTACCTCTCTTAATTACCTCTCTTTAGTGACAGCAGTGACACTGACACACTAGAAGGCTGATACCAGGAAGATGACAGAGAGGTACGGCTGACATGCAGAATGAAATACTTGGCCTCTTAGTATAATGGTCCCATACAAGTATCCCATGACATCTTGTATCAGTTGCTGACCCAGTAATTATTTAATTTATTAATTATTTTTATAATAAATTTTATCACATCAACAAAAACTGTGATGTTGCTATAAACAGCTCATTTCCACAAACCCTTTGTGTGCTCAAATAAGTGTTTTAAAACAAACTGTGTTGAAATGAGACATTATTCTTGTTTAACGATATGTGTCTGTCATGAAATAAACCATTAAGATCTGAAATAAAACAATTTGTGATACTCCTATATTTGTAGGATGTAGTATTATTGATGCATTCCAAATGTTCATCATTTTAAAGTATCCAGTATGGAACTGAGGAGTATGTTGTCTTAGATTAAACAAACGTTTAACCTGGACTTCACACGTGAACCAGACAAGACAGCAGTGCACATTGGTAGAACCTAGATACACACTTCTCAGTCAAAAAGTCACTACAAAAATAATTTTTTTTATCCTGACTTATCTTATATATATATATATTTTACTACACGTCATGTATGTATATTTATATATATATTTTTCTCACTACATGTACCTCTATTGTTCATCGTGTGTGTATATGTATGTTTTTTTTTAACCTGTATGTATTTATAATATTATGGGCTCTTGCCTGAAATAAAACATTATTATTATATTATTATTATAATGTGCTTTGATAGCAAAATACACTGCAGAGTGTATTTAACATCTGAATGACAATTTGTTGTTTACTGACTTGTAAATAGGTTAATTAAAATCATTGCTGGTCTAGCAGCAGGGATAGAAAAGAGAACAACAGAACCTGTGATCTTGTTAACTGGAGGGCAGTGAACCTCCACCCCCCCCCCGCCCCCCCCCCCGCCTGCAGCAGACTGATCATAATGAAATAGGTTAATTAAAATGGGCAAATGTACAGCTGAGAGGGACTAAGTCAGTGACCTGATACAAATGGGCCAAACCAGCTGAGTGGGAGCAAAAGAAAGAATCAATAGTTGTGGCTAAAGCAGGGACTCAGATAAAGCAGCGAAGTGAGTCCCTGGAGAAACAATGTAGTGGTAGGCTGCATCAACCAACAGAACCAAATACCACATTCCAGGAGCAGCAGATTGCACAGCCACAGAATGCTCACAGGCTCTGACAACAGACGGAATGCTCACAGGCTCTGACAACAGACGGAATGCTCACAGGCTCTGACAACAGACGGAATGCTCACAGGCTCTGACAACAGATGCAATGCTCACAGGCTCTGACAACAGACGGAATGCTAATGGCTTCTGTCATCTGGATATCCAACATACTTGAACATTGCAAAAAAATCAAATGTGTACATACCGGTAGTAATATCTGCATATATGTATAATGATAACACAATTTATATATGCATGTTGCAAAATTTCCATGAAGATAATTCCATTATCACCATCAACAGATCCCTTCACACATGTCTACTATGAAGACGTGTCCACATTATATATAAATGTTGCTCAGTGGGGTGCGGTAGTCGTATGGTAGATTCAGACTTCAGTCTAGGGAATCAGAAGTTAAAAAACATGCCATTTCCAAACTTGGGTAACTTTGTTCATCCCATTTTGTCTGTTTCTTTCAGAAGAGACACTAACAACAGTTGTTCTGTTCTATCTGGTGTCTATGTCAGAGCAATGAAAATATATGTGGTCATCGATAAAACCTGTTGCCAAAGCACCCAGCTCTACAGTACTCTACTCACATAACATGTTAATGGACACTGGTTGTAAACCTCTTTAATCTTTAATGAGGGTGTTCCTGAAGACCTTCTATTAAGATGTTTACAATTGGTGTCCATAATCATAGTGCGCATCGTCCTTCAACATGTTTTGTTAATCACTTGTGTCAATTATTTTGCTCAGTGTCATATGTGCATGTTGCATATAAATGTGTAAACATGTGCACACGCACATATCAATTATTTTGTAAAAATGTCAATATTCTATAAGAAACACACGCATGCATGCACACATGCATGCATGCACGCATGCATGCACAGAATTTTTTTTTACAAAATTTTTTTTTATATATGATTCATATTTAGGATGTCTGTTATAACAAGACCAAATGCAATGTTTGTGGTGCATCCAACCTTGGCAGACTGAACCGACACATTATGTACTGCCTGCCTGCTCCCACAAGTGCCCAGTCTGCATAGGCAAACACCCAGGCAGTCAGCAGCGCACATGACGAGGTGTTGATAGACACTTGGGACAATCAAATGTAAATGCCACAGACCAACATCAAGAGATGAAACTGTTGATCCAATATTGATCTAACTCAATATCCGAGGAACAGTACAGTACTGGGCTCTCTTTAGACAAGTTGTTATGCAATGGACTACACAATGGACTTACAAAATGACCTTACACAATGGACTTACACAATAGACTTAAACAATGGACTTACACAACAGACTTACTCAATTAACTACACAATGGATCTTAGATCTTCAATTTGACACATATTTTGCCAAATTGAACTACTTTTACTACTGGAAATTGGCTATTTACTATTTCACACAAAGTTTCCACTGACTTAGATACAACGTTCCAGATATGTCCTACTGAAATACAAAACATCATTAAATGAAATATTTGTTTTGCTATTCTTGTAAAATAGCATATCATGTTATTAGACTAAAATGTTCCTATTTCTTGTCTATGACGTGCTCGCTATTCTTATAGTAATAGAGTATTTTATTTACCGTTACTTACAGTACGTACACAGACACGTATGGTACGTACGTAAGTAAGTACGTATGTAAATGCATTGTGATTAGACAAAAACAGTAGCATTTTCCACAACACTAAATAACCTAATGTACTTGGGAAAAACTGGCCATTGTACTGAAACTACACTGTTGTATGTAACATGTGCAGTCAGTTTAATAAAAGACTGCATACTTTTGTTAAAATCATTCAATGAATTGACTATTAATAACTATGTCATAATAATTTAAACAATAACTGTTTATTTATAGCACATATTCCTATACTTGACAGATCAATGCGCTTTACAATAAAATAATACATACATACAAATGCATATAATTAAGCTTATAATCCAAATATTATATATTATTAAATAAAAAACTCATTACATTTTTTTTAATATATCTAATAAATAAATTGAAATACATAAATTGAAACATAGTATATCGAGTCGCAGCCACTTTAGCCTTAACTGAGTTATGTCTGTTAAGGCTACAATGGCTGCCACTCGATATACTATGTTTAATTTTATGTATTTCAATTTACTTATGTAAGTTAGGTCTGTTTGCTTAATTTTTACTGGGCCCTGTCAACAATAATTTTATAACATTAGTTCGTCCAATAATTTCATTAAAACTAAATAACACATTTGAACAAATGAGCATGTCCTATTAGATAACATGTGTTCATTTTTTCTCACAAAATGAGTCTGAAAATGAGACATGCTGAAAATAAAATTGAAGAGACCATCTATCAAGCACTGGGTATGCTAAGGTAAGGGTATCAGTATTTACAAACCAGGGGCTGTATAACCGATACATGACTCTAGACATCAAGGATTGTCCATATTAGATGTGATATATACCATAGACTGTGCGTGGAGATATAGGATTCATGAGATAATCTCTACAGTACAAATACATGAACGTACAAGGCTTTACAAGCCCATGTCTGACAGGAGATGGAATTTGTCATAACAGAGCATTCTTTCAGGTTTGTGAACACATGACCTATGAATATGATCTATTTGATAATAACTAAACAAAACAACAGAATGATTCAATATACTTGAATTTGTCTCAGTATCTCAGTAGGTAGTACAACTACTCGTACATATCCCAGCGTAACTGAACACTCTGCAGCCAGGAAGAAGGCTGCAGCCTGCAGCTATCTGAAAAACACCTCCCAATGTTCTAGGCTGACTCCAGGAGATGTGACCTACATCCTAGGAGCCAGCAGCCAGCTGCTGTCTTACTTGATATAAATCTAGGGAAAACTATGACAGACTGCACCTGATTGAACACAGACTGAGTGTGAAACAGGGACCAATGACAGAATGACAGACTGCACCTGATTAAACACAGACTGAGTGTGAAACAGGGACCAATGACAGACTGCACCTGATTGAACACAGACTGAGTGTGAAACAGGGACCAATGACAGAATGACAGACTGCACCTGATTAAACACAGACTGAGTGTGAAACAGGGACCAATGACAGAATGAACATTGACAGATTCTGTCAACACTGACACACTATGACAAGAGTAAATAGTGACAGACTGTAATTGTACGACTAGTGGCACAAACTCCACTGAAGTGAATAACAAGAAGCAATAACAGCAATAACAGCAATAACAGCAATAACAGCAATAACAGCCATCCATTGGCTATCTAAGTCAGCCTTGTGTTCATCAACTTACAACACAACCAGCCAACATATGACAAGTTTGTTTGTCCAATGGCTCAATGCAGTTGGACTAACAGTAGGATGGTTGAAACAGCAGAAGAAGATATACACGATCATGCAAATCTGTATGTATTATACGTGAAGTACTCAAACAAGCGTTATTTCAGAACAATTTGCCTGATGTGAAATACTCCACAAGACGTTTTGTTGTTGCTCATATGTGTTTACTCTATGTGAATGAAATGTTTACTCTATGTGAATGAAATGTTTACTCTATGTGAATGAAATGTTTACTCTATGTGAATTAAATGTTTACTCTATGTGAATGAAATGTTTACTCTATGTGAATGAAATGCCTACAATCTGCATTGAGAACTGTTTTACTGTGACTATTATTAGTATCTTTTCAATCTTAAATAATTTTCAATAAAGGATTATGGCACTCTATGCAGAACACAGTAACGTTAATTATCAATATACTGTTGATTAGATCTGAATCAAAATTATGTTTCCTGACAGTAAAGTGTGGAATGTGTACTGACACTGGCAGTCAGTAACCGGCGTGAGGAATTTGTTTAACCATTTTGTAGTTTCTCAAAGGCCAGCAGTTTCTGTCTACATCACAGCTTACTAAATACCACAGAAAAGTTAATGCATGTTTTAAAACCCAAATCAAGAGAAACACACCTTTATCAAGCAGACTATGCCTTACCTATATATATATATATATATATATATATATATATATATATATATATATATATATATATATATATACACACACATATATATATATATTCACACATACATATGCACACACGCACATGCACACACACGACTTGCAATCTGACTGTGACTGTTCAACATGTCATTGTTATGAGATGCTGTGTTAATAAATGTCATACATGCACCAACCTGCCTGCTAAGGACACTCGTCAGATGGGAGTCAAACTGAGAAAGCATGGGAAAAAATTACAGAAAAACAACAAAACAAAATGCCTAGGACATGTGAGATGTACTTTAAACTTTTCCTCTGATCAAGTCATTGGCTAAAATCCTTCTGTAACTGGTGTGCCCATAAGGCCAGTGTTGATGTTTCTCAGATCGGATTCTCAGCACTCCTCCGCCTGAAAACCAAATTGTTTGCCCAACTGTGTGGGAATGGTAACCTCCGAGTCTCTCTGTCGAAAACTGTACCCAGGTCCTGGTTTTGAACAAGCATATGCAACCCTCACCAATTGAGAAAGTAGGGATTTTTAATATCTTGGATCCTACACAAACTCACAACATGACATCTAATGAGGAAAAGCCCAGAGAGCGCCCAACTACAGACTCAACAAAATGAAGATTTTCAGGACGACAGTCAAACCAATCCTGATGTATTCATGGTCGTGAGACAAATTTATTAACTGCAGTGAAGAACCGAAACCACTGGAAGGAAATCATCAAGTCACCACGTTAAGTGGACAGCATAAGTAGGTAAATGCTATACAGTGGTCAGTTAATTGAACTGATCCATGGCTAAAAATGACTGGCAACCAAAACCTGAGATTTTATTGTTTGTTGCAGTAACTGGACCAAAGCTCAATTCAGTGTCATGCCCACTCAGGTCACTACAAAATATCCCCACTGGCCAGTGAGTTATGACCCACAATGATCCATTACAGTACATGTTTGAAGCAGAAATTGGTAAAAACATTATGTTTATTTCCTAACTGCAAAAAAAATATAGTTATATAATTGAATTTAGATGTCAAACCGATATTCCTATAAATGTCAGTCACAGCATTTCTAAACCATAAGATTTTAACAACCTTTCAACAAATACAAAGGTGTCGCAGATCTTCACAATTAAGAAAATTACATGATCATAGTGCACTACAAGTTTCAGACTTTATGAAATGTGAGTGGTTATCAAGATGGAGAAAAAATGCAACATGAGAAAATCTTGCTGTAAATGAGTGTCGAAAACATTTTGGTATGCATGATTACGTGATAACAAAAACACCATCAGTGCAAGTAATTCATTGCGATACACATTCTAAGACATTTATCGCAAAACCGTCAAGTTCCCTACAGCTTGAGTATTTCACGGCATCAGTTTTTGCAGTACTACGATTACACCTCAGGGTCCGTATTCTCAAGACAAATTCACAACTCAAGTTTTCCGTAAATATAGCGAGAAAGCTGCCCCCTGGGGGCCACTCTTGGAATATCTAATGCCAAAATAACATGACAAATTTAAGATTATAACCCAATCCTACCAGGTTGGTTGAGATTCAACATGGATTATGAACTACTTCATTAAGCCTATTCAGTATTTAGTATATCGGATAATATTTACCCAGATATTCCATGAGTGACTCCACCGGACAGTTTTGCTGCCATATTTATGGAGTTACAAATGTGTAAGTCTTTCAATTATATATGGAATGAGATACTTACACAGTATTCTAATCCCTTCAAATTTCAGAGCTTATTGAACATCACTTTCTCCTTTCCCATACTGCCTGTATCTGACACAAGTTATTTTCCGCAGTGATCAATAAACAGCAATTCATCCTTCCGAGCAGGCTGTGAGCACAGTCCACCTCATCCGACTGTGGGGGGATTTCATTTTAACCACACATTATTTGCACCACTTTGTAGTAAAACTTATTTGTATGCACCTGTGCACAAGCACCACAAACTCCTGTTAACCCCAGAAGGGGTTGTGTGGAGTGTAAAGACCCAGGCATATGTATAACCATTACTGACCCACTTTCCCTGATCCTGTTCTGCTGCATTTGGTCAACAAAGGGTTAATACTCAGTGAAGCATTTACTCAACATAATCGGGCGGGAACCAGACAAAGCGTTAACTCTGTGTGGGTGAATAACACAAGTAATGAGTCTATATCAGTTGCCACTCTCAGTCAATGGCATGTTTTTGACAACCTTTGACAAGCTGCGCTCCCCAGGATATGCTGTCTGACTGCAAACACTCGAGTTTATCAATGAACTAATAAGTCTATATCCTTATGATGAGGGTACGCGGCCAATCATCTCATGGCTCAGGGCCCTAGTTAGGAGGATACATGGGGAGAAAAGCTGATTTAGTGCAACTCGACTAGTAATTGCATAACAAATCACTCACACATCCCATATTAATTTTGGCTCAACACAGTAAACTGTCTATTGTCAGCTTGTAGCTACACAGCTACTTACAGGAAATGAACAGTGTAGGGGCACATGGTCTGGACACAGCCACTCCTGCTTTGTTTCATGTGTTGGTTCACTTCAGTTGGTAACACCACGCCACACCCATCACCCACCCTTTCAACTCAGGTGTACCTCTCAACAACTGCTTGTTTATGTAAAACAGCTTGCACTCTGTCCACATTCAGTGATTACAAAACTAGCAACTGACAACTGCAACAGCGCTGTGCATTAAATACCATCCTGGTGAAGGAGCCGAGTACCAGCCGAGAAGATTAGCCTAAGTCAGACTGTACCTACGGAAGTTTTGTTCTAGACCTTAACTCCCCCATTTGTTGAACATTTCCCAAAATAAGGTTTTAGCCGTGGGAGAAGTCTTGGCAAAACCCAGTTCTTCCCCAGGGCAGTTAGAGGTCTGGACAGTTTTGGGACTGTACAAAAGTAATATTTCCACAACACTAGGAAACTTTCCCATAACCAGTGAATGTGAAACAAAATATGGGAAACAACAACAAAAAATGAAAACATTTGCAGCATTCTGAAAAGGAGAAAACTGAAATGGCTCGGACATGTCTTCAGAAGGACTAATGACCTACCAGCAAAAACAGCATTGTCATGGACAGAAGGGAAGTGGAAAAGGGGCATCTAGAAGAACCTCGGAAAAAGTACTGAAGGGAGTGAGTTAGTGGGTGGGTGGGTGCTGAGCGAGAAGGCTACAACTCCCCCCTCAGATAATTACCAAAACTAAGTGTTTTACTAGATTTTGGTAATTTCAATTTGGTGGATTTCTGTGGAGCTTTGTGAATAATTTGAATGGGTTTTGTGCAAGGCTAACACATGCTTCTGTGTCATTTATTTTGTTAAGAATCTTTTACTTTTAGATTCTTAATGTTTATTGGTTTATAGTTACAGTACATATTACATCTTGTGCTTTGTCGTTATATTGAAAAATACAATTGTTCAACAAAAGCCATTAATTAAATAATAAAACTGAAATAATACTTATGCTAAAAAATAAATTGACAAAGGAACTCACACTAAGACTAAGCTTAGTTGCTGTTGCAAGCAATCTATTAAAATGTTTATAAAGCTGTTCACTAATGATATAACTGCAAGCACTGAGATTGTTTGTTTGTTTGTTTTTGGAATAAACATTATCATAGGTATGTTTAATTTGTTCTGGTTTTCAATATATTGATTAAAGGATGTGGTGTAAAAATCTAAATTATTTCAGTTCTGTAATGTTTCAGTTTCACTTTACTATATTATTTTTACTCAAGTTCCAGCTGATCTTCATCATTATGACATATTATCTCAAAGTCTATTCTGACTAATTATGTGGAAGTGCTGATATCATCAGCTGTGTAAACATGTTCCTGGCTGTTTTACTTAGGTGCATTTTGAAACAACTGGATAAGCACGTATTGGCTGCTTTGGGCTCGTGGTGGAAGCATTATTGATAGGCTGGGGATTTGGTGAGAATGATAACATTGTTTCTCTCGATAAACTGAGTCAGCCTCTGGCTGCTCTCCTGTGTACGAATTAACATGTGGTGAACTAAAATTATTCAGCATTATTGCCCTATTTTCTTCCACAAATAACAACACTTGTTCCCAGTCGTGCAATATGGAACCGACCACTGCAAAGCCAAAGGACTGTGTATTTAACTAATAATTATTATTTGGTTTGCACTTCCAAGCACACTTCCCATATCACTTGAAGTGATCATACGGGTATTGTGCTTGAAAGATGTTTGAGGAAAACGTTACTCTTGATAGAGCTGTGAATCTGACCACTGCGTGGGGTGTGTACAAAGGAAGTCTAGCAACAAACATGTCACTAATCTGAGACTAACGGACTTAACCTTTACCGAGAATTGTATGAGCGTAACAATGATGCCGACCGGCAGTAACCGAGAGAGAACGCCTCGGAGATCGAGGGCAGCGATCGCTAAATGGCGAGAAGGCGTTACTCGGTCACTGCCGTGCAGTGTGCGAACATTGTGTGTTATTTTACAAAATTAGAACACAGACATCGACAGCAACGCAACAATATAATCAGCAGAAACCCTTCTTTAGGGACATGTCTTAATGAAAATGCTTACCGCTTGTCGATGTAGCTGTTGGTTTCCTGCTGTCGATAATTCAGCAAGAAGCATTCAAAACAAACGAACACAAACGTAAGCGCACACCTGTCAATCAACTCACAAAATATGTCGACCAACTAACCGGAGCATTACCGTAAATGTCAAACAGCCGCTCGTGTTGTTTTAGTATTGAACACTTATTTCGATTTCTCCCGTATCCTCAACTGAACAACTGATGTTGCTGTTTCGAACAGTAATTAAAGTATTAAAAAGTAAAGACGAGGTTTCTCAGCGGAAAACATATTTGCAATCCAGTTATTCCAACTAGAACATTATATGTTTACAGTTACAAAATATCTATAGCGTAGCAGAAATATATAAGTAATTCAAACAACTTTTTTTCAAACATATTTCATTACCATGTTGACGGAAATGACCATACTCTCTGACATGACACATTTGGAAAGCAATTGATAGAACAAACACCAATGGTTCCATCACTAAATGTGCTGAACTTATATTTCATTTCAATTCTTTAATTCAGATACAAATACACATATAACGATACATATATAGATCGATCCATACAGTCATAGACGACAGCTAACAAAATAATGTAAAAAAGGTGAAACGTAAAACATACATAAAGTATGATTACACAAGGTCATTGTGTATATAAGGTGACTTTACCCATTGCCTCCTTAATTATCCTTGATCTCCATCTGATGTCAGTACCAAGTACCGCAATTATCAGTGTGTTTCTAGATTTATCTAAACGTGACATTTATTAGTAGAATTGCTTAGGTGAATGATCGTGACACGCTGGGCCAAAGCACCAATTTTGGCACAGTTGTACCTTAGGACCATACAAAACCTTTGGGAGGGGGCTGTCCGATTTTAAAGGTCGAGGCCAAGGTCAAAGATCAAATAATGTTATAATTCTATCACGTCACTTAAACAACGTTTATGAGTGTTTTAAAAGGCCATATTAATTTTTGAAACACTGTCCGTCCTATTGCATAATTTACTAATTTGCATAAATCCAAAATGGCGGCCACAGTGTGTAAACAAACCATGTTTGCCGGTATTTCTACACATAACTTATAAGTATAAGTTAACACTGGTAGACATTTTATATTTTCATATGATGAGGCACACATATCTAAAACACACATGCACTGTGAAATTGAACAATCAATTATTAAGCATTAACAAATTAGCAAATTCAACAATGGATGTCCAAGTAACCATCTAAATATCTATCGTCTGATCAGTATCAGGTGAATTTCCACAGAGACATTCAGCTGCATGTATGTAACCTAACAATGATAAATGTATTCCCACATTAATAGAGACATTAATACAATTAACTAGTTGACTAAATACCTCCTATCCTGATGACACTTCAGCCTGTTCCTATGTCTCACAGTGTCCGCGGCAAACACATAGTGCTGTGCATGTGAGCCCAGCATTCCGGCACTTGCATTTCTTCGAACAAGTGGGTGCCGCCTTGCAACAACACTTGATCAGTTCTCTACAGGGTTCAGCCTATTGTTACGTTTCTTATTGGTGACTATGTTAACGTTTTGCATGATTATAAGAAAACAGGACCATAAAAAATTCTGAAACTTCTTTCCTGCCATTGACGTGCTGGTCGAGTTTTGTCAAAATCACATATTTCTAACTCTTTTAAAATGGCTGAACGTGCCATACCCGTCAATGTTTACCAATTTCTGCATAAATTACTATGCACACGTGCCCTGTGGCGAAACAATCGCCAAAAACCCTTCGGCCTATTTAAATCATCTAAAAATCCACGGTTACACTGCTAACATGTTCTACCAGCAAACTTGCAAATGTGTCTGCTCAAATGCAGTTATGTCAGATGATATGACTTTTTTAAAATTCCAAATATATAAAATTAATGTGCCCTACATTCGTGTGTAACACACCAGGAAGTCTAACCGAGGCATGACCCCTACAGCCAACAGCAGCAGCTGGTAGTGGTGTCCAGATTGGACGCCATCCAGTACCAGCTGTAGTCCACCCGAAGCCTTCAGGACTCGGTGCAGCTACGATGGGCTTCAGACTTTCTCGTCAAATACTGGCTTGATACAGGCATCGATTTATATATTGAAGCAGTGCGCTCTAAATTGGAGGAAGCTATTCCATCATCTTCACTCTCGTGGGAAACATCTCCTGTCGAAGGTCGTTCACCTTGACATGTGATGTCGTGGTGTCGTACATCGTACAGGTAAATCGCTCAGTCATTTTGAATAATGCAGATGTAACTTCCAACAGAACAAACGCATTCAGGCATGTGATGGCGATCCTTCTGTGGCTGTTGGATAAGATTTCCATGTCTTCCAAGCTGTCTTTTTGGCTTTACCGCTGAACTGGTATGTTGCAACATAACCGGAGAAAGCATGGAAGAACGCCAGAGCTCGAACTTTGACTTCCCCAAGTTCCTGGCATATTGAATTGACCTGGTAATACCGAAAGTGTTTTCCTGTATCAAAGCCAATCCAAAACTGCATACTTCGATAGTGCTGCACAAGATCACGAAAGATTCCCACCAAAATTACAACCACGTCGGAATCTACGGTTCTGACGAGAACAGTTGTCGCCACCTCCTTTAGGGTATTGTGTACATGCTGACATATTCTACTGTCTGTCTCTTCGTGGTTGCTCTCCTCCATTGATATGTCAGCGTGATTCGACTTTACACTTGGACCAGCGGTAACGAACACTTGTTTGTTAAGTGGATAGTCAGCAGTGCGAACAGTTCTTCATTGTTCGTATCGTCTTGTAGGAAGCCAACAAAGTAAATAGGTAACTTTGCATTGCCTGATACCTTTCTCCGAGCACCTTTTCCTTGTTTCTCTCGAGTTGTGGCTTTCAAGCTGTCAAGTCGGTAAGTGTCCCAAACGATGTCAATCCTGGAACAGCTTTGAAGTTGCCTTTCTGTCCAGGGAATGAAGATGTTGTTACTGTATTCACCGAACGTAGATGTGTTTTTTCAATCAAACACCTTGGTGTCATAATGAGATGGTGCTTCTGGTTGGACTCTTGGTTCAATGCAAAGCGATAACTCTTATTTGTTGCTTGGAAGTCAAAGTCTCCCACGCAGGGATAGTGCAGGTGGCCACTGGTGGTTTTTGTGTTTGAAGAACACAGAAGTTTTTCTTGATAGTCTTGTGGATTGATTCTGTTCTGTTAACTAGCACATCTTTGACGTACTTACAACATTTCTCCTTACCTAACGTCTCCATTGTGTGTAAGGCGTGCACGACCATAACATCGTGTGTAAGGCGTGCACGACCATAGCATGCAGCGTCATCAGTTTATGGGATGTGTCCATAAATGGATTCCCATTGTCACGGTGGCATAATGCATTAGTCAACTGCTTCCTGAACATTTCCTGAGTAGAATATCTTTGTTCGTGATTCTGGCTGGCTTGATCCAGCGAATGATACTGCTCCTCAGACTCAGTGAGAATCCTGGCCTGTGTTTGACCTGCCACCATCCCTCTCTTCAGGACAGCAGGATTTTCTGTGAGACCGATGGCATCGCCAGATTCCTTTACGGTTTCGTTATTTTGTTCGTGCACTTGGACAAGAGGCATGCTTGAGAACTTCCTCTTAGTCTTCGTGAATACCCAGTACTTCTTGAACACATCTCTGATTTCACGTGGAAGGGCCTTCATATCCCTTATGTGAACTGGTAGGCAGCGGGCGTAGTTCGTGTGGTCAAGTTGACTTTTGGCCTGACTTTGACATGGGCCTTTAAAATCATCGGGCAGCCCACTCCCAAAAGCTTTGTATGGTCCTAAGGTACAAGTGTGTGAAATTTGGTGCTTTGGACCAACGTGTCACGAGATCACTTAAATTTGGACTTAAGCCACTCCACTATACATATGTATAGTTGCTCTTTTGGTTTCAGCTTTTGCAGCTCCTTTAGTGACGTGCGTCATTTCCTCCCACTGCCTGTTGTTGATATCGACGGCGTGGAGGTGTCGCTTTGTGCAATCCATGTAGCGTAAGTGTCGTCTTCCAACATTTCGCTGACGTCATTCATCCGTACAACGTGGCCGGTCCAGGTAAGTTGCTGGCTTAAAAGCATTGTCTCGATGCTCGGCATATCGGCACGTTGCAGTACTTCATTGTTGGTCATCCGTTCTGACCACCTGATTCCGAGGATGGCTCGTAAGTGACGTAGGTGTATATGTGACAATCGCTGAATATGACGTCTACACAGCGTGTATATCTCTGAACTGTACAGAAGACATGATAGGATGATGGATGATAGCATGGTAGACCTTGCATTTTGTTACACGCTTGATGTTGTGTTTGTTCCATGATCGTTCACATAGTCGTCCGAACGCGGCAGAGGCCGATTGAATTTGCGTCGACAGTTCTTCGTCGAGGCTGCAATCGTTTTGCGGTGGTGCTCCCAAGGTATTTAAAGGTGGTAGCGACGTTAAGTGGCGTACCATTGAGCAAGATCGTCGGTGCTGTGTACGGTGTCACGGGAGCGGGTTGATGCAAGACCCCAGTTTTTCGAACATTGATAGAGAGTCCAAAAGATGCAGAAGCGGCAGCAAACCTGTCAAGTATCGTTTGCAAATCAACTTCAGAATATGACTCAAAATCTGTATCGTCAGCGCATAGAAGGTCCCGAACGCACCTTCGTCTTCGCTTTGAGGCGGGACACATTGAAAAGCCTTCATTTGGAGCGTGTTGTTATGTAAACGCCTTTGGTGGTGTCACGATTTGCAACTTCGAGCACTGCAGCCAAGAAGACAGTAAACAGTGTCGGCGCTAGGATGCAGCCTTGTTTAACTCCCTGTGCGAAAGGAAATGCATCCGTCGTCTCACCGTCAATCATCACCTGTGCTTGCATGCCCTCGTGAAACGCCTGCAGCATCAATATGAACTTGTCAGAGCAGCCATATTGCGATTGAAGTCGCTAGACACAAGGGTGACTGATCGAGTCGAACGCTCTTGAAAAATAAACGAATGCGATGTAAAGCGGTTTGTTCTGTTCAGCTGCCTTCTCTTGCAGCTGTCGTAGGGTGAAGATCATGTCGGTCGTGCTGCGTGATGAACGAGATCCGCTTTGTGCTTCTGGAAGGACATCATTTGCAACGACCAGAAGTCGCTGGAACAGAACTTGTTGTAAAGATTTTGCCTGCAATGGCCAGTAGCGTGATTCTGCGATAGTCACCGCAATCCTGCTGATTTCCTTTACGTTTATAGATGTTCACAATCAGCGCATCTTTGAAGTCCTGCGGCAGTTCACCAGATTCCCAGTAGCGTCTGTGTCTGTCGAGCAAATTGGTAACAAGGGTGTCACCTCCGATTTTATACACCTCAGCCGGGATCCCGTCTAATCCGGCTGCCTGATTGTTTGCAGTGGACGCGATTGCTTGTTCGATCTCTCATTTTGTTAGAAATTCGCCCAACTCATCTCGGATGGGACACTGTTGGATTGACTCTAGGATTTGGTCATTGATTTCGGAGGGTCGGTTTAGCAGCGTCGCGTAGTAGTCCTTCCAGCGGCTCAAGATGTCCGGTTTGCTGGTCAACAGAGTATTTCCATCAGCGGTCAGCATCGGGCTGCTTGTAGGTTGGCGCGGCCCGTAAATACTTTTCAGCGACTGGAAGACTCTCCTGGAGTCACCTCGATCAGAAAGTGCTTGCACTTCACCGGCTTTCGCGTCCTGCCAGCTGTCTTCCATGTGTCGTAGTTTGCGCTGAAGTTTCGACTTTGTTTGTGCATGACGTTGTATCACAGCGTGCGACCGAGGGTTGCTGAAGTGCAATGTGGTTATCGCGAAGAAGTGTTTAATGTTATACCTGTTGTGGAATGGATGATCTGAGCTGTCTAGATATATATGACAAATGAAGGAGACTAACCAAGTAGGGTGGTTGTTATGTAGATAGAGCATGATATGTAAGAGTGGACAGTTTAAATGGATTAGATGAGTAACAGGGAGCCAGTGTAACTGTTTAAATAGTGGTAGTGATGATGAAAAAAGAGGAGTAGAAGAAAAGGCGGACTATGACATTGCTTTATTCTCAATAGGTCCTAATTGAATGGTGAAACAATTGAACTAAGATCCTCCTTAATTGCCTTCTACCACTGATCGAGAAAAAAATAATAACACAACATTTCTAGATGACAATTAAGCTAGAATTGTAGCATACTGCGACATACCAGAAAATAATACAAGACAATACACCGTCAAATACACACCGTACAAGTACTCCAGAGCAAACAGAGAGTTGCATCCACGTACTTTCCACTAAATTCGTTGCCATCGGTTCTAGATATGTGGTTACGTGATTTGTCAATTATGTTGAACTTTCTAAGTAGTCTGTCGCATCTGTTTTGGTTCCATTACTTAATCTCCAACTCCTTCAAGTTGCGGACAAATCCAAAGCGGTCATACACCTCAAAGTACGTTTTTGCTCTCTGATCTATGTCCGAAGACAGCACTTCGAGGACGGCAATGACGACGCCAACATGAAAACTGAAGCAAAGAATCAAGTGGGCCTTTTCCGCTCGACTTTAATCTAGAGGGTTCAGTGTAATGTCAGACCATTAGTACAGGAGTTGAACAAAAGGTCACATCCTGATTCATGGGAACCGAAGAGAGAATCTATGGAGATGTTAAAAAATTGGCCAAAAAGAAGGAGACATCCTTCCCAATGCACGAGACTTGGTAAATCTGCATCAATATCGTGTTATATAGTGCGGCACTGACAGATAAACTGCACAAAACGTCACAAGCGAATGTCCGCTCTAACGGTGTAACGAGGACCAAGTCAGACTAGACGGACATGGTTACAAGACCCTGTGAATGTAACACCTGACCTATGAACCAATTAATCCAAAGAAGAACCTAGGATCGGAGGCTGTATCACATACGAATTAATTATCAATCAATCACTCGAAATGACATTAATATATTAAACATTAAGCTGGTGTTTGAATCCAACAGCAAAATAAATGAGAAATCAGGACGATATGAGCGCCTAATCGTCAACAAAGTCCACCATCAGCACATACGTGTCCAAACTGTGCTATTTGTACATCTACGGACTCTTCGTGTGTTCCTCTCCAAGCAGCGGCAAACAGAATATGAACGTCCCATGAACGTACGTGTCAATGTGATGAGTACAGCTTTACAACTTCTGATCTTTGCTGTCTTTTGCCTTGCTTCGGCCAAGGCTAAGCCTATGGTCTGATTTGTTTTCTTTGCAAAATTAAGAAGGTTATTTACCATACCGGTTGGACGGTAAGTGTATGTCAATTAATTTAGCATATTTACCAGTTTCAAACATCAAACCTTGTTTGTTTGTTTGCAAATGTCCCTAGATTATCGCCCACACAATTTCACCCACATTGATTGACTATTGTTGACATTGTCAGATGGGAGACACTGGAGTTAATAAAATAAATTGTTTATAAATCGGTTGAATACAGTGTATTCTGTATTGAACGTCTCCACAACATGTTTAGTATATAATACATGTGTAACATTGAAATCTATGCTTAGACCGTAGCCGTAGGCTTAGACTTAGTGAGCATTCCACAAAATAAACATATTGCACATGACTGATATGGAAGTCTACTAGATTAGCCAATATGCCCAATGTACAATGATGGATATGGCATTCTGTTTGGATCTGGAAATACGGTTTGATAACATTAACAGGTTAGTTTATCATTGTTGCTGAGCGTTTTTATCTGTTTGATTTTTAAGGACATGACAGACAACTGTTCATCAAATGAAAGCCTGGCACTATAAGTGAAAAAGGCTAACCACAACATGGCTACAGCAGTGAATTTGACAATGTCACATTTTAGTATAAAGCCAAAGTTTGGCATGCAGCTGCTACCTTTGAAGTGGTGAAATACCTGTGTGTGCAGTTACTTAACCTGAAGGCCTTAGTGAAGCAAGAATCCAGTATCGATGTGGGCCAAATCACCAAAATCACTGGGGCAAAGTCACCTGTATCTGTGTTTGACAGTTATGACTAAATTGCAATCACCTGCATTCAATGGATGTCTTTGTTGTATTTTTTAACAATGTCTTTAATTAAGGAACAGTAACGCACAAGATCACAAACGCATTAACATGACTATTTTTAGTCAACTTATTTATAATATCTATTGTATCCCTATCTTTTCTTAATTGACTCAGCTACACATGTTTTGAATCCATCGTTTTAATATGTTTTTACTGCAGTTTACAATGTACTATCTTATGTAATTATTTAATTTTAAGCTATACTCTATTTACCTGTATATTTATGTTTTAAACTCATGACCTTTATGAAGATAAAATATTTATTTTATAAGGTTTATCACGAATACATTTTTGTAATCATTTGTAGCACGAAGACAACACCAGGATGCTGGTGATTCACCAGTAGCCACTGCTTGAAGGGGACAGGCACTGACAGACCCCAGCAGTCGACACCAAACACTATAGATGCCGTGGCAAGTCGACACCAAACACGACTGATCCTGTGGCAAGTTGACACCAAACACTATTGATGCCTTGGCAAGACTTCTGGATCCCTGTGCATTTCACTTCAGCAGACGACTCAACGACAGCGATGTTGATTCTAGAACAAGACCGTCTGATAGTGCTCATTGTCAACTACATGTTCCTATCCATGTTTGTGACACTGTCGTTCTGTCTCATTATGTGCTTCACTCAGTCTTCATCCGGACCCCTTGATGAACGTACCACCATCAATATCATGGCTGTCTGCTTCATCATGATCAACATTGTTGTTGCTGACTGTCTCGTCTACACGATGCACACGCGAAGAGAAGTCCACACAATCTTTAAATGATGCTGCATCACATAAGGCCCAATTATGACTGTTTTTAAGCACAAACATATCATAGGTAACTATGACCAGTTTTAGAGGCATTTTTTATTGGTGTTATATGCACAAATAACTTTCCGATTGCTGTTAGACAGGAGTTTGTGACTGTTCTTTTGTATAAAGCTAAATTGTTATAATGGTTACGTATTTGTGCATTAGTATTTATATTAAAAAAAATATATGCCAATCAGTTGAATACTGCTAGTTGTAATTGTTGTTTGCAAATTTACCTTAAATGTTAGGCATACTTCCAAACAGTGGTGTGTATTAACTTAGAAGATTGTGAGATTAGGAACAATGTCTGACAACGAGAGGAATACAGTGCTCCGAGACGGTGATTGTATTCCAAGGAGGCATAGTACCCCAACAAATTTGAACATTGACAAATGTGAAAAGGGTTCATTTATGCCAAACGGGGGGTCGTACGGAGGGTCATCGTTGTTCCCCATCAGTCCCAGCAGCATGTTTGGGAAGACATGCCTTGCCTGTGACAGTGACTGTGTTATAAACACGATCGTACTGAGTTACTGGGACAACATACTGGGCCCAAAGATCAAACACATATGGACAATGGGCAGAGAGTGTGACACAAATGTGGATGTGTTAACACATGTCGCTACACACACACTCAGTGGTGAGATCTACCAGTATGGTCTCGAAGCAGAACTCAACACTAAGTTCTACACCGTGGCCCGACACAATATCACTGTTGCAGCGTTTGTGTTCAGTGCTATGGAGAAAGGTGACATGACGGTGCACTCCGTGTCACTAGTCCTGCCACATCATCGATGTGATGTCTTCCTGTGTTGGCACAGTCTGTGTTGGGCTTGGATGATGCGACTCATTGGAAAAATGCGGGTGCTGCTAGCTAAAGTACGTCTATGCCATAAATCCAGTGTCACATCAAATATGCTCCTGGAATTTATATTTATGTATGACAACTTGAATTTGTAACTTGGCCCAGCACTACAGATCTACAGTTCTCATACTTGTGCTTTAAAGATCATGTCGAACTACACAGCGACTCACTGTGATTTTAGTACAACACCTATCGATGTAACAATAGAACAGGTAGTCTCACCTCTCTCTTTATCTGCCCTCTCTCACCCACGCACGCACGCACGCACGCACGCACGCACGCACGCACGCACGCACGCACGCACACAAACACTGAGCCTTGCCCATTTATTAGTCTCGTTTGTGAATATAACAATGATGTCATCGATAGAGAACAGAACTGTCGTCCCCCACCATTAATCTTGTTTTAGTTTGGTTAATACTTATACTGGTACAGTTTTTTGCATCTCTCATATGCATAATTGAAACATAAATATGTATATATACCTTATGAAATATGCTGCTGGTGACAATGTTTCACTACATTTCTGTAACATGTTCTGTGTCAGGAAACAGATGACACAGCTGTGCGGTTGTTCTCCGTTGACTTGTCAGAGTTTGTCAGAATGATCAGCTCTCTGACATCACTGGCAGTGCCAAAACACATTCCAGTAAGTCTGTGTTCTCTTTAATTTTCTTATCATTTATATTGTAAAATCATGCTGTGTGGTATAAACTATTTCTGTTCCAACATCCTGACTGTCCAGAGGTGTTTTAAAGAACTACTGTCTGTCATTAACTAGTACAAATAAGTTTCTTTTAATGTTTTTAAAATGTTCAGTGCGACAACTAGCTCTGCTCTCCCCTATATACGAGTGGGTGATCAAGGCATTGTTGTAAATATTACTGGAACATTTACTGGTCATAACTTGTGTATACAATTGTACAGTTCAATTAATAATACGTTTTATATATTATTTTATTGCAAAAATTTATGAAGTGCCATATCCCGTCCTTAGATGCATACATACATACATACATACATACATGCAATCATGAAAAAAAATATATATATTAAAAATAATAATATAACAAAACTACAATGTTTGCATATTCCAGCTGTCCATCACAGCGATGCATCGTGAACATAAGTTTGATGTGTCTCTGCTGCGCCAGGCAATCACGTCACATCTGAGCACCTGTGGTAGAAGTGTGGTCATCGGCCGAAGTGTCGACCAAATCAATTTGGTGGGTGAATTGAAAATATTACGTGGTCAGCAATTTTATGTTGGTCGTTGCCTTATGCAGCAATCAAAAATAAGTTAAAATATGTAAATGTCTAGGACTCGGTGGGTGTAGACTGATGTCTAGGACTCAATGATGGGTAGACTGATGTCTAGGACTCGGTGGGTGTAGACTGATGTCTAGGACTCAATGATGGGTAGACTGATGTCTAGGACTCGGTGGGTGTAGACTGATGTCTAGGACTCAATGATGGGTAGACTGATGTCTAGGACTCAGTGGGGTAGACTGATGTCTAGGACTCAGTGGGGGTAGACTGATGTCTAGGACTCAATGATGGGTAGACTGATGTCTAGGACTCAGTGGGGTAGACTGATGTCTAGGACTCAATGATGGGTAGACTGATGTCTAGGACTAAGTGGGGTTAGACTGATGTCTAGGACTAAGTGGGGTTAGACTGATGTCTAGGACTCAGTGGGGTAGACTGAAGTCTAGGACTCAGTGGGGGTAGACTGATGTCTAGGACTCAGTGGGGAGACTGATGTCTAGGAATAAGTGGGGTTAGACTGATGTCTAGGACTCAGTGGGGTAGACTGATGTCTAGGACTCAGTGGGGAGACTGATGTCTAGGACTCAGTGGGGTAGACTGATGTCTAGGACTCAGTGATGGGTAGACTGATGTCTAGGACTCAGTGGGGAGACTGATGTCTAGGACTAAGTGGGGTTAGACTGATGTCTAGGACTAAGTGGGGTTAGACTGATGTCTAGGACTAAGAGGGGATAGATTGATGTCTAGGACTCGGTGGGGAGACTGATGTCTAGGACTCGGTGGGGAGACTGATGTCTAGGACTTAGTGGGGTAGACTGATGTCTAGGACACAGTAGGGGTAGACATGTTTAGCAGACACATCTGCTGAAATGTGACAAAGACAAAAAGGTAAAATATGAGAAAATTATTAATATAAATTTGTTTGTTTAGACTGTTTTCGTTTGTCCACAGATGGTCAGTTCCCTGGCCATGTTTGTCAGTCCCGAGGAACGCCGTTGCTGTAGATACGTGTCTTGTGACAACCCTCTGCCTTATCACCCTGACGTCTGTGTCCAGGGCATTCTCCAGGTAAGGGATAGCCTCAATTATCCATGAAGTGGCGCCACGGTTTGTTGAGCTTCGATTCACTTACACTTTTTTTAAGTTATTGTGCCGAAAATAAACCTTAACTTGGGCAAACGTGCTTTCTCTGTTGCTGCACCTAAGGTCTGGAATGAACTCCCCATCACTTTAAAAACATCTGAAACTATAACTATCTTCCGAAAAAAACTCACAACATATTTATTCCAAATTGCATTTCTACCATAAATCATGACTTGTGCATCCCGAAGGATATAGGCGCCATAGAAGTTAATTATTATTTTGTTGAGGCATTAAATGCTAAAGGCTGGTTTACAAGAGCGATTTCCCCAAAATGTATTGCTCAACACTGTGTCGCAAGATAATGTGCAACAATAATCGTGCATGTGTTTACACCAGCAACATGTCTAGACACGGCGACCTAGATCTTTACTTGAGTTACTCCCACTTTTAGCTCTGACGTAAACACAATGTACAGGAGCACTCAGTGCCAAAATAGCTCTGGTCGCAACAACTTCGGGTTTTGCAAAGCAGATAGCATTTTTATGTGTTGGCTTGCGGTGTTGCCATTCATAGACAGGAGAAACAAAAGGAGGCTGGAGCATGCTGTGTCTTCTATATCTTGGGAGAGTTGTGGGTGGAAGATCTGTGCGGTTTCCTAACTAGCTGCGGATAAGAAATGATGTTTTTGAAGAGTGAGGCTTGGCTGCACCATCTGTAAAGCGACATGAGACTTGATATCCAGCACCAACAAGTTGCATTGACTTTGTTCTCACTGTGGTATGTAACATTTATTTATCACCTTTTATTTAATTATACAGTGAAATATTTAAATACATTAGGTAAATAAAGAGACAGATGTACCAATTTGACACTAACTGGGTTATATAATACAGACTTTGCTTTAAATAAATAATGAACAGTTCTCAGGATGGTTCATTTTCATGTTGAAATGATTATCTTGGCATATCCAAAACTTGTTTTTTACCATAGTAGATGTCATCGTCTTATCAAGGCGACTTCATCAGTACTAATGACAATGGTTGGATGACGTCATTGTGCACGTGAGGAAGTCACCTATCAAGGCGACTTCATCAGTACTAATGACAATGGTTGGATGACGTCATCGTGCACGTGAGGAAGTCACCTATCAAGGCGACTTCATCAGTACTAATGACAATGGTTGGATGACGTCATCGTGCACGTGAGGAAGTCACCTATCAAGGCGACTTCATCAGTACTAATGACAATGGTTGGATGACGTCATCGTGCACGTGAGGAAGTCACCTATCAAGGCGACTTCATCAGTACTAATGACAATGGTTGGATGACGTCATCGTGCACGTGAGGAAGTCACCTATCAAGGCGACTTCATCAGTACTAATGACAATGGTTGGATGACGTCATCGTGCACGTGAGGAAGTCACCTATCAAGGCGACTTCATCAGTACTAATGACAATGGTTGGATGACGTCATCGTGCACGTGAGGAAGTCACCTATCAAGGCGACTTCATCAGCACTAATGACAATGGTTGGATGACGTCATCGTGCACGTGAGGAAGTCACCTATCAAGGCGACTTCATCAGCACTAATGACAATGGTTGGATGACGTCATCGTGCACGTGAGGAAGTCACCTATCAAGGCGACTTCATCAGCACTAATGACAATGGTTGGATGACGTCATCGTGCACGTGAGGAAGTCACCTATCAAGGCGACTTCATCAGCACTAATGACAATGGTTGGATGACGTCATCGTACACGTGAGGAAGTCACCTATCAAGGCGACTTCATCAGCACTAATGACAATGGTTGGATGACGTCATCGTACACGTGAGGAAGTCACCTATCAAGGCGACTTCATCAGCACTAATGACAATGGTTGGATGACGTCATCGTACACGTGAGGAAGTCACCTATCAAGGCGACTTCATCAGCACTAATGACAATGGTTGGATGACGTCATCGTACACGTGAGGAAGTCACCTATCAAGGTGACTTCATCAGCACTAATGACAATGGTTGGATGACGTCATCGTACACGTGAGGAAGTCACCTATCAAGGCGACTTCATCAGCACTAATGACAATGGTTGGATGACGTCATCGTACACGTGAGGAAGTCACCTATCAAGGCGAATTCATCAGCACTAATGACAATGGTTGGATGACGTCATCGTACACGTGAGGAAGTCACCTATCAAGGCGACTTCATCAGCACTAATGACAATGGTTGCATGACGTCATCGTACACGTGAGGAAGTCACCTTGACAAGATGATGACAACTTCTAATAAGGAAAGTTCTGGATATGTTAAAATAATCATTTCAACATTTATCTCTACCTACCTCTGTTTTAGTTTAACTATCATGTCAATCAGTAAAATTATCTTTGGTCATGCATAGTGCTCATAGAACTGATGGATCACGCATCTTGAAAGACGACCAACTCAACTTGTAGTTTATTACAAAATTAGTGGTAAATGGCTAAATACAGTGGTTGCTAATGATATCTTTACTCAATGACTCCCCATGTGCAAACACAGATAAAAAATGTAATACAAAGAGTCAATGGCGAATGACTTAACAGCATAATTTATCAATAGCAAAGCATGTCAGAGCATCCTTATAATAATAATGATTAATAAATAATACAAAAACTTCTATCGCACCTAAATTCTCGGAAACCTCGCTTTACACTCAAAATGAAAGGGTTATGCAATTTGAAATCGCTATGCAATGTTATACAAGGATTGGTACACAATATTATACAAGGATTGGTATACAATATTATACAAGGATTGGTATACAATATTATACAAAGATTTTCATTGGTTAACCGATACGATTTGTGACCAACAGATCAACCGATGAAAACATTATATTTCCGTTTCAAATGTGAACACTAATTGGTATGTCATTAAATGCAGTAAAACGGTCTCGAAAAGTCATAAAACTAGTATGTTTTATTCCATCGCCAAATCATTTATTTCAGAAAACATTAAAAGATCAAAATAATAACATGTTTTGTATGTATGTTATTTTTAACCAACCACATAAATACTAATGAATTCAATGTCACAGTTTCGTGTAAATCAGTCGTTCAGCTAGCCACTGAGAATTGTTGTACATTTCCTTTAAAGTTGTATGAGCCATATATGGAAACGTTGGGACAGAGATACTGGAGGTGTCTAGTGCTGTAGGACGTAGGTGGCTGGATGAAGGTGATCATGTGTGTCACCAGTCTGCGACAACTAAACAGAACATGAGATGGAAACAATGCTATACGCTTCCGAACCGTGCCTCAAATAGCAGTTCATTCATACGGATCTTTGTTCGCTCCCGGACCTGATCATCTGCTATGCTGCGCAGCGAATTGGCAACTGTCTTTGCGTAATCGTCATGTTCGTCCGTTACTGCT
Organism: Lamellibrachia columna; assembly: GCA_963662155.1. Classification (NCBI taxonomy): domain Eukaryota; kingdom Metazoa; phylum Annelida; class Polychaeta; order Sabellida; family Siboglinidae; genus Lamellibrachia; species Lamellibrachia columna. The sequence continues at coordinate 5,911,721 of OY759265.1, read as the reverse complement.
GCCACTGTCACGCCCGAGGCTATTGTTTCACCAGAGCCCATCACCTCACCTGAGCCCATCGCCGAGTTCATCGCCTGGACTGCTTCACGCATCACTGTCACTAACGCATCCTCCTCCTCGTTTTGTTTTTGCCGTTTCCGTCTCTTCCTTGCTGGGCCGCCATTTTCGAATGGACGAACAGGCTCGTCGACTGCTGGGAAACTACCCAACATGACTGGCTGACTACTTGACGCGATTGCAGGCAGACTACTAGACTCAATGTCTGACAGGCTACCCGTCCCATATGTGACGTCTGGTTGAATCGTCTGACTGTCCGATGAACCAGACCGGTCCTCGTCGTTGCCATTCTGTGTGTAACTCTGCGTACAAAGATCACAATTAATACAAAATATCTCTACCTACCATAATTGACATTCATGGGAATGTGGTTCATGTAAAACATGTGTTCTTATGTTACAGTTTCCTTCCTTGGAAGAACACTGGATGAAAATCGCAGATGATTTCAACACGTAGCAGTTCCCAGATTGCACCTGTGCCATTTGACAGAAAACATATTGCCCCATGTAGGCAGTGCCCAATGCAGGATCGCATTATCGCAGTACTACAATTACTAGGGCACTCAGTGATGGGCACGCACACATCAGGGAATGTCTTTGGTATTTTTGCAAACCATTTCTGGGTGCTTAGAAGTTTGATATATCTGCGTCCCATCTAAGTGCCAAGAACTGCACCAACGTCAGATGCAGCCGGACTGCACGAGATTGAAGAAGAAATAGAGGGCATGCAGTATTTTCAACAATAACACATTAATTTTGTAGCACAACTCGCACCATGAAATTAAATAGTGGACAACTGTATCACTCATGAACGGGCAAGTCGAGAACTGCATTACACATATATCTTGTTTTATGTATAAATATTGCTTGTACCGTATATGACATGTTGTACATTTACTGTGTATTTCTGTTACAAGTAGAAACGTTGCTTCATACCAGATTGGTCGTGGAATTGTTGCGTCTGTGGCATTGGTTGTGCATGAATTCATTCATGTGGTCAAAATAGATCCAGTCCGATTGTTTGACCTGAAAACAAATAAGTGCAGTTAATGTGCTTTGTATATAAAATAACTGCAATCCTAATTACAGTCACACATATTGGTGATGCACATGTAATGTACAACACTCGGTTTAAACAATTTAGGTTTGACATGGTGGTCCATATCAATAAAATGACGAGGGGATGCTGGTGTTTGTCAGCCCTTGTGTTGTAGGCTATTGTTTATATCCAAGGAATTGGTCTAATCTGTCAAATCAACAGGGTTGTCTGATTTAAATCATTGATTTAAATCATTGATTTAAATCATTGATTTAAATCAATCCAAAAAAATTGTTTATGATTTTTTATTTCCGATTTTTTTAATCACTGATTTATATGAATTTAACACAAATAATTGTTTACAAGCATCAAGATCAACACAGTTTTGTATGTTTTTTAATACAAAAGCACAATGTGCGCACACTTCTTTAGTTGTATTGTCACCAGATAGCCTGAGAGTCAAATATTTTATGTTGTGTATGTTTGAGCTATTCCCTTTCTGAATGCAATGAAGCCACACAAACTTGTCTTCCAGAGGAAGTATCTTTTCAAGTCAGAAGCCCTGAGTTAAAGTCCACTTAGAGCATGTGCTAGTTGTTATCAATTCAGTATGTTGACTCAAGTGAGACAGTCTGGGCTACAATTGCCTAATACTGTACCAGTTTGCAGTCTTGTTAGAGACCCTTAGAGTACACTGAGTTCTGGACAGGTGCTAATCCACCCTCTCAGCAAACAATAATGAGCACTGCTACAGCCACAGGCACACAGCATGCTTTCCTTTCCAAGACAGATTGTGGAACTATATACAGGGGATGAGGCCTTGTGGACACTGTCTAATGTCTTTATATAAGCAAAAACCATGTACCGTCTGTTAACACAAGTACCCAAATCGATTTGAAGTGAACATGTTTAAAAGAGTATAAATATTAACATCTATAGAAATGTCTATATACCAGATTTTATAAAAATCAAATAAATCTTATTTCAACCCTGCCTATAAACAACTTTTCTCAAATGAAATATGTTTTATAGGAAACTCATTTTATAAATTGTTCAGTGCCTCTGTACATTCCATTTTATGCTTCAGCAACTAAAGGGACAGAGTATGTGCACTGTAATTGTAACTACTACTACTACTGCCTAGTGTATGAGGTTATGGGCATTGTAATGTAACTACTACTACTGCCTAGTGTATGAGGTTATGTGCACTGTAATGTAACTACTACTACTGCCTAGTGTATGAGGTTATGTGCATTGTAATGTAACTACTAGTACTGCCTAGTGTATATGAGGTTATGTGTATTGTAATGTAACTATTACTACTACTGCCTAGTGTATATGAGGTTATGTGCATTGTAGCGTAACTACTACTACTGCCTAGTGTATATGACGTTATGTGCATTGTAACGTAACTACTAGTACTGCCTAGTGTATATGAGGTTATGTGCATTGTAATGTAACTACTACTATTGCCTAGTGTATACGAGGTTATGTGCATTGTAATGTAACTACTACTACTGCCTAGTGTACGAGGTTATGTGCATTGTAATGTAACTACTACTACTACTGCCTAGTGTATATGAGGTTATGTGCATTTAAATTTCACTTAATGTATCAAACTTACTTGTATGTACCTATCGAATGTCAAGCTGTTGTGAGATTTAAAATTGTTCAAATAGGTCAACTTTCCACACAGTTTATGCACAGCATGCAGCAGTTGCAAAACGCAGCAGCGTCATCACCTATGATTACCTGGTCTGTCTCATTTTTATTTACTTTCTCCAACTTTTGCACCTCTTTCAGGAAGTATGTCCGAAGGTTTGCCCACTTCTTCATGACGGCGTCAACTGCAAATTAGATAACAGTTACCTTCATATTTTATTATTAAATTATACATAAGGTTACAAGTATGAAGTGGTACATGATATGAGTACAGCCTACGTGGTAGGTCCATAATTTCATAACAATTTTAACGTAGCTATGTAACTACTAACAAATAAGTAGCTATGTAACTACTAACAAATAAGTAGCTAGTTCACCTAGTCGGACCTTTAATATTGCAACTTGCCGAAATAATAGTATATAATAATACATTTATTTCCAACATTACATAATATTATATGCTACATACATTGCTAATGCAGAACATTTCTAGACAATGCTCATTTTAATCATGTATATTTAAAAGATGAATAGTAACAATCATAGTGTGCTACAATCTTATGCTGGAAACAGAACTTATGTGTACTCTCCCCTCGTACATTGGTTTGTTATATTATGTATATATACACACACATCTCTTATTCCTCTTTTATATAGTAATCCCATGTATAATACTGATAAAACACATAATTATTGCATAAATATACCAGAGCTAATACAGTAAATATATTACGTCTCATAATTAAATATCCCTTTTGTATCTATCAAGTATAGATGTTTTGTGCATTTTTTAAAAGAGAAAATATTTTGTACAGTTTCTTAGTGCAATGCGTAGGCCATTCCAAAGCTTAACACTAATGATAGAAAAACATTTAGCCATTAGTGCAGTACGCAATTTATTTTTTTATTTGTCCCTTTGCCTAGTGTTGTTCAAACTATCTTCATTAGAATATAAAAATATTTGAATGCTATTGGGCAATAGTTTATATTTCACTTTGTACATCAATATAGATGTTTTGTATTCAATTAGATAGATTTTTTATTTAAGATTAATAAATAAGATATTTGTATGGTCACGAGCCTTTGCTCCACAAATAACTCTTTTTTTTGTAGAGTGAACAGGGGCATTAGATTTGTGTGATAAGTATTTCCCTATATCTCTAAGCAGTAGTCTATATGGGGCAAGAAAACTGAGAAGTATAAAGTAATCAATGCTGAATTATTGGCATTGTTTTAGCCAATTTGGATTTTACCAATTGTATATGTGCTTTCCAAAAAAGCTTATAATCGATAATTATGCCGAGAAATTTTTTTTCATAGACTCTTTCCATGTTTTGGTTTATTTTTATTGCAACATCAGCAGTAACCCTTCCTTTTCCAAATACCATGTAATTAGTTTTATATTAAGAGACATCTGTTAACTGCCAATTGCAATTTGCTCAGCTCTTGACTAATTGTGTTACCAAGCAATTCTAGACTATCAGCACTATAAAATATATTAGTGTCATCCGCAAACAGTAAAATTTTAGTATACTAGAAACATTACATAAATCATATATAATATAAAAAATTATTTCAGTCCAAGTACTGAACCTTGTGACACGCCACATCTTGCTTCACAGGGATCCTTTTTGTTAAATAGCTAACTGGCCATTTAAGTACTATACTGCAAATACCATTCATTTCTAACTTTTATAAGTAAATTATGATTGATAGCATTGAAAGTTTTTTCAAGTCTATGAACACCCAGATTGAAGCTTTTTTGTTGTCAATTGCATTAGTTATTTACTCGGTCATTTCTAATAAAGCCAAATAAGTAGATCTGTTTTTTCCGAAAACCATACTGGCTGTCACTTAGTATTTTGTTTTGTTCCATGAATTTTTCCAGTCTGTTATCAAAGAGTTTTTCTAGAATTTTCGAGAACTGCAGCAATAGAGAGATATGCAAGTAGTTGTTAAATGTCTTACAGACACGAATAACTTTTGCCACTTTCATATTATCTGGAAAAATACCTGTTTCGAATGATGTGTTACAGATATATGTAAGGGGTTTAGCTATGTGGGAAATTACCTTTTCACAACACACATATCTATTCCGTCGTAACCCGCAGAGGATTTTCCTTTACTCTGTTTCATGACAGTCAACAATTCTTGTTCATCACTGGGGTGAAGGAACATGGATGCCTCCCTATTCGCATAGTCATAAATGCTTGCTTTATTTATCGGTGGTTTAATGTTTTTGGCGAGATTTGGTCTAGTATTGACAAAGCATTTGTTGAAACCATTGGCAATGTCTTGTTGATTTTTATGTTTTATGTTCCCTTTGTGTCATTGCGGTGTTTTGCCAGAAAATTACTGTAGCACTCTTTTTTCACATATCATAAAATATTTGTCAACTTATTTTTATATTTTTTTTTATTTATTCTCGTCATGCATTGTTTTACATTTAATGTATTTTTTACAGATTATTCTTCTTTTTACATGCATTTGCGAAACCTTTAGTAAATCATGGTCTATTTTCTCCTTTATTTCTGATGCACACCTTTTTTAACGGGCAATGTATGCCATATAAGTTATTGAACATATTAACAAACCCTTCGTAGCACATATTAGCATCATTCTGTTTCGTGATATGACCCCAGTCCTGAACAATTAGTGTAGCACCAAATGCATCTATTCTTTGCACTTGCGTATCATGCACGTATTTAAAACACTTCTTTTGGCCCATCAATATCTATATAATTGCATAATAAAAAAAGACTCATTATAAAGGAGTCTGCCTCTCATAAACGTAAATTTGAATATGGGTAATCAGTAGGGTCATGGATGGCTGAATTACCCATTTGGTCAATCTGATGGTGGGTGTGTTCCATTTCCCAGAAATCTGTGTCGGCAGTGGACTCGGCCCCTAATTCCCATGAATTGATCCGAAGTCAAAGAATTGCTAGAAGGGTTGTAACAATACCTGTTTTATTATCATCATCAATAATTTATTGTATATTTCCATGTATGTCCAATAATTCCGAATACTTGTGAGAATAATTATTAGCATATGACATATAATATGCAAGTTGAAAGTCGGTCAAATTATTACATGTGTGCGCGTACGTAATAGATTCACATTGACAGTCATGATTGATAATACAGCTTGGCTTCGCCTTCGGCCCGCGGCCACAGTCCCACTGCTACGGGCATGACCAGTGGCAGTGGGCTGGGCCCTGGCGAGCGAAAACAATTCACAGACCACCTTTGCCTTGGTCTTTGGTTTGCTTACTCCAAATAGCTCCTTCTAGGGCTAACATAGGAGTGTGGTGCTTGGTGCGCATGAAAAAGGTGCATATAAATGTGAGAAATAATACATTTTGAAAAAAAAATGGTTGCGAAAACGGTGATTTCGGTCCATGGCGGTCGCGCCCGGGCCGAACCCATCAAACCACCGACACCCAATGGCCAATACACCCGTGTCGTTGTTGCGAACAGTGAAGTCTACGATGTCGCGACATTACCTGGTAGTTCAAGGGCATCAGCAATTTTTTGCCCAACGCGCCTCTTTTTGTTGCGGTCGTGATAGGCCGGAGAATGGACATTCCACATGCATTCGTGAACCTGATATAAATTTATCAGCGACTTGATTTGGTCTGACGAAAATTTTATCGTCGCCATTGTTGGAGACAGAAAATCGTGATGAAAGGTTACGACGAGTTCGCCTGCTTTCGGGCACTGATTGGCTACATCTGCAAAATCGGTGTCAACTATTAGATCACGTGGAGCAAGTCCCGACTGTCGCCGATATAATTGTTCCAAAAATAGTTCCGTTTAGCGGCCTCGCGCGGATGTTTACACGCAGTCCTGTTTACACGGAGGATCCTTGCGGCGCGTTATCGCGCGACACCGTGGCGCCAGACAAATTAGGACGAATATTGTTCGTGTAAACCGGTCATTAGTTTTACTGTAACATATTGGCTTACTTACTCATGCTACAAAATCAGAGACATAATTTATGTTGGTAGAATCTCGCATAGCCTTCGTGAAACTCGCATGGTTTGACTATTACCGTCAGATGGCATCACTGGTCGGATTTAGGCAAACGATTCTCAAGTTGTAACGTTGACATCGTGTTGAAACTTCACCACGTTATAGATTTGGTCCATATAAATTGAAGAAAAAATAGGGTTGGCGTCCAAAGTTAAGAGAACAGGTGGACGTACTGCTGTAAATTGTTTTTAATTTAATTATACTCAACTTTTCAAGTCATCAGACACAATACCAGTTACTTCAAGAAAACTATCTTAAAAAAATTGTCAGAGAAATTAACACCCATTCCTACCATAGCTTTGTAAATTACTCCAAAAATATATTATAAGTAAATATGACACAATGTAATAATAAAAACTGCTATAATAATATGGCAGCTGTAATCTAGAAATGTGTGGAATGTAATGCAATGTTCACTTCAAGGCTTTCAGATAATATTACTACTATTGTCTATTATAAAAATATTAGTTATTTTATTTTCTCTATATGACTAGGTCTTAACTCATGAAAGAATACTAAACAAATACCAAAACTGACTGTATTAACTCATAACTGATTAAACATTCAATGAAAATGTCCACTGAAACTAATATAATATGTAATTGGGTAATAATTTGTGAATTATATATTTTGAGAATTTTATTATTATTGCTCTTTTTTACATTGTTTGCACTGCCTGTATTATTATCATCATCATCAGTATTGTCAGTACTGCTAGCACTGTTAGTTTTTGTTAGTTTTTTATTGTTGTTGGCAAAATTTGCTACTGTAACAATAATTATTACTGCACTATACAAAGCTGTAGGGAAGCCTGCATGATAGCGATATTTCAGGTCTTAGTGCAGGCCTCCCTGGATCATGTAAACTGTAAATATGTACACACTATTATTTGACTATGCACATGTATGATCTAAACAAATAAACTTCACGTCAAGGCTTCTTAGTTTTTGCAAATGGTTTTTAGACTTGTAAAACTAATCAAATAGCTGCCTAGATATATTTTTTTAAAAGAAACCTCCCCTTGTCAGTTTTAAATGTGGAGATACACACCAAAATGTCTTTCAAAATCATAAAAATCTATGTTTTTAAAGTTGCAAACTTCACCATGCAAGCGGTGGTCTGGCAGTCGGATCACAGGTCCTTTCTGCCTGGTGTCTATGACTTATGATGTTTAACTCCATACAAACTTTTTTAGGGCTAACATAGCAGTGCTTTATTTTCAGACTTTTCCTTTTCTAGAGTTAGTGAGTCCACAAAAGGTTTTTTCCATAGACCTTGAACCCAGGTTCCCTTGATTGGCAGTGCGACGCTCTGTTGCTGAAACCACTGGGTCTCACTACACTAAATATTAATTCCATTTTATGTTATTACGTGACTTGTGTCAATGTTTAAATTTGGTTTGAATACTTCATATAAACTGATACAAGTTTACTCTTATTTGATGAGTTAGCTTGAGAGTATATTTCACTAGTTACCCAGACTCTGGGTAGCCAATCATATTCATGACAATGGAAAGTGCATATTGAATCCAGGCTCTTTTGTATGAGACAATGGTGACGTCACATAACGGAGGCTGGACAATAGAAGCTAGTCACACACACCTGGTTTGACTGTTATTGGCATCACTGAGAAGTATCCTAAGATAAAAGAGTACAAACTGTTCTCTTATGGGATCTAAATTAAAAATTCTAGTTAACTATGGTTTGGAATAGCCAAAGTTCTAATTCTTATTCTGAGCTATGTTCATTCTGATCCTTCAGTCATGACCAGTCTATTGTGCAGATTACTTATTTAACCTTTAATCAATATTATAATCACCCTCCATCTTTGCAAACACTTTGTTCACTTAACTGAAAAATTCTAAGATTTGTTTTGTTCTATATTGCAGAGTGCGGATGGAAGCGATTCACTCAAAGATATGGTATTCAGCCAATATCCTACAACTATGGTGAATTTGACGATGAAAGACATCAAACTGACATCTTTGCTTCATGAACATTATTTGAAAAGGTCAGATGCCCTCCGACAGGAACTGACGACCTTATGGAGAGGTCAAGTAAAGAACTCTTATCCTACTAGGTAATAAATGTGTTGTAGTTTATTACAGCGGCCGGTTATTCTTGTGAAACTAACACAAACACCTTCAACGGCAAATACACTTCACCTTCTTACCGTTACTTAGTGGGGAGCGGTGGTCTAATGGTTAGAGCACCCGCCTGTCGATCGAGAGGATGGTGGTTCGATTCCACCTCCGCCGTTTCGAAGCTTGGGCAATTTCGTTCACCCCACTTTGCCCGTGTCTTTCGGAAGAGACACTAAAAGCCGTTGGTCCAAAACTCCTGCGTTAGCTCAAGATTGGGCTGTTTGGAGTATAACTACTTGAGACTTGAGACTTGAGACTTGCATTAATGGCATTTAATGCTAGTTGCAGTGTAGTCGACTGATATTTCTTTTAAAAGCTAATACTAGCACAGCAGTACGTTTTCAATATGCCAAAGTTTCTGTGGGTTATCACTACATTTATTACGATATTTTCTATGGCATAGTACTAAATAATCAGAAAGTTAATAGTTCTGGACTAATATTTTATTGTTTAGCCATTTGGCAAAAGAATATGTTTTTTCTTAGCCAACTTTTTTACAGCCAAATTGGCAAAAGGTCTTTCATTTGTTTAGCCAAACTCAATAATATAACATGTTTAGCCAATGGTGAATGGTTGGCATGAGCCTATGTTTTGTTGTCTACAGTATTATAGTAGAATATATTTTTGCATAATATTACATTGCTAACTAGCTCAAGTTTCTTTGAATCCAAACTGTTTTTACCAGATTAAATTATTTTACCATTGTTTTACTTTGTCAATAAGCTAACATTCTTACCAACGTGACCTGGTTTCTTCAGATTTAATTGGTTGACTGTTTCAGTGAAATGCTGCAACCATTTGATGACCCTGAAACCCTTGTTGGGAATCTGTTGGACGAGGTGGGTGAGAACATGTAAACAGCTCCTTGGGAACTAGTCAGAATCATGGCCCCATTACAAAATCACCCCACCAGATAGTCCCATTACAAAATCACCCACCAGACAGTCCCATTACAAAATCACCCCACCAGACAGTCCCATTACAAAATCACCCCACCAGATAGCTCCATTACAACATCACCCCACCAGACAGTCCCATTACAACATCACCCCACCAGATGGCCACATTACAACTTCACTCCACCAGATGGCCACTTTACAACATCACCCCATCAGATAGACCCAATCACCACGAGCTTAACTTTTCTAAATACAAGTTCTTGTCAGATGAATTCCTCCAAGTCTGTCTTATCAAATGAATTCATCCAAGTCAATGTCTTGTCAAATGAATTCATCCAAATCTATGTCTTGTCAAATGAATTCAGCCAAGTCTAAATCTTGTCAAATGAATTCATCCAAATCTCAGCCAAGACTAAATCTTGTCAAATGAATTCGTCCAAGTCTAGATCTTGTCAAATGAACTCATCCATGTTTTGTGCAACTAATGTAAGTGTTGGTTGTGCTTCAGCTGGTGCTGCTCCCTGGTGGCATCGGGGTGCAGGAGGCGTACGTGACGGAGTTCATGCGATTGCTGGAGAAGAAAGCTTTTGCTCTCATCAAATACGTCGAGATGCTGAGGTGAATGAAGACTGCTGTGTTAATGGGGAAACACTCAGGAGATTTCACACTTCTAGGTCCACCATCTTATAAGAACAAATCACATTTATTATAAAGAACTAACATCAGAAAGAATTCTCAGAAAGGTACATTTTTATTTGTTTACCAAAAAATAGCAAATTTTTTGTTTCTTGTATCATGATCTTGTATGGTCCCATGTTAACCTCCAAGACATGCGACACATATAATAAAACGTTGTTTGTGGGTGGGTCCACTTTGATTATCACCAAAAAATTGGAAAGGAATGTTTTTAAAGATATAGTTCGTAGTTGAAATTTTGTAACAATCGGCTTTCCGTTCACTGCATTGGCAATGCTTGTACGGTGCCTCAAATTTTCCATTTGTTTGAATAGGATTGTCGTTGGGTGGGGTCAGGCCTATCCAATTTTTTTCATTTGTATTTACAAAGCCCCTGAGCGTGATGTTTGTTCCTGCAGTGAGCATGGCCGAGTCTCTGTGCGCCACAGACTCAAGAAACTCAAGCATGACCTGTCCCTCACCGTGCCGGGAGACTTCAAGATGGTGCTGGCCACCGCGGAGAAACTCCGACCAGGTATCTGTGTCTCTGTGTGGGGCAATCCGCGGTCAGACACACCCGATCTGTTCTGACCCCAGTCGACATTCTGCACGGACCAGTGCAGTCAGACAAGTAGAACACTGCTTCTGTATAATGTCATATTATTGCTGTTTTTTGCATGCTATTATGCAGTTGTATAAAAGCTACATAGTATATTATGTGGCAATATTAAAGCTACAAAGTATGATCGTTTTATCATGCATAGTATAAAATATATCCACTCTATGAATACGTTTTTTTAAATGTGTCAAAAAGATAATTTTTATTAATTAAATTTTTATTAATTAATTTCCTTTAATAAACATTTTCGTCACTATATCTGTTCCAACATCTTCAATGTCCAAATATGTTTTAATGAATCGTATTTAAAATACATACTTTGAACGTGTTTAATTTGAATGTTTCAGGGCAGATATCATGTTTACATTGCATGCGGAATTATATGCCCGTACCATGAACATAGACCCTGATAAATTTTTTCCACGCGTATATTAATTTGTTGATGGCTATTCACAAATTTACTGAACAAGGTCTGTATTTGTAAGCAGATAACGGTAAAATAAAAAATATGGTTACACGATTTTATGATAAAACATTCAGACTTTGTAGCTTTAATGTGAGCTGATCCTAACTGAATTAGTTGAATTTATTTGAAGGCCAGTTTAGATTGTAGTCAGATAAATTACAGTGAACCCTTGCTACGTGGAACATACACTGGTTTGGGACTTGACCAAACTGTTTCATATATCCATGGTCCATGGTTACGAGGGAGGGTGGCCACCAGGGCAGGGCAGGGCAGAATGGGGGAGGGTGACCACCAGGGATGGGCAGAACGGGGGAGGGTGGCCACCAGGGCAGGGCAGAACGGGGGAGGGTGACCAGCAGGGCAGAACGGGGGAGGGTGGCCACCAGGGCAGGGCAGAACGGGGGAGGGTGGCCACCAGGGCAGGGCAGAACGGGGGAGGGTGACCACCAGGGTAGGGCAGAACGGGGGAGGGTGACCACCAGGGCAGGGCAGAACGGGGGAGGGTGACCACCAGGGCAGGGCAGAACGGGGGAGGGTGACCACCAAGGCAGGGCAGGGTAGAACGGGGGAGGTTGACCACCAGGGCAGAACGGGGGAGGGTGGCCACCAGGGTAGGGCAGAACGGGGGAGGGTGACCACCAAGGCAGGGCAGAACGGGGAGGGTGACCACCAGGGCAGGGCAGAACGGGGGAGGGTGACCACCAGGGCAGGGTAGAACGGGGGAGGGTGACCACCAGGGCAGGGCAGAACGGGGTTCAAAGTTGTTCCTTTTTAGAGTTTGTTCCTTTCTTCAGGCCACTGTATATGATTTTGGGAGATATAATTTTATTAGACAGGCTTTGTGCAATTGATGTCATTGAGAGAGTCCAGAGGCAAGTCACAGTCACAGTTGCTGGTTAATTGCGTACTGTTGTGGTGGTTAGAGTAAAGTTTACCACGTGTTCTTTGTTCAGTGAGTTGGCAATGAATTGTTTATGGAGTTCGGGATGATATCTAGACGTAACACAAACTCTCAATAGCCGTGTCATGGTTGTTTCAAATTTCATAAAAAATGGCTTTCGCTGCACATTTGTATTTAAGCAACAATTTCTTGTATGTTCGTCTAATGTGATTATTTTGTTTGATTATTACATGACATGTGAACAAATGAATATATGATACACCATTTGAAATGACTAGATATGATATTATCTGTGTAGTTTGATGTACTGCCTCATGTCATGTCATGTCATATTGGTGGCTGCATGTGCTGTAATTATATTTGTCAACATACCATAAATGTGTCAAATGTTTAATCACTAACTGGCAACCAGGTTTTAATCAATGAGCACCCAACATATGGTTGATCGTCCTCCACACGTACTACTGTCACGTAGACACATAAATATGTTTGTGTCAGCTTAGAGTCCGCTGTGCCACAGCAGTAGTTCCCGTCTACGCAGTAGTGACAATGCTGTAAAAAAGTTTCAATAGAAACACACATTTGATATGTGTTAGATGTGAATGATATAAATGCAGAATCTGTATAATTTGTTAAAAATTTGCATCAGCACTCATTTAATTTAAAAACACCAGAATCACACAACATTCTGAATTTTCTTCAAATTCAAAATTTGTGCATGTATAGTTGATTAATGAGTATTAGTCTAACAATAAAGAATATAACTTGTAACATAATTAACTGATAATTAACGCACAAACTGGTTATATGGCTGTAAAGAAGGTCAATCTACACTGATGGGTTTACTACTTATTTTTAGGACCAATAGTCTACGCGTCTGAAAAAACTTAAAGGTTGAGTTCAGACAAATTTAATTTGCATATGTTAAGTTGCTAATTACCATGCTAATTTTATTCTTAAACATTCATGTTATTTTGTATGTTGCTAGTTAAATATGTTTGTATGGACAGATCTGTAATTTGCCTAATTCATCCAGGAAACCAAGTCCTAATACTTAGCACCACTTGTTGTGCATAAACAGTAATACAAGACCTGTACTTGGTATTACTGGTTCTGTATTAATTTCATGAATTAACAGTTGATATCCAGTAAGCATTGCATGAACAATTTATACCCAGCATGCTCTGCATAAACCAGTTATACCCAGCATGCTCTATGTGAACCATTTATACTCAGCATGCTCTACGTGAACCATTTATACCCAGCATGCTCTTCATGAACCATTTATACCCAGCATGCTCTGTGTGAACCATTTATACCCAGCATGCTCTACGTGAACCATTTATGCCCAGTATGCTCTATGTCAACCATTTATACCCAGCATGCTCTACATGAACCATTTATACCCAGCATGCTCTACATGAACCATTTATGCTCAGCGTGCTCTACGTGAACCATCTATACCCAGCATGCTCTTCCATTTATACCAAGCGTGCATGCACTACAAGAGCACGTTGCATTAATTTTTGCTTCATATACTAGATAATGCATAATTCCACATTTGCAACCAACTTACATCATGTATATATTATGTTACTTGAATGCGTATTTTCTGTCTGTCATGTACTATTTATACACACATTTATTGTGTTCATGGAGTTATTGTTGATGTGTTCTAATTACCATTGCTACTGCCTACGGTACCAATGTGACATACAATAAATAATGATAAAGCACCTGTACCTTTAAGGATTTTACTTTGTTCTGTCCCCCCCCCAGTTTGTCTGGTTCTGATACTGTGGACCTTTCTTTTGTTCCCTTTCTTGTTCACACAGGGCGCTTGCTTTATTCCTTCAGGGCAGTTGTATTATGTATTTTAAGTTCCTTTATTTCTCTAACTTGTCTTTTCCTGTTTTCATGTTGCATTCCCACCCTAGTCCTTTCAACCCAACTTATGCTTCCCAGTGTGTCTTCTTTCTTCCTGTCTCATTATAATATCACCCTGGCTTTCAATGCATCTTTAATTATAATTAGAACACGATTAACTTACTCGTAATGACAGAATGACTACTGTTGAGTAAATTCCAAATTAAAGAATGTCAAATATTTTATCAACATAAGTACTTTAATATAAATTTTTTTTTAGCAGTAATAACATATATTGTCAGTGTTTCAATGGCTTTCTTTGATCTGCCCAGCCAGTAGTACAGCTTTGGCTTTGGAAAATTCCAATAGAAAACCAACTCTAAGACCAGAACATTTTCTATGAGAGCACAATTTGATATGACCAAACCTTAGTTTCTAGCACAATCCAAAATTAACATGAATACGTTGCACAAAGGATCAACTAGATGTTATAAAGTAACACAATATAAATAATGAATAAGTTAGCTCAGAACATTGTGTAACTGCTAGCAGCGTGAATATGTTTAAAAACAAGGTTGACACATATCTCAGGAGGGCGGGTTATAAGTAGATGAAAATTGTTGGACTCTCGATAAGCCAATGGCTTCCTTGTCCACTTGCCATCTGGGCCTTTGGCTTGGATGGCAAATCTTGTTAAACATGTGGAGAGACTGAGAACAAGACAAACAATGTGGAGAGACTGAGAACAAGACAAACAATGCAAGGCAACAAAGTCAATCGCATATATTTTTATTAAAAAACAGCTGCAACTTGGCTGACAACTGAACCAGTGTAAATAACGTAATGCTGGCAATAACTGTCCAGGCATTGTGTACACAGCAGACCCTGGGATAGGTCTTCAACGTCTTCAGATACCTCCAGAACTGGCACACCTGCAGATAATCACATCTAGCAAGCTGCAATCAATTCTTGGTCAGTTTATTCAACATGTGATAACCCAAATTTGGAAACTGAGGAAATGTGTGACTGGTGCAAGGAAAATTTGACTTGAGATGCAACCGTTATATATAATGCCCTGTGACTGATAAACTACATCACTAATGCTGCTGCCTTATCGATACTGCATGTCATCACAACCTCGTCCTTGCTACCTTTCACTTTCAGTTTGTTTTATCAAGTGTCCAAAATAATATCACTGGTATAAATTTAATGTCAGACACGAGAAATAAATTAGACATTTTTGAAAACCTAAATTTACACAAAATGTAAGTTAGATTAGTTTGTTGTAAAATAATAGTTTAATGACCGACAGGAAGGGTTCAAACAAGTTAATAAGATTTTAACAAAATTAACTAATTTAAAAGATATACCAAAAATCATGTAGATGATCAACTTGCTCTCATAAATTTTTAATGGATAAAAATGTTCAAGAAGCAATGCTCTTAATTTTTCGTTATCTGATGATGCCACGTAGAGGGAGAACTGAGGACTGTCGAACACATCATCCTTTGGACTCAAAATACCGATTTAACGAAACGTGGATTTGTACATTGTCCAACTTGCTGTCTTAACCAATGATATTACAACAGTTTAGAAATGAGGCCTACCTATGGGCACTGAGCATTAATTGGCTGTGGACCATTTGTTGCTGATTGAACACGTAATGACAGGCATTTCCTTGAATGGATCTTTGAAGTTGGACAAGGTTACCAGAATCAAGATCGACCAAGACAGAAAGTGGGACGATGTACAAATGATTCAGCGTACTTCCATACATTGTGTATGATATCTGTGAGGGGTAGAGTAGTACTACCGTCCCTGACTCGACAGTACTAGTTTCATGTAGTCATAGCAGTGTTTGGACTCAAGATAATGTACAAGTCACGAATAATGTCAACAGAAAAGCTGTACAAAAATTAAATTAACGCTATGCGTCATAAATTAATGACAACACCGCAATATTAATAAACTAATGTGATGTTCTCCTTTGTTCAGATATTTGTGCATTGTCTCAGATTTTAATTTTTTTGCTGTAAAAAGGTAAACATTGATCTTAATACATCTTAATAAAAAACTCTAATAGTTAGAACGCACCAGCATGGGTAATTTCTACTAATATTTCACAGGCATTTAAACTAGTTAAAAAAAAGAATCATTATCACATAATAATTTGTTTGTACAACATTATGCAAAATGCTTATTCACTTAAAACCGTCAAGCTTTCGAACACAGACAAAAATGCAAACTGCATGTGAGAGATAAGATACACATTCAAACCTACATCAGAGATAAAATACTTGAATAATACATTAAGCGATCGCAATATCTAGCTAAGAATAAACTCATCTACACCTGGTTGACACAAACTTACAAAATAGTGCAGTTAGCGCAATATAAAAACACCCAACCACTTTAAAAGTTGTAAAACTTGACATCCGCAGTAAAACCTCCTTAGGAAAATCTTGTGTTCCCGCAGTCGCAGGCTACATTCTTGGTTGAAGAGACAGTTCAGCCTATATGAATGAATAAAATTACACTAACCAAATTTGTAACTTTAAATATATCTACATTTAGAGGAGAGCTGTGCTGGTCTAACAAGAAAAGATTATTATAAGTTTCAAACACTCCACAATACAAATAATCTGTCTTGGTTGGGGGCGATGTCAAAACACCGATGTACGACACTACCCACAAATATTGGCCAATGGCTTCCTTGTCCACTTGTCATCTGGCTCTTTTGCCTTGGGTGGCAATTTTGTTAAAATTTTATTAGCCGTTTTGTTTAGCATGTACATCAATGTAATTTTTTTACCAAAACCATTATATTCTTATCATAGTTCATAAGGGTGTTGACTTCGAGTGCACACAGCAGTTTTGTGTTATGACGGCTGAACATGAACAGTGCGATGGTCACAGCAGGAAGGCTGGGCAAATATTCACGGGGCGAAGTAATTAAAAATTTCATGTAGCAGGGGTCTGACGTTAAATGACATAATTTAGGTGTAGTGTCGTACATGAATGTCATGAGATCGTCCCATCAAAGCATACCACTATATGACTTTAGGTTTTTCAACACAGGATGGTGCATGGCTTTTGGTGTATACAATTTAGCTGTCGTTAAAAAATGCAAATATCTGCTACATGGAGGGATTTCTTGATCCAACACCTACAACAGCGTCATCAAAGAGCAGTGCCACACGTCATTCTTTGATCGCCCTTCAACTGGTAAGCAAGCTAAAACACCCTTATATATATATATATACATGGTCACTAAACTAAATAAAAGCATTGTCACAAAAAGTGGTTCAACCGGGCTTTGTAAAAACATCTACTGTCTACCACTGTATAGGTAACCCCCACGGTCATGTATATCCATAAATCATACACTCTCAACTATATACATACACTTTGTGTCGATCCATGTACATTCCCTTGTGCAGCCATGTACACAACATGGTCATGCACACCAGTGTACAACTGTATACTCAGTTTGTGTACATCCATTTGTGCATGCATTGCATGTTCCATATTGTACACATGTGTATTAGTGTACACTCATGCAAACAGATCCTGTATGCAATCATCACTTAAGTCATATTTGTATGCATCCATAGATGTCTGTACAGTTCACATACAGTTGTACATGAATGTACATGCATGCATGAACACTAAATACACACATCATGTGTACCACCGTGCACACACATACACACACGCACTCTGCTACTGCATTGTATGCTGCATTATATACACAAGCAAGATTCAATCCATACTGTATGATTAATCAAACTGTAAGAATGCTATCTACCCAGACAATTCTTCTACGTTTGCCCCATTTCTACTTCACACACTCCCAGCTTACACCCTAGTCACCCCATGTTGGGGGTTGTAACTCCACCACCCCTGACAAGCGAGACAGACCAGGTGTGCCTAGTAACCCATTATATATGTAGTCCTTCTCTACTTAAAAGTATGGCGTTTCTGTTGTTATCAAACAACACAGAATCAACGTGATCAAATGACCTGCGATTTGGTGCTTAATGGTACTTTCAATAAGTTCAATGTCGCCAGAAGTACCCATTTCTTTAATTGTGTACACTGTACTCATGCTAAATTACTCTTGGAAAATATTAGTAATTTCTGGTATTCATATGACATTTAAGGCCTTTAATATCCCTTATTAAGTAACTAAAATAAATATACCGCTACGGATGTACACCCTTTCCTGCAGTTTTGAATTAATGGAAACATATTTATCATATCTGAATTATTTTAAAGTACAGTGGAACCTGTTCATTTGCACACTTTGGTTTCCACGGGAAATAAAAAAAAAATGTACGGATTGCTGAGGTTTCACTTGAACTGTAATTACTTACTTCTAAGGGGGCCCCTGACCAATTACTCGCCCCACCCCAGAGTGTAATAGACAGAAAACTTCTTCAAGACTGGGATACAACAAACCTGAGCGACTGACTGACTGACTTAGTGTGTCCCATTCAGGGTGAATACGGGAAGAGGGCAGTACACATGACAGTGGGTTGATACCAACTATAATTTGGTTGCTTCTACTGTGGCTCATGTCACTACCATGAGAAAGTGACTGAGTAGTGTCATGTCCTGTCGACGACGAAAAGTGTCACTGTGCTGGCAATGAAATGATTTGCAACTACCTGTTGTGTTACTATATCAATACTGATGATGACACGTTGGTGATCAGTGTCAAGTGCTGGCATTCCAATGTGACCCGACACAGATATGTCACCATTATCAGTTTCTACTGATGATACATTATCAGTTTCTACTGATGATACATTATCGGGCTATCGGAGCGTCAACTGGTGGTTCGTTGTCGGGTGGCAGGAGTTCGTGGAGACGGAAGTGCTGGCGGATGTACGGCCGCACGTCCTCCTACAAGGAACACAGCCGTGTAGACAGGACAACGACAGACAGGACATAGCTAATGATGTCATGTGAGTGGAACCTACAGACACTCAATCACAATCCAAGAATAAATCTGCTAAACTATATATTTATATACATTGGATGTCGCTAACAGAATCACAGATAACAGAAATTAGTAGAATCAAATAGGCTGGGAGCCTGGCATAGAAAGATTTCTTATTTCCGCTGCATTAAAATACACTGCTGCTTAATAGAATGAAATTGCTACGGCCCAAAGTGAATCTATTAAGTGGAGTCCACTGTATTTTAACATGTATAATGTTGATGTGTTATTTCTAGTGTATCATAGTGGGTCAGAAGGACTGGGAGTAAAAAGGGTGGATAAATGGAGGATGGAAGAGCTGCGAGAGGAGGATGAAGTGGGCGGAGAGGAAGATGAAGTGGGCAGGGTGGGTGGAGAGGCGGATAAAGAGGCAGATGAAGAGGGCAGGGTGGGTGGAGAGGCAGATGAAGAGGGCAGGGTGGGTGGAGAGAGCGTGGAAGGGACAGATACTAACGCCAAAAAGACAGTGGTGGGTGCAGACTGGAGAAACAAGCCAAGTGACAGAAAGCAGTAGTTACTCAGATACTAACTGGCCACACCAGTAGAAATGGAAATTTGAGGAAGACCATTTGTTTGGTCACATGGTGTTCACATTGAATATTGTGATAGTAATTAATTTTATCAAGTCAAACAGCTTAAGTAACTTTATTTATCAACATAACAATACATAACATTCAAGATTATAAAATATACATAATTTAAACGTTACATTGTATGGGAGAGGTTCTACCCACCTTGTGCACGATGCTCTCCAGGAATGGCAGTAGATGAAGCAGCTCACAGTCCGTATCATTCGTGAACCAGCTGGGGATAGGGATGCCGTTGTCCAGCTGTACAGCAACAAACCTGACTAATTACGTGAATCAAGATTTACAAACTTAAAAAGGCTATGGAACAACATCTAAAAATTTTACCACATTGTTCTTGACATATACTTTCTGTGCCGTGATATACAGATCAGTCATTTTGGTGTTAGTGTGGATGCCAGTTAGTGTGGAAGCATATTAACCCATTAGACCCCACAACGGCAGCGGCCGGCCGCTCTGTGCAGTCCTGGAACGGCCATCGCCGCATATAGGACCCTCTATTAAAAAAAATCCTGGCGAATAACTACTGAACTAAATGCTACCAAATTTTGCCACACCCTAGCGGATACATTTTGCAACAACAACA
Source organism: Lamellibrachia columna (assembly GCA_963662155.1). Taxonomy (NCBI): domain Eukaryota; kingdom Metazoa; phylum Annelida; class Polychaeta; order Sabellida; family Siboglinidae; genus Lamellibrachia; species Lamellibrachia columna. The sequence goes on along the minus strand of OY759265.1, from coordinate 5,891,182 downwards.
GCTCATTACCTTTCGGAAATCTTGACTTTCATCAGTTTTGTTCACACTATCTCTAAAATTTTTATTTCTATATTTGTCATGATAATAAATATGGTGTAACCTGAAAAATAACCGTCAGAATTTGATAATATTTCCAGTGGTGCAAAGCTAACACATATAGCTACATTTTCTTCGCTGGGTTGCATAGGGTTATAGCATGGGATCATTGTCAAATGTCAGTCGCAACTTTCAAAGTTTTAACAAATGTGCTATTTTGTCTTTGCAAATTGTGATCAATTGTCAACATTTTATTAATATATCCTATTTCTATGTACGCATGCATGTGGAGAAATTACTACTCTTCAAAATAAACACAACTTGTAATTGTCAATATTGAATAGTTTTTTCTACAGATTTTTTAATACAAGAAGGTAAAATCGCTCGAAATTTTCCAGAAATCCTGGGAACAGGGGAGCATGTTTTAATAAAATCCTGGGGCCTAATGGGTTAAACTTATGTTAAACAACTACATGTCAAACAATTCAATAAGTAAGACATTGTTAGTGGATCTAATGCATTAGATCCATTCATGGGGGGGTCACTACGGCATGATGAAAGTACCATCACCAACATTCTATTACACTCTCAATCAAACAAAGTTGTGGCACTAATAACACATTACACAAGTCCTGTCAGCCTATTATGGAAGGCCATAATATGTGAAGGTTAACTGGTAAAGAACAGCTCAACTAGTGTCTTACTTATTGATTCGTTTCACATACAATTATTTGCTACATTGTTCTTGACATAAATTCCACCTTTCTGTTTTGTGCAATGATATATATATATATATATATCAATGCATATATATATATATATATATATGTGTATATATATATATACACACATACATACATATATGTATATATATTATATAATGTATATATATATATATATATATATATATATATACATATATATTATATAATGTATATATATATATATATATATATATATATATATATATATATATACACACATATATATATATATATATATATATATATACACACATATATATATATATCAATATAGTCATGCTGGCATTAATGTGGATGCATGTTGAGCTGATAGCAACTAATTATATGTGAAATGAATCAATAAGACACTAGTTTTAGATCTGTTGTAGTACAGAGGAAACAGTAAGACACCGTCCTACTTGTCTACCCTGGAAAGCCATACTAGACAAAGGGGTATGATTGACTGGAAATGAGCAGCATCGCTGTCCCCAGCCTCCTTCACTACTACCCCAGCCTTCTTCACTACTCCCCCAGCCTCCTTCACTACTCCCCCAGCCTCCTTCACTACTCCCCCAGTCTCCTTCACTACTCCCCCAGCCTCCTTCACTACTCCCCCAGTAGGGAGCTGTTTATAAAAAATTCAACTGTATCACAGCATATGCTAATATCAGGTCCTCTGGCAATTTTGGACAATTACTAAATATCACGTTGCTAGGCAGCAGCACTCTTGTTTACCAAGTGACATTTGGAAATGTGATAAACTAAGCATCATTGCTTGTACGTCTACATGACTTGGCCATTTTTCTGCATCAAGATCTATGTGGCAAGTGTTGTTACATCAAACGGCCAGCAAACTCATCAATGGTTCACACTGGCCACAATGTTGTTACATCAAACGGCCAGCAAACTCATCAATGGTTCACACTGGCCACAATGTTGTTACATCAAACGGCCAGCAAACTCATCAATGGTTCACACTGGCCACAATGTTGGACATTTAGAAGTTGATACATACAATCCATGACAAATGCTTTTAGATCAAAGTTAGCTTTACAAATGAATGTTGACTAGTTATTTGTCTTCAAATTAAATTTGACTATAAAATATAGTTTTCTCCAGTCATTCGAAAACCTATTCTGTTGGTTGGTTTCAAAAGACATTTTCAGTATTTTTGACTGACTTTCAGTAACATCATGCAAAAAAACACTCGCATTCACAAACAATTTGATCATGCATTAGGTTAAAGATGTCACCATTAATCAAACTCAAAATATGATTCATTTAAATACATTGCATTCTATATAAAACAATTAAATATGCAGGACAGGTTACTGAAATATAAAATCAAAATAGTAATAAAAAGTAAGACATCAACATAAATTTTTTTTAAGTTGCAAAAATCTACTTTTGGGTTGCTGTGTCCATATTTTTGATATGCACAATTCCATAACAAAACAAATGCACAAATATTTTTGTATTTTTCATTACAATCTGAAACAAATATAGATGATGCCCAGTGACAATACCTGGTAGCCAAAGGCCTGTGGAGAGTTGTCAATGATAATGGTTCGACTGAGATCCCGGCCCAGCACGCCCAGGTCCTTAATGTAGTTGCCATTCACACAGACGCAGTGTTCTCGGAACAGCCGATGTCTGAAAAAAAGACGTGGTTGTAGTAAATAAAGTCTCCATGTCACAAAAGTGCACCGAGGCCACCGTTCACAAAGTGCTTCTGCAACAATTCAGAATCACCATTTTATCTAACACTCCAGACATCGACCACAGTCTGGTAATCTAGACGGATTACCAACGGCTGCGTAACATTTGGATTGGATACATTGGATAACCAACACAAAGGTAATCCTAATGGATTCCTGTACTGACAAATCCGTTACAAAATCTTGGGATAACAAATAAGCATACAAATTTTTTCCTGAAACCAGCCCATTATCATAAATCAGACAGTGAGTGAAACAGCACCCCAGCCCTAAATATTTTTACCCCTGAGGGTATTCCTTTCACCCACCTGATGAGTCTATGTTGAGGGTCAAGTAGATTCATCAACTTGTCCGCGTAGACTTTCTTTGACGCCGTGAATATGATCACTTCGAACAGTTTCGACACTCGCTCGAGAAATGTTTGAAGGTGTGGCCGCGTTCTCACATATACCTGTACGTAGGACGTTTCCATGACAACACAACTGATAGTCATCCCTTGTTATGTTTATGTGGAAGACAGGCCCCAAAATTCAGCCCAATACAGATATGGCTGCAATAAATATGCTAGCCCTGATTTGTGTGAACATTTGACCTCCCGACACACATATTGTTCCAAACTATAGAACATTAGACAATGTGTCATGTTGTGAAAGACAAAACAAATGTGTAGTGGGTATATTACCATTTAAGGTTAGGCGTGGGAAAGAAAACATTTTTGGGGACACTTTTTGGATGTCGTGTGGTTTTCGTTCACGTTGATATCTTGCGAGAATCCAATAACCCCTTATTGTATAGATTAACCATCTTAGTTGTCATATATTGCAAAATGATCGTTGTGGGAATATCACATTTCTCTGAATAGTGTTTCTGGTAAATGTATACCCAGTTGGTAAGGAATTGCCGGTTGCCATGGTAACCATTATGGAAATGAGCTGTAATTTCACATTTTGACATGTTTTCAGACAATAAACATGTTGTAAATTTTATCAAGATTCGTTGAATATTATGGGAGATACAGCATATACCTGTTTTCGGGTAGCACCTACCCTTAAGTCCAACATGGGACAGAAAGGGTAGATTGAATCAACAACCCCCACTGTCAACAGCAAGTACTCTTAGGGAGCTCTGGAGAGGCACTGCCCTAGTTCTACACCTAAACCAGGCATGAATCAGCTATAAAAGCAAACAAGTGTCACTTAAAGTTCACCCTCAATTAAACTTTTTTTGTGAAAACTAAACCATCTAGTGTATATTGGGGAACCATGTGCTCCTCAAAAATTTACATTTTCCCCAATTCTATCTTTTTTTCTGGTCATTTTCATGTTTTGTTATATCGACATACTATTACTATCTAACTTTCGATTTGTGTGTTTTATACATATGAATATATTCATCAAATGCAATAAAAACGAACATTTGTAGCATGCCTATTGTTTTACAGTAATTGTTTTATTCAATCGCAATTAAAAATATGACGTTTCGAAGCCTCACGCTCCGCCCTCTTTGTAAACAACCGAACATATCTGGTATCGATGCAGAGTTTCATTTTCAGCATTTCATCCCAATATAATGTGCAATATTGTGACAGATGCAACATATAGATTGCAAAATGTTATGATTTTGATGACAATTTTGACTTTTCGATGTTACCAAGACTGAAAAATTCATATAAATTTTTTTGGAAACCAAACAAAAAAACAACTGTTATAATTTGTATATGTATGTAGCCAATCAAAGTGCCAAGTTAGAAAAAATTTGGTCAAGCCATTGTTCAGATGTATCAATCAAGGTGAATCAGTTGAAATCCAAGATGGATGCCACCCTCACTGCCACCTGGTGGTAGAATTTTTTTTAAATGTTTTTATATGTCAGTAATGGTGTCCTAAAATTTCAACAAGCTGGGTTGAAAAGAAGAAGTAGAATCAACCAGAGCCCGATGTGTTAAATTGTTTTTGACCGAGTCTGGTCATCAGGCTATTCCGACCTTTGCAAGTAACCGGATCTAATGATTCCATGATCTTAACAAAAGTACCCACTCTTTCTTTAAACTATTTGTGATGGGCTCAATCAAGAGTGAGGTGGGAGATTTAATACCACGACGAGACACAGCGTTGTTGACTGACCTGGTAGGTGACGTCCTGAAAGAGGACGGGGAACGAGAATGCCGCATCGTCCAACTCATTCAGACTGCAGTGCACCAACGTCTCATCCTGAAACACATGGCCCCATCTAGTACATAAATGACAACTTTTCACTGGTTCACAGCGTATTAGCCAAGCAGACTGTGCCTATTGTAATCTTAGTGTTGATTGGTTCATCACACTGGGTTTATCGTTTGGTCGAGTTATTTTGTGTAGTACAGTTTTATGGAGTAATACTGAAGTAACAAACCCACCAGGTCAAGGACGAGACAGAACTCTCTCGAGCTGCGTGTCTTCAGCGGTAGAGTGGGTCTGGGCACTCGCATCTCATCTGTGAGCGGCGGCAGGTGTTTGATGAAGTAGTAACTGCAACAATGGATGTATAGGTGAGTGGGCAGGACATGACTTCAACTGTTTCTTGACTACTGCAAAAATCTTAGCATTTCTGAATTGCTTTGCAAGACAAATTGTCTAGTAGCAAACGCAAGTTGCTGGCAGCTTTGTGGGTGGCAGATGGGTCAGTTTTATGATGATGTAGATCATCTCTTAGAAACATCACAAGTGTCAGACAGAAACATCATTTCTAATTCTTAATCAACTACCAGTGAGTAACTGACATTTATTCATTCATTAGAATTAATAAATACTTACATGCTCATTTTTTTGAGATCACAAAATATGCAGAATATAACACTCGTGGCATGAACAACTACTTAATTCTGGTTACATATCATGGTGAACTATTTGCCTCAACCATGATCAAAGCAGTTAGTTATAATAAAATTATTACAGAAATTTGACAAGAGTCAAGAGCTGCCATTAAATTGAGATGGTCCCTTGTTCTCATACAACTGACAGGGAGAAGACAAGACTTACGGGTCAAACACCTCCTGCTCCCATTCCTCCACCTGGTTCTCCTCGGTGGAAGTGGCCTCTTCCTTCACTCCCTCCCCCTGCTGGGTCCACTGGGAAGGCCAGCAGGAGGGATCCCCCTCCACGGACAGCGTCGTGTCGTTGCTTGGCTTCACATCATTCACTGTCACTGGAGCGACGGCGGGCTCCGGCTCAGGCGGACACAACGGGGGCGTGTCTTGGTGACATGGGGGGTCAGCCACGACACAAGCAGGGGTCGTGTCGACACACTCGGGACTGTGAGGACTCTCTGCTGCCAGTTCTGGGGACTCGTCTGTCTTACCTGGGGAAAGACACACCAAGGTCAGGGTTTGTAATTCAAAACATTGATTTAACATAATAAATATACCTTGTTAAAGGTTTGGTCAAAAAACATAGTTTTTGTTGATAAATGACACCTATTAATTCTTTAAAGGATTTATCGTTCCATGGGACTCTCAATAAGCCAATGGCTTCTTTGTCCACTTCTTTGTCCACTTGCCATCTGGGTTTTCTGACTTTGGTGGCAATTTTGTTAACTCTCCTATTGATGTAGACATAACTGGGCAGTTCTGCCAAATGGTCAACGTTACCATAATTTTTTTTCAAATTTGGTTTATCTACATAAATATGGTATCATTTGGAAGACAAACATTAGTACTAATGGGAAATATGATGAATGCCTCAATATCATTGCATGAATTACACATTTTTTATGTCAAAGACGGTGGTATAGAATATGCAACTTTTAAGAAAAATTAAACTTTCTAAAAAATGTAGTTTTTCATAACATTTTCTTTTTGTTACATATTTTTTAATGTAGTAATTAGATAGAGTGACATAGCTGTCTAACTGTCAAAAGTTTATAGGAATCTTGGTTCCAATTTGGGACACATCAGGCATGTACGTCCATAACGCAAAATATTTTTTTATTGTATCTAATTGCTTAATAAAAAAAAAAAATATGCAAAGTACATTTTTAGTCCTGAGTATGCACAAGTACTTAACTTTATTCATTATGGGTGTACACATTTTGTATACGTCCATAACACAATTCTCACAGTACAAAGTTTATAGGGCTACCACATTTTGTAAAATATTTGAACTACACTGGATAAATACCACAAATAACTCAGTGTGGCTCTGAAGCCACTGTTTTCACTTAATGCTAATTTCGTCACAAGGGAAAAATACTAGCACTGTAATTCTACATCGACTGGGACGTCAGTATTGACATACCAAGAAGCACATGGATGTGAAATACAACTGCAACATCCTAACAAAGGAATCTGATAAACCAAGGTTATATCTGAAATAGAGTATGTCCCAACTAGAGTATGTCCCAACTAGAGTGTGTCCCAACTAGAGTGTGTCCCAACTACAATATTTGAGAGTCTTTTCACCTTAGTTGAATCTGGTGCATTTGGAATAAAAATTAAAGAAAGTTAACATGCAAAAATGGGAATAACTGAAAAAGTGATTTAGATCTGACATACTAAAATGAAATAGTTTATTCTAACTGTTTTCAAGAAGTACAAATAAACAGAACATTATTTGTTAACCCAAAGAGACCCATGAGGGGAAGAACATAAATACTCCAGTACAGGAACATCACTTTGTTCTCTGACAACATTAAAGTCTGTTTGCTAGAGTTTTGATAAGATACTGTTTTTATTACTAAATATCTAGTTGCATGCCCTCATTTATTGAATTAATGGTTGACTATGAGACAAGTTATGCATTCATGTTTTATTGAATATTCAGTTGTTCACTGTTCTGTATTTTAAATCTCAGCCAAACAGTTCCCCTGTCTCTCTGTTTATTAGGCTGCATAAGCCTGCATGCAATGGCTTCTTGAAAAACCAGTTATTTTTTTTTTAAATAACAAAACACTAAACATTATTGGTGGAACAGCTGAGATTCAAAATATATTTTGTTCTTTAAAGTTATCAGTGTACTTATATGTATGTCATTTATTTCTTTGGGGATTTTCTCAAAATTATATAATTTCACATTTTGTGGCAATTTTTTTTACATTTATGTATCTTGCTTGAAATCTTACGATTTTCACTGACGTTTTACGTTGACAAAACATGACTATTTCTAATATTGACGTCCCCTTAATTTGCCGCACCAAATGGCCCTTGAATTTGTATTTGCAACATGTTGTCGTATATACAATATCAGGTTACGCCAGCCATCTGACAAACGTGGCAAAATATGACGTTAGTGCCGGGTGATTATTTGTGGTGTCGACATTCAGTTCAATATTTCTTAGCACGTTATGGAAAAAAAATCAGCTGACACATTAGCCGCCCCAGCAACCTTAAACTCCTATAAAAATACAACTTATGTGTAATAACCGAACATCACATCATAACTTTCACGAGGGTTTAAAATTCCACACAGTCTTAAAGGGATATATTTTCTTTACTAAAATCATAATACCATTATGCTATACAGTACTTACACTAATAAGCATGATATTTATCCATTTTCTATTGAAAATGTTTTTATGCATCTTAGTCTTATTCACATAATATATGCTAAGGCACTGAACGAACAAAAACAAAAAGCGATCTGTCGGGCATTTCAACTTGCACTGGTTTTCTGCCATAAGTATTAATCATAAAGAAATTTCTAAAGAGCAGTAATATCGCTGTTGAAAGTCACGGGTGACAGGCCACATACATCACAGGTAAATCATGAGGTAATCATCACTGTGCTGTGTCATTACGCTTCAACACACAGAGGCGGCAGTCTATGTCAAAGAGCAGCTTCATAATAGCTCTCATAATCCATAATCCAGCTGCAAAACCTAGTCTTGGGCGGCTGCAGATGCATTTATAACTTAAATATGTTGTTTTAAATAGGTGCGCAAATTTGAAAAGAAGAAGAGGCATGGTGTTCCTTTCTTAAAACTTTATAGAAAACCAAATTTAATTTTGTCTGTCATAAACAAACACGACTATTTAAACCCTTAACCATTTCAGTACTACAGCCCTGATCTGCTGTGACCACTGAATACTGCATTCCCAGTGAATATGCAAGAAAATCGACTGCATCACTTCAAGTCAAGATTTCAGCAACAAAAATGCATTTTATGAATAGGAATATATATTCTGAAAGTACGATAATCAGCGAGTAAAATGAGCCATATCATTTTACATTTCGTCGTCATGGTAACCAGCAATCCAAGATGATCGCCACGGTTTCAACATTTTTGCAGTTGCTGAACGCAGTTGTATGCCAATGGCAATGACAATGTACATATTTAATGTAAACTACTCATGTTGATCATGCTACGAGTGTACTATGATATAAAATACAATATAAAGTACATTTTGTGGAGTATGAGAAAGTGAAAAACAAGTTATATATCTGTATTTTAAACATACATGACAGAAGTGTTCATTTGTATATTTGCTAACACATTCATTGCTACTGGACCGATTCCAATCAAACTTTACATTTTGACGGATTACAACAAAAATTAAACTACGCATCATCCAGCATTGATAGTTCAGTGCGCAGCTCATCCTCAGCGTTTACACCGTCACATTCATCATCACTGACGTCCGAGTAGCCATCAAAAATACTCCCGCTGTCAGTATCCGTTTTGCCACCGGCTCGGTCGCTAAGTTCGCTAACATCATTGTTGGTTCGATCGTCAACATCCGACAAAGATTCGTCGCTAAAACTATCAAATAACCCGCCCAAAACATACGGCGGTAAACCGCCAGTTGAAGTAAAGCCGTCCGTCATTGCGGCCATAGCAGATTTTGATAATCCGTCATTAAAAAACACGAAAATCTCCATAAAATTATATTGAGCAATAATAAACGATTGCCGCTACCGAATAGCTAATTCATTCACCATGATAACCGTATATAACAAGTGGCTCCACTTAGTGGATAGTTGAGTAAAAGCGATTTAAATGGTGAACGTAGCCAATGCCGGTATACCGGCCTGTCGTACTGTAACGTCACACACCGCGAGGCCGGTATACTGGCCTGTCGTACTGAAATGGTTAACACGGCTAGCTAAACCATGATTGTAGTTTGGTAGGCCAGGAACTTGAGGGATGTGTATAACACAACACAGCTCCACATTCAACATTACATCTTTAGCCCTGAATTAACAACATGGTATTAGCTGGGGTGAAGATGATGGAGTATGACCTTACCTTGACCCGAGAAGAAATGGAAGACAGGGGAGAAGAGGGTACCCAGGAGGGTGGTGCGTACGGGACTTGTTGGCTCCGAGCACTCATCATCCGTCGCTGTAGCGTGGCTCACTACTGCCCCCTGGCGACAGCGGGACCTCGTACCTGCAGACAGTCGTCTCCTTAGCACACTTCAGTGACAAAGGAAGGTGTACATACATGAACAACAGAAGATATGAACATACTTGAACAACAGAAGATATGAACATATTTTTTAACCCTTTTGTCCTGAATGCGAAGTCCTCTATAATTGTAGTTACCCTTTTTGTCCTGAACACAACTCTTACTGTTGTCACCCTTTATATATCTGGAATATGACTACTTGTAACAGGACCTGTCATAGTTACCCTTTTTATCCAAAAAAATATTTACTACTCTAGTTGTAGTTACCCTTTTTATCCGGAATATGATTCATGCCGTATTTACCTTTTTATCCAGAATACAACTAGTCCTAGTTGCACTTTTATATGGAACACAACTCTAGTCATATTTGGCACTAGCCAGGGAAACCCTTGCAATACAGATGTTTATTGGTAGTATTGGGTGATTCATATTTAATGTCAATATTTTTTAATCAGTTCAAAATTTTATTTTATTATAATCCAAGAAGACCAAGATACCTCTACAAGTTTTAAGTCAACAATCACATTTTAAATAGGATGAGAAATACTTAATTTATGTCCTGTCAAGTTTCTAATACGTATAAGATTATTTCTGGAATCTGGTCAGGAACTGGCTGCAACTTATTTGCATTAATAATAACATTAGGAATGGGTTAATTAATATATCCAGAATATTTGTGTAACTGTCTAATATAAAACATCCTTACCGAACTAGTCGAAACATAAGAACATTAAATTTCAGCAACAGATAATTCAACTTTTGACTTTTAAAAAGCTAAGTTCTCAAAGTTGAAAAATGTAGTGTTTAGTACTGGTTGAGACCACCCCTGTCCACCCCCTCAATACATGGAGGGGACATAAGATAACGCGCGTATTGCTAATAAAAAAACCATTCATTAGTCCCACAAAACAGGGTGATGACCAAACCACCATTACACAATGCTATATGGCTTTTTTACTTTGAGAACTTATGTGACGACATCTTATATTGACTCCGAGTCAGAAAAATATAATTGACAATAAATTCCTTCACTATTCAGTGGCAATTTCCAGAGTAGAACATAACATGATGTGCTTAGATGGCAGGGTTAGGGTTTCATGGCCCCTTGGTCTGTCACTAGTCTGCTCAGTCTGTGTTCTCTCTAGTTTCAAAGGTTCAAGTTTGTGACAAACAACATCACCCACTAAGCAGGCAATAACAACCATCACCCACTAAGCAGGTAATAACAACATCACCCACTAAGCAGGTAATAACAACCATCACCCACTAAGCAGGTAATAACAACATCACCCACTAAGCAGGTAATAACAACCATGTCAGAAACCATCAAATTCTATTTGCAGCGGACAACTTTATAATTCAGCAGCACTTTTACAGTGTTGTCAAATTAATGTTGTTCTGATTAATCCATTTTGTCAATGATTGGCTGGTTCTTGCTTCCAATCAATTAATTGATCAAAATCTTGTGTGACCGATTATTTCCGATTGTATAAAAGTTATGCTGAATTTCGTTCCTGTTCCCAAGTTATCTGGATTCGCTGAAAGTCTTGTGTGCGACAAACAGTGGTGCCACATCATGGAGTCTGGATAAGTCTTGTGTGCGACAAACAGTGGTGCCACATCATGGAGTCTGGATAAGTCTTGTGTGCGACAAACAGTGGTGCCACATCATGGAGTCTGGATAAGTCTTGTGTGCGACAAACAGTGGTGCCACATCATGGAGTCTGGATAAGTCTTGTGTGCGACAAACAGTGGTGCCACATCATGGAGTCTGGATAAGTCTTGTGTGCGACAAACAGTGGTGCCACATCATGGAGTCTGGATAAGTCTTGTGTCCGACAAACAGTGGTGCCACATCATGGAGTCTGGATAGTCAAGGCCAGTTATGGCGTCAAAAAAGTCGGGCTGTTTCAAAGATGCTGACGATTTTGTTTATTCCACGTAATGGTGATAGAAAGCTACGTGATTGGCATATACGCCTAAATTTACATCAGTCAACTTATTATTTAATTCAGCAAATGATAATTGAAATTGAAACCCATGTTATCAACCCAAGAGCTCTTTAGTAAGCTTATGCCATTGTCCGGACACCATTTAATTTTGCAATGTTTTAGTCTGTTTGTAGTGGTTCAAGTTCCTGCATCAATATTTCAACAAACTGCCCACCAGCATTACTGAATCAAGTTATTATACTTGGGCATGTTGCCGGTGCGGCTTCGTGCTGCCGCCAGCTTTGGCACGATAAACATCCCAGTGTGATGAGACTAGCTGCCTGAACCACCAGTGCCTGGTCAAAATCATAAAAATATTTTCAACATATTTGTATCTTTTTCCATTTATTTTTTAGCTAACATGCATAGCTAGAATTCCCATATTGGACAGAGGGGCATGCAACGAGTCAGTAATGATCTGTTGGCAAGATGAAATTTGGTTATTTTATTCCAACAATGGCTGCCCACAAACTGGTTATATAATCGACCATCGATCAGTTTGGCCAAATGGATGATCGATTATGAAAACCAAACCAATTCCCAACACTGTGTCAAATATTGAGGTTACTGGCCTCCCCATTTGAACGTGTTGACTGTGCTCAGGGTACAAACTTAGGGTACAAACTCTGACTGTTTTTATTGTACGGTCAGGTTACATAATATAAACTACATCTATTCTTGACCGCCCAAGTGTTTTAATGAACCACTATTATGTAATATAATTTGACTGTTATCTGTTTAATTGGAATGTTTTGGGGATGAATATCATGCTTATATGGCATGCTGAACAACAAGATCGATATTCATAAACAGATAATATATCTACATATTCAGCAAATTTCATATACATAGCTTGAAAACGTCTCAAGTTAAAGGCACCTGAAGAGGTAAAAAATAATGGGTAAAATAATGGCTTGTGGGCGCTTACCCCTTGTTCACATTATACTAGGGCGCTTACCCCTTGTTCCCATTATACTAGGGTACTTACCCCTTGTTTACATTATACTAGGGCATTACAGACATGATTTCACAAAGAATAATGATCCAGGTACATATAATGAAGAACTATGTATTGAGGAGTTTTTTGCATTTGACAACAATATTTACATAATTGTCTTACTAGAGATGGAATAGGTAGTAAAATCAGCTATAGGATTTGATATTGTGTTGTATTCTGTCGATTAGATAAAAACACAAAATGCATCCATCCAAAATATTTTTTTCAACATGAAGCCATTTGAATAGGTAATCCAAATATGGTGCATTACACAGGCAGTGCACCTGGTTTTCATATAGAAAATAATTAGAATATTAGCTCCATGGCCACATAGCATTTTTAGATGCCACTTTTCACTATGTAACTACTTTGGAGATCAGTATCTCATAAATTAATCAAGATAGAAACTTCAAACTTCTCATAAACCTAGATATGAAGGTGTATTATTGATCCAGGTAAGATTCATTTGTGTTCTAACATGTTTTATTTCAAGTTTAAATATGGGTATACAAATCGTTCATTGGCTCAATTTCGTACATAAAAACATACAACTTCAATTTCAGATTGTGGCAAAACTAATATACAAAAGTGAAACTAAAGTATGTATGTTACTATATACATATGATGGAGAATAGGCAGGCAAAATCTAAGATTTCTAGCTCAAATATTTTTTCAGTTATTGGTATTTAAGTAGAACAAGAAATCTTCAAGATTTCCAAAAATTGGCAAAAATTACAGAATCTGCAAAATTTTAAATGGCCTTTTAAACTATTTTAGCTACAGCCCTGTGGTTTGACATGTGTGGTTACATTGATGAGTGCATTAACTGGTAATTTTTTTGGCTGAATAAAAAAATTGGTTGATTTGAGACGGAATGTAAGTGTTTACACACAGTGTAAACTATATAACATGACTTTATGATAAAACAACCAGACTTTGTGACTTTATGAATATAAGTGTTTACACACAGTGTAAACTATATAACATGACTTTATGATAAAACGACCAGACTTTGTAGCTATAATTGGTGGCAAATCTACAATGCAACTGATTCTAGGGCTGACATCAGATAAATAGAAAAAAGGGTGTTTTCAAGGAGGGACAACAAGCAGCAACGTATCGGGCACATAGGGGAATTGCAAAGTGCAAAAGGGGTGTGGGGCAAGACCCCCCCTGAAATGTGTACTGCATAAACGGTGCTCTATCTTGATTAAACCTTGTTAAAACTAGAACGACCCGGGTATTTCGAGTATTTGCCTGGTCAACACAACACTGTTTGTTAACACAACAGCTGTTTTGTTATTTATATTTGCCATCAGCTCACATTGAAGTTCATGCCGTGATGCCCTGGCATCAGTCAACGTGATTCATGATTACCAAGGACATACTATTTTAAGTACAAAACACCTTAAAAAGCAGAGTTCATAGGTTATTTTATACTTTTATTAATAGCTTGGCTGCCATGGTAACAAACACTGGCAAAACATTTATAAGAGGCTGAACATGAAAATTAACATTCATCTTAACATTTGCATGAGCATGAATTAAAACTTTTGTCAAATCCCTAAAGAAATTTGGTTTAGCAAGCAGAGATAAGGTTTACCTTTACTCTGCTGCCGATGACCTTTCAGCGACCTCCTGCCGGCCTTCACCTTGGGTATCATGAGGTCATCAGTGTCAAATGTGTCACCAGTGCTCTCTGGGACACTAGGTTTGGCAGTTGCCATGTCTGCCACCAGAGGGCGCTGCGTGCAGGGCGTAGACGTGATGAAGGACGCAGAGCCTCCCAGACAACCATTGCCCGGCTTCTTCAGTGGCGTCATGGTGTCTGTCACCTGTCAGCAGAAAACATGTCATTGTCAATGATTTGTCACCCAGCATCTCCCGAAGTCTGTCTTTAGTGAGGGACTCATTTCTACAGTTGAATGAATTAGGGCAACATGGAATGAACAAAATTACCCAGGTTTCAAAACAACAGCAAACTCCTCCGAACGTTCTGTGATTCTGCACCAATCAACCCATTTCAGAATTCTCACAGAATACTAATGCTGTCACAGGGTCTCGAACAGAAACCGCAGGTCCCCATGGGTACAGCCGGTCTCCATGGGTACAGCAGGTCCCCATGGTTCTACAGCCTTCCAGACCCGGAAGCATCACAGCACTAGTTGTCAGTGATAAAGTCACACATTCTTGGTATCCTAAACTCAATGGGGTCTAATGTCCATTGTTGACTATAGGGGGATACAGCTGACTCGAAAGCTGTAGTTTTTTTTATCTTGAAGCAAAACTTGTTCAGTTATGTAGCTGCTTGAGATTGACCTATCTTAGCTCTCCGTTGGTGCATGTAACAAGTTGAGGAGTCTCCCTCTTTCAAGAACAGACAACTCCCAGATGACCATAATGGAACCTTGGCAGACCAACAAATGGTCACCGAGAACCGTACAGACCCGCCCCGTGAACAAATGGTCACCGAGAACCGTACAGACCCGCCCCATGAACAAATGGTCACCGAGAACCGTACAGACCCGCCCCGTGAACAAATGGTCACCGAGAACCGTACAGACCCGCCCCGTGAACAAATGGTCACCGAGAACCGTACAGACCCGCCCCGTGAACAAATGGTCACCGAGAACCGTACAGACCCGCCCCGTGAACAAATGGTCACCGAGAACCGTACAGACCCGCCCCGTGAACAAATGGTCACCGAGAACCGTACAGACCCGCCCCGTGAACAAATGGTCACCGAGAACCGTACAGACCCGCCCCATGAACAAATGGTCACAGAGAACTATATAGACCTATGAAAACTAGACCCGTGACAACACTACACAATACGCCATGAATGTTGCACGAACCTGTTTCTTGGTGGTGTATGGCAGCGGTGATGGCCTCTTGCGCTTCACACCGTGACTACTCCACTTGGTGTCCCCCTTCCACGAGTTCTTCTCCGACTTGGAGGCAGTGGACGCCCGCTGGGCGATGGCATGGCGGAGTTGCATTGTGGAAGCAACTTCATTCCCTTCACTCAGCTAAGGGAGAGAACATACTCAAGTCAGGTGACGGGAACTTTTAATAGACATGGTTAAAATAAAATAAGCTTTAATATGTTCTATCAGAAGGTCCAGATATGTAAACAGTGAAGTGTTACTGGCATGTATGTTAGAGGGGTACAAAATTTTGAGAATGTACAGAAATTATTGTGTTAGATAATGAAGAAGTGGGTTAGGTTAGGCTGATATGCATTTACCAATACTTAAGATCTACCGGGTGCCCTAAAATGTGTCAAATATAAAGTCAAATACATCAAATACAAATTGCTGTATTTGGTTTGACATGCGTGCACGAGTATGAACATTAAATATGGACATCTGCAAAAAAACAAATTCAAATTTGCTAAATCATAATATTTCAATACAACTATGTATTTTACCCCAACGCTGATTCGCAATGTCTTAAACAACGTAACTATGCTCCGATGCACAGCACGGACAGGCACAATACAGAGAACAGACAGTTGACACTGTGATCACAGGACAACAAAGCACAGTGGACTAAAAAAGGCTAAGGGAAACAGTTCATCACAGTTGCTATAAATAGTGCTGCTATAAATACTTGTCACGCTGTCTAGAGAGCCAAATGTTTTCATTCTTATGAGTTGTACACACATCTAGTCAGTGAACCCAAAGTAAACATCAAAGATAGGACTAAGCTGCGTAAAGTAATTTCATAATTAGTGTAATAGGGTATGTAATTCCATAGTATATAACCAACCATATTACCTGATTAAATACACAGTTTACATTGGACTCACTTCACGTCATAGCAATGTGATTACCGGTAACTATTAAGCAGCTGATTTGCTTAAGTTAAGTGGGGTATTTTAATACATTGGTTATAGGGAATGATTCCGTCCCTGGCTTTCCCAACCAATATATTTCATTCTACTAATCGGATGATTCTGTTATCAACAATTCTGTTGTGATTTTTGTTTTACTGTTGTGAATGTTGTTATCTACAAAACTGAGTCCACTGTATTCATACAAACAGTGGAATCACTTCTTTTGCCTGGCAACTCTACCGTCCTGTACGGTCGAACACGTGAAATTTACTCACATAATAGCCAGGACTTTGTACCACTGATTTTTTTCAAGTATTCTACAAACAAACAATCTACAGCCGTTGCAAGTAACAAACATAATAAATAACACCGGAGACAAATCAGACAATGCTGCAGTGAAAACACTGGACAAATTATTTTGAAGTTGAAAAAAAAATTATTTGGAAAAACCTGCCAACCAAAATGAGTCAAGTAAAGCACCACACCACAAAACAACACAGAGTGTAATTTACACCTTGCATTTGTAAAGATCTATTATTAAGTATATTTGGTTGCATATTATGTATATTTGTTGTAGATGAAAGGTCTTTGATGTATCATAAAAGGTCAAAGAGGTAATACATAACTGTCACCATTTAGAACACAAGTATTGTGTTTTCAAGCAATGTTGGTGGATGAATGAAGCAGACACTCTCGTGTATGTCACTCATGAATCAAGCAGACACTCTTGTGTATGTCACTCATGAATCAAGCAAACACTCTCATGTATGTCACTCATATACGTCCTGTGAAAAAACAGCCAACAAAGGTACACAATGAAAACGCATACAAAATGAAAAGGCAAACTTTCTTCTTTTTACGACTTTAAAGTACCACTTCCAGATCTACACAAAAAGGCAAACTTTCTTCTTTTTACGACTTTAAAGTACCACTTCTAGATCTACACAAGTTGGATTAGAATGTTACATTTTTAAGGTAGCTGGTGTGGCTAGCATGTTTCTTCATAACTTGCTAGGTGATGGCTGGCGTAACTTGATATCGTAGATGACAACATGTTACAAATACAGATTCAAGAGCCATTGTGGGCATTATGTTTTGTCAACAATACGTAAAACGCCAGTGAAAATCATCACATTTCAAGCATTTCTGTTATCACTAACATTCATGAAACGTTACCCAAAATTTTTTTTTTTAAACTACAACACTTACGACACTGCAACTTGGTACAGTCGCGCCTCGTTATAACGCGGTGGTCGGGGTCCACAATGTCAGACCGCGTTGTAAGCGAGGCGCGTTAGGTGTTCCCGTATCTGCCACCAGGGGTACCACAAACAGCAATTAACATGCCACGCCGCCACTGTGAGGAAGCCCTGTTGGACTGCATGGTTTATAAAGCTTATTTAGAGTAGAATATTAACGTTAATTTGTGTTGTATCGATTATAAAATGTCATACTTTATCAAATGTTGAACTGAATAAAATACATCTGTGTGGAATGGATTGTGGAAAACAAATAATCTGTTACGATGAACTGACTGATCGCCGCCATTGCGAGGAAGCCCTGTTGTGCTGCACGGTATATAAAACTTATTTAGAGTAGAATATTAACATCAATGTGTGTTGTATCGATTTTAAATGTCATACTTTGTCGAATGTTGAACGGAATAAAATTAACGTGTGTGGAATTGTAGAATACAAATCGACAATAATCTGCGACGATGGACTGACTGTAATGCTAATCAAAAACAATAACCTGGAGACGAGCAGCGGAACGTACATACGAGTTTACGCATGCGGCGCAAACATTGAATAAAAACGACAGTTGGTACAATCGATAGTTCATTGATTATAAATCACTTTACATCACTTTAACACCGGACCACTTATCAGCAGCCCAGTCTGCCTCTCGTGGACGAACCAGTTCAAAACGGCATTGTCAAGGGCGCTATCTTTGGTGACACGAGTCTTCTTTCGCCGCAAACCATCGTCTTCCTCCACGGTGTGGATGAATTCTCGTAGCTTCATTTCATCCTTTAGCCATCCCCGAAGCGTCGATTCGGGAACGCACATCTCACGAGACACTTTGCATTGCGATTCACCCTTTCGTATCCGGATGACCAAATCTAACTTTCCGCGTACTGTGTATGCCTTGCGTTTTGGCATAGCGACGATTCGAGAACGATATTTGTTTCACCCAAGTGTTATATTGTTATCGCCTGCTCAATTGCATTTAACACTATTTTACTCAACTTTTATTTAAATGCACTGTGAGTTATTTTCATGTATCGGCATTCAGTAAGATTGGTTTAATCTTGCCGCCTGAAATCGACTCGCTCTTGCTGCCTGTCACGTTGAATAAACGGGTTAAACTTTTATGTTTGAAATCGATTGAAAGGTGCAGGAGCGAGTTGGCTGGTGTGTCTCTGATGTCTAAATTACCACTGAATGTGTGAATGTTTTATTAACATGCAACGCATTTGTGTGAATCACCATTGCAATTAACAAGTCACCCGACCGAAGCCAACGCCAGTGAAACACAGCGCAAAACAAACAATGCAACAACACTTGGCTATTTATTGACCAATACACAAGCCCAACCATTTCACCCCTGGCGGCAGAAAATCGGGGTCCACGACCGACCGCGTTATATCCGATTACGCGTTATAACGGGGCGCGTTATAACGAGGCGCGACTGTATATGAACACATCTTACATGTAGGCAACTTTACACAGATTGGAATTACGATTGGTGAAGGGTTTGTGTCAAAAATAAACTGCCACTTTAGGCTGTCATTCAATTTTTTTTTAATTTATTCATGAAGGTGTAGCAGAGGTAATTCGTTTATGTTAAAAAAAATTCCTTAATGTTATCAGTGGCACTGTCATATTTATTGGTGCACCATGTTACTATGCGGATTCGGATATTCGGCAGTCGGGCATGGACCCGGATTTTCTGTCATCATGGGAAATGCCAAATGGCCCTGCTTAAACCTACTTAGAATTGCTTTGACAATTCTCAAGAAACATTAGGTGAACAATGTCAATGAACGTGTCAACGTGTTGTTTGTTTTCAGTTCAAAATTCAACAGGGTGTGACATTTAAAAATAATATAAGTTGATGCTAGTTGACTTGTTTAATAAGCTCTATAAACTACATATTGGCAAATAAGACAGTGCTGCAAGCACACAGTGGCTTCGACAGTGTTCTTCGACTTGGTGCAGCGGTGGTGATCGCTGTTGTATAGTAGCTTCCTGGTGGCAGATATGGGAACAACTAACGCACCTCGCGTACAGTGCGGCCCAAAATCGTGGACACCCGACCACCGTGTTATAACGAGGCACGACTGTATGTCATTTATTTCTTTGGGGATTTTCTCAAAACGATATAATTTTACAATTTGTGGCAATTTTTTTTTCATATTTACAAAAATGTTTTAAAAATCTTCTAACATAACCAAATAAATGAAAAACAATTTTTTTTTATTAATCTGGAATATTATATAGTATTTCATCTACAATCTGTGAAGAAATGGTTAATTTATCTTAAAAACTTTTACTGAAACTACTCAATTCAAGACAAGCATATAATAGCAACCCCAGCTACCTGAAGTATATAGTGGGGCGTTGTAGCGTGGCAGTCATAATGCCAGGCTCTCAATTGTATAGGCAACTTTACACCAATTGGAATTACTCCTGGTGAAAGGTTTGTGTTAAAAATAAACTGCCACTTTACTACTTTAGGCTGTCATTCAACTTTTGCTTAATTTGTTCATAGTGGTGTAGCAGACGTAACATTTTCGCTTATGTTAACCATAATTATCAATTAAAAAATACCCCATGGCAGTTGCCATATGTGGCCTTAAGCAGAGTGGAAACTCCCCAGCTTGTGAACTTCCTGAGGAGGTAGTTCTGTGCGGGTGTATCATGCTTACTCCTGGTCAAAGTAATTTAAAAAAAAATTATTTTATGTGAAAGTGAAACACAAAGCCTCGGGCCTCAGCCAGAAAGCGGAAATTTGGGGGCCTTGACCTGAGAAAGCTTTGAAATTCCAGATCCAGGTTATCAGAAAATGTACGTGATAGTTCATCATGTTCAGTTCATGCAATTGCTTTGAGTCAATCTTTCCTCTACATTTTTCTATTTTTAAAATAGCATGTTCTGCAAAGAAATACAATTTGTTAATATTAATGAAATTGGAACAGATGTTTGTCAACAATTTCATAAAACTGAAGGCATGTAATTTACTTTACAAAACCAAAACTTCCATTTTATTCTTTGGTAGTAAGGTGTTGACTACATCCACACACAATTCAGACAGTCCTCAATGTTCCCACCACGAGAAATAAACAAATGTATGGTTTTATGTTTTGAAACATTTGACATCATGTTTATACATATCATTATTTTGGACAAAGCATGTAAATTTCAGAAGCTATTTTACACGTTCTTCAAGACAAAACAAAAAATTTTCATAGTGAAATGTAAAAAATCTTATTGATAAACACTGTCACGCGCCAGTGAATGTCACTAAAGTGTGACATTCATGTTTAAGCTTGTCTCCTACAAAAACAGTCATGACTGCCAGTGTGACACTGACACGCAACTAAACAGGGGGCCAGGCCCAGGTACTGTAATAATGTCAAGTCAATGGCTGTACTACGGGTGACTGAGCCTGTGAGATTTAATAATGGTCTAGTGGTGACTCCTTGGTCTCTGTTTACTTCGTGATTTGGAAAGTTGCCCAGTTTTCCACTGCTGCATGTCTTTGATGCACAGAACAGACAATTTGGCCACCAATAACATAAAAAATGTCAGTAACTATTAATATCATAAATTCTTTGATATTATTATCTGAGCATAATAATAAGCATAATTAACAATACACTAGCACCAAATCACTTAGTTCCAGATGTAGTGATCTCTGCGTTCGGAGTGTTTTCCCCCCCTAAATTATGCATATTTTATTTAAGTCACTGCTGATTTTTTAGTCAATAAAATGTGTGTGCATGATACAGACATAACACAGACATGCAAAGTGAATTTTGGCTGCGAAATGTGGCCGGTTTCACGATTACATCTTAGCCTTAGTGCAACACAAGTTTGATTTGCGATGAGGGCAGTCCAAACTATGTAAGGTTAAAAAAACTACTAAAATATTATATTATTAAAAATTCCTCACCTTTGTGTGATATTATGTGACCAACTGTAGCTGTTA
Source organism: Lamellibrachia columna (assembly GCA_963662155.1). NCBI lineage: Eukaryota > Metazoa > Annelida > Polychaeta > Sabellida > Siboglinidae > Lamellibrachia > Lamellibrachia columna. Next base: position 5,869,265 of record OY759265.1, on the reverse strand, counting down.
GTTCAGCCTAATACTAACTTTAAGTGATCAACCAACCATTCAAAGCTGATACAATACCAGGCATGGGGCAATTAACTTGAAAAGTTAATTAATTAAATTACAATTAATTCAGAAATGTTCAAATTATATTAAATTAACCTCACACATTTCTCAGGTCAATTAAATTAAACTCACACATTTCTCAGGTCAATTAAATTAACAATTAACTTTAAATTCAATTAACAATTAAATTATGTTTTGGTAGAAATGCAGATTACATTCATATGTCACTGCTTTTTGTAAGTTTAAGCACTTGATACAAGTCATCATTAAAATAATAATATGCTAATTGTTATTTACACATTTTATAACAGTTCTAAAATCACAAGTAGGTTCGTAAACATTACTGTCATGATAGTACAGTGTTCATATATATTGATGGAATTATTTTACTTATTACATCTCAGACACGTTATTATTATCATCAAATAAATCTGAACATTATTGTTGACTTCTAAATAAAAGAAATGTGTTTTGCTTATACAATATTTATATACCAAGACATTTGTTCATGGGATATTTGATCACATTAAAATAAAGTTGTGGCTGAAGATTTGCAGGTGTCGAGTTTCCTCCTATATTCAACCACTAAATTAACAAAACTGGGTAACTACATACATAATTTCTATGCACCAAGTTGTTATTTATGCAGTGTTTTAATGCTAAATCTTTAGGTTTCCCTTTATACACTAGCATCTAAATATGTATACACAATTTTATGTATCACTAGAACTGGCTTGCTTTTGATACCAGTTGGCGCTGTAAAAAGATCCCAAACTGAAACTATTTTACTTTTATCTGCATGTTATATGTACACTTGCAGTTGTACAGAAAAATATAGATACATAGTCTAACGCATAGGTCCACTTGGCTGCAAGTTGCCTGCCCAACTTTAGACAGAGATTTGCAGAAGCCATCATTTGTCAACTTATCACACTACCAGTGGACATTCTACTGCCTAGGCCTTCCTCCAATTCACAGGTGCCTGAATGACCAGCCCACTCCAGTTGGTACAGACAGTATTAGTGTTCTGTGATGTTCTCCCTCCCATTCACACATGTTCATCATATTTAGGAAGTCACTGGATACAGGCATACTACCAAGTCTGGAAAATTGCAAATGTATCGCCAATATTTAAGAAAGGCAGTAGACACCTAGCGGCAAACTACAGGCCAGTTAGCTTGACGGCAGTAGCATGTAAAGTCATGGAATCCCTGGTCAAAGATGCCATAATAACACACATGGAAAAAAACAAATTAATTGCAGACCAGCAGCATGGTTTCATTGCTGGGAGATCATGTACCACACAACTAATCTCAACATTGGAAGACTGGACCAAAATATTAGAAGATGGAGAATGTGTAGATGCAATATACATGGATTTAAAGAAGGCTTTTGACTCAGTACCACACCAGAGACTGCTAGCAAAGTTAAAAGGATACGGAATAAAGGGAAAACTTCTTAAATGGATTGAAACATTTCTCACCTGTCGCAAACAATGTGTATTAGTAAATGGAGCAGCATCTTCGTGGATGGAAGTAGTAAGTGGGGTACCACAGGGCAGTGTCCTTGGACCTATTCTTTTTATACTATATATTAATGATTTAACAAATGTTGTAACATGTGACATGAAGATTTTCGCAGACGATACAAAAATATATCACAAAATTTCAACGAGGCAAGATTGTATAAACCTACAGAAAGACATAGACAGATTACAAGACTGGGCTGAAAAGTGGCAGTTAAAATTTCACCCAGATAAATGCAAAGTTCTAAGAATTGGACATGGGCACCCAGAATTTACATATACTTTGACAACAGAAACAGGTACAAATCCTCTGGAGTGTAGCCATGTAGAGAAAGACCTGGGCATCCTAGTTGATGACCAATTAAAATTCACACAACAGGTACAGCAGGCAGTGTCAAAAACAAATAGATTGCTGGGTGTAATACGACGAACATATCAATACTTGGACAGGACAACCTTTCTACATTTATATAAGGGACTAGTCCATCCTACTTTGGAATACGGAGTGGTAGTCTGGTCACCGCAGTACCAGCATGATATTTGCTCTGGAGGCTGTCCAGAGAAGAGCTACTAAGATGGTCCCAGTACTGAGACATTTAGATTATGAATCTAGATTAAAGGCATTAAATTTACCAACACTGACCTATCGTCGTTTACGAGGAGATATTATTGATGTGTATAAATACTTGCATGGCATTTTTACCTTTTCGCCCAATGTGTTTAACAAAGACTTGTACGAAGGCACACGGGGTCATTCTCTAAAGTTGTTCAAGGACCGGAGTAAACGGGAATTAAGGAGGCATTTCTTTAGCCAGAGAGTCATTAATATTTAGAATTCACTTCCGGACACCGTCGTCACTGCACCGTCAGTAAATACGCTTAAAAATCGACTAGACAAACACTGGCGAAACCAGGCAGTCAAATATGACTACAAAGCCACACTAAGACTAGCTAAGAGCGGTACATAGGCAGATTTTGCCTGAAGACCGAAGAGGATATGTATGTATGTATGTATGTATGTATGTATGTATGTATGTATGTATGTATGTATGTATGTATGTATGTCTTAATGTGACCTCTGTCAGGCTAATGACTATAATAGTGATTGCATGCTTTTTGGAAATGCCAGAGTAACATGGGCTATCCAGTAATACCAACTGTTAAATGAGCACTTAACTGAGAGTTAATTGGGAATTTGTCAATTAAATTAAATCCTTTTGGTGAAGTTAATTAATTAAATTAACAAATTAACAAATTAACAACTGAAATTTACCCATACCTGTACAATACAACGTTGATATGATTCCCTTTCAACGATTTTCATCAAGGAAGAGTAAATTTCAAGGAGAAAAGTTAAATTACTCAACATATTTTGTTAAATGGGAAAATGTCATCAGAAAGGCCAAGCTGTTCAAGCGATGTTCTAGACTATTAATAAGACAGCCAAATTCCCATCTCCAACATGACAGATTATCAATCAATTCAAACATTTTTTACACCTCCCCAGAAAGAAAATGAGAACGGATATACTTCAACTTTGCTAGTTTTTTCTGTTCATCAATGTTTAAATATGAGTATGTTCTCCATAACTATCGGTATTGATCGCGTGTGTTTATCTGACTGTGTCGGTGTTTCACTATTTGCCCAGGTGACGGTCTAACGGTCTGGTTGTGTGGAATCAGCAATTCCACGGCACTTCGCCGTCTACTAGTACATTCTTAACTTAATTATGTCGACCTATTTTCAGTCCAAAAACAAAATGCTGATCAGCGTGACACGCCGACACGGTCGACTGTCGCACAATAAATCAATGAGTCGATGTTTAAATGCCCAACTCAGATCTGTTTCTACGGCCGCGCCCGGAAATTCTTAAAATCAGGTCACGCTGTCACGAAACTTGGTCATGTCGCAAATGGTCGAGCACCACAACACACGACGCCGTTCAAACTCAACCAACTATTTCATTCATTGAACGTAACGCATTGGCCTTCGACAATTGTAAGTTACACGTTAATGCCTGCGCCTTTCCTGTACAGTGACTGATGCCGGCGGCAAACGAGACCAGCGCGTCTGTTAAACTGTTAATTGGCGAAAAGAGTTACTACTTACCCAAACGTAAACTTCCCTACGCACGCTTTACCCGCGCCAGTCGACAGGTACCCGGATGTTTTCATTTCTACATATTTTCTGCGCCATCTACCGGCGTCTGGTGCTCGTAGTGAACTCATAATCGACGTCGACTAGCAATGGGGTGGCGCTCTCTTTCGGAGTAATCATCTTAGTCTAACTTGATAGCCCAGCGACGAAGAAAACAGATAGAAGGCATTAATAATACAAAAAAGAGCAATTGAGGTGATTCCAGAAGTGAAAGATCCATATAATATATGTATTGTTATGAAAAATGCCAGGAAAGTCGCGAGCGTACACGAGCAATACGGGTGACCGAGCCGGTGAGATAATGGTCTAGCCTCTAGGCTCTAGCGGGTGTTCCTTGACCTTGACCTTGGACTCGGTCTCTGTTTACAGTAAGATTTGGAAAGTTGCCAGTTTTCCACCGTTGCAAGTCTTTGATACACAGAACAGACAATTTCGCCACCAAGAACATACAAAATGTCTGAAACTATTAATATTATAAATTCTTTTATATTATTATCTGAGCATAATAATAAGCATAACGTTACGTACACCACACCCTGGCCCTGCCCACTAACGTACACAACACCCCGGCCATGCACCCACTAACGTACACCCCACCCCACCCACCGGATCCAATTCCATTTTCTTATCGTGACTTCTATGCTGATCTTCCTCACTGTGGGTTTAATCTGGAAATCTTTATTTGACATTACGTATATGGACATCTCACTTTAATTATATCCTCCTTAAAGGGAAACAAAAGTCATGGTTTTTGGCCTATGCACCTATATGAGAGATAGAAGGCATTAACTGTTTGCAACTACGATTAAGAATATCATGCATGGTTTACTTGGAAAACTTTGTTGAACACACAGCATCTTAAATCAAAGATCAAAGATTACTACTTAAATTAAAAGCCCATGGTATCGGGGATAGCATAACTGACTGGATAGAACAATGGCTGACTGACAGAAGACAACGAGTTGTAGTAGATGGAGAAGTTTCAAATTGGAAATCGGTTTTGAGTGGGGTACCTCAAGGATCAGTATTAGGACCTATATTATTCTTAATTTATATCAATGACTTGCATGGACGACAGTATAACAAGTAACGTACTGAAATTTGCGGATGACACAAAACTGTTTAGAAAGGTTAATACTGATGGTGATAAACAACATTTACAAAACGATATAGACAGATTAGTGAAATGGTCTGAGAAATGGCAGATGTTGTTCAATTTTGGGAAATGTAAATGCCTACATACAGGACATAGGAACTTGAATGTAAACTATAAAATGGGAGATACTGTTCTGGGTACTACAGTAAAAGAAAAGGACTTAGGAGTCACAATAAGCGCTGATATGAAAGTTTCAGAGCAGTGTGGTATTGCAGCTTCAAAGGGTAATCAAATTCTTGGATTGATTAGAAGAAACATAACATACAAGGGAAAAAAGTTAATTATACCTCTTTATAAAGCAATAGTTAGACCTCATTTAGAATACTGTATACAAGCATGGAGACCATATCGTAAGAAGGATATAGATACGCTTGAACGCATACAAAGGAGAGCAACTAAAATGATTCCAGAACTGAGAGACCTTAGTTATGAAGAACGCCTGAAAGAATGTGGTTTAACAACTCTAGAGACAAGGAGGTTAAGAGGAGATCAGATTGAAGTTTTTAAGATATTGAATGGGTATGAAAATATTGATAGAAATATGTTTTTCTCACTCAAGAATGATAGCAGAACTAGAGGACATGAGGTAAAATTAGTAAAGGATCAATGTAGATTGGACATCAGGAAGCACTCGTTCTCACAGAGGACAATAAATGAATGGAACAAATTGTCTACAGATTGTGTAACTGCTTGCAGCGTGAATATGTTTAAAAACAAGGTTGACACATATCTCAGGAGGGCGGGCTATAAGTAGATGAACATTGTTGGACTCTCGATAAGCCAATGGCTTCCTTGTCCACTTGCCATCTGGGCCTTTGGCTTGGATGGCAAATCTTGTTAAATCTTGTTAAATCTAAATGTTATGGGTCGTGCCATAGTGTTAGATAACCCCGCGTCACGGGTTCAGTAGTCTGATAATATTCGCTCGCCAAATGAAAAAAAAAAAAAATATATATATATATATATATATATATATATATATATATATATATATATATATATATATATATATATATATATATATATATATATATATATATATATATATACACACCTATTCCTACATGCCAGTAGGATATGGCCATGCTGTCTGCGTCCAAACTCAACTTATGTAACATATTTTAGTTTTTGTTTACTATATAAACTAGTCCTCTTTATGACATATGACACGGAATATTACATTCATATAAAAGACAGACAATATATTAGTGACTAAAAACTATGTACGTACACAAAGCATATCTCTCCAGTGATGACAGAGTGGAGACGTGTATATTGCATCACTATTCATAATACACTGTAATATATTGCATTACCTGACTTGGATACACATTTTATAAAACTATAAACATTTGTCCTGATTAGCATTTTATAAGTGGGTAATCCCCGTGACACATGCAAACATATGACTGGCACTGCGCAGTTTCACAACAATCTAAAGACATTATTATATGCAACACAGAGTTTTCTAATTGATTCTGAGTTGTAGTTCCACCATAACTGACAAGTGTATAATGAGGAACAAAATGATTTGAACATAGTAATTTTTACACATTTAGTAAACATATAATTTTTTTTATTTAAAGCATTACTCTGAGCATAAATTCTTTTTTACTGCTTAGACATATCATCATCATCATCATCATCACAGAGGTCTTCACTGATAAAGTGTCCAAGGTATTTACATTATCAACTCTTGGTAAAGGCTCATTATTTAACAAAAAGTTTGGAATGTGTATAATCTTTTAACTTTGTGCAGCAAAAAATCATAACATTACTTTTGGTACTGATATACTTGATATAATGTTCTATACCATATTTCGAACAAACAGACAACAACATTGGCAGACCTTTAGCTGATGGAGCCATGAGTACTAAATCATCAGCATAAGTAGTAGAGAATGAGTTCCTACCCAGCGATCAGGAGCCCACGTCCACGAATCACTTCCGCTTCCGGTTGCGCGCGCACATCCAAGAGCGCAGCGCCTCCTAGCGACCGTAGCTTGACCTAATCTCAACGCAACGCCTCCTAGCGACTGTAGCGTGACCTAATCTTTGTGCAGCAAAAAATCGTAACATTACTTTTGGTACTGTTATACTTGATATAATGTTCTATACCATATTTCGAACAAACAGACAACAACATTGACAGACCTTTAGCTGATGGAGCCATGAGTACTAAATCATCAGCATAAGTAGTAGAGAATGAGTTCCTACCCAGCGATCAGGAGCCCACGTCCACGAATCACTTCCGCTTCCGGTTGCGCGCGCACATCCAAGAGCGCAGCGCCTCCTAGCGACCGTAGCTTGACCTAATCTCAACGTAACGCCTCCTAGCGACTGTAGCGTGACCTAATCTCAGCGTAGCGCTTCCTAACGACCGTCTTCGAACCTCTAAGATCGAAGAACCAGTGATCGAAACGATCGGGGAACCTCTAAGATCGATCGGAGCACGATATTGTTCCGATCAGTGCGATGCTATCCTATATTTGAGTCGATGTGGTAATCAGTGCGACGCTGTCCTATATTCGAGCCGATGTGGTAATCGGCGTCAAGCATGTTGTTGTAACTCAATACCTAGCGGACTACGAACGGACTCGTTTTTACCAGTAGACGGCTGCGTTGTGTTGTAGGCCGAAGCATTGAGTTCTGAACCGTTTGGAACCTTAGCAGCTCGCAGGAAATAAGCGTGTAGAAACTGACAGGACGAAGGTAATGTATGGTGGATTGTTGCTCAATATTGAATGGCTATTATAAATACGATGTATGGAGACTTGTAATATATTCGTGACCTCTCGATACGGACTGAATCGATTGAAACTTTCGTAAATACGAGCGTGTGAGTAAAGTAACTTTTTTTTTTTAAATAGCGTTTTGTAATTGTTGCTCAATATTTAATGGCTATTATAAATACGATGTATGGAGACTTATAATATATTCGTGACCTCTCGATACGGACTGAATCGATTGAAACTTTCGTTAATACGAGCGTGTGAGAAAAGTAACTTTTTTAAATAGCGTTAGACCACAGTGTAGACCAATGCATGTTGTAACTCGATACCTAACCGAAACAGTGGATTCGTTTTTAAATAGCGTTAAATCACAGCGTAGACCGATGCATGTTGTTGTAACTCGACACCTAACCGAAACAGTGGACTCGTTTTTTAAGTAGACAGCTGTGTTCTGTTGTAGGCTGAAGTGGCTGGTTTATCGTCGAATTCGAGCCGTGGCTGGTCGAAATATTCGCAATGGAGCAGCGTACGGAAGTGAGACTGTGGTTGGAATTTATTCGTGTTGCAAGCGGTTGGACTTTGTGCGATGTATTAAGAACGACCGTGTAATAAATGTATATTGTCGCTATTTGTCGAATGGAATGCGTGATTTATCGAGAACGATAGCGTACGAACAAACAACAGACATGTATTAACGATGCAAAACAAAACAAATTTAATACTGGAAAAGATACATGGGATTAAAAGTTAATTAATTTTAACATATTCATTTTAAGAATGTTCGCATATCATGGTTATACGTTCGATGAAACATGCAGCGTCAGGCGTCGATTTAAAAATATTCATTTGTATTAACGATGCAAAACAAAACAAATTTAATACTGGAAAAGATACATGGGATTAAAAGTTAATTCATTTTAACATATTCATTTTAAGAATGTTCGCATATCATGGTTATACGTTCGATGAAGCATGCAGCGTCAGGTGTCGATATAAAAATATTCATTTTAAGAATGTTCGCATATCATGGTTATACGTTCGATGATGCATGCAGGCGTTAGCGTCAGGCGTGCAGTTTATAAGGAACGAATCTCAATGATCGAGAACGACAACGATGACGTAATGGCAGCATGGACGGCCGAGTGGGTTGTGACGGCGGTGTGAGTTCGGCCGTCCAATCCTCGGCCGATGGATCAGGAGGCGGTGGAGAAGAGGAGATGCGATCAGTTTTGGAAAGTAATTCGGTCATCACGAATGACCAGAGAAGTCTCGGTGATGGTGGTGGTGGATGTGGCGACGGCTGCGATGGTGATTTTGCGAGTATGACGATCAACTTGCTCAGATGTTGTTTCAGGGTCGTCTGCACGAGTTCGTCCATAACCAAGCACAACTTGTGCGAGTGACGACTGCAAGAAAAAACACAAAACAAAAACAAAGTGAGTTATAGAGCTGGAAATGACGATTGCAAGGAAAACAACAAATCATCGCAGACTAGCTAGAACTTACTGTCGATGATATTCGTGCGCAAACACCGTCAACAGCACTCTGCAAATGATATTCACGTCGTGGAAATACGTGTTGATATATCGTATCGTCAGTCGAACGATAGCCGTCACTAATGCGACTATAGTGCACGCTACGTGTGTCAATATCAAAAGGTAGCAGGAGAACAACATTGTGGCAGCGATGACGGGAGTATGACGAGAAGCCTTATATATAGAGAGGAAATATTGTTGACAACCTCGAGAACAATGGCGAACTCGTCATATCAGAGAGCTGACAGATAACAGACGCAGCGACCATCTGTCAAGCAGACAAAAAACCGAGGTGAACAGCACTCGTAGTGCAACGCATATAACGCAGTAAATGTACATTTTAGCATCATAATACAAGCATGAATCGCCCGATTCACTTCAGAGGCGGTAATAGCTATCTGTCTAATTTTTATGCGTGTAGAATACGCGTGTGGAATAGAGAATTTCACACCGTTGAAAGCGCTTATCAGTGGAAGAAATGTGTGCATAATAACGACTGGAGAACGGCAGAAAAGATGGTAGCCACGCGCACCGGTCTGCAGGCTAAATACCTGAGCAAGAGCATTCGAGAGAAGGCGCATTTAAGAGAGGAATGGAACATAGAGATATTCCGTGATGTACGCGCTAGTAGCCGTGAAATTCCGTGATCGACACTTACGGAAAAGACTGTTAGATACAGGAGAAAGCGAATTTATGGAATGGGTAAAAAGTAAAGAGGGTTTTTGGGGTGCGTTGACCTACGATGGTCGAGCGGGACAGAATATGCTCGGGCAGATACTTATGCGACTAAGAGAGTTCATTCGAACGCACCAGACAGCAAAGGTGAATCACGCGGACGCACTGCTGTTTACGAGATTGCAACCAGGCACCTGGAGAAGTGCGCAACAACAGTGCACCGGTCGACACTCGACGGCAATAGCGAAAACATTACACGCTGTTCAACGGGCAACGAGACAAGCAAAACTGCGCAATACGACGACAATAGCGAAAACATCACGCGCTGTTCAACGGGCAACGAGCCAAGCAAAACTGTGCAATAACAGTCGACAGGAGGACTATATAAAGGCAGGAGTATTAGGCAGGACATTACAATTGTTCTGATTGTCTCTATCCGAACACGAAGATGGCCGCCTCACAACAGAACGATGCCGAGATGACTTTGACGAAACTGCAACACGAGGTAAGCGCTGGCCGCTATGTGTTTAAACATCCGTTAGTGATAACGGCATGCGGCGTACAAGATAAATACGTTTTTTACGCAGCGTGTTCGAAATGCCCCAAACGAGTCAGCGAGAAAGGAAACGGTCACGTCTGTCCCGTGCACGGATACCAACGTGGATGCGTGTACAGATTCGCTCTGCGCCTCCTCATGACAGACAGTATTGGCAGTGAATGTTGGTGTACCTGTTTTGATGAAAACGCGGTCAAAATTCTAGGGTTCACCGCAAACGATTACGTGTAGCTGGAGACAGACGACGAACGCTACGAGGCGATGTCGATGCTGCGAGGCAGTCAGGTCATGGTTACCATTAGGAAACGCGTAACCAAAGAGTACGTAAATTACAATGTGGCAGAGATTGATGTCATAACCGTGTGACTTTGTTGACAGGACGATGCTGCGGCTGCTGTTGCAGACAGTGGAGCTGCCGCTGCTGCTGTTGCTGCAGACAGTGGATTTGTCGACGGAAAAGTGAAGGTAAGGAAATGGTTAAACGATAATAGTTGCAATGATTTATTCTCCTCTTCCTCGACGGACAGTTGTTCATTGCCATCACTCATTGTGATAACAGATGACGAGGAGGAGGAGGATAGACCCGATGTTGTATTCATAAGCAGCAGCAGCAGCAGCAGCGGTGAGGACATGACGATGACGCTGCACAAAATAGATAGGATAGTCGATCGTGGCGAATCCATGGTTATCGAACAGAAATTTAACATAGCTGTAGAGAACGCTGCTGTCCAGTACGCGTGCGATGAGGTGAATCGTGTAATGAATTTAGACTCAGAGAACGATGATTACATACCCTCATCCGCTACGATCTTGCATGTCTTGCGGTGGTTAAGTATAGAAGTAATCACAACGTGTGGGACCCTGCAGTGGCGAGAACGCGTGAAAGACAAGGTGAGAGAGGTGTTAATTGAACGATATGGTGCACGTATGAACTAATATTTCTGTTCAATAGAGCGGCGAAGGTTTGTACCGTATAAAGAAGGCCTACAAGAGAGCGGCGTAGGACGATGACGGTGACACCTCACGGATATTGGCGGTGAAACAAAAAACGCCAGGTTGGGTGTCACCGGCATCATCGGAAGTACCTTCGTACACGGAGGGCTTTCCGCCGACTTGGTCGGAAGACGACAGTCCCGAGTCGCCTCCGCCGACAGAGCGTGAATCAACATCTCCAGCGCCGATGCTGTACGTCTTACCTAACGCCAGCGTTATCGTGTCGCCTCACGAGAACGTGGCAATATTCAAACCAGCCACGCCAGACGATGACATGACACCGGATGTCTGTGACGTCATCTTTGAAGAGATCATGGCCCTGCATCGAGGATGCGATCGAAATCGACTGGAAGCGGCAGTGAAGACGCTGTACGAGGCTTACGCTCAAGACGGCGTACTCATGGAAAAATTTGCCGGGGTCACGATGAAAGACCTCTATCGAGTAGAGACGACGTTCCAGACGAACGTGTGGGTGCATGTATTGTCACTCGTACAGATGTCGGAAATGCAACTCGTGGACACACGCATGGAAGTTACGTCAGCACGAGAGCACGTGTACGGGAGATGTGCGTCTAGTCTTTCTCGGCGGCGTGTACCATTCGACTCCGTCGATATTCGAACGACTGGACGACGAGAACATCCGAGTGGTCGAATCGTTGCGGTACTACCCGTACCGAGCCACTTTTGATTTCGAGTGTTGGTTCGACACCGAACAACTTCCGTCTGACAGCGACCAGGTTCACTGGGTTGCACGTCACGTTCCGCTGAGCGTCAGCGTAGCGTCAAACGTACCAGGACACGAGCGAGTGAAATGTCTCGTCACGAACGGAGACACCAACAAGTTGTTGATCGACATGATGGCCATTCTGATATCGATGAGTGATGCCGCGTACGACAGCATCAAAGACTCGTACGAGAACGTGTTGGAACAACTCGCAGAAGCAATGACGCAATGGGACGAACATGAGGAGACTACGCGAGCAGCCAACAACAACAACAACAAGAAATCTCGACGTACAAAAAATCCATACAAAAAGCTAATGGGACCACTGTATGGATGGATGCGTCAGTTACCTGTCATCGGGTTCAATTCGGGTCAGTACGATCTCAATGTCGTCAAACAGTTCCTCGTACCCTACTTCCTGTCAACGGCAAAGACAGAGGAACAAGAAGAGAGGAAGCAAGAGGAAGAAGAGAACGAGGGCGTCGGATCGTTTTTCGTCATCAAGCGCAACAACACTTTCATGTGTATTTCGACGGATCAGCTGAAATTCCTAGACATGACCAACTACATAGCCCCCGGGTTCAGTTACGACAAGTATCTGAAAGCGTACGGATGCGAGGTGACGAAAGGTCATTTCCCGTACGAGTACATGGATCGACTGGAGAGGCTCGACGACACCGTTCTACCGCCGAAAGAGGCCTTCTTCAGTCGACTGAAGAACGAAGGTATTTCCGACGAGGATTACGCCAGTTTTCAGGAGGCCTGGCGCGACAACGGCATGACGACCTTGCGAGACTTTCTCGTCTGGTACAACAACAGGGACTTGGTTCCCTTTCTGCAAGCCGTCGACAGACAGTTTGACTTCTATCAACATCGTGGAATAGACATGTTCAAGCAAGGCATCAGCGTACCCGGTCTGACCCTGCTGTACCTGTTCAACGACCTTCCAGAGAAGACCTACTTTACCATCTTCAACGAGAAGAACAAAGATCTGCACTACCTCGGATACGGACAGCGCCTATTTGGCCTTGGCCGACGAGTCCGTCGATGCCCTCGTGACCCCTGCACTGCGGGATCATTATTTCCGACATCGCTCCGAATGGCTCCCGTCCGAATGTTGCGACGAGCATCGGGACGAGTACGTGCGCTGTCGACTCGCTGATAGACCGTGGGTCGGAGACGAGGAGTGCTGCAAGGCGCGACGAGCGTTCGACAAGAGGACTCCGGGACTGTTCAAGGTAGAGTGGTCAGGCGACGGATTCGTGGGGTTGTGCAGCAAGACGTACTATTGTTTCGGAGCCACCGACAGGTACAGCACCAAAGGTCTGAGCAAACGTCACAACACCATCGACAAGGAGACGTTCCTGGAGGTGCTCACCAACCGTCGGAGCGGAAGTGGAAAGAACCGCGGGTTCCGGGTGCATAAATCGACCGTGCTGACGTACGTGCAGGAACGAGCGGCTCTCACTTACTTCTACGCCAAACGCGTGGTGCACGACGACGGACTGAGCACGGGTCCGACGGACGCGTAGATAAGGCGACACGGTCCGGTCGTCTGTTGCGTCACGCCGCTGCGATGATCGATCGACCTCCCGAAAAGATCACGTGGTGTTACGGAGAATGGCAAGAGGCTTACGCAACGACGGACTTGACTCACGTGCGGTTCGAGGAAGGGTTACCGACGGAGTCCATGTTCGAATCGACAACGAGGAACCTCATCGTCATAGACGATCTCATGACGGAAACGGACGAGCGGGTCACGACCTTGTTCACTAAAAAAGTCACCACAGGAACACGTCCGTGCTGTATCTCGTACAGAACCTGTTCCCTAAAAACAAAGAAAGTCGTACCATCAGTCTTAACACTCACTACATGGTGGTGTTCAAGAATCCACGCGATGCAACACAGATGTCGAACTTGACTCGTCAGATGTATCCGGGACGCACGAAATTCGCGCTAGACGCTTTTAAAGACGCCACGGCGGTGCCGCACGGTTATCTATTGGTCGATCTCAAACAGGACACGCCCGAGGACATGCGACTGCGCACGTGCATCTTTCCTGACGACGACGTGCAGTACGTGTACCTACCGAAGGTATAAAAAGATCGAACGCGTGAATCGTCTCTTCATTCGCACCATGTCTGCTCTGGTGAAGAGACACATTTTGTGCATACAGGCTCTAAACAGGTGCAAGAGTACCAAACTGAGAAGGGCCATCATTGCCAACGCCGACGCCGATCTGCTGTGCGCGCTGGCCGAGTGTGCCTACAACATACTAAAGAAGAACATTCCGTTGACCGAATTACAGAGGCGTCGTTTGAGTAAATACAGGACGAACTTACGCCAGTTGTCTCAGAGACGAACGCTGGCCGCCGAAAGAAGACGCCTCTTGTTGCAACCGCAAGTCGGCGAGGGGCAGAGCGGAGGTTTCCTATCGGCCTTCCTAGCGCCGTTGGCGAGTTCGGTCTTTCTACCCTTGCTTCGCGAGGTGCTGCTCAAGAAGTAGACGCATGGAACACGCACGCAAGATGGCCTTGGTGGATCCGCGACTGTTGGACACGTTGCGTTCGCCACCGCCACCAACGGACACCGTAGGCAAGAAGGTGCAAGCCCTCGATGACGAGATGAAGACCATCCTCGATAGAAAGGACCTCGACGACGGGACCAAGGTCACGCTGTATAATCAGGTGTTGCAGCGGTACAACGTCGTGGTCGATAAACGCGTCAAGGAACGCGTGATCGCGGTAGGGAAGGAGGCGGGGACGGAACCCGAGGAAGCTTCTAGTATGGAAGCCGACGTGGTGAACACCGTTCCCAAGAGTCTGCAGGCCAAAGCCAGACGTTTGATGGAACATCTCAAAAGAAACGTCGCGTGGAACGATCGTGGCGAACTCATACACGAGGGTGTCCCGGTTGCCGGAAGTAACGCGGTGAATCTCGTTCACGATCTGTTGCGTAAGAGAAAGACCGACGATCCAAAGGGTTGGCAGTCGTTCGCACGGCAACTCCGCGTCATCAACATACCCATGGAGTTGGTCGGTAACGCTGCCAGGAGAGCCTACATACAACAGGCAGCGACTCCCGCCGCTGCTACACCACGACGACAACGACGATCGTTAAGCTGGTCACCCCTTGAACGTCGAATGGAACATTCCCTACCTACGCCACCCTCCGAATTGATGAGTTGGGACGACTTATAAGGAGATTATATCGTAGCCGTAACGCACTCATGTCGTTGGATCCGCAGGACGCGTACCGTTCCGTCGTCGCTTCGATATTTTTCGTTGGACTTTACGCACTCGCCGACGGTATAGCCCACATTCTTGTACAACGGGCGTTATTCGACCTATGGCTTCTTCGTTGCTAGAATGTTGATAGTCTAGTGACGATAACGTGCGTCCTACTATACGTCAGCGCACTCCTCGTCGTTCGTCAGTACTCCGGAGTCGTCAACGTCACCGTCAACGCATCGGACCTTCTGTTTTAATGACGTCGAAGAGACTGAAGGAGGTCTACTTCGACCCGAATCGGGTAGGCAGTTACGGCGGAGTCGATGCCTTGCGACGCGTCATGCACGCGCCGCGGAAAATAGTCGCGCAATGGTTGTCGGAACAGGACGCCTACAGCTTACACAAGCCGGCGAGACGGCGTTTCAAGAGACGATGCGTCATCGTGGGCGGTATGAATCAACAGTGGCATGCCGAGCAAGTCCGCTGCGTCATTGGTCGCGGCGCTGCAAATCGCGTTCGCAGACGACCGGCCGCAGACGTTGCAGACGGATCGAGGAATGGAATTTCTGAATAAATCCGTTCAGGCTCTCTTTAGGAAACGCGGCGTCCATCACTTCTCCACGCACAACGTGGAGACGAAGGCGAGCATCGTGGAACGATTCAACAGAACATTGAAGACGCGCATGTGGCACTACTTCACGAAACTTCAGACGTGGCGTTACATCGACGTCCTTCTGGACCTGGTGCGAACGTACAACGACACCCGCCACCGCAGCATCGGTATGGCTCCGTCGCAGGTCAATGCAAAGAATCAAGAAAAGGTGTGGCAACGTCTGTACGGACACGACGGTAAGGGCGTGCCCAAGTTGAACGTGTCGGATCGCGTGCGCGTCAGCAAGTACAAAGGCACGTTCAAAAAGGGCTACGAGACGAACTGGAGCGAAAAGGTGTTCACCGTACACGAAGTTCATCCCTCCGAGCCGCCCGTGTACCGCCTGCGGGACGATCTCGGCGACGTGCTGGACGGCACCTTCTACGAACTGGAGCTGCAGAAAGTGTCGGTACCGGACGATAAAGTGTACCGCGTCGAATCGGTACTGCAGCGTCGTAAGGTCGGCGGACGAACGGAGGCTTTGGTGAAATGGTTCGGATATCCGTCCAAATTCAACAGCTGGATGCCAAGGCACTCCTCTATAAAGACTAGCAGCGCGTAAGGCGGGTTGTCATTATGTCGCAAGACACGACACCGCAGACCGCCACCGCCGTCATAGAGGAGGAGGAGGAGGAGGATTGTACCGACGCGTCGAACGACAGTACTCCTTGGCATTTGTTCGGCACCGAGTGTCCCAAAGAGGAGATAGTGTTTCTGTTTCAGGTCGTCATCTTGTACACGGTCATCGTGATAAGCATCTACAACCTGACTGTAGGTCACGGCGATTCTAATATGTGGACGGCTCTGTTGAGTAGTTCGTTGGGTTACCTACTGCCCAATCCCACGTTGAGACGCAATGGCGACTGATTTCTACATGACGCTGCCTAGCAACGCTTCTATGAAGACGCACCTCGACAACACCTTGACCCATTACATCACGGACTTGCCTCAACGCATCGATCTGACCGGCGAGTGGGAGTGTGGGTTGGCAGAGATCCAGTATCCGCACACTTGGTACAACGTCACAGAGAACGATGTCTGGTTATTCCTCAACACGATCGATGCTCCGGACACGTCCCGACGTACGAAGTTGTCGTGTGGGTATTACGACGATCCGTTAACATTGATGTATCACGTCAACAATGGACTGTACAGTCTGTGGACGGCGGAGACACGGGCTCAAATGAGCTATAGTCCCGTCACTCAAAAAATGACGTTACACATGACAGCGAACACCATGTTCACCATACCGTACCACAGCGCGACGGCGTCCATGTTAGGATTCCGTAGACCCGTAGCCAGCGAGCCGGAGACGGTTACGTCATCCCCCGTCATCGACTCCCACCCTTCCGACTCCTCGTACCCCTTCCACGTCGAGGCCGACGATGTGGTGAACATGACGCAGGGGTTCGACACCCTATACGTCTACACGGACATCGTGGAGTCTCGTATAGTGGGTGACACTCTCGCGCCTCTGTTGCGAGCCCTTCCGATTAGCGGACGTCACGGTGACAGGGTGTCCGATCGTTTCACTAACGTTCACTACGTACCTCTGTTGTGCTCGAACTTCCACTCGATCGAGGTAGATATAAGAGACGACATGGGTCGACGCGTGCCATTCGAATACGGCAGAGTAACGGTGACGCTTCATTTTCGTCGACGCAGGACCGGACTGTTCTGATGAATTACAACGATTATTACGCGCGACAGGCTGGCGGTGCGCTGCCCTACTTCGCCGGTGCGCAATACCAGCGAGGTCACGGACTGGGCAGTCTGTTCGGCGGTCTGTTGCGCAGCGCCATGCCGCTCATCAAGAGAGGTGCCGTGGCTTTGGGTAAGGGAGCGTTGAAGACCGGCGTTCGCATAGCCGGCGACGTCTTATCAGGCCAGAACATAAAAACGGCTGCCAAACGACGCGTCACCGACGCCGTGCTGAGCGGTCTTCGGGTCCCCCCCGGTAAACGTATAAAACGACCGTCCGCAAAGACGACTTTCACTGCAGTAAAGAGACGACGCAAGAGACAGACGTCCAAGAAACGAGAGGCCGACATATTCGACAATGGCTTTCGTGCATAGACAGTCGTGCGAGGGAGTCAAGACCGAGCTGGATCTCTTTACCGTACCCCCCACTCAGAACTGCATCAGCGACAGTCACGTGGTGGAACATCAACCCACGGCCTCTCTGGACTCTAGAGGACCGATAGAATTCCTCATCCCCGGATCGGGAGACGATTACATTGATCTCGCCAACACGATGCTACACGTGCAGGCGAAGGTGACGCGAGCCAACGGACACGATATCGACGCGGCCGAACCCGTGGGACCGGTGAACAACTGGCTGCATTCGCTGTTCAGCCAGGTTGACGTCTACCTGAACGGCACGCTCGTGACCTCTTCGTCCAACACGTACGCGTATCGATCCTACATAGAGACGCTGCTGAGTTACGGACCCGACGCCAAGTCGACGCAGCTGACGAATCAGCTGTGGTACAAGGACAAGGCTAGTCGCATGAACGCCGTCGAGCAAGCCATCGGACCCGATCCTAACCACGGGTTCGTGACTCGACGAGAGTACATAACCGGCAGTCGCGTGGCCGACATGATGGGTCGTCTCCACGTGGATATGTTTCTGCAAGATAAATTCCTGATCAACGGAGTCGACGTCAAGATACGACTGGTGCGTAGCAAGCCCTCGTTTGCGCTGATGGCTGGTGGACCCAACCTCGATTACAAGATAACCATCGTCAACGCAGCCTTGTTCGTCAAGAAGGCCACCCTCAATCCCGCCGTGCAGGTGGCTCACATCAAGGCTCTCGAGAGGAACACGGTCAAGTATCCGTTACGACCCGTCGACTGCAAGGTGTACTCCATTCCCGCGGGAGCTCTGTCGCACACGCACGAGAACCTGTTCCTCTGTACCCTGCCGAAACGTCTCGTACTGTGCTGCATCGACAACGACGCCTACAACGACGCGTACGATAAAAACCCGTTTCACGCCAAGAACAACGCCATAGGCTTCCACTCGGTGTACGTGGACGGACGTCAGATACCCGCCAAACCCTTCCAGCCCAACTTCGCAGAAAACCTCTTCGCCAGGAGCTACGCGAGCCTGTTCACCTCGACCGGCAAGATCTGGCAGGACGAGGGGAACTACCGAGACGGCTACACAGCTACACCTTCTTCTGTTTCGACCTGACCCCCGACCAGTGCGACGGTCCCTGCTTCCATCTGGTGCAAAAGGGCAACCTGCGCATAGAATTTTATTTCCGAGAAGCGCTTCGGACCACCGTGAACGTCGTCGCCTACGCCGAATTCGAATCCGTGCTGGAAATCGACAAGAACCGCAACGTCATCTACGACTACTGAAATGGACACCCTGCAGATCGCCCGTCTACTGGCGATGGATCCGAACACCGCGTCCGTCTTTGGCGGCGTCGTACCAAAAGATGGACTGCCAAAAAAATAGACGCTTTGCCGATCGCCTTCGTGTGCAACACCGACGACGGCGACGAACCGGGCGAACATTGGATAGCGCTGTACCTGTCCTCCGACGGGCGCGGCGAATACTTCTGTTTGTACGGTCTGCCGCCTCGTCACGCGACGTTCCGCACCTTCTTGAACAAACACTGTTCCGAGTGGACTCATAATAGCAAGAGACTTCAGAGTCCTCTGTTTAACGTTTGCGGCCAATATTGCGTAGCTTATATAATGCTTCGTTGTAACGGTTCTCCTATGAGAACTTTCGTAAACGCTTTCCACACCGATCTGGTCGCTAACGATTGTCGCGTGTTCGATTGGATTAACCTACTGAAAAAGGATATACCGTACTATCGTACATAGACTGAGCGGTGGTCGCACCACCCGTAAGCTCGCCCTCGAACCTCTGGCGAGGTGGAGACACCCGTAAGTTCGCGACCTCTGGCGCGATGGTCAACATTCGCAAGTCGCCTCATCATCATCATACCCTCCTCGTTGTATCCAATGAAATACGATCGCCTCGTTTGTACTGCTGCCGCTTTGTTGTATTCAATAAAATACGTGTGCACCGTACGATTTTGTTCGTCTCCTTACTAGGTTAATGGCCCTCCGGTAAACGAAAATAGGTCAATGACCATTGTAGCCTGCTCGCCTTCACTAACCAGTTCATAATAGTTCAACGACCACTGTTACCCGCCCGTCAGCCCGCCAACCCGCCCGTCAGTCGCTAGGAAGCGCTACGCTGAGATTAGGTCACGCTACAGTCGCTAGGAGGCGTTGCGTTGAGATTAGGTCAAGCTACGGTCGCTAGGAGGCGCTGCGCTCTTGGATGTGCGCGCGCAACCGGAAGCGGAAGTGATTCGTGGATGTGAGCTCCTGATCGCTGGGTAGGAACTCATTCTCTACTACTAGCATATATCAAATGATTGATTAATGCGGCACCCATATTGTGCATCTAGCATTTACATTGTTTAGATTTTTATTCAGGTCATCCATTTAAAAACAGAAAAGATATGGGGAGAGAATTCCTCCTTGAAGGCAGCTCTTAATATGTCACAAGGTAGTCTAGGTTACCTAATTTCACAGAACTGCACAAGCGCTTATCGGTTGCACTGGTTAACATGTCAGTCCCCGGTTAACCGGAGAAATGACCGGAATTTCCCACTTTTAGAACACATTCTAAGTAAACCATTAACGTGATATTCTTGATTTTAGTTGCACGTGGTTAGGTTTTATTATGTCTTTTATATGCATAGCCGTGAAACCATCACTTTTGTTTCGCTTTAAGCATTTAAATAGGCATGTATCCAGCCTCCTGTTGTCACTTTCGTTTACCTGCCACGTCTCACACCCGGCCGTACAATCACACTGATTTTACTAGCGTTTTGACACCAGTCATGGTTATAATCTTAACACACAATTCACTGAGTAAATTAATTCCCTCCTTGCATAGAGACAGAACAACACAATTGTTAACGTACACCTGTCATCGTGGGAAAATGCAACAAGCACAACACATGATGATGTAAGTAGTCTATGCCTAAATAGAAAAGGATTTGGGGGTTGGGTGATATGCTTAAATTATTAACATTAATGACGATTTACCAGTTATGGCGATTCAACAGCTACACGTTTGATGGAATTGCGATTTATTATTACTGTAGTGCCAATTATTGTTGCCTGTGACATTTGTCAGTGTGACGTTAAAGTCGACATGCATGGCATTTGTACATACAACAGGCAGCGACTCCCGCCGCTGCTACACCACGACGACAACGACGATCGTTAAGCTGGTCACCCCTTGAACGTCGAATGGAACATTCCCTACCTACGCCACCCTCCGAATTGATGAGTTGGGACGACTTATAAGGAGATTATATCGTAGCCGTAACGCACTCATGTCGTTGGATCCGCAGGACGCGTACCGTTCCGTCGTCGCTTCGATATTTTTCGTTGGACTTTACGCACTCGCCGACGGTATAGCCCACATTCTTGTACAACGGGCGTTATTCGACCTATGGCTTCTTCGTTGCTAGAATGTTGATAGTCTAGTGACGATAACGTGCGTCCTACTATACGTCAGCGCACTCCTCGTCGTTCGTCAGTACTCCGGAGTCGTCAACGTCACCGTCAACGCATCGGACCTTCTGTTTTAATGACGTCGAAGAGACTGAAGGAGGTCTACTTCGACCCGAATCGGGTAGGCAGTTACGGCGGAGTCGATGCCTTGCGACGCGTCATGCACGCGCCGCGGAAAATAGTCGCGCAATGGTTGTCGGAACAGGACGCCTACAGCTTACACAAGCCGGCGAGACGGCGTTTCAAGAGACGATGCGTCATCGTGGGCGGTATGAATCAACAGTGGCATGCCGAGCAAGTCCGCTGCGTCATTGGTCGCGGCGCTGCAAATCGCGTTCGCAGACGACCGGCCGCAGACGTTGCAGACGGATCGAGGAATGGAATTTCTGAATAAATCCGTTCAGGCTCTCTTTAGGAAACGCGGCGTCCATCACTTCTCCACGCACAACGTGGAGACGAAGGCGAGCATCGTGGAACGATTCAACAGAACATTGAAGACGCGCATGTGGCACTACTTCACGAAACTTCAGACGTGGCGTTACATCGACGTCCTTCTGGACCTGGTGCGAACGTACAACGACACCCGCCACCGCAGCATCGGTATGGCTCCGTCGCAGGTCAATGCAAAGAATCAAGAAAAGGTGTGGCAACGTCTGTACGGACACGACGGTAAGGGCGTGCCCAAGTTGAACGTGTCGGATCGCGTGCGCGTCAGCAAGTACAAAGGCACGTTCAAAAAGGGCTACGAGACGAACTGGAGCGAAAAGGTGTTCACCGTACACGAAGTTCATCCCTCCGAGCCGCCCGTGTACCGCCTGCGGGACGATCTCGGCGACGTGCTGGACGGCACCTTCTACGAACTGGAGCTGCAGAAAGTGTCGGTACCGGACGATAAAGTGTACCGCGTCGAATCGGTACTGCAGCGTCGTAAGGTCGGCGGACGAACGGAGGCTTTGGTGAAATGGTTCGGATATCCGTCCAAATTCAACAGCTGGATGCCAAGGCACTCCTCTATAAAGACTAGCAGCGCGTAAGGCGGGTTGTCATTATGTCGCAAGACACGACACCGCAGACCGCCACCGCCGTCATAGAGGAGGAGGAGGAGGAGGATTGTACCGACGCGTCGAACGACAGTACTCCTTGGCATTTGTTCGGCACCGAGTGTCCCAAAGAGGAGATAGTGTTTCTGTTTCAGGTCGTCATCTTGTACACGGTCATCGTGATAAGCATCTACAACCTGACTGTAGGTCACGGCGATTCTAATATGTGGACGGCTCTGTTGAGTAGTTCGTTGGGTTACCTACTGCCCAATCCCACGTTGAGACGCAATGGCGACTGATTTCTACATGACGCTGCCTAGCAACGCTTCTATGAAGACGCACCTCGACAACACCTTGACCCATTACATCACGGACTTGCCTCAACGCATCGATCTGACCGGCGAGAGGGAGTGTGGGTTGGCAGAGATCCAGTATCCGCACACTTGGTACAACGTCACAGAGAACGATGTCTGGTTATTCCTCAACACGATCGATGCTCCGGACACGTCCCGACGTACGAAGTTGTCGTGTGGGTATTACGACGATCCGTTAACATTGATGTATCACGTCAACAATGGACTGTACAGTCTGTGGACGGCGGAGACACGGGCTCAAATGAGCTATAGTCCCGTCACTCAAAAAATGACGTTACACATGACAGCGAACACCATGTTCACCATACCGTACCACAGCGCGACGGCGTCCATGTTAGGATTCCGTAGACCCGTAGCCAGCGAGCCGGAGACGGTTACGTCATCCCCCGTCATCGACTCCCACCCTTCCGACTCCTCGTACCCCTTCCACGTCGAGGCCGACGATGTGGTGAACATGACGCAGGGGTTCGACACCCTATACGTCTACACGGACATCGTGGAGTCTCGTATAGTGGGTGACACTCTCGCGCCTCTGTTGCGAGCCCTTCCGATTAGCGGACGTCACGGTGACAGGGTGTCCGATCGTTTCACTAACGTTCACTACGTACCTCTGTTGTGCTCGAACTTCCACTCGATCGAGGTAGATATAAGAGACGACATGGGTCGACGCGTGCCATTCGAATACGGCAGAGTAACGGTGACGCTTCATTTTCGTCGACGCAGGACCGGACTGTTCTGATGAATTACAACGATTATTACGCGCGACAGGCTGGCGGTGCGCTGCCCTACTTCGCCGGTGCGCAATACCAGCGAGGTCACGGACTGGGCAGTCTGTTCGGCGGTCTGTTGCGCAGCGCCATGCCGCTCATCAAGAGAGGTGCCGTGGCTTTGGGTAAGGGAGCGTTGAAGACCGGCGTTCGCATAGCCGGCGACGTCTTATCAGGCCAGAACATAAAAACGGCTGCCAAACGACGCGTCACCGACGCCGTGCTGAGCGGTCTTCGGGTCCCCCCCGGTAAACGTATAAAACGACCGTCCGCAAAGACGACTTTCACTGCAGTAAAGAGACGACGCAAGAGACAGACGTCCAAGAAACGAGAGGCCGACATATTCGACAATGGCTTTCGTGCATAGACAGTCGTGCGAGGGAGTCAAGACCGAGCTGGATCTCTTTACCGTACCCCCCACTCAGAACTGCATCAGCGACAGTCACGTGGTGGAACATCAACCCACGGCCTCTCTGGACTCTAGAGGACCGATAGAATTCCTCATCCCCGGATCGGGAGACGATTACATTGATCTCGCCAACACGATGCTACACGTGCAGGCGAAGGTGACGCGAGCCAACGGACACGATATCGACGCGGCCGAACCCGTGGGACCGGTGAACAACTGGCTGCATTCGCTGTTCAGCCAGGTTGACGTCTACCTGAACGGCACGCTCGTGACCTCTTCGTCCAACACGTACGCGTATCGATCCTACATAGAGACGCTGCTGAGTTACGGACCCGACGCCAAGTCGACGCAGCTGACGAATCAGCTGTGGTACAAGGACAAGGCTAGTCGCATGAACGCCGTCGAGCAAGCCATCGGACCCGATCCTAACCACGGGTTCGTGACTCGACGAGAGTACATAACCGGCAGTCGCGTGGCCGACATGATGGGTCGTCTCCACGTGGATATGTTTCTGCAAGATAAATTCCTGATCAACGGAGTCGACGTCAAGATACGACTGGTGCGTAGCAAGCCCTCGTTTGCGCTGATGGCTGGTGGACCCAACCTCGATTACAAGATAACCATCGTCAACGCAGCCTTGTTCGTCAAGAAGGCCACCCTCAATCCCGCCGTGCAGGTGGCTCACATCAAGGCTCTCGAGAGGAACACGGTCAAGTATCCGTTACGACCCGTCGACTGCAAGGTGTACTCCATTCCCGCGGGAGCTCTGTCGCACACGCACGAGAACCTGTTCCTCTGTACCCTGCCGAAACGTCTCGTACTGTGCTGCATCGACAACGACGCCTACAACGACGCGTACGATAAAAACCCGTTTCACGCCAAGAACAACGCCATAGGCTTCCACTCGGTGTACGTGGACGGACGTCAGATACCCGCCAAACCCTTCCAGCCCAACTTCGCAGAAAACCTCTTCGCCAGGAGCTACGCGAGCCTGTTCACCTCGACCGGCAAGATCTGGCAGGACGAGGGGAACTACCGAGACGGCTACACAGCTACACCTTCTTCTGTTTCGACCTGACCCCCGACCAGTGCGACGGTCCCTGCTTCCATCTGGTGCAAAAGGGCAACCTGCGCATAGAATTTTATTTCCGAGAAGCGCTTCGGACCACCGTGAACGTCGTCGCCTACGCCGAATTCGAATCCGTGCTGGAAATCGACAAGAACCGCAACGTCATCTACGACTACTGAAATGGACACCCTGCAGATCGCCCGTCTACTGGCGATGGATCCGAACACCGCGTCCGTCTTTGGCGGCGTCGTACCAAAAGATGGACTGCCAAAAAAATAGACGCTTTGCCGATCGCCTTCGTGTGCAACACCGACGACGGCGACGAACCGGGCGAACATTGGATAGCGCTGTACCTGTCCTCCGACGGGCGCGGCGAATACTTCTGTTTGTACGGTCTGCCGCCTCGTCACGCGACGTTCCGCACCTTCTTGAACAAACACTGTTCCGAGTGGACTCATAATAGCAAGAGACTTCAGAGTCCTCTGTTTAACGTTTGCGGCCAATATTGCGTAGCTTATATGATGCTTCGTTGTAACGGTTCTCCTATGAGAACTTTCGTAAACGCTTTCCACACCGATCTGGTCGCTAACGATTGTCGCGTGTTCGATTGGATTAACCTACTGAAAAAGGATATACCGTACTATCGTACATAGACTGAGCGGTGGTCGCACCACCCGTAAGCTCACCCTCGAACCTCTGGCGAGGTGGAGACACCCGTAAGTTCGCGACCTCTGGCGCGATGGTCAACATTCGCAAGTCGCCTCATCATCATCATACCCTCCTCGTTGTATCCAATGAAATACGATCGCCTCGTTTGTACTGCTGCCGCTTTGTTGTATTCAATAAAATACGTGTGCACCGTACGATTTTGTTCGTCTCCTTACTAGGTTAATGGCCCTCCGGTAAACGAAAATAGGTCAATGACCATTGTAGCCTGCTCGCCTTCACTAACCAGTTCATAATAGTTCAACGACCACTGTTACCCGCCCGTCAGCCCGCCAACCCGCCCGTCAGTCGCTAGGAAGCGCTACGCTGAGATTAGGTCACGCTACAGTCGCTAGGAGGCGTTGCGTTGAGATTAGGTCAAGCTACGGTCGCTAGGAGGCGCTGCGCTCTTGGATGTGCGCGCGCAACCGGAAGCGGAAGTGATTCGTGGATGTGAGCTCCTGATCGCTGGGTAGGAACTCATTCTCTACTACTAGCATATATCAAATGATTGATTAATGCGGCACCCATATTGTGCATCTAGCATTTACATTGTTTAGATTTTTATTCAGGTCATCCATTTAAAAACAGAAAAGATATGGGGAGAGAATTCCTCCTTGAAGGCAGCTCTTAATATGTCACAAGGTAGTCTAGGTTACCTAATTTCACAGAACTGCACAAGCGCTTATCGGTTGCACTGGTTAACATGTCAGTCCCCGGTTAACCGGAGAAATGACCGGAATTTCCCACTTTTAGAACACATTCTAAGTAAACCATTAACGTGATATTCTTGATTTTAGTTGCACGTGGTTAGGTTTTATTATGTCTTTTATATGCATAGCCGTGAAACCATCACTTTTGTTTCGCTTTAAGCATTTAAATAGGCATGTATCCAGCCTCCTGTTGTCACTTTCGTTTACCTGCCACGTCTCACACCCGGCCGTACAATCACACTGATTTTACTAGCGTTTTGACACCAGTCATGGTTATAATCTTAACACACAATTCACTGAGTAAATTAATTCCCTCCTTGCATAGAGACAGAACAACACAATTGTTAACGTACACCTGTCATCGTGGGAAAATGCAACAAGCACAACACATGATGATGTAAGTAGTCTATGCCTAAATAGAAAAGGATTTGGGGGTTGGGTGATATGCTTAAATTATTAACATTAATGACGATTTACCAGTTATGGCGATTCAACAGCTACACGTTTGATGGAATTGCGATTTATTATTACTGTAGTGCCAATTATTGTTGCCTGTGACATTTGTCAGTGTGACGTTAAAGTCGACATGCATGGCATTTGTCGATGGTAAATTTGTTGATTAGGACAGTGTTAAATTATGACATTTGTTGACGATTATGACGTTTGTTGATGTTGTGATAATTGTTGGCACAACAAACGCATAGCAAGTTTGGATATAGGAAGTTAAAAAAATCATACCATCTGACTTAAGTGCATTTGAGCAGGGATATTGCCATGTTTGCTGGTAGAACCTGTTGACAGTGTAACTGTGGATATTTAGATGATTTTAATAGGCGGAAGAATGTTTGGCAATTTTTTTCGCCAGAAGGCATGAGTGCGTAGTAATTCAAGCAGAAATTGGTAAACATTGATGGGTATGGCACGTTCAGCCACTTTAAAAGAGTTAGAAATATGTGATTTTGACAAAACTTGACCAACAAACTTGACAACGGCAGGAAAGAAGTTTCAAAATTTTTTATGGTCTCGTTTTCTTATAATCTTTCAAAACGTTAACATGGTCACCAATGGGAAATGTAACTGGAGGCTGATCCGTAAGACGGTATAAGCTTGATGTAACGGAGAGATGAAATTGTAATGTTTGCTGGCATGACATGGACGAGAACGGCACAGGACAGAAGTAAATGGTACCAGCTTGGAGAGGCCTTCGCCCTGCAGTGGGCTGACAATGGCTGAGATGATGTGTTGTATGCGTGTGTTCTATGTTTCGGTTAAGCGACGTTGCCAACTAGACGTCGCACAACAAAGAATTATTGCAACAACATTATTTCTCTGTACTGCATATAATACAAATAATATTTATTAATAATCATCTACATGCATTTCTGTGTAATTCTCTTTCAATATGTCACCGGCCGTGCAAAACCCGATGCTACAGAGTTAGCATATCTGCGTCGCAAGTAGTAGACTTTGGAGGGACGGATTCAGCATTCAGCCGCCCGCCGCCACCTAAGGTGGCACCACCTAACGAATTGTGAACGCACCACTGAGCGCCACGCGGCGACCAGTTTTGGTACTAGTGGCTCTCCTAGCGGATAGTCAAGACATACATTTCGTAAAACAGCGCCATTAGTGCCTAGTAACCGAACGATTTCAAGTACGCCACCTGGTGCATAGTGACCGCACCAATGAAGCGCCCCTTGGCAGACAGTTTTGCAGCTAGTTTTGCAGCTAGCAGCACCTATGGCGGTTTTCCTAACGCTTAGTAACCGAACTGATTTGCGTATTAAATACAATTATCGCCAAGCGCGCGTATCCGGTTCCGTAGGCGCAACCACCCGCATCTTAAAGAGGTGAAATCTAGGGAAACGTATGCGGTCTATTTCAATGAAAGCATAGCAAAAAAGACATCATCACTCAAAATTGCTACCCTGAAGCGAACGACATAACTTGACTCATATTCCTCCCCAGAAACGCCCCTACTGACTAAATATATAATTACTTGACCTATATTCTCCGCAAGAAGCTACCCTACCGACCAAATATATAATTGACCCATATTCGTCCAAGAGGCGCCCCCTACCGACAAAATGTTTAATAACCTATATTTTTCCCAAGAAACGCCCCTGCTGACCAAATATGTATTAACGTGCCCTATATTTTTTCTAAGAAGTACCTCCTACCGACCAAATATGTAATAATTTTACCTATATTTCTCCCAAGAAGCGCCCCTACCGAATAAATATTTAATAACTT
Organism: Lamellibrachia columna; assembly: GCA_963662155.1. Classification (NCBI taxonomy): domain Eukaryota; kingdom Metazoa; phylum Annelida; class Polychaeta; order Sabellida; family Siboglinidae; genus Lamellibrachia; species Lamellibrachia columna. Next base: position 5,840,402 of record OY759265.1, on the reverse strand, counting down.
GACCTATATTTTTCCAAGAAGCGCTCCTACCGACCATATGTGTAAGAACTTGACCCATATTCCTCCCAAGAAGCGCCCCTACCGATCAAATATTTAATAACTTGACCCATATTTCTCACAAGAAGCGCCCCCTACAGACCAAACATGTAATAATCCGACCCATATTCGTCCCAAGAAATGCACCTACCCAACAAATATTTAATAACTTAACCCATATTTCTCCCAAGAAGCGCCTCCTAATGACCAAATATAGCAAATTTTCACTTATATTCTATAAAAGAAGCGCCCATGCCGACCCAATATGATATAACTTGACCCATATTTCTCCTAAAAAGTGCCTCCTACCATATATATAAATATATGTTCATGCCCCATATTCCATCCCAGTAGTGCCTCTACCGACCATATATATAAAATAACGACCTATATTCACACCAAACAGCGCCCATAGGGAGAATAAACGTAATACTTTGACCCATATTCCTTCCAAGCAGCGCCTCTAGTGACAACATAGGTAATACATTGGTCTATATTCCGTCTATACAGTGCTTCTAGCGACCGAACATGAAATAACTTGAACTATATGCATATCAAACAGTGCCCATAGCGAGCATCAGCATAATACTTTAGCCCATATTCCTCCCAAACAGTGCATCTAGCGACATCAAACATAACACTTTGACCTATATTTCATCAAGCGACCAAACATGAAACAACTTGATGTTCATGTTCATGTAAAGAAGTACCCCTGACGACAACAGACCTAACATTGACCTATTTTTCTTCAAGGCAGCACCTCTAGTGACCATATATGTATTAACATTGACATGTTTTCATTCCAAACAACACCCCTAGTGAGTACAAACATTATTCGTAGTAGCGCCCCACATTTTCCTAGCGCCAAAGCAACGCCTCTTGTGACACTATATATATATATATATATATATATATATATATATATATATTAACATATACCTTTTTTCCTTCAAAGCAGCGCCCCTAGTGACAACAAACATAACACCTTGACTTACATTCTATCCAAGAAACACCCCTAGTACCACTATATGTATTAACATAGACTTATTTCCCTTCCAAGCAGCGCTGCTAGTGACGACAATGTATTTCTCCTAAAAACCGCCTCCTAGCAAGTCTATATGTAATAACTTGGCCCATGTTTTTCCAAAGAACCACCTCCTAGCGAGCATGTGTGTATTACCTTGACCCAGTAGTAATGCCTCTAGTGAAAACAAACGTAATACCTTGCGACTTCACCTCCAAACACATTTGGACGAAGATTCAACGCATCTGTTAGCATCTTCATCCATTACATACCACTACATTGCTATCCACATTCAGTCGTTGGTGTATCTTCGGCCATTACAGGCCATCTCCCCTTCATTCACTCCGCTCCCGCTAACCTTATATTGACCACCGGCCATTTGCTCCTAACAAAGCAGCAAAACAACGAAGTAGCGAGGCAGCGAAACAAAGTAACGAAACAGTGTTTCAACTCACACACTTTCAATGCACAAACTTTCAATTCTTAAACTTTCAATGCACAAACTTTCATCTCATAAACTTTCAACGTACAAACTTTCATGTCACGAACTTTCAACTTACAAACTTTCAACTTAAAACTTTCAATTTACCAACTTTTATGTTACAAACTTTCAACTTAAAACTTTCAATTTACCAACTTTTATGTTACAAACTTTCAACTTACAAATTTTCAAAGTTCAAACTTTCACCTCATAAACTTTCAACACACAAACTTTCGTATCGTAAACGTTCAACTTACAAACTTTCAACTCATAAACTTTCATTTTACAAAGTTTAACATCCTAAAATTTCAACTGACAAACTTTCATGTTACAAAGTTTCAACTCATCAACTTTCAACGCACAAACTTTGAACTCATAAGGTATCAACACACAAATTTTCAACTCATCGAGTTTCAACTTAGAAACTTTTATAATCAAACTTTCATGTTACAAAGTTTCAACTCATAAACTTTCATTGCACATACCTTCAACTCACACAGTTTCAACTCATAAACTTTCAAAACACAAACTTTCAACTACTAATTAACTTTCATGTTTGGAAGGGAAATAGGTCAAGCTATTACAAAAAATTACGGTAGTATCAGTTCTTGAATGGAATGTAGGTCAACGTGTTAAGTTTGCTGTTACTTGGGGCACTGCTTTTCATGCACATAGGTCAAGGAGTTGTGTTTGTTGTCGCTAGGGGCGCTGCTTTGAAGGAAAATAGATCTATGTTAATACATATAGGGTCACTAGGGGCGCTTTTTATGGAGAAGTATGGGTCAAATTTATACACAGCCGCTGGGGCGCCACAACTTACGAATAATGTTTGTACTCACTGGAAGCGCTGTTTGGAAGGAAAATAGGTCAAGTTATTTCATGTTTGGACGCTAGAGGCGGTTCTTGGATGAAATATAGGTGAAAGTGTTATGTGTGTTGTCGCTAGGGGCGCTGTTTGGAAGGAATATGGGTAAAAGTATTATGTTTGTACTCGCTAGGGGCGCAGTTTTGTGTGAATATAGGTCAAGTTGTTGATGGTCGGGAGAGGCGCTGCTTGGGTGGAATATAGGGCATGTTAATACATATATGGTCGGTAGGAGGCACTTTTTATGAGAAATATGTTATTGCATATTTGTTCGGCAGGGGCGCTTCTTGTGTGGAATATAGGTGATATGTTGCTATATTTGGTCACTAGGATTTAACAAGATTTGCCATCCAAGCCAAAGGCCCAGATGGCAAGTGGACAAGGAAGCCATTGGCTTATCGAGAGTCCAACAATGTTCATCTACTTATAACCCGCCCTCCTGAGATATGTGTCAACCTTGTTTTTAAACATATTCACGCTGCTAGCAGTTACACAATCTGTAGACAATTTGTTCCATTCATTTATTGTCCGCTGTGAGAACGAGTGCTTCCTGATGTCCAATCTACATTGATCCTTTACTAATTTTACCTCATGTCCTCTAGTTCTGCTATCCTTCTTGAGGGAGAAAAACATATTTCTATCAATATTTTCATACCCATTCAATATCTTAAAAACTTCAATCTGATCTCCTCTTAACCTCCTTGTCTCTAGAGTTGTTAAACCACATTCTTTCAGGCGTTCTTCATAACTAAGGTTTCTCAGTTCTGGAATCATTTTAGTTGCTCTCCTTTGTATGCGTTCAAGCGTATCTATATCTTTCTTACGATATGGTCTCCATGCTTGTATACAGTATTCTAAATGAGGTCTAACTATTGCTTTATAAAGAGGTATAATTAACTTTTTTCCCTTGTATGTTATGTTTCTTCTAATCAATCCAAAAATTTGATTACCCTTTGAAGCTGCAATACCACACTGCTCTGAAACTTTCATATCAGCGCTTACTGTAACTCCTAAGTCCTTTTCTTTTACAGTAGTACCCAGAACAGTATCTCCCATTTTATAGTTTACATTCAAGTTCCTATGTCCTGTATGTAGGCATTTACATTTCCCAAAATTGAACAACATCTGCCATTTCTCAGACCATTTCACTAATCTGTCTAGATCGTTTTGTAAATGTTGTTTATCACCATCAGTATTAACCTTTCTAAAATGTTTTGTGTCATCCGCAAATTTCAGTACGTTACTTGTTATACTGTCGTCCAAGTCATTGATATAAATTAAGAATAATATAGGTCCTAATACTGATCCTTGAGGTACCCCACTCAAAACCGATTTCCAATTTGAACTTCTCCATCTACTACAACTCGTTGTCTTCTGTCAGTCAGCCATTGTTCTATCCAGTCAGTTATGCTGTCCCCGATACCATGGACTTTTAATTTAAGTAGTAATCTTTGATGTGGCACTTTGTCAAAAGCTTTCTGAAAATCTAAGTAGATAATATCTACTGGCGATCCCACGTCTATCCACTTAGTGATTTCTTCCAAAAAACATAACATATTTGTTAAGCATGACCTCGATTTAAGGAATCCATGTTGAGATGAATTTAATAATTTATGCTTAACGAGGAATTCCACCATATGGTCTTTAATTAACCTTTCTAATAATTTACAAATCACTGACGTTAAACTCACTGGTCTGTAATTCTCTGACTTATTTCTCGAACCCTTTTTAAATAATGGTATGATGTTTGCTTCTTTCCATTCAAACGGAACAACTTCCTCTTTTAATGACAAGTTGAATACTCTTGCAAGTGGTATACTGATTTGTTCTACTGTTTCCATTAGTAATTTTGGAGGAATCCCATCCACTCCCGGTGATTTGTTATCTTTCATTGCCTTTATTTTCTTAGCTACCAATTCTGGAGTTACAACTAACGGATCTAAATAGTCAGATTTAGCCCCCTGAAATTTAGCATCAGCAACTGGTAATGAACTAATATCTTCTTTGGTAAACACTGAACTGAAGTAACCATTTAGGTCTTCCGCCATTAAAAACCCCTGTGATATTATATTTCCAGCACTGTCTTCTAGAGGTCCAACCTTGTCTTGTACGTTTTGTTTACTCCTGACATATGCATAAAAACTCTTGCTGTCATTTTTTATGTTACATGCTAGTTTTTGCTCATAGCTTCTTTTAGATTGTCTGATTTCAGTTGTAGCTGCATTAAGTGCCTCTTTGTATTTTGCATAGTCTTCGTCCTTTCTGGTACGCCTATAAACCCTCCACATAGTTTGTTTTAGCATTATTTTTCTAATAGCCTCTTTTGACAAGTGTTTCTTTCTACACCGTTTTCCTTGTTTTTGGAAGGGAACAAATTTATCGATGATACTCTCAATTTCATATTTTAGAATATTCCAACATTCAATTGCGGTCTTATTCATCAGCATGTTATTCCAATCTAACTTTGCTAAGTATTTTATCATATCTTTGTAGTTACCTTTGTGGAAGTTTCTCTTGTACGTTTTCTTATTTTTACTTTCTGATTTTACATTGATGTCAAAATGTATTTGATTATGGTCACTATTACCCAATGGTTCAAATATTTTTACATTGTCCACTAATTCTTTTTGTGATGACAAAACTATATCTAATACATTTTCTCCCCTGGTTGGTTCTAGTACGTGCTGAGTAAGAAAGCTATCCTGGATTAAAAATAGAAATTGTTGGTCCTCAATCCCTGTGCTCTCTAGAGAATTCCATTGTATGTGTCCATGGTTAAAATCTCCCATTATGATACATTCCCCTTTACTAACTTCCTTTATAGCGTTTTTTATTTTTGTGTTGTCCTCTTCGTTTATGTTTGGACTTCGGTAAACTAATCCAATAGTTAATTTTGAATAACCTGAAACAATTTTGCACCAAACAGCTTCATCGCAATCTGCTTCCCTTTCTAGTTTTATTTCATAAGCCTGAATAGATTCTTTAACATATAAAATAACTCCCCCGCCCCTTCTTCCTATTCGATCTTTCCTAAACATTACATATCCTGTCAGTCCTAATTCAGCATCTGTTATATCTATGTTGGCCCATGATTCAGTTATACCAATTATGTGAGGGTCAATATCTTCTACCATAATGTTTAATTCGTTTTTCTTATTTACTATGCTCCTTGCAATTAAACATACGCATCTATAACCTTTTTCAGAGATGTTTTTCGGATGATTTGATATTGGTTTATCTGTGCTAGTGGCCTCTTGTTCTGCTTGAGACACCTCTAGGTAACCCCCCTGCACTTCTAGTTTAAAGAATGTTTACTTCCAAAAATATTTGTCATTGTACCCAAGTCACTATCTACTGCTGCTGAAAGTTTGTCCGCGAATACTGCCGCCCCCTTTCCACTTAAATGAAGCCCATCCTTCATGTACATATCAGCCCTCCCAACAAAACTTCCCCATAAATCCACAAATCCAACTTCCTCTTCCCTACATAACTTCTGGACTAACATGTTAATTGCCATCCCCCGACAATTTCGATATTTGTGACCCCTCCTGCCCATTACAGGTAAAATCCCTGACAGTATTACCTGCTCAACCCGCGTCTGTTTTAGTGTTCTGACCAACTGCCTATATTTCCTAACTATGGCAGTTGTACCCTCCCTCTCTACGTTATTTGTCCCTACGTGTACTAAAACAGATCCACCCTTACCCGAGCCTACGATGTTTTTTACCCTCTCAGTTATCGCCTCTATTTTGGCTCCAGGCAAGCAGACCACCACATCATCTCCCTTGTTTAAGACTCTGTCGGTCTTCCTAACTATCGAATCCCCCACAAACACCCTCGCTCTCTTCCTCACCCCCTCTATCACTGCTGCAGAATAACTCTTCCGTTCGATCCCCTCCATCCCATTCTGTCCTAACCCCTTCCCTCCTGTCTCCCCCACTTCCCACTCCTTTGCTCTTGTCTCTCCCACTTCCCTCTGTTTCACTCCGGTTGTTTTCCCTCCCGTCTCCCCCACTCCCTTCTCCTTCCCTCCTGTCTCCCCCACTCCCTTCTCCTTCCCTCCTGTCTCCCCTACTCCCCTCTCCTTCGCTCCGGTTGTCTTCCCTCCCGTTCCTTTCCTTCCCGTCTCCTTACGTCCTGTCTCCCTACGACCTGTCACCTTCCCTCCTCTCAGCTTCCTCCCAGGCTGCGGTGAGCTCTCCCTAGCATCTCTTGTGTCTTTCCCCACTTTATCATCTACTGTTCCCCCACCGGAACTACTGACACAACCCCCCTGTTCCCTTCCCACCATTGCCACAACGAGCAGCCTCAGCTCTTCCAACTCCACCTCTAGTTCCTTCATCTTCGTACATCCCCTACACTCAAAACTAAAACTATCTGCCTGGACCTCAGCCCAGGACTTCTCGCACCCAGACTTGACGAAATCCACCCAGTTACTACAACTGCCACAAATTAAGTGCCTTGTGGCCTTTAACTGCCGTTTGCACGGCGCCATCATACAATTTAGTTTTAATTAGTTTGCAACGTTAGCCTTGAATAAGGCTGTTTTTGTGATCAAAAGAACACTTTAGTCTAATATACTTGCTAACTGTGTCTTCTATTAACCTCGCATGAGAAAAAAAAACCCTGCCACCTAGCGAATACGGAGAACACTGTGTAACAAAACAACGAATTCAGTGTGTACTAATTTACGCTAAAATTCTGCTGTTAATTCCTTTTTACCGAAAACGTTTACTACCACTATGTCAGATATTACCTTATGTATGTAATTTAAGTAAATAGATCACTTTATCATATATATATTAGCCAATGTAAACTATTCACTATGCTATCTCAATTTTCGAATAGTAAACAACCCTATTATCGCTCGCTGAATTCCCTGACAGAATCCGAAACTAACTTACTCTAAAATACTCCCTCTGACTAATAATTAACAAAACCTGTTTCCTAATATATGTCTACAATACGTTTGTGTATAATATATATTCAATAGTAATACTTATTCTATTTGATATACCGCGTTTTTCTGTAAATGATCTACACCAAATTCAAGTCGCTGCACCAAGTCCAAGTAGCCGGAAGTCTATCTTGGAGGCGCATCTTGGAAGAAATATGGGTTACGGTTTTACATATTTGGTTGGTAGAAGCGCTTCTTGGGAAGAACGTGCTTCAGGTTGTGGCATATTTTGGCAGTATGGTCGCTTCTTGAGAGAAATATGGGTAAAGTTATTACATTTTTAGTTGGTAGGGGGGTTTCTTGGGAGTAATACGGGCCAAGTTATTACATATTTGGTCGGTGGGTGCGCTCCTGTATGGAATATAGGTCAAACTTTTTTTATATTTTAATGACGCGATTGACTCACCATAAAATGTCACCGCGGGATCTTTTGAGATTCTCCAGGCCCCTTCGGGACCCTCCGCATCAATAGTGCGGTCACTATGCACCAGGTGGCGTGCTGGAAATAGTTCGGTAATAGGCAGTAGGGGGCGCTGTTTTAAGAAAATTAGTTTATGTATTATCCGCCATGGGCGCTCCGTAGTGTGGTCACTATTCACCAGGTAGCGCACTTGAAATAGGTCATTAGGCAATAGGGGTAAGACCACAGTTGACCTTCCTGTTTATTGTTTCACGAATGTAGGGCGTATGAAATTGTAAAATGGGAATTTAATAAATTAATATTATGTGACATGAGTGCCTCTGAGCAGGAATATTCACAGGTTCGTTTGTAGAAGCTATTGGCTGTGAAACAGTGCATTTTTTAAAGAGTTTAACTGGCGGAGGGATTTGTGAGAATTTTTCTGCTATAGGCCACGTGGGCGCATGAATACATGGCTATTTTTGTCAAAATTGATAGGCATCGCACGTCGGGGCGATTTAAAAGAGCTAGAGGTATATGATTTTGATAACATTTTGTCAGTATATCAATGAGATGATGGCAGTTGCTGTGGACAATTTTCAGAATTTTTGATGGTCACGTTTTCTTATAATCAGACAAAACGTTAACATGGCCACCAGTGCAATTCTCAACTGTGGTCTGACTCCAATAGGGGCGCTGTTTAAGGAAAAATAGTTCTAGATTATACGCTAGGAGCGCCAACAATAAAACATTGTCACCGGGGGTTCTTCGTGGTGCGTTCACAATCCGCTAGGTGGCGCTATCATTCGGTATGTGGCGGCGGGCTGAATGCTGGGAACGGACCACAGTCAGAATCCCAAGGAAAAAAATTATTGTGCAGTTAGGGTTTATTTATGAGAGTAGAAATTGTGTGGATGAGTTAGTGGAAGTGATGTTTTTGTGCACAGTTGCATCTAAGCTTTGAAATGATGCCGTTTGTCAGTTGGTATACCAGTTGCGTAAGGACACAGTGGCTGTTAGGCAGGATGTTCTCATATTTTAGAAATCGGGGAATTTCATGGCAGAAATGCAGGGCCGTCATGCGTTGAAGCAATTTGTGCGAAAAGGAGGTATGTCATTTTCACGAATTTTACACACCAGGTGTCTTAGTGGGTCTGTCATTTGTTGTGAATTTAAAAAAAAATTGTAAGATAAATTTTCAATGTAGGCGCAAGAACGTTATAATGGTCGTCTATGGGAAAAGTGACTGTGGCCCGTGCCCTGCTGAATCCATCGCTCCAAAGGGACTTGTCTACTACTGTCACCACTTATTCATTGCCCTACTGAAACTGATGGTTCTGTTTAAATTACTGAGTGATCGATTAAGTGCAATAATTTATTATATTGTTGACTGTAGTTCTAATTTGTGTGCAAATCAGTTGAGTTTTTGACGTAGGCCTATCTTAGGGTCTAAGTCATCCCACGAGGCTCCGTTGTGCAGGTTGATGATATACTATATGAACACGTCAGTATCGATTCTGTTGAAATGCGTTAATGGAACGGGCGCCTTGGAACGACCAGCCATAGGATGTGATGACAATATACGGAATATTGATAAACTTCCCATGAAGAGCAGTATCTAAAAATACCAACCGGAAAGCGCTTTTAATGTATGTAGCCATTTATTAAGTTTCGCTGTGTGTTGCTGCGTGGGTTGTAGATAGTTCAGTTTCATCATCCAGGCACTGGACACATGGGCCTATATGTAGCGGCAGTCAGCCACTGTCAGATGCTAAGCTATAAATCCAAAATACGAAATTAATATTTTGTACTTTTTATATAACATCTACCCTTTAAATTGCAATCATGTATCAGTTTAATTGTAATGTATTATTTTAATATGCTTAAATATTGTTGTTCAGAGCAAAACAAAAACAAAAGCAATACGTTCGGTTCGACCGTGCCTCTCCATCAGTCCACACCCGTCACACTGCTTTCATACATGTTACGCAAACACCATTTCAACGTCCGTCGGAAACACGGATGATCCAACTACGTACGCTGTGTTTGTTGTCAAGTGTTCATTTATACACATGAGTAAAATGAGGCAATTGGGACATAACGAAATGGCCTAAGCTTTGAATGGCAGCGAAACGATTCGAACCATTAGCCCTCTCAATTAAGCGTCCAATATTGTATTGTACTCTACTACCGCGCGACATGCATTTAGGCCCTACATACATCGTGTATTTTATGTATTTTTTTCTATTTAGATAGATATGTTCTACAAAATGTTAGACGCCATTGACATTGGCTAACTCATTTAAGTAGATATTGTTTTTTCTCGTAAACATCAGTCTCGTGGCTGTATTTTTTGTATTGCATGGTCGTAAAAATACCTGTAATCTTTACCTGGACATACATGCAAGACAAGTTTGCCACGTCGGAACATCGTGCGAAGCAGACAAACAGAAAACCGTTACCGAACCCTGGTCACGTGGTTCAAAGGATCGTGCATGCACCAATTCATCCATCCATGCGTCAACATTACCAGGAGTAATGTATGTCACAGTAGCAAACCAAATCAAAATCATATAGATAAATGGTTACAATGTTATCTTAATATGTGCGTGTTTGACAAAATAGGCACTCCCAGCCTTACGGGGTGGGGTAGTGTTTTGGTCAAGAAATCAATACCTGCACCCACAGAGAGATGTAAGGTTGCTCCAAATGACCACGAGTAATGTCAGTGTGTGTCTCAGTAATAAAAGAACCATTGTAATATGTTTAAAAGGTTACAATGTTATATTAACCCATTAGACCCCACAACGGCCGCGGCCGGCCGCTCTGTGCAGTCCTGGAACGGCCGCCGCCGGCCGCATATAGGACCCTCTATTCAAAAAAATTCTGGCGAATAACTACTGAACTAAACGCTACCAAATTTTGCCACACCCTAGCGGATACATTTTGCAACAACAACAGCTCGTTACGCGCATGTGTTGCCCTTTCGGAAATCTTGACTTTCATCAGTTTTGTTCACGCTATCTCGAAAATTTTTAATTCTATATTTGTATATATATAAATATGGTGTAACCTGAAAAATAACCGTCAGAATTTGATAATGTTTTCAGTGGTGCAAAGCTAACACATAGCTACATTTTCTTCGCTGAGTTGCATAGGGTTATAGCATGGGATCATTGTCAAATGTTAGTGGCAACTTTCAATGTTTTAACAAATGTACTATGTTGTCTTTGCAAATTGTGATCAAATGTCAACATTTTATTAATATATCCTATTTCTATGTATACATGCATGTGGAGAAATTACTACTCTTCAAAATAAACACAACTTGTAATTGTCAATATTGAATAGTTTTTTTCTACAGATTTTTGAACACAAGGAGGTAAAATCGCTCGAAATTTGCAAGAAATCCTGGGAATATGGTGGCATGTTTTAATAAAATCCTGGGGCATAATGGGTTAATACATATTTGTTTAACAAAATACGGACTCATGATCTAACAGGTTTGGGTTGTGTTTTGGCCAGGAAATCAATACCTTCACCCATAGAGAGATGTCAATTAGCTCAAAATGACCAGGAGTACTGCCAGTGGGGTACAATTAATGTGAGGCAGGTGTAAAGTGTCCATACAGGTCAAATTCGTGTGCTGAATGCGGGTGATACTACAAAATTAGAGCAATGTGTCAGAAACTGGTCAGAAAATAGGCAACAGCATTTTATGGTAAGTTAATACATTTTATTGTAAGTTAACACATTTTATTGTAAGTTAATACATCCCAAAATATGGTCTGGCTGCAAGTTTACAGCCCCAAATGTTTACTTTAAACAGAGATTTGCAGAAGCCATGATTAGCCATCAACCTATCACCCTATCAGGGGACATTCAATTGTCTAGGCCTTTTCCCCAATTCACAGGTACCTGAATGACCAGCCCACTGATCATGCAGGCCTTCTTGAACACCTGGATAGCTGTGAACTATCCAGTAATATCAACTGTTAAATGAACACTTAATTGGGAATTTATCAATTAAATTAAATTAACCCCTTTTGGTAAAGTTAATTAATTAAAATTAAATTAGCCTTTCTGGAAAAGTTAATTAATTAAATTAAATTAACTTAATTGTGTTAAGTCAATTAACAAATTAACAATTAAAATTAACCTGACTGGTTGTAGGATGGTAATTAAGCACATGAAGATGATCACGGAAGTACACCATGTAGGAGAAGGCGGTGTTAGTTGAGTCAGTGGATTAGTTGAGCCACCCATGTTTCCCAGGAAACTACAGCGGCGACAGTTACTTGGTACCACCCAGTGATTGAACATGTTATTAGAACACGATTGACGTACAATAAATGCCATTTCTCACAACGGTCAGAACATGTGAGTTAAAAGTGTTTTTGAAACTGTTTTTGATTGTGATTAATGTCTGCACTTACAAATTGTCTAACTATGTACAGGGAAGAAAACTATTTACATCACTTCGCGCATTAATAAGAAGTTAATTAAAAAAGCTTAATTGTTGAAACGGGGCTAGCTGAACTACCCAAGGCCAAAGGGAGGGTTAGTTGAACTACCCTAGGCCAAAGGGAGGGTTAGTTGAACTACCCAAGGCCAAAGGGAGGGTTAGTTGAACTACCCAAGGCCAAAGGGAGGGTTAGTTGAACTACCCAAGGCCAAAGGGAGGGTTAGTTGAACTACCCACGGCCAAAGGGAGGGTTAGTTGAACTACCCAAGGCCAAAGGGAGAGTTAGTTGAACCACCCAAGGCCAAAGGGAGGGTTAGTTGAACTACCCAAGGCCAAAGGGAGGGTTAGTTGAGCAGCAGTTAAAGAATGAAGACGAGTGTTCTTTACCCCAACATACAAGGCAACATATTAAAAGTTAGACTGGTTGCGATTGGCCTATAAGTCTATATTAATTAAATGTGTCAACTTAGTGATCAAGTGCGTAGACTTGTCAGAGACGTGTTGTACTCATTGGGTAGATGTGTTAGCCGAGTTGTGAAATATTAGTACAAGGCCTATGTAAATTATACAAATAAAGCATTTACCCAACTAACGTTACATTGTGGCTCAACCAACCCTATTTGAATCAGCTACATATAATTATCTTTGCATACTAGATGTATTATCTTGGTATAAAATCATCTACTAGTAATCATAGTTTATGTAAATACAAAATTGTTGACTTATGAATATGATTATGCCCTAGATATCAAAACGAATGAAAAATTGCGCAACTAACACTGCCTTCCCCTATATGCACGCACGCTCACACACTAGCCAGTGAACAGGATGACGCTTTCCTACCACATGTGGTGGATTGTGACCACATTAATCTATATTTGCCTTTTTATAGACGTTTTCTCTCCCCCCCTCTCTCCCCAACCCCCTCCCGTTTCTGATATACTGTACAAAAAGAAACTTGACAACTAAAACCATACATTGATTGGATTATTTGATATCTAGTATTCCTTTATTTTATAGTATTTGTGATTTACAGGTAAATTAACAAACGTGAAATATTGTTTAGCCTTATCATGATGTGTATATTAATTATTACAATAGTTTGTCTAATGTTTTGCTGTGCTTAAATGGAAATTTAACCATGGTTTATTTTGCTGCATGTCAACCTATGTACGTAGGGTAATCTAGGGCAACATGGTCCCCGAGGTAAGACGGTACCGGTGATGGGCAAAATAAAAAAATCTGAATGTCCCCAAATCTGATGCAAAATGATGCAAACATATATAGGATATCAACCCCAAAAGCCCAGCAACACGAGACAGACGCAATTCGGTCATTGTGTTTTTAACCTTAATATATACACAATTTGTTGTAGAGTCGTGGTAGGCCAATGGAACTTTTCTCCGACGCTCCCTCTTCTCTATCCACAGTTCGTTTCTTCTTTCTTCTGCCTTCCTGATGCCACTCCGCACAGCCTGTCGCCAGATGTTGCCGTCTACTGCAGCAGATTCCCAGGACTCAATGCTGGTCGGAGCACATTTTATATCACGTTTGCAAGTATCACCGAACAGCAGAGTTGGAAGGCCGACACGCCTCGCAGCAGAGACAAGCTCACCATAGAGGACGGCCTTTGGAATACGTCCATCCTCCATGCGGCAGACATGGCCAATACCACTACAATAATCTTCTTTTGTCTATTGTATGAATTCACTTATTTTGCCTCAGTTTCCCGTGGCTAATGTGCAGTCTCACTTCAGTAACGACGGTTTGAATATTTACGAAGGTTGAATGTTTTTGCTGCAACATCTATTTAAACCAGACGTTCATGATGATATGTGGCTCCATCTGGCTATTTCAAAATAAATTTTCAGATATTATGGCTAGATGGGAGGCCCCCATGTGGTAGCAATGTCATGCACCTGGGCACTGTGCCTCATCCTACTCTAGTTAGGGTCTCCAGTGAGTCTCCACCGGGTACAGAACACACGCACACTCACACAATGAGGTCATGTTGTGCCTAGAGATATACTTCGACTTGAAGAAACTGGTATTAATGCACTGCGTAAATTGTGTTTGCCAAGGAAGAATGTATGGTCTGTTGACTTTGGACTGTTAATTTCTAGACAACAATCTTGTCATTTGTTTGATGTCATCAGCTGCCACCATATCTGACACAATTTCTATAATATAATTTATTACATACATTATACATTACTTGCTTTTACAAGGAACACTAATCGAATTGATGCACGCACGCACAAACTCACGTTTATGTTTAAGCAAAGCACATTTTATTACATTGAGACATTAGTAAGATACACATGAAATGTCCAAGAAAGCAAGCCTTACATACACAGCAACAGTCTCCATGCCAGGACATTCAACAATTCAGACTGGTCTAATAAGTAATACCACAGTGTATTCTGAATATTTATAAGACAAAACATGTTATCGCTCCAACCCTTCATATTTGGGCAAATATAGATACAGTAAGACAGAGTCCCTCATGTTTACATTGCAATATATCCATAAACTGAATCTGTCCAGTATTCTTTTCTGAATATATTAAGGGATAATCGTCTTTGACATAATTCTCAAATGTATTTTATATGTAAAGTAACTCGGTTGTAATAACTTTCCTCACTTTTATCAGACGGGTGCCATAAAATAGGAAGTCCCGTAGACCTGTCAAAAAAAAAATCGGGGCCTCAAACATTTTATTGCTTGCATGTCCTAAAATATATTTTAAATATCATTGGATACGTATCAGATACCAGTGCTCGGACAGTTGATACATGTCCTAATATGTAACACTCCTGTGATATGTTAATTTCTAAAATCATTGCCCCTACTTTCCTTTACATCACGGATAATTCAGTTGCTCCATCTAACGTCAAACACAAACATAACTGAGTCGCTTGGACCATACAGGGCCCTGTGCGCTGTTGTTGTGTGTGCCATATATTGAACGTTATGCAAGATGCGTTGCACTTGCTCCGCACAATATCGAACTTGTTTCGTAAACCAGCAAGTGTGTGTATAGTCTGTCTTCTACGAAAGCTACATATTAAGGACAACAATGATCTGTTGATAAATGTCTTCTTGTAGCACAATTCAAAGGTAAAAGCTGCCACTTCAACAAGCTTGGCATTAACACGTGGCTGCAGAGGTCACAATAATACGTCACGAGTGCAAAAGCTGTCCTTTGTGTCACGGCCCTTTTCATCACACTAATTGTGACAAAAAAGACAGTGTTTTAAAATCGTTTAGAAAGCTATAAAGAATGCTGCCGATTAAATAATAACCATACCTACATCAATAATAAGTTGAAATCTATAAGTTGAAATCTAACGTCCAGTCCTGTAATGTCTGGCACAAATACAAATATTTCTTGTAGCATAATTCAAATATAAAAGCTGCCACTTCAACAAACTTGGCATTAACACGTGGCTGCAGAGGTCACAATAATATGTGATGAGTGCAAAAGCTGTCCTTTATGTCAAGGTCCTTTACGTCACACCAATTGTGACAAAAAAGACGTTATGTTTTAAATTCGTTGAGAAAGCTATAAAGAACACTGCTGATTAAATGATAAGCCTACGTACATGCATCAATAAGATATTACATAATCAAAATACGGTACATGTGATAATAGTGCGTAATCTCTGCAAACGTAGTCATATTACTTTCAATTGTTAAACATTACACCATTGAAATTATGTAGTTTTAACTATTTATATTATTATTCAACATATAAAATCGTTGTCCCTACTTTCTTGTCTTGTTTGATGTGCTGGCGATAGAGAGGGTACGATCCGGTTGAGTAGAGAAGCAAAGACAGGACGATGGAATGACAGACTTTGCACTTGGTAGCAATAAAAGCTACTTGATTCCACGTTGTAACCAGAGCCGTTCCCTTAGACAGCCAAAGGCTTTGGTAGCTGCCTATATCAGGTTGGTAATTTCAGTGTTAATCGTGTTGTCTGAAGTGACTGTGCTACCCAGATAGTTGAAGGAGTGCAGAGAGTTGAGAAGTTTGTAGTCTACCGCGACTACAGGGTCCAAATGAGGTTTCCCTGGAACAGGTTAGTGCATTGATTATATTTTCTTGATGCTGATTGTAAGGCCAGACAGTTTGCTGTTGCTGCTGTGTTCAGCAATTTCACATATGCCATTGACGGAGCAAAGTGTTCAGCAATTTCACGTATGTTATTGACAGAGCTTGCTACGAGCGCAGCATGATCAACAAACAACAGTTTGCATTCGAGGAGTTCGTATGTCGCTGTCTTAGCCTTGAGTCTGGGAAGGTTATGCAGTTTGCTGTATACTTCTTTGGTCAGGTTGACGGAAGCTGACTCTAGCACTGCTGCCAGGTATAACGTAAACCGTACTGGGGTTAAGATGCGTCCCTGCCCAAGCAGACGCTGGCCTCCATGCCATCGTGTAACACCTGAATAGTCTTAACAAAGATGTCTGGAGCATTTCAGCAAAGACCACAGGTTGACCATCTGCATCGAATGCCCTTGTGAAGCCACACTGATTGTCATTGAATCAGTGCAGTTTTTTTCTCCAGATTTTAGCTAACATTTCTCCTACAACAGATAAGAGGGAAATACAATGATGATTTCCAGTCACTGCTGCGCTCACCCTTTGTCTTGTAGATGGTGATTATTATTCATTCCTGGAGCTTTACCAGCCTTGGTGGTTTAATCGCATTTTCAACCTCGTCGTATGTGAGGAGAGAAGAGAGTTCATCGTGCAATGGGTGCTGGTTCACAAATGCGAATACTTGTTTGCTGTGTACGGTCGACTGAAGAGATTACAGAAGTGCTCCTGCCACCTTTAGAGAATGACATTAGTGGAACATTAAGCGTTCTGAAAGGCCCACAAGTAGTGAGGAGAGTTTCATTACAAGTGTGTTCGCAGTGGCAAAGCAGACTTCTGAATGCATTGATTGACAATGAAATATTGAATTATTTCTGGATGGACGTCACATGTCACCAGCAGTGACATTGACTGATAAAGCGGGTTTGGTGATTATCACTGCTCTCGTCTGAAGACGACTTGGTTGTTGCTGTCATCACTGTCATTGTTATCACACCGACGACCACAGCCTTCTTCTGACGGCGGCTCCTAGCGGTCTACAGACTACAACAGACACAACACAAATGTTACCATATGTCATCTGTGTGGATGAGTGCGTGTGTGTGCCATTGCATGCATGCATGTGTGTGTGTGCATGTGTTAATATATAATAGAGTGTGTATGCTAAGAGACAAGTGATCTGCTCGCACTAAATTCAGTCCCGCCCTCCCACACATCTCCCTCATTTGCCTCGCTCCATCCAGTGAGATGTGATTTTACCCGATTCTACAGCTCCTAGGAGGTGAGTACACGGGGTGTACAGAGCCTACTAGGTGAATACATGGGGTGTACAGAGCCCCCTAGGAGGTGAGTACACGGGGTGTACAGAGCCTACCACATAATAATCAGTCTGTCGTCGACTGTTACTGTAGAAAGACATTCGTGAATTTTTTATATTTGTAACAAGTTAATGATTTATTATTATTAAATATAATTTTAAAAAAATATTATTAAAAAATTATTTATTGGCAATAAAACGGCTGTTGTCAATAATACATTTAGTGACGTTACACAGTTGGAAAATGTCCATACATGTTTAATTTTGCAACATGACACTTTTTGTCTTAGAAAACAATGTTCAGTGGAATAAAAGCAAACAACATATATACAAAGTGAAAGTTTCTTTTACAAATGACACTTGACGATATCAATTCAATGGAGACTGTCACAAAGTGTTATCGTTGCTGGGTAGAATATAAAGTGTCCTCAAACAGGTTGAGAGAGGAGATTGGTGGGTGAAAATCCAACTACATACCAGAACTTTAGTCTTGGCAAACTGTTTGCGACTCTCCTGATGGCGTGTTCACTGGTAAGGTCGATGCGACATTTCACCAACCTAGTGATATATGTCATGAGTAAATTGAACCCAACATGTGACAAGTGTCAACAATGGAAGACAATTGAATTGAGTAGGTTCATGCTTGTGCACTAAACAGCTTGGGTGAATGTGCAACCAGGGTTTATGCTTGTGCACTAAACAGCTTGGGTGTATGTGCAACCAGGGTTCATGCTTGTGCACTGGACAGCTTGGGTGAATGTGCAACCAGGGTTCATGCTTGTGCACTGGACAGCTTGGGTGAATGTGCAACCAGGGTTCATGCTTGTGCACTAAACAGCTTGGGTGTATGTGCAACCAGGGTTCATGCTTGTGCACTAAACATCTTGGGTGTATGTGCAACCAGGGTTCATGCTTGTGCACTGGACAGCTTGGGTGAATGTGCAACCAGGGTTCATGCTTGTGCACTAAACAGCTTGGGTGTATGTGCAACCAGGGTTCATGCTTGTGCACTAAACAGCTTGGGTGTATGTGCAACCAGGGTTCATGCTTGTGCACTGGACAGCTTGGGTGAATGTGCAACCAGGGTTCATGCTTGTGCACTAAACAGCTTGGGTGTATGTGCAACCAGGGTTCATGCTTGTGCACTAAACATCTTGGGTGTATGTGCAACCAGGGTTCATGCTTGTGCACTGGACAGCTTGGGTGAATGTGCAACCAGGGTTCATGCTTGTGCACTGGACAGCTTGGGTGTATGTGCAACCAGGGTTCATGCTTGTGCACTAAACAGCTTGGGTGTATGTGCAACCAGGGTTCATGCTTGTGCACTGGACAGCTTGGGTGAATGTGCAACCAGGGTTCATGCTTGTGCACTAAACAGCTTGGGTGTATGTGCAACCAGGGTTCATGCTTGTGCACTAAACATCTTGGGTGTATGTGCAACCAGGGTTCATGCTTGTGCACTGGACAGCTTGGGTGAATGTGCAACCAGGGTTCATGCTTGTGCACTAAACAGCTTGGGTGTATGTGCAACCAGGGTTCATGCTTGTGCACTGGACAGCTTGGGTGAATGTGCAACCAGGGTTCACGCTTGTGCACTAAACAGCTTGGGTGAATGTGCAACCAGGGTTCATGCTTGTGCACTAAACAGCTTGGGTGTATGTGCAACCAGGGTTCATGCTTGTGCACTAAACAGCTTGGGTGTATGTGCAACCAGGGTTCATGCTTGTGCACTAAACAGCTTGGGTGAATGTGCAACCAGGGTTCATGCTTGTGCACTAAACAGATTGGGTGTATGTGCAACCAGGGTTCACGCTTGTGCACTAAACAGCTTGGGTGAATGTGCAACCAGGGTTCACGCTTGTGCACTAAACAGCTTGGGTGAATGTGCAACCAGGGTTCACGCTTGTGCACTAAACAGCTTGGGTGTATGTGCAACCAGGGTTCATGCTTGTGCACTAAACAGCTTGGGTGTATGTGCAACCAGGGTTCATGCTTGTGCACTAGACAGCTTGGGTGTATGTGCAACCAGGGTTCATGCTTGTGCACTAGACAGCTTGGGTGTATGTGCAACCAGGGTTCATGCTTGTGCACTAGACAGCTTGGGTGTATGTGCAACCAGGGTTCATGCTTGTGCACTAGACAGCTTGGGTGTATGTGCAACCAGGGTTCATGCTTGTGCACTAAACAGCTTGGGTGTATGTGCAACCAGGGTTCACGCTTGTGCACTAGACAGCTTGGGTGTATGTGCAACCAGGGTTCATGCTTGTGCACTAAACAGCTTGGGTGAATGTGCAACCAGGGTTCATGCTTGGGCACTAAACAGCTTGGGTGTATGTGCAACCAGGGTTCATGCTTGTGCACTGGACAGCTTGGGTGTATGTGCAACCAGGGTTCATGCTTGTGCACTAAACAGCTTGGGTGTATGTGCAACCAGGGTTCACGCTTGTGCACTAAACAGCTTGGGTGTATGTGCAACCAGGGTTCATGCTTGTGCACTAAACATCTTGGGTGTATGTGCAACCAGGGTTCATGCTTGTGCACTAGACAGCTTGGGTGTATGTGCAACCAGGGTTCACGTTTGTGCACTAGACAGCTTGGGTGAATGTGCAACCAGGGTTCATGCTTGTGCACTAAACAGCTTGGGTGTATGTGCAACCAGGGTTCACGCTTGTGCACTAAACAGCTTGGGTGTATGTGCAACCAGGGTTCATGCTTGTGCACTAGACAGCTTGGGTGAATGTGCAACCAGGGTTCATGCTTGTGCACTAAACAGCTTGGGTGTATGTGCAACCAGGGTTCATGCTTGTGCACTAAACATCTTGGGTGTATGTGCAACCAGGGTTCATGCTTGTGCACTAAACAGCTTGGGTGTATGTGCAACCAGGGTTCATGCTTGTGCACTAAACATCTTGGGTGTATGTGCAACCAGGGTTCACACAGATCCCCGAATATTCTTGAATTTGACTTTGTGACTGAAGTAACCTTAAGTGTTCTTGAATTCGTGGAAGTGTTAAAAACTGATTTATGTGTTGCTATGTGAATGCACCAACTATGATTATATATTTTGTACTTGTGGTAAATTGCTTCAATAATTTAAACAAGTTTTTAATTTGCCGTTGCGAATTTCCCGGAGAACACCACTGCAAAGCTATAATACAAAAAATGGGCCATTATCACCAAATGTCGCCATGTGTGCATATGAATGAATCAAATGAGCTCTTTCTCCGATGCCCTGGGAGGTGGCCTGGGAGGCAGCTGCCAGTGCACATTATGTTTATTTTATTTTGTTGTTTGATTAATGATTGATAGTGTTGAGAGCGATTGTAATGTGAGACGAGTGGTTATTGGTTATAAGCAGAAGATGAAAACACGTTATGTATGAAATCACCATGCCATGGCATTTCAAAAACAATGTGCGGAAAAAGTTACGGCATTGCTACTGTTTCAGTTTTTAGGCTAAATTTAGGTACCATAATCCCAATTTATTGCTTGGCGTTGCTTATTAACAGCACCACATCCATTGGTGCAAGGCCAATTTGTAATCTTTGTTTTGCGGACGATATTGACCTTATGGGAGGCAGCGAGAATGAACTTCAAGACCTCACTACCAGACTGGAAGAAAAGGCAAGAGTTTATAGGATGGAACTCAGCTCAGAGACAAGCAAAATACTTGTCAACAGCACCAACCAGAACACCCCCATTAACCCTGAGTGCACCAGGCTCGCCAACAACTCATGTCTTATTCTTTCTGTATGAACCCTGAGTGCAACAGGCTTGCCAACAACTCGTGTCTTATTCTTTCTGTATGAACCCTGAGTGCAACAGGCTTGCCAAAAACTCATGTCTTATGCTTTCTGTATGAACCCTGAGTGCAACAGGCTTGCCAACAACTCATGTCTTATGCTTTCTGTATGAACCCTGAGTGCAACAGGCTTGCCAACAACTCGTGTCTTATTCTTTCTGTATGAACCCTGAGTGCAACAGGCTTGCCAACAACTCATGTCTTATGCTTTCTGTATGAACCCTGAGTGCAACAGGCTTGCCAACAACTCGTGTCTTATTCTTTCTGTATGAACCCTGAGTGCAACAGGCTTGCCAACAACTCATGTCTTATTCTTTCTGTATGAACCCTGAGTGCAACAGGCTTGCCAACAACTCGTGTCTTATTCTTTCCGTATGAACCCTGAATGCAACAGGCTTGCCAACAACTCGTGTCTTATTCTTTCCGTATGAACCCTGAGTGCAACAGGCTTGCTAACAACTCATGTCTTATTCTTTCCGTATGAACCCTGGGTGCAACAGGCTTGCCAACAACTCGTGTCTTATGCTTTCCGTATGAACCCTGGGTGCAACAGGCTTGCCAACAACTCGTGTCTTATGCTTTCCGTATGAACCCTGGGTGCAACAGGCTTGCCAACAACTTGTGTCTTATGCTTTCTGTATGAACCCTGAGTGCAACAGGCTTGCCAACAACTCATGTCTTATGCTTTCCGTATGAACCCTGAGTGCAAAAATCTTGCCAACAACTCATGTCTTATGCTTTCCGTATGAACCCTGGGTGCAACAGGCTTGCCAACAACTCATGTCTTATGCTTTCCGTATGAACCCTGAGTGCAAAAGGCTTGCCAACAACTCATGTCTTATGCTTTCCGTATGAACCCTGGGTGCAACAGGCTTGCCAACAACTCATGTCTTATGCTTTCCGTATGAACCCTGAGTGCAAAAGGCTTGCCAACAACTCATGTCTTATGCTTTCCGTATGAACCCTGAGTGCAACAGGCTTGCCAACAACTCGTGTCTTATGCTTTCCGTATGAACCCTGAGTGCAACAGGCTTGCCAACAACTCATGTCTTATGCTTTCTGTATGAACCCTGTGTGGAACAGGCTTGCTAACAACTCATGTCTTATGCTTTCCGTATGAACCCTGAGTGCAAAAGGCTTGCCAACAACTCATGTCTTATGCTTTCCGTATGAACCCTGAGTGCAACAGGCTTGCCAACAACTCGTGTCTTATGCTTTCCGTATGAACCCTGAGTGCAACAGGCTTGCCAACAACTCGTGTCTTATTCTTTCCGTATGAACCCTGAGTGCAACAGGCTTGCTAACAACTCATGTCTTATTCTTTCCGTATGAACCCTGAATGCAACAGGCTTGCCAACAACTCATGTCTTATTCTTTCCGTATGAACCCTGAGTGCAACAGGCTTGCCAACAACTCGTGTCTTATGCTTTCCGTATGAACCCTGAGTGCAACAGACTTGCCAACAACTCATGTCTTATGCTTTCTGTATGAACCCTGTGTGCAACAGGCTTGCTAACAACTCATGTCTTATGCTTTCCGTATGAACCCTGAGTGCAAAAGGCTTGCCAACAACTCATGTCTTATGCTTTCCGTATGAACCCTGAGTGCAACAGGCTTGCCAACAACTCGTGTCTTATTCTTTCCGTATGAACCCTGAGTGCAACAGGCTTGCTAACAACTCATGTCTTATTCTTTCCGTATGAACCCTGTGTGCAACAGGCTTGCTAACAACTCATGTCTTATGCTTTCCGTATGAACCCTGAGTGCAAAAGGCTTGCCAACAACTCATGTCTTATGCTTTCCGTATGAACCCTGAGTGCAACAGGCTTGCCAACAACTCGTGTCTTATTCTTTCCGTATGAACCCTGAGTGCAACAGGCTTGCTAACAACTCATGTCTTATTCTTTCCATATGAACCCTGAGTGCAACAGGCTTGCCAACAACTCATGTCTTATTCTTTCCATATGAACCCTGAGTGTAACAGGCTCTCCAACAACTGATGCCTCAATATTAAGCTATATCACGTCAACATAATTACAAATCTCACCTGAGTTTCTCCAGTTGCGACAGCCGCGACAAACTATGACAAAGTTGTTGAGCGGCCACCGTACCAATGATGTTGTCACTGAGGCTGTCAAGTAAAATATACCTGTGAACTTATGCTGCATAATTAAAACATTTAAACGGCAGCTACAATACAAATAATGTATAAACACATAACTACGAATTAACTTGACTCTATAAATACATAAAATGTTTGTTGAACCCTTGAAACTAATGTATTATTTATTAATTCATAAAATGTTCTTTCATAACAATTTAAACACACTGATTAGACAAATGATGTGTACACATACTTGTGTACACATACTTGTGTACAAATACTATGTAAGTATACATTTGTATACATGTAAACAGTCAACCTACATGAGTTCCTTCAGGGCCGACAACTGCCCTATGGATTCAGTCAGTACCTCCATTGCATCTGCTTGGATGTGGCAGTCTTGTAAACTGTAACATGAAACAGTGCATATTTGACAGTTTATTTAATGACATATGATTTCAGACTACGCTCTCTATATTTAGGTCAAATATACACGTTGTTAATCAGCAATTGCTGTAATTTGACTTGCAGAATGTGATTTGGAAGGCTTTGTTAGTTGCAGTAAATTATTGCCATGTTTTGTAATTGTTCTAGTCTACGGTAGATCCAAGACTTGTGTTTGATTTATGTTTTTTTGGTCGGGCGCAACTTCACCTGCACTTGTTTATAAATAGTTTGATCATGTCCATTAATATAAAAAACAGGTAATGATTTATTTGCACAATGTTGTTGACGGGCCACAGGCAGACTCGCCTTTTCAGAGAGTTGCCACCCCAGTAACCAACACTAGCTCCAGTCATATCCACTTTTGGTTTGCTATATGTTAAAAAGTAGCATTTTAAAGGCCAGCCTTGAAAACATATATATATATATATATATATAAATTTTCAAAATGCACGGGAATGAGCATTCTGCAAGTCCCAATTGACCGGAAATCTAGATGATATTCGTCAATATGAAATGTTCAAAGACTACAGACATGAATGTAGGAATGCCTACAACTGCTACATCTAGGACACTGTCATCAACGTTGGAACCCAAGGAAGATCTACACCTTCATCAAAGGGAAGAGGTGTCACTCCCCTGATGAAAGATGGTGTGCAATTCAACGATCCACAAAATTCTGAATGACAAGTTCAGCAGCGTCTTTATCACCGACAACAGCACCAACAGTGGAGAGCCATGCCCTCATATGCACCAGTTCATGGCAGATCAAGCTGGTTTTCAGATGTTTTTCCATGGCCTTAACCCGCAAAGCTACTGGTCCAGACAACATGCTGACCAGATGTCTGAAGGAATTTGATCCAGAAATCTGCCCAACACTCACACTAATCTTCCAAGCATCGCTGTGCCAGAACACAACATTAGACGATTGGAAGAAAGCCAACATCACCCCGATATTTAAGAGGGGCAAGCATAGCAGTCCTGCAAACTATCAACCCAAATTGCTCCCATCATAGTAATTATGACAAGAAACATTTCTAAATAAATTGTAAGCACATTTTAAGTCATAAAAATATCATTGCATACATGTACATCTAATCCGTCTCTCTCTGTATGTACATGTCTTTGTATGTCGGTTTCATTCTGTCTAAGTCTTTCTCTTTCTGTCTGTCTTTGTCTCTGACTATCAGATATGTTTGTTTTTCTTTGTCTCTGTCTCTTTGTCTGTGTGTCTGTCCATCTTTCTTTCTGTCAGTTAGTCACTGACAGAGTGGTCTCCTACTGAGCGATCTCCTACTCACTAAATTATCGTTCATGAACAGTTAATTGCAAATGGTGTCTGGTAGGGAAGGGCATCCACTATCCATGGGAGGGCACTGTTGTGCTGTGATATACTCTCCTTATGCCTCCATGCGCAACACTGCAAGCTGATACCTTGAGGGAACAACATACCTGATTCTGTGTCCCACAGTCATGGCAACCAGAGTTGAGGACACTCATAGGATGCAGCACACACAAGTAAGTAGCCACTCTTACCCTGTGCAGCGTCCTATGACACTCTTACCCTGTGCAGCATCCCATGACACTCTTACCCTGTGCAGCGTCCTATGACACTTTTATGCAAAATACTCCAGTTGGCGAGTGGACAATGAAGCTATCAGCTTACGAGAAAACAATACCTATAACGTCGAATTATGAAATTGTATTAGCAATACTGAATTGAACACAGCTTGATACTTTTGACTAACACACTCATACCTATATATACACCTATAGCTATTTGTTGGAAGTCTCATGTTGTCAGAAAGAACTTCTACGACAGACATGTTAAACATACCTTAATGTTTGTAGTTCTGTCATCTTGGAAACATTGTCAACGAGGGTTTGATCAGTTCCTGGGTCCCTGAAGTTGTTGTTGTTTAAGCTATAAAAATATATAATATGTTTAAATCAGTTATTAACATATTTATAAGAAGCACATCTTCTAACATTATATTTATTTAAGTAAGAAATTTAAGAAATACTAAAATATATGAAGGCATATACATATATTGTAGTACTGCTTACTTAAATATACACACACACACACACACACACACACACACACACACACGTCACTCCTAAACTGACTGCATGATGTTTGAATACTGATAAAGGTAACGTTCCAAAATCCTGCTGTTCACAAATTTTAATGAGGATACACTGTACATACAAATTACAGTGAATGTAAAAAGTAACCTTGGAAGAATATAATATTTATGTTGCAATTAAATGCCAGACAGAGGGAAATAGTGTGGGGGTGGGGCTGTAAGATAGACATCATGGGTTATAAGGTTAAACCATGTTTTATTTCATGGCTTGGGTAAAATACCTTATAGAGTTATAGAGTGACCTTATTTAGCTCAGTAAGTAGGACCACCACTGCCATATAGCAATCAATAGTAATTGATGATGAATAATATATATATATATATATATATATATATATATATATATATATATATATATATATATATATATATATATATATAGCAATCATTAATGACCTGAGGTGCATATGGTACTTTACCCATCATCTGCTGCATCAGTTGATGATGAATAATATATATATATAATAATATATGTATATATATATATATATATATTATTCATCATCAATTACTATTTCAGATATTTGTATTCTATGATCTAAATTACAAAAAAGAAATAGCAGCACACGACTGCTGCAGTAGATGATGAGTAAAGCACCATATGTACCTCAGGTCATTAATGATTGCTGTATGGCAGTGGCGGTCCTACTTACTGAGCTAAATAAGGTCACTCAGCTAATATTGCCAGGAAGAATTACAATATTAGTAATAATAATTGGTCCTGACATCAGAGAAAATGTGTCATACATATAATATTAGGAAAGTAGAGCTTAACTGCCCTACAACACGATATACTTATGTCATCAGTGTACACATGGCTTCATGCGCATGTACAGTTAAACTGTGTCTGAATGGCATGGCTTGAGTAAGCACACATATGGGTACATCAATGTGTATGAAAGTAGCACACTCTAAAAATGAATTATTCCTACTTCAATGTTCTCAGCCGTGGCAGGTGACCCAGTGCGACAGCCACAGCTTTTGCCCTTGTGCCACACAGTCTGCAGCCGCCCAAACTGTTAACATATATAAATAACGTCAGTATAATAACCTTTATGAATCTGTTGAAGATTGCAACAATAGAGGGTGGACAGGACCAGAAGACTACTTAAATCAAACAAATACAATTTCTAATAAATGTCTAAGACTTCATTGGTGGTTTATATAATATTTAAACGGAATAACAACAAGGCACTAGCTAAAATGTTTTTTCAGTGTGTACACAAAGTTTAATATTGTATGTACTACATGCCAAAATAAAAAAAAAAGGAAATATTTAAATTAAATTAGATGTTTAATGCGTCTAACTCGCAAAGCACGCGTAAAATTCAAAGTTAATGAGATGAGCGGTCATGTGGTTCTGTGATGTCAATGATGATATGTGTTTACATTCAGTCAGTCAGATTTCTATGCAATGCTTCCGTATAGTTTCACTTGCATTACTATAGCGGGTGATGGCGATGTAAATTTTCCAGAATAAAACGTATAATGTAATGATTTCGAACCACTAGCCTCTAGTGATATCGCAGAATCATCTTCGAATTTGGCTCTTTTGGAGCAGCTTAGCAACGCCAGTAGCCTTCGACTTTGAACTTATTTATTTTCTGACCAAACCATGAAAACAACCACATAGAGCTGCCAAACTTTTCGTATAGCTACTAGACACATGTGACATAGTTAACATTACCCTTACTTCCATATAAAGATAAACAAAAACTTGTCATCTCATAAGTTTAGCTTCACGAAGCTAGGCATAGAAAACATTGCTAGACGAGACATTGCTATTGTAATTTTTTATTGTTACATGGAAGTAAGAGAAATTTTTGACCATGTGACATGTGTATATGTATCGTAAATATACGAGAAGTTTGGCAGCTCTAGGTGGTTGTTTTCATGGTTAGGTCAAAAAGTAAACATCGCAATAGCAGGAGTAGCGCTGAAGTGGTAATTTTGGCCCTCGGAGAATTTGGCCCAAGTGCCATGTTATTTTGGCTTGGTGATTTAGGTGACTGATGTGACATGCAAGACCTACTCAGTTCTAGCTACTGTTGAAGTACACTGCTTTGTCTGTTTTGTACAGTGAGCAGGTGTGAATGAAAGACCATGCTTCACATTCAAAAAAATCTGACGAAAAACACGGTATAGATCAAAGACCATATGCAGGACCATATCTATTCACAATACAATAATCGCTTATCGTTGTCATTGCTGGGGAGAATTTCCCCTGAGAGGAAACGCATGAAAATCTTAAATATAGAAACAAGATATTATGATAATTGTAATTTAATAAAATTATTCAACTGTATATAATATTACAGTTTTGGGTGTAATATTAATAATTATATATGAATTTTAAGAATACAATGAATTGTATAAATTTTAATGACTGTCTCGTTGACTGCATGTTAAAATGGAAAAAATATAGCGCCATATTTTATGCGAAAGGAAGCGAAAGCTACAAAAGCAGTTACAAAGTAACAATTTTGGGTTAACGTGGAACTAAATCAATTAACAACTGAGAGAATAAATAATATGTTTTATTCACAGTAGGACACACATTAAACTTCATGTGCTCGCTACACAATCGTTTGGGCCGATATCACTATGGCTGTTGTGCTCTGAGGCTGAAGTTACCAGAGTTGTGGGCCAAACTCTCCAAAGAATGCTGTCCGAAGTCACTCGGCTGAAATCACCGTGAGCCGACATCACCTGTATCCGCGCTGACAGCTCGCTTCGATCCTAGCTGGACTGTGGTTGTAGACGCCTGTGTTGCTGCCTGTGTTCTACAGATTGGTGGCATCAACATAGCTTCCACTACTGGGAATTCTCTGGTCCGGAACGCAGTCAAAACAAGTTTTCTCGAACATAGCAAAGGCAGCTTGTCAGCTTGTCAGCTTGACGTTTGCTTTTTATTACGTAAAGTTGGCTCCATAGGGGAACTTAAACCAACTACATGTTACTTTATTCTTATTACTGTATGCATTACAATCAAATGCCGTACAATAATCCATTCTGATGCTCGCTACTAAACAACCGCTACCGCTGTAAACAGTACGGTGAATGAATAGAAAGTCCTAGTCTCGTAGCACTTCCTTATCATCAGTGACGTCATGTAGAAGCTTGCTGATAAGCGTGGGGAAAATATGCACAATCGAGGCAGGCCGATAGAACAGAGCATTATTTGGAATTATTAATTAATGGAATTCTAATGAATTTTTGGGTGTTGTGGAAATGGAAATATACTACTAGATGTAATATAATTATGATTTCAAGCAATTGTTGTTGTTATTCCCCTTAACATTGTATACTGATGTAACACCAGCCATGATAAGATGAGACAAATATACAGAGTTTTATTCACAGGAATATGCATATTTATGTTTGTGCATGTGTGTGTGGGGGGGGGCAGGGGGCTGCAAGAAAGAAAGACATCAAAGGTTATATGATTAAACCGTGTTTCTTTTCTATGCTTGGGTAAAATGCCTTAAAGTGTTTTAAACAGTATTGACAATCAATTACTATTTTCAGTATTCTTATTATGCTTAGAAAAATAAAGCATAACTGCTTAAGCATAGTTAACACACCCATGCATAAGGATACACATAGTTAACACACCCATGCATAAGGATACACATAGTTAACACACCCATGCATAAGGATACACATAGTTAACACACCCATGCATAAGGATACACAGTTTTATGTGCATGTGTACAGTTAAAATATGTATGAATGGCTAGAATGAGTACTCATGTACATGAAAGTGATTACCGTAAATTCTGTATTTGTAGCCGCACCCCTAATTAAAGCCGCACCCCGACTTTTGACATAAACCCCGACTTTCCTCCGCACCGTTTGTTGCAGGCAAAAACCTTATTTAAAGCCGCACCCGGACTTTGAGCCAAGACCGTTTTAACGCGCTTCGTGTGACTAATTTCCGTAGCGCACACAATTAGGAACAATGTAGATGGGTTCTGCAAAAAAGTTATAACTTTGCTAATAATTATCATAAACGAATGAATGAGGTCTAATTTTATTGTTAGCTGACTTCACACAACTTTTCAGGGATTATAAAACAGTCTGTTGTAAATGCAATTGTCTCCAACGAATGACTATGCATGTTGATTACATAATCGGCAAGGCGTGACCGTTATTCTCAGAACTACTGATTGACAGATTGGTCTAGTTCGCAGACAGTTTACTGGCACGCGTTAACGGGGCCACTTGCATAGAATACCAGGTGCGTGGGATTATAACACCGTATCTTGTACCAGAGTAAATGTAATTAACTCGAACGAGGCACTGGTAGTGGTGTTGCTTTGACAATCGGACGAAGCCAGCAAGCTTGGAACTCCTCATAAAAGTAACGCAACTTAAAACATCAAAACCTGAAACCATGCGCGACATCGATGTTGCTGTAATCCCCGGCGGTCTGACGCCGCCAGTACAGCCGTGTGACGTTAGCATCAATTGCCCATTCAAGCAGCAGATGCGACACTTGTGGGAGCATTGGATGATTCACGGCGCTCACTCCCGGAGGCCGCCGTCGTGTGCCGGCCAAGGAGATTCTTGTACAATGGCTCGTGAAGGCGTGGGGTGCGATTCCATCTGCCATGATTGAATACAGCTACAAGAAGTGCCGCATCTCCAACAATGGAACGGGCGACATCATGTTCGAAGATTTTTGCCGACGACTCGTAATCAGACACGGATACTTGGGATGACGCGCCATGCCGGTATACCGGCAGCGTTCTTCGACAGCGACGACTAAAGTGATTTTGAAGGATTTTAACTGTGACATGATTTGACATGTTTGATCATAGTTTTTGAACACTGCGGACACAGGTTTTTATGTAATTATTTGTGATGCACCAGTGGCAATTGTAATACAAAGTTTTATTGATGCATCCGATTTCGTTTTTTTACTGATTATAAACCGCTATTTTTCGCACTAATAGCCGTTACTACTGACAACCCAATGAGCCAACTTTTGCATTTTTTCGGCAAATTACTGTATTTAAAGCCGCACCCCAACTTTGCGGTCATCATCATCAATTCGGCTACACACTATTGTAATTGAAGCCGCGGCTACAAATAGAGAATTTACGGTAATTCTAAATCAGTTCTTCCTACCAGAGTGTTGTCAGCTGTGGCAGGTGACACAGTGCTACGGCCAACACTTCTGCCCCTGCGCCAGACAGCTTGCAGTCATTCAAACTGTAACACAAATAAATAATCTCAGCATAATAATTTAATGAATCTGTTGAAGATTGTGATACCAGTGTGTTGACAGGACCTACAAACCCATGGCTTTACTTAGATATACAATGTGTAACAAGTAAAGGTTATAATCAATGTTTGCCAGTTCTTAATCATCACCATTGGTCTCCGAAGCAGGAACACTGATGACCCGTTTCCATAAAGGTCGACTTCATTAGGGATGGAATGTCAGTCCAACACCAAAGTTTTCGAAGAACAGTTTGGTGTACGTTTTTTGTTTCCCTCTGTTTTTGCTGCGATGAGTGGGTGTCTATAACATGAATGTAGACATTGGGCTGTCCATAACACGAATGTAGACATTGGGCTGTCCATAACACGAATGTAGACACTGGGCTGTCCATAACACGAATGTAGACACTAGGCTGTCCATAACACGAATGTAGACACTAGGCTGTCCTTGACACGAATGTAGACACTGGGCTGTCCATAACATGAATGTAGACACTGGACTGTCCATAACACGAATGTAGACACTGGGCTGTCCATAACACGAATGTAGACACTGGGCTGTCCATAAAACGAATGTAGACACTGGGCTGTCCATAACACGAATGTAGACACTGGGCTGTCCATAAAACGAATGTAGACAAAGGGCTGTCCATAACACGAATGTAGACACTGGGCTGTCCATAACACGAATGTAGACACTGGGCTGTCCATAACACGAATGTAGACACTGGGCTGTCCATAAAACGAATGTAGACACTGGGCTGTCCATAACACGAATGTAGACACTGGGCTGTCCATAACACGAATGTAGACACTGGGCTGTCCATAAAACGAATGTAGACAAAGGGCTGTCCATAACACGAATGTAGACACTGGGCTGTCCATAACACGAATGTAGACACTGGGCTGTCCATAACACAAATGTAGACACTGGGCTGTCCATAACACGAATGTAGACACTGGGCTGTCCATAACACGAATGTAGACACTGGGCTGTCCATAAAACGAATGTAGACACTGGGCTGTCCATAACACGAATGTAGACACTGGGCTGTCCATAACACGAATGTAGACACTGGGCTGTCCATAAAACGAATGTAGACACTGGGCTGTCCATAACACGAATGTAGACACTGGGCTGTCTATAACACGAATGTAGACACTGGGCTGTCCATAACACGAATGTAGACACTGGGCTGTCCATAACACGAATGTAGACACTGGGCTGTCCATAACACGAATGTAGACACCGGGCTGTCCATAACACGAATGTAGACACCGGGCTGTCCATAACACGAATGTAGACACTGGACTGTCCATAACACGAATGTAGACACTGGGCTGTCCATAACACGAATGTAGACACTGGGCTGTCCATAACACGAATGTAGACACTGGACTGTCCATAACACGAATGTAGACACTGGGCTGTCCATAACACGAATGTAGACACTGGACTGTCCATAATACGAATGTAGACACTGGACTGTCCATAACACGAATGTAGACACTGGGCTGTCCAAAACAGGAATGTAGGCACTGGGCTGTCTATAACATGAATGTAGACACTGGGCTGTCCATAACACGAATGTAGACACTGGACTGTCCATAACATGAATGTAGACACTGGGCTGCCCATAACACGAATGTAGACACTGGGCTGTCCATAACATGAATGTAGACACTGGGCTGTCCATAACATGAATGTAGACACTGGGCTGTCCAAAACAGGAATGTAGACACTGGGCTGTCCATAACATGAACGTAGACACTGGGCTGTCCATAACATGAATGTAAACACTGGGCTGTCCTTGTGGGTTTGTCAGTTAATTAGTAGTTTATACCAGGCATGGGGCAATTAACTTGAATAGTTAATTAAATTACAATTAACTCAGAAATTCTCCAATTAAATTAAACTTACACATTTCTCAGGTCAATTAAATTAAATTAACCTCCTAAATTCTTCAATTAAATTAACTTTAATTCAATTAACAATTACTGGCAAATACTCCAGCTGGAAACAGCACAAAGGCATTGCCTTATGCAAGTCCAACAATTCTTTTGATGACATATTATTGACAATACATCATTTAATGATAAATTGCTTGATAATTTAAACAAACATATTGATTGTATATACGTTTGTTGGAAGTTTCATGCTGTCATAAAGAACTTGTACATCATACATTTTCATCATACCTCAGTTTCTGTAGTGTTGTCATCTTTGAGACATTGGTAGTGAGGGTTTTACCAGTTGTTGGGTTATTAAATCGGTTGCCGTTTAACCTGTGAAAATATATAACTTTGTCAAATTAGGTATTAACATATTTGCAAGTAGCAGGTAAGACTTGATGTTGATTTCAAAACAGTTAGAGCTAATCTAGTAACATTATACTAATATCTGTATTACATCTTACACTTTCGATGTAGCCTGGAAGTCACATTAGTACTGTTCTGCAGGAGTAAATTGTACTCTTTGGACCGTGACGTAAACACACTACTCCACAGTGTACGTACATATTACATATATTATAAACAAAAGGTAAAGGCATATACACATAAAAAACGTATATTTCCATTAATATATATTAATATATATATATATATATATATATATATATATATATATATATATATATATATATATATATATATATACATATATATTTACATAAACCCTGATTAGAATTAGGGCAGAGTTTGATGATAGAACAAGTGTTTAAAATTTCACAGCAATGTGTTGAGACAAAGTGACCGTTCACATGGCACAAAGTTTACCATTATACATATGTACAAATTTAACCTCTAAATTACAATAACTACACAAAATGCAATATCACAAAAACTACTGATTGTAATGATATTTTTACTGGTACCTACTCATCAGACAAGGTTTATTCACTGAAATAATTCTGAATCAACCATTTAGGATTCTATACCCCAAACCAACCACTGAGTGCAAATGTTGCTCATACAAGCATGCACAAAAACATTGTCCGGCTTATGGCAAGGAATGCTATAAGTGTGGTAAGATAAACCACTTCCAGAGCAAGTGCAAGCAGCAGAAGTACGTGAAGCAACGACAGGCTGTAGTTTGTGAGAGTGAATACAATGTTGGAACACTGTCTGTATTCAGTGTGGGGAACAGACGCCGTGCTATGATAACACTGAATCTGGGTGACAGCGACGTGCCAATGCCATTCCAGATCGACAGAGGATATGAATGTTGCATGCTGCCACGTCATGAGTATGTGAGAGTGGCTGAATATATATCGCTAGCCATGCTACTGCAACTGGAAACTGTCAATGTGACATACAACGGAACACATGAGAAATCGCTGGGTCAGTGTAAGCTGTTTGTCATTAGGAGAGGAGTGAAACATTTTGTGTGCCTGAAAATATTTTCCCTTATTGTCATGCTAGTTTCGATGTACTTATGTAATAATTTAGTTATTACTTATTTTACTGTTTCAGTTTTTATGGATATTACGGATATTAAGGAGAAATACAGATCAGTTGCATACACAATGCGCTCCGCCTCCAGTCAAACCTGCAGCTCCCCATGCCCCCTAGCCCAGAATTTGTTGTCCTTACATCAGGGAAAATGAGTGGCAAGTCTGTGTTTCGAAAACAGAGCATAACTTATATAGGGGGCAGGCTTTGGCGCAAGGAACCAAGGAAGGCATTGACTTCTTTCTTGAAATGTTCTCTCTCCTTGATTGTAATAATGTCCTCTGGGAGAATGTCCTGTTATGGCCTGCAGTGTTTGAGAGTGGGATTGTCACAACAGCTGTGTGGATAGATGTTGATGCCATGGTGGTTTTGCACTACTGGGGGAGGAGGTAACATGTTATTGAGAAGAGTTTAATGCACCTCCATGGTATATCCGGTGGAACAAGGTGAGTGCACCAACTTGTTTTCTTTGGGCTAATGGTTGGATGGTATGCTTGCTGAGAGAAACCCC
This sequence comes from Lamellibrachia columna, assembly GCA_963662155.1. NCBI lineage: Eukaryota > Metazoa > Annelida > Polychaeta > Sabellida > Siboglinidae > Lamellibrachia > Lamellibrachia columna. The sequence goes on along the minus strand of OY759265.1, from coordinate 5,805,059 downwards.
TCGAACAATTATGATTTATACCATCCGTGTACGCTTGACTTCCAGTACATTCGTAAAGTTAAGATGTGTATGAATGGCTTGACCAGGTACAAATGTACATCAAGGTGATTCACTCTAAATTAATTACAGTTATTCCTACCCAAGTTCAGTCAGCTGTGGCAGGTGACGAAGTGTGTCGGCCAATGCCTCTGTCCCTTCACTAGACAGCCTGCAGCCATTCAACCTGTAACACATAATTAATGTCAGTATGACAACTTGATGAATCAGTTGAAGATTGCATCACTAGATTGTGGACATGACAAAGGTTTTAATCAATGTTTTCCTGTGAATAAGTAGACTATATATCATTTAACATTATATGCTGGCTTATTACCAGCCATATCATGTCATGACATATGCCAAGAGCATTATATCAAAAGAATATGTATACTTAAGTTTCATGCAAACCCAACCCACCACCCCTTCCTCCATGCAGGCGTGTAAGTCCAACAATACTTTTGACGAGTACAGTTACAGGGGGTGCACTTCGCAAAGGTGTCAATTAGTAATTATTTCACATGCCATAATTTTAATTAATTGTTCTAGGTTCTATGTCGTTGCAGTCAGTTGTCATTTGATTTCAAACAGTGACATTTGGTCTGTTGCTTTGTACGCGATGACATAAACAATACTTTGTACGCGATGACATAAACAATACTTTGTACGCGATGACATAAACAATACTTTGTACGCGATGACATAAACAATACTTTGTACGCGATGACATAAACAATACTTTGTACGCGATGACATAAACAATACTTTGTACGCGATGACATAAACAATACTTTGTACGCGATGACATAAACAATACTTTGTACGCGATGACATAAACAATACTTTGTACGCGATGACATAAACAATACTTTGTACGCGATGACATAAACAATACTTTGTACGCGATGACATAAACAATACTTTGTTCTCATCTAACATGTACAGAATGGCACGGGGAACCTTGAAACTGTGGAAGCGGGTCACCTTGCAGAGTTTCGTCCAAAGTTGTCTTAAAGAACTTTTACATCAGATATTCATCATACCTCAGTCTCTGCAGTGCTGTCATCTTTGACAAACTGTCAGCTAGGGCTTGGCCAGCTGTGGGGTTATCAAATTGGTTTCCGTCTAAGCTGTGAAAATATATCAATATGCAAATTAGTTATTAATATATTTACAAGTAACAGGTAAGACTTGATGTTGATTTCAAAACAGTTAGAGCTAATCTAGTAACATTATACTAATATCTGTAATCTGTATTACATCTTACACCTTCAATGTAGCCTGGAAGTCACATTAGTACAACCTGTGTTGTGCAGGAGTAAATCGTACTCTCTGCACCGTGACGTAAACACTCTACTCCACAGTGTACATACATATTACATATATTGTAAACAAAAGGTAAAGGCATATACACATAAAAAACGTATATTTCCATTAATATATATATTTATATTTACATAAACACTGATTAGAATTAGGGCAGAGCTTCATGATAGAACAAGTGTTTAAAATTTCACAGCAATCTGTTGAGACAAAGTAACTGTTTACATGGCACAAAGTTTACCATTATACATATGTACAAATTTAACCTCTAAATTCCAATAACTACACAAAATGCAATATCACAAAAACCACTGGTTGTGATGATATTTTTACTGGTACCTACTCATCAGACAAGGTTTATTCACTGAAATAGTTCTGAATCAACCGTTTAGGATTCTATAACCCAAACCAACCACTGAGTGCAAGTGTTGCTCATACAAGCATGCACCAAAACATTGTCCGGCCTAAGGCAAGGAATGCCATAAGTGTGGTAAGATAAACCACTTCCAGAGCAAGTGCAAGCAGCAGAAGTACGTGAAGCAACGACAGGCTGTAGTTTGTGAGAGTGAATACAATGTTGGAACACTGTCTGTATTCAGTGTGGGGAACAGACGCCGTGCTATGATAACACTGAATCTGGGTGACAGCGACGTGCCAATGCCATTCCAGATCGACAGAGGATATGAATGTTGCATGCTGCCACGTCATGAGTATGTGAGAGTGGCTGAATATATATCGCTAGCCATGCTACTGCAACTGGAAACTGTCAATGTGACATACAACGGAACACATGAGAAATCGCTGGGTCAGTGTAAGCTGTTTGTCATTAGGAGAAGAGTGAAACATTTTGTGTGCCTGAAAATATTTTCCCTTATTGTCATGCTAGTTTCGATGTACTTATGTAATAATTTAGTTATTACTTATTTTACTGTTTCAGTTTTTATGGATATTACGGATATTAAGGAGAAATACAGATCAGTTGCATACACAATGCGCTCCGCCTCCAGTCAAACCTGCAGCTCCCCATGCCCCCTAGCCCAGAATTTGTTGTCCTTACATCAGGGAAAATGAGTGGCAAGTCTGTGTTTCGAAAACAGAGCATAACTTATATAGGGGGCAGGCTTTGGCGCAAGGAACCAAGGAAGGCATTGACTTCTTTCTTGAAATGTTCTCTCTCCTTGATTGTAATAATGTCCTCTGGGAGAATGTCCTGTTATGGCCTGCAGTGTTTGAGAGTGGGATTGTCACAACAGCTGTGTGGATAGATGTTGATGCCATGGTGGTTTTGCACTACTGGGGGAGGAGGTAACATGTTATTGAGAAGAGTTTAATGCACCTCCATGGTATATCCGGTGGAACAAGGTGAGTGCACCAACTTGTTTTCTTTGGGCTAATGGTTGGATGGTATGCTTGCTGAGAGAAACCCCTCGAACAATTATGATTTATACCATCCGTGTACGCTTGACTTCCAGTACATTCGTAAAGTTAAGATGTGTATGAATGGCTTGACCAGGTACAAATGTACATCAAGGTGATTCACTCTAAATTAATTACAGTTATTCCTACCCAAGTTCAGTCAGCTGTGGCAGGTGACGAAGTGTGTCGGCCAATGCCTCTGTCCCTTCACTAGACAGCCTGCAGCCATTCAACCTGTAACACATAATTAATGTCAGTATGACAACTTGATGAATCAGTTGAAGATTGCATCACTAGATTGTGGACATGACAAAGGTTTTAATCAATGTTTTCCTGTGAATAAGTAGACTATATATCATTTAACATTATATGCTGGCTTATTACCAGCCATATCATGTCATGACATATGCCAAGAGCATTATATCAAAAGAATATGTATACTTAAGTTTCATGCAAACCCAACCCACCACCCCTTCCTCCATGCAGGCGTGTAAGTCCAACAATACTTTTGACGAGTACAGTTACAGGGGGTGCACTTCGCAAAGGTGTCAATTAGTAATTATTTCACATGCCATAATTTTAATTAATTGTTCTAGGTTCTATGTCGTTGCAGTCAGTTGTCATTTGATTTCAAACAGTGACATTTGGTCTGTTGCTTTGTACGCGATGACATAAACAATACTTTGTACGCGATGACATAAACAATACTTTGTACGCGATGACATAAACGATACTTTGTACGCGATGACATAAACAATACTTTGTACGCGATGACATAAACAATACTTTGTACGCGATGACATAAACAATACTTTGTACGCGATGACATAAACAATACTTTGTACGCGATGACATAAACAATACTTTGTACGCGATGACATAAACAATACTTTGTACGCGATGACATAAACAATACTTTGTACGCGATGACATAAACAATACTTTGTACGCGATGACATAAACAATACTTTGTACGCGATGACATAAACAATACTTTGTTCTCATCTAACATGTACAGAATGGCACGGGGAACCTTGAAACTGTGGAAGCGGGTCACCTTGCAGAGTTTCGTCCAAAGTTGTCTTAAAGAACTTTTACATCAGATATTCATCATACCTCAGTCTCTGCAGTGCTGTCATCTTTGACAAACTGTCAGCTAGGGCTTGGCCAGCTGTGGGGTTATCAAATTGGTTTCCGTCTAAGCTGTGAAAATATATCAATATGCAAATTAGTTATTAATATATTTACAAGTAACAGGTAAGACTTGATGTTGATTTCAAAACAGTTAGAGCTAATCTAGTAACATTATACTAATATCTGTAATCTGTATTACATCTTACACCTTCAATGTAGCCTGGAAGTCACATTAGTACAACCTGTGTTGTGCAGGAGTAAATCGTACTCTCTGCACCGTGACGTAAACACTCTACTCCACAGTGTACATACATATTACATATATTGTAAACAAAAGGTAAAGGCATATACACATAAAAAACGTATATTTCCATTAATATATATATTTATATTTACATAAACACTGATTAGAATTAGGGCAGAGCTTCATGATAGAACAAGTGTTTAAAATTTCACAGCAATCTGTTGAGACAAAGTAACTGTTTACATGGCACAAAGTTTACCATTATACATATGTACAAATTTAACCTCTAAATTCCAATAACTACACAAAATGCAATATCACAAAAACCACTGGTTGTGATGATATTTTTACTGGTACCTACTCATCAGACAAGGTTTATTCACTGAAATAGTTCTGAATCAACCGTTTAGGATTCTATAACCCAAACCAACCACTGAGTGCAAGTGTTGCTCATACAAGCATGCACCAAAACATTGTCCGGCCTAAGGCAAGGAATGCCATAAGTGTGGTAAGATAAACCACTTCCAGAGCAAGTGCAAGCAGCAGAAGTACGTGAAGCAACGACAGGCTGTAGTTTGTGAGAGTGAATACAATGTTGGAACACTGTCTGTATTCAGTGTGGGGAACAGACGCCGTGCTATGATAACACTGAATCTGGGTGACAGCGACGTGCCAATGCCATTCCAGATCGACAGAGGATATGAATGTTGCATGCTGCCATGTCATGAGTATGTGAGAGTGGCTGAATATATATCGCTAGCCATGCTACTGCAACTGGAAACTGTCAATGTGACATACAACGGAACACATGAGAAATCGCTGGGTCAGTGTAAGCTGTTTGTCATTAGGAGAGGAGTGAAACATTTTGTGTGCCTTAAAATATTTTCCTTTATTGTCATGCTAGTTTCGATGTACTTATGTAATAATTTAGTTATTACTTATTTTACTGTTTCAGTTTTTATGGATATTACGGATATTAAGGAGAAATACAGATCAGTTGCATACACAATGCGCTCCGCCTCCAGTCAAACCTGCAGCTCCCCACGTCCCCTAGCCCAGAATTTGTTGTCCTTACATCAGGGAAAATGAGTTACAAGTCTGTGTTTCGAAAACAGAGCATAACTTATATAGGGGGCAGGCTTTGGCGCAAGGAACCAAGGAAGGCATCGAGTTCTTTCTTGAAATGTTCTCTCTCCTTGATTGTAATAATGTCCTCTGGGAGAATGTCCTGTTATGGCCAGCATTGTTTGAGAGTGGGATTGTCACAACAGCTGTGTGGATAGATGTTGATGCCATGGTGGTTTCGCACTACTGGGGGAGGAGGTAACATGTTATTGAGTAGAGTTTAATGCACCTCCATGGTATATCCGGTGGAACAAGGTGAGTGCACCAACTTGTTTTCTTTGGGCTAATGGTTGGATGGTATGCTTGCTGAGAGAAACCTCTCGAACAATTATGATTTATACCATCCGTGTACGCTTGACTTCCAGTACATTCGTAAAGTTAAGATGTGTATGAATGGCTTGACCAGGTACAAATGTACATCAAGGTGATTCACTCTAAATTAATTACAGTTATTCCTACCCAAGTTCAGTCAGCTGTGGCAGGTGACGAAGTGTGTCGGCCAATGCCTCTGTCCCTTCACTAGACAGCCTGCAGCCATTCAACCTGTAACACATAATTAATGTCAGTATGACAACTTGATGAATCAGTTGAAGATTGCATCACTAGATTGTGGACATGACAAAGGTTTTAATCAATGTTTTCCTGTGAATAAGTAGACTATACATCATTTAACATTATATGCTGGCTTATTACCAGCCATATCATGCCATGACATATGCCAAGAGCATTATATCAAAAGAATATGTATACTTAAGTTTCATCCCACCCCAACCCACCCATCGACCCACCCATTCATCCATGCAGGCGTGTAAGTACAATACTTTTGATGCATACGGTTACAGGGGGTGCACTTAGCAAAGGTATCAATTAGTAATTACTTCACACACCTTAATTTTAATTAAATGTTTTAGGTTCTATGTCGTTGCAGTCGGTTGTCATTTGATTTAAAACAGTGACATTTGGTCTGTTACTTTGTACGCGATGACATAAACAATACTTTGTACGCGATGACATAAACAATACTTTGTACGCGATGACATAAACAATACTATTGTTCTCATTGAACATGTACAGAATGGCATTGGGGAACCATGAAACTGTGCAAGGTTGGGGATCACTAAACTGGTGCGGACGAAAGCAGAGAAAATTTATTGACATATTTCAAATATAGTTTACTAGAATCTTTACCCAGTATTGCAAGGGAAGAAAGGTCTCTCTGGCTAGATACAATGTTACAATAATGTAGCTAGTGTTTGTTATGCTATGTATAGATGCTTTCTATCCATAAACACCTATAAGGGGTACAAATCCTACTAATTTATTCAAAATGTCTGTATACATCCAGCGGTAAATGTGTAGGCATAAAGACAAAATATTTCCACGGTTGTAACTTCAGCTACAGCCTTTTTGAATTTTTTACCCCCACCCCACTGGGTCCCGTAGGGATGGTTCCCCATCCCATCCCCTATATCCATCAGAACGGCCCCCATGAGTCACCTTGCAAAGTGTCATCCGGATTTGTATGTATCTGTTTTTTTACCTGAAATAAAAGTATTCGTATAGCTTTTTGTTGAAAGTTTCAAGTTGTCATAAAGAACTTTTACATCAGACATTTTCATCATACCTCAGCTTCTGCAGTGCTGTCATCTTTGACAAACTGTCAGCTAGGGCTTGGCCAGCTGTGGGGTTATCAAATTGGCTTCCGTCTAAGCTGTGAAAATATATCAATATGCAAATTAGTTATGAACATATTTACAAGTAACAAGTTTTTTTAAGACAACTGAATCAAGTGTTGATTTCAAAACTGTTAGTCTGCATCTACAACATTATATCTATTTCAGTAAATAATATTAAATATGGTATAAAGAAAAGGTGATGACATATACATAATTTGCATTTCTATCAATACATATCACTACTAAACAGATTTTCTGTTTGACTACTGATACAGATGCCGTTACAAAATTCTACTGTTTAAAAATCTGTAAGTTGATAGACACAAACTGTAGTGAATAAAATAATGTAGTATAACAAGCAGATCAATTTCACCAGTCATTTCATCATAACACAATGTAATACTGGAAGAACATTATATTTATGTTTGAATAAAGTAGCAGTTACAGGTTAATAATTATAATTATGCTATAGGTTGTTTTGTGAAAATAGAGTTTCATTAACGAGCTTCGTTAAAATACTGTTAACAGTATTTATATAAAATCATCATTAGTGGTATTCGTAATCGATTATCCATAAAAAAATGTCAAACAGCAGCACATGGCTGGTGTAGGAGACGATTGATGCAGCATATGGTGGATAAATGGGAATATGCGATGTTGGCACAGCTAAGGTTGCATATGGGTTTTTATGCAAGCAACACCTCATACAATTAATGATTAGTCCATTGCTAATTTATTCTATTATGCTAATTCCAGCAGGGCTGGGTGACCCGCTCTGTGACCCAGTTTGCCTGCCTCCATACATTGAACCAATTGGCGTGCACTAGCTGCGCGATGCTACAGATTTCAAACTTGGACTAGCGACTTCGTTTTGTGAAAGCATACGGAGTGGACGTGCTTTGGAATAGCATCTGCCCTGTCTTTCGCAGAGACGGAGTCCATTTTAGTGACATCGGTAATTTCAGATTGTACCGTTCCATCCGAGGAGCCGTCATAAAAGCTGTAAAACAGGTAACTGATGGCGTTGTGTAGCCACATGGTCATGGGTCGAGTGTTTTTCCATTGTAACGGGGTTTAGATCGCCTGATGAACAAATTTGAGGATAGTCATTGACTGGATTTCATGCCACCACTTATTTCTACCATGATTATTTTGTTGTTGTCGTATATGTAGCAGACTGGTAATGTCATGAGGCGAAGGGTAACATAAAGTATATTGTTGGGTCACTGACTACAGATCGCCATCATGCCTATGGCGGATTGCATATGTTGCGTACTCAGTTACTGTGTTCTTTGCTACGTAGTGTGCATTATCATGCTATACGACTTTGTTCAGGTAGTTGTATTCATAGACTGCTTGACAGCATGTAGGGCATTATGCTATTAGGTTTAAGGGTGTTCTATGACAATAGTTATGCCATTTGTTCTAGGAATACTGGTACTGCTTTATGTGTTGAAATGTGGGTTCTATTGAACCCGACGTCCAGGAGGCTCGCATCGGGCGTAGTCAGCCTGGCGTTGGGTTGTGGAGCCCACATTTCTGTTTTAAATTTCTTTAAAAGTGGGCTTACACTTAATCCCCACAATAAACGTCATTCATTTGGCCTTTTCATATCTCTATATCTGTGTTCTGTTGTTGATTGCATAAAGGACCTTATGCACCTCAGGTCATTAATGATCGCTAGATGGCAGTGGTGGTCCTACTAAGGGGCCATCCATAAAGTACATCACGCTCAGGGGGTGTGGGGGGCTGTGTCTGGGAAAGCGTTACAGAGCATTATATCGGGGTGGGGGTGTCATGGTAATCGTTGTGTCTAGCTGTTGATATCAGACTGATAGCATTGATTGCTTAAACAATTTTGGGATATATTTCAACTGAAGGAATGCAGACTCTACCATGCGTCAATGAAGTCTGTAATGGCATGCAAAATGTCTGCAAACTCGGTGAAAAATAGATGTTTGCATAAGAGGTGAGGGGGTCTTTCTCAAAACGAACATAGTTTTACAGGGGTTGGGGGTGTAACTTCACTGAATACAGTCAAAGGTCACTCGGCCAATATCGTAAGGAAGAATTACAAATATCATCTATGTGGTCAAGTAACACTCTGCAATGTATGATAAATGTGAAATTACATTATATCTTGTCCCTACATAAGGGAAAATTCTGTGTTAGGAAAATAGATCATAACTTCCCTTATATATAACAAACTAATACCACAAGTGAACACACGGCTTTATGTACTTGTGTACAGTTAAAATGCGTATCAATGTCTTGACCAAGTACAAATGTAAAAATGGTAAAGGTACGTTGTGATAAAGCATGTCATCCAGTCCATAAGACCGTGCAAACCACTTTACACTTCACCCCTTGGCAGACCTGTTCATTCCAACACCAACTTAACTTCTCTGGGAAGCTTCAGCGATGCTGCAATGACTGTGTGAAGACAATTCGTTCAGATATCAATAGCCTATAGCCAGGCACTCATTTATACAGTTGAGAGAACTGATGCAATGTGGAGTGAAATAAATTGCCCAAGCTTCGAAACAGCAGCAAGAGAATTCCAACCAGGGTACACTCAATTGAGAGTCCCATGTACATGACTCAATCTAAATCAATTATTCCTACCCAAGATCAGTCAGCTGTGGCAGGTGACACAGTTCGACGACCAACACTTCTGTCGCTGCGCCACATAGCTTGCATCCATTCAACCTGTAACACATAAATAATGTCAGCATAGTCGGGTACATTAGCAAGACTAGATAAAAGCAGATAAAAGCACCACACTTTTTTCTCTGCTTCCTTAGGTTATTAGCTTTAAGTTTTTGATAAGAGTCAGCAAATTTTTGGTATGGGTCTATAAATGTTCACACCCTATTAATCCATGATATGCAGTTTTACCACATTTTTCCATGTTTCAGTACAACATAGTCTGGCAGAAGTTCGCTTGGATGTGGAATTGTTGTCTATGTTTTTTTCTGCAGAGAAGACTAGGGTATACACTTTCGGAAAATAACGGGTGATAACTAGTCACCCTTGGGCATTTTGAGATTTTTCTTTGTTTACCCACACTCCTTATTTTGTATTAAATTTAACATTATTTTGAAAATGATTAAACAAACATTATTTGATAAAAAGTTTTTGATAAGTATGGTGGTTATCTTAAAAATGTTCTTTGACATTATCCTTAATTTGAAGGTCACACCATTTTGAACAATTTGAAACAAGGCTCACTAGCCTAGCTGTATGGTTGCAAGTACTTATTTTGTAAAAATATGCATTAGATTAGAAATGCAGAGAGAAAACGTTGTTGTGTCTTCATGGGAAACAGGCGTATATGTTTTCTACAAATCTCAACTATTAGGCAGAATATGGCAAAGCATCCTCAATAGTACTGTGCGCGTGTGCATGTATGTTTGTGTAATGACATGCAACAGTTCAGTAGCTGATGGTGTTCTAACTAAAAAAATTGTCTACATTGTAACACATTGTCTACAGTGTAACACATTGTCTACACTGTAACACATTGTCTACACCATAACAGTAGTTAAATAAACCACTATTAAAAATATATATCATAATTAGTACTGCGATTCATAGTGGCACGGTTGTATCAATGCATAATGTGGTAATGCTATTGTTACAAATAGCAATCCAGCATCATTTGATAACCAGGAGCATTACTTAGTATAAATAATTTACCAAATACCAGACAAAAAGAAAACATCACGATCTCTGCTGGCTATCAGTCGTAGCTAAAACTATGAATAATTATATAATTGTATTTGTAATGGAAACATGCACTTCTTATTGTGTTATTTTCAGACTCAAAATTCCACGTTATTGTAGAATGGCACACGTATCACTTCACATTGTACACTGGTTTAAGACCAGCCGAGTGATGACATGATTAATGTCCAGTGTATTATTACAAGGGTTTGTATACTTATGTTTGTGTACAGGTACATGCAGGTGTGCGTGTGCGTGTGCATTATATGTGTACTGTTGTATACAATACATGGAAATCTGTATGTGTGTACATAATGCACAATGACTTCTATGGCCATTTGATTGTTTTCATGACTGAGAAGAGGTAAACAGAGGAAATGTTCACACAGTGCTTCAGCAAACCGCAAGGTAATTTGTAGAAGTGCGTTTCATTAAGGTAAACGCCTGCTGCTCCATGAAAAGTTAAATTAATGCTTTGCTGGCAAATACTCCAGCTGGAAAGAGCAAGTCCAACAATTCTTTTGATGACACGTTATTGATTGATAATACATCATTTAATGAAAAATAGCTTGATCATTTAGACTAACATATTCACTGTATATATGTTTGTTGGAAGTTTCATGTTGTCATAAAGAACTTATACATCATACATTTTCATCATACCTCAGTTTCTGTAGTATTGTCATCTTTGAGACATTGGCAGCGAGGGTTTTACCAGTTGTTGGGTTATCAAATCGGTTGCCATCTAACCTGTGAAAATGTATAAATTTGTAAAATTAGGTGTTAACATATTTGCAAGTAGCAAGGAGTGATCTGGCGGCTGTAGCTGGAAGTGACAGTATGAAGCGAGTGCTACAAACAACACACTAAACTACAACATTAGGTGTGTCACACAGACCTATGGAAACACACCACTCCATGGTGTATATATGTGTTACAATATATGTAATACATATATACACTGTGGAGTGGTGTGTTTGGATATATATATATATATATATTAATATATATATATGTGTGCATACACACCACTCCACAGTGTATATATGTATTACATATAATATTGTAATACATATATTCACCATGTATATATATATATATATATATATATATATATATATACCTACCTGGTATATATATATATGTGTGTGTTGTTGTGTGTGTGTGTGTGTGTGTGTGTGTGTGTGTGTGTGTGTGTGTGTGTGTGTGTGTGTGTGTGTGTGTGTGTGTGTGTGTGTGTGTGTGTGTGTGTGTGTGTGTGTGTGTGTGTGTGTGTGTGTGTGTGTGTGTGTGTGTGTGTGTGTGTGTGTGTGTGTGTGTGTGTGTGTGTATGTGTTGTTGAATCTCATGAACCGTTGGCATGTGGTGTTTTCAAATGTCTCAAAAATATTTTTTTGAAGTTTTGATTACATGGAGAAGACATGTTGGGGTCTTGAAAAAAGATATGCCAATGACGAAGTCCGAATAAATTCCGTGTCGATAATCGTTAAGGTTTTTTCTTACATCTACCTCACGAATCCAAGCAATATGTTTACTTTCAGTGTGTGTTTAATGAATACCATTAATATAATATATTCATAATTTGATGAGTATGACTGACTGACAGCATAGTTTTGGTTTCAACTATTTGTTAGGGATTGAGATGATTATGTTAATGGTCTACCTACTAGAAATTTAATAGAGGACACCTTTTCAAATCAAGGGCATTGTGGGAGTGTAAATTTTATTCATCATATCCAATATACTAAAAGTCCAGTGAAAAGTAGTCGTCAGGCAGAAATAACTAGAAAACACAAAAGTCGACCAAATCTGATGGAGGACCAGCTGCCCTTGACTATTCGTCATTTTGCTATAGAACTGCAATGGCAGTTGATAGGATGACAGAACAACCTCAGTATGATGGTGCAACAGCATTTGAATTGAACTACAGTGGCTCAGCTAGCGATTCTGATAGTATTTTAAGGGTATGGAGGAGATTGCCGCACATTATTAAACCATCAACTCCTACGCTCACTGACATGTAAACACTTTTATTGGTGTTATCTGCATTTTCCAAGCCCACTTTACAAGTAGATGTAGGAGACATTTAATACAAACAATTTATTAAAAACTCTTGTAGATTTATTATGTAGATTTATTTATTATATATTATTTTATGTTGCTGCAACAGAGTGGATTTGTTTCCATGTAAGTCCCACAAAGCTCTAACACTGGGTGTTTCATTCGTGGTCCTTCCAGTGTTATATAACCAAGAAGAAATTACCCAAAGTACCTATTCATAATAAACTATATATCACTAATCACCTTAACTTTTATACTTATGGGTGTTCTTAGTGAATTTGTGAGGCAGAAGTTTTTCTTGACCACAATTGACTTTTAGTTCATTTTTTATTTTGGTACAAACATCACTTAATTCATAATTGTTACTTCATTATATCTTCATAGTGGTGGGTCACATGGAACTTGATGCTGATTATGTGTGTCAATATTTACTTTTTTACTTTTTTATCAGGTCTACTTTTTGGATTCGTGAGGCCGAAGGAAAAATTAGCTAAAGGAAATAAAATCAGTGAAAAATCACATTTGGACTCGGTGCCTAAATTTTGGTACCATAGAACTCCTTCAACACTGAAGCTCTGTTCAAATCGACATTCATCTGGCTATGTGTACACAGTTCTTAGTGGTAGGTAGTTTCGAAAAACGTCAGAAAAAATATAGCAAAAAAGGACAAAATGGACCCTTAAATTGTACAACCCAACATGTCTGTCACATCTATGAAACATTATGTATGGTTTGATAGCGCTCGGTGTGCTCTTCATGTACAACAACAGGGATAGCCTCTAAACACCTTTCTCCATGAACAGGACCGTCAAACACTGTGAACCAATGTTTCATGAGATTCGACCACATGTACCTTACTGGTCAAAAACAATTATTTCTTGAAAGAACCACGCAAATGGATTAAAAAGGCGAGGTTTTATTATACAACTTTATTAAAATTTCAAAGTAATCCACTGAGAGGAAGTGACTGCTCACATGGCACAAAATTTACCATTATACATATACTCCTGGGTATGTGCAAGGCTTGGATCATGGGTACACAAAGTATTGCACCGACCCTAAAAATAGTTTTCTTTTTTAAGTAGCATAAATATTTTGTTTTAAATGTATCCTATGTAAATATATAAAAAAATTATATAGCAAGAATACTTGTATTTTGAATCTGAGCATCTAGAAAGGTAAATGACCAGGCATTTCACCAGGCATCGTTCTTCTGCACAGCTCAAGTACTTATATGAAAACATAAAACACCAGTATGCTATATTCAATGATTCGATTGTTGGAATGAAGTCTTGGGTACTTGAACAAGTGCACTCCTTACTTCGAGAAAAGCTGGACACAACAATGACGTACGGAAGGTGAATTTTCAGCCGTTGCCGAGATAAAAAGCATGGCATAACTTTTGTTTAAAACACAACATATAACAGTTTTGTGTTGTTTTTTTACATACATGTAGATATCAGTATATAAACAAATATGATGTAGTGTCATGCGGCCAGTTTAGGCCACTTTTCCGACTTTAATTACTGTTGCACAACTTTTTGATGGCGCCGTGCAAACGGCAGGTAAAGGCCACCAGGCATTTAATATGCAGCAGTTGTAGCAACTGGGTGGACTTCGTCAAGTCCGGGTGTGAGTAGTCCTGGACTGAGGTTCAAAATGATAGTTTAAGTTTTTTTAGTTTTCTCTGTAGGGGATGTACGAGGATGAAGGAACTTAAAGTGGAGTTAGAACAGCTGAGGCTGCTTGTTGTGGCAGTGGTGGGAAGGGAGCAGGTGGTTTGTGCCAGTGGTTCTGGTGGGGGGACAGTAGATGATAAAGTGGGGGAAGACGACGAGAGAGATGCTAGGGAGAGCTCACCTCAGCCTGGGAGGAGGCTGAGAGGAGGTAAGGTGACAGGTCGTAGGGAGACAGGACAAAAGGAGACGAGAAGGAAAGAAATGGGTGGGAAGACAAATGGATCGAAGGAAAGGGGAGGTATCAGGAGGGAAGGTGTCAGGAGGGAAGGCGACGGGAGCACAAGTTAGCCAGGAGACGGTTACAGGTTGATGAGTGAGAGAGAGCCTGATAACAGTCTGCCACCAAGTGACAAGACTGCAGGACAGAATGTGATGGAGGGGATCCATCGGAAGAGTTATTCCGAGGCAGTGATAGAGAGGGTGAGAAAGAGAGAGAGGGTATTTGTGGGAGACTCAATAGTTAGGAAGACCGACAGAGTCTTAAACAAGGGAGATGACATGGTAGTTTGCTTGCCTGGGACCAAAATAGAGGCGATAACTGAGAGGGTAGAAAACATCGTGGGTTCGGGCAAGGGTGGATCTGTTTTAGTAAACGTACGGACAAATAATGTAGAGAGGGAGGGTACAACTGCCATAGTTAGGAAATACAGGAATTTGGTCAGAACACTAAAGCAGATGCGGGTTGAGCAGGTAATACTGTCAGGGATTTTACCAGTAATAGGAAGGAGGGGGTCATAGATATCGAAATTGCCGGGGGGATGGCAATTAACATGCTAGTCGAGAAGCTATGTAGGGAAGAGGAAGTTGGTTTTGTGGATTTGTGGGGAAGTTTTGTTGGAAGGGCTGATATGTACATGAAGGACGGGCTTCATCTAAGTGGAAAGGGGGCAGCAGTATTTGCGGATGGACTCACAGCAGCAGTAGACAGTGGCATGGGTAGCATAACTAATATTTTTGGTAGTAAACACTATTTAAACTAGAAGCGCAGTGGGGTTATTTAGAGATGCCTCAAGCAGGACAACAGGCCACAGCACAGATAAACCAATAACAAAATGTCCAAAAAACATGTCTGAAGCAGGTTATAGATGCTAGGAGTATAGTAAATAAGAAAAATGAATTAAACATTATGGTAGAAGATATTGACCCTCACATAATTGGTATTACCGAATCATAGGCCAACACAGACATAACAGATGCTGAATTAGGATTGACAGGATACGTAATGTTTAGGAGAGATCGAATAGGAAGAAGGGGGGGAGTTATTTTATAAGTTAAGGAATCTATTCAGGCTTATGAGATAAAACTAGAAAGGAAAGCAGATTATGATGAAGCTGTTTGGTGCAAAACAGTTTCAGGAAATTCAAAATTAACTATTGGATTAGTTTACCGAAGTCCAAACATAAACGAAGAGGATAACACAAAAATACAAAATGCTATAAAGGAAGTTAGTAAAGGGGAATGTATCATAATGGGAGATTTTAACCATGGACACATACAATGGAAATCTCTAGAGAGTACAGGGGTGAGGACCAACAATTTCTATTTTTAATTCAGGAGAGCTTCCTTACTCAGCACGTGCTGGAACCAACCAGGGGAGAAAATGTATTAGATATAGTTTTATCATCACAAAAAGAATTAGTGGACAATGTAAAAATACATGAACCATTGGGTAACAGTGACCACAATCAAATACATTTTGACATCAATGTAAAATCAGAAAATAAAAAACGTATCGGAGAAACTTCCACAAAGGTAACTATAACGGTATGAGAAAATACTTAGCAAAGCTAGATTGGAATAACATGCTGATAAATAAGACCGCAACTGAATGTTGGAATATTCTAAAATATGAAATTGAGAGTATCATAGATAAATTTGTTCCCTTGAAAAAACAAGGAAAACGGTCTAGAAAGAAACACTTGTCAAAAGAAGCTATTAGAAAAATAGTGTTTAAGCAAATTATGTGGAGGGTTTATAGGCGTACCAGAAAGGATGAAGACTATGCAAATTACAAAGAGGCACTTAATCTAGTTACATCTGAAATTACAAAATCTAAAAGAACCTTTGAAAAAAAATTGGCAGGTAATATAAAAAATGACAGCAAGAGTTTCTATGCTTATGTAAGGAGTAAACAGAAAGTTCAAGATAAGGTCGGACCACTGGAAAACAACAGGGGAAACATAATTTCAGACGGGTTTCAAATGGCAGAGGTCCTGAAGGAGTATTTCAGCTCAGTTTTTACCACAGAAGATATCAGCTCACTTCCAATTCGATTTACTAAATTTGAGGGCAATAAATCCGAACATTTAGGGCAATTATTTGTAACTCCTGAAATGATAGCACAGAAAATTAAGAAGATGAAAGATAATAAATCACCTGGAGTTGATGGGATACCACTAAAACTGCTTAAGGAAATTGTTGAGCAAATTAGTACACCACTTGTAAAATTGTTTAACTTGTCACTAGAAGAAGGAATAGTTCTTTCAGAATGGAAACAAGCAAATATTACGCCGTTATTTAAGAAGGGATTGAGGAACAAGACAGAGAATTCTAGACCAGTGAGTTTAACATCAGTTGTATGTAAATTACTCGAAACATTAATTAGAGACCACATGGTGGAATTCCTTGTAAAACATAAATTAATAAATACATCTCAACATGGGTTCCTAAAAGCAATGTCATGTCTAACCAATCTCTTATGTTTTTTGGAAGAAATTACAAAGTGGGTAGTAGTGGATGTTGTCTATTTAGATTTTCAGAAAGCTTTCGATAAAGTGCCACATCAAAGATTGTTACTTAAACTAAAAGCCCATGGTATAGGTAATGATGTAATCAACTGGATAGAAAAGTGGCTTACACACAGAAGACAGAGAGTAATAGTAGATGGTGAGATTTCAAACTGGAAATCGGTTTTGAGTGGGGTACCACAGGGATCAGTATTAGGCCCTGTTTTTAATATACATATAAATGATTTGGAAGATGACATATCTAGCAAAGTACTCAAATTTGCAGATGACACAAAAGTATTCAGAAAGGTTACTAATGATACAGATAAACAAAGTTTACAGGATGATCTAGAAAAATTAGTTAAATGGTCAGAAAAATGGCAAATGTTATTCAATTTTGGGAAGTGTAAATGTATACACATAGGGCATGGAAACATGGACGAAGAATATAAAATGGGGGATGCTGTACTAGGTAGAACCACACAAGAAAAGGACTTAGGAGTAATATTTAGTGCTGACATGAAAGTTTCAGAGCAATGTGGGATTGCTGCTTCAAAAGAAAATCAAATTCTAGGGCTAATTAGGAGAACTATCATGTATAAGGAGAAACAGCTAATTGTACCCCTGTACAAAGCAATAGTTAGACCACATTTGGAATATTGTATTCAAGCATGGAGACTGTATCGTAAAAAGGACATAGACAAGCTAGAAAGAATACAACGAAGAGCAACTAAAATGATTCCAGAATTGAGAGACCTTAGTTACGAAAGTCGCTTATTACAATGTGGTTTGACAACCCCAGAGACCAGGAGACTAAGAGGAGACCAAATAGAAGTTTTTAAAATAGTGAACGGTTATGAGGATGTTGAACACATCAGGTAATTAATGACCAATATATGACCTGGCATTGATAGTACTAATTAGTGAGAATTAATTCCATGAAACATAGAAGTCACAGGTCACTCAGCAATTGTATAATTTTAATATAGTTCGTCAAACAACTGGAACAAAGAGGGTGGACAAAAGAAGGATGATCGACCTGAGGAAAGTGGTTGGGATGCAATGCAGCCTAACAGGAAGATTGGTGAGAAGCAGGATGAGATGGGCAGGCCACTTGGTAAGAATGGATGCAAGTAAACTAGCAAAGAGAGCAGAGGTTGAAAAACATCAATGACGCAGGAAAAGGGGAAGGCCACAGCTGAGATGGGAGGACTGAGAGAGGAGGGATATGAGAAGATCGGAGGTGGATGAAAGATGGAGAGAGGGGGCGGCCGATAGAAAACTACGGAAAGAAAGAACAGAAAGAGTGGCTCGACAATACTTTACCTGACCCTCACCCCTGTGCAGCAGGGAACAAGAAGGAAGAGCACAGTTTGTATGGTCAAGTGAGAGTCTGCAACGTATGCAAGGAACCAATTTCCTCTGGGAGTTAATTCCAGAGGTCGGAAGTAGTTGGTAAGAATGTGGAGGGTGGAATTGCCACAGCAGCTGTGTGGTGAGATGTTGATGCTCTGGTGGCTATTCACACTATAAACTATTGAGTAGTGTTGGTGCATCTCTAAGGTATATCCGGTGGAACAAGGTGAGTGCATCAACTTGTCTTCTTAGTGCTAACGGTTGGATGGTATGCTTGCTGAGAGAAGCCTCTGGTATAGCCGACTTATACCATCAGTGTACACTTTGCTTCCAGCGCATTCGTAAAGTTAAGATGTGTATGAATGGCTTGACCAGGTACAAATGTACATCAAAGTTATTCACTCTAAATTAATTACAGTTATTCCTACCCAAGTTCAGTCAGCTGTGGCAGGTGATGCAGTGCGTCGGCCAATACCTCTGTCCCTTCACTAGACAGCTTGCAACCATTCAAACTGTAACACATAAATAATGTCAGTATAATAACTTGATGATATATAATGTTTTATTTCAGGCAAGAGCCCATAATATTATAAATACATGCAGGTTAAAAAAAACATACATATACACACATGATGAACAATAGAGGTACATGTAGTGAGAAAAAAATATATATATATATAAATATACATACATGACGTGTAGTAAAATATATATATAAGATAAGTAAGGATAAAAAAATATATTTGTATAAAAGTACAAACATCATGAATTAAAAGCATACAATTGATCAATCCAATGTTTAATCAATGGACTTTGATAATAAATAAAAGTGTGAAGATAATTCACAAAAAAGTATATTGTCGGATTTTTCCAACTGTCATAAAAGGCTAAAAATTTATGAGCGAATACGTTCATTAAAGGATTTAACATAATTAGTAGCGAACATATAGCTTGCACTACAGCGGGGTGACAGGTTGTGTATAATTCTAAAACTGTTGTTATAAGCGACAGTAATACCTTTCAGACTCTGTTTTTTAAAATGACACCAAAGACTTGAGGTGTACATTGAACCACAGTATGAATTAAATAAAGTTGTTTTAATGGAATTGTTGCATAAGTAAAATTTTCTGGCTAAAGCATTTGCCTGAGCATAGATACATCTTTTCTGCCTGGCAATATCGTCATCATCAGTAAGATTATTGTTTATAATATGGCCAAGGTATTTACATTTCTCAGTGTAAGGTAGTGTATGGTTATTGATAACAACAGGATGAATATTTTTCTTGTCCCTAGGTTTGTTATCAGTAACCATACAGACAGATTTTTTGGCATTGTACGTTATATCAAACATATTGCCATACTTGGCACAACAATCGGTGAGTTTTCTCAACCCCGCAACACTAGGTGAAAAAACACAAAGGTCATCGGCATACATCATATGATTCATTATGGTTCCTGCATAAAGACAGCCAATTTGTAATTTATTCAAATTTACACTTAAGTCATCCATGTAAACGTTAAAAAGATGTGGAGAAAGGATTCCACCCTGCTTAACACCGTTTGAAACGGTAAAAAATTCTGAGAAGCTACAACACCATCTGACAGTGAATTTCTGGGTTCTGTACCAGTAATAAAGAATGCGAACAATAAAAGAAGGACATCCCCGGTCAATCAGTTTGGTGAATAGCTTACTATGATTGACTTTGTCAAAGGCCTTAGAGGCATCCAGCATGGTAACATACATAGATGAGCCATTTGCTATGTAGTGTCGAAAGACTTCTTTTAATAAAAATATGAGCATTTCAGTTGAGTGATGCTTTTTAAATCCAAATTGGTTTACACATGTAGATAAAAAAGTAGAAACCCTGGATAATATCAAGGATTCAAATAATTTACTAGCAATTGTGGCTAGAGCAATGGGTCGGTAGTTGCTGTTATCAGACAGGTCACCCGTCTTATTTTTTATTATGGGGGCTATGATTGTAATCATCATAGCATCCGGTAAAAAACCATGAATTAACATGCTACTATATAAAAGTGACATGAGAACATGAAGTTTTTCATTCGCATATTTAAAATGTTCGTTACTTACACTATCATAACCCGGGGCTTTGCCTACAGGCATTGCATGTATTATATCTTGAATTTCCTTAACATTAACAATCATTTGAACATTAAGCTGTACATTGCTACAGTATTCATTAATCTTCTTGATGTTGACTGGAGAGCCAGGTATAGAGTTAAGTAGGGATTGGTAATGATGAAGCCACATATTCTTTACATTTTCAACACCGGAAGCACCACCAACATTGCTAGGATTTGGCAACCTGGCGTTATTCATATGTTTTATGTCCTTCCAGAAGTTTTTGAAGTCATTATTACATAGTTTAGAAGCAAGTCTTTCAGCTTTCAGAATTTCAGCATTTTTTTCACATAGTCTTTTGTTGCGTCTAAAATGAGCGCGTCTAATTTTCATTATATCATACAAGGGACCATGACGCGGACTCCCAGCAGAACAATGATGAATCAGTTGAAGATTGCATCACTAGAGTGTGGACATGACAAAGGTTTCAATCAATGTTTTCCTGTGAATAAGTAGACTATATATCATTTAACATTATATGCTGGCTTATTACCAGCCATATCATGTCATGACATATGCCAAGAGCATTATATCAAAAGAATATGTATACTTAAGTTTCATCAAACCCCAACCCACCCACCGATCCACCCCTTCCTCCATGCAGGCGTGTAAGTCCAACAATACTTTTGACGAGTACAGTTACAGGGGGTGCACTTCGCAAAGGTGTCAATTAGTAATTACTTCACACGCCTTAATTTTAATTAAATGTTTTAGGTTCTATGTCGTTGCAGTCGGTTGTCATTCGATTTCAAACAATGACAGTTTGGTCTGTTGCTTTGTACGCGATGACATAAACAATACTATTGTTCTCATCGAACATGTACAGAATGGCATTGGGGAACCATGAAACTGTGCAAGGTTGGGGATCACTAAACTAGTGTGGAAGAAAGCAGAGAAAATTTACTGACAACATGTTTCAAATATATATAGTTTACTAGAAGCTTTACCCAGTATTGCACAGGGAAAAAGGCAGCCATAGGTATTATTCACTAATTTACATTATTCTATAGGCCAGTGGTTTTATCAATTTAAAGCTATGCACAGCAATGCTACTACAATGTAGCAAGTCTTTCACAAAGCAGTGTCTCTCTGACTAGACACAATGTTACAATAATGTAGCTAGTTTGTGTTTGTTATGCTGTGTATAGATTGTTTCTATCCATAAACACCTATATGGGGTACAAATCCTAAAAACGTATTCAAAATGTCTGTATACATCCAGTGGTAAATGTGTAGGCATAATTATTATCTTTATGATGACATAGAAGACAAAATAATTCCACAGTTGTAACTTTTGCTATAGCCTTTTTGAAATCCCCATCCCACCCCCATATCCACCAGAAGGGCCCCCTTGGTCACCTTGCAAACTTTCGTCTCGATTTGTATGTATATGTTTTTTTACTTGAAATAAAAGTATTCGTATAGCTATTTGTTGAAAGTTTCAAGTTGTCATAAAGAACTTTTACATCAGACATATTCATCATACCTCAGTCTCTGCAGTGCTGTCATCTTTGGCAAACTGTCAGCTAGGGCTTGGCCAGTTGTGGGGTTATCAAATCGGTTTCCGTCTAAGCTATGAAAATATATCAATATACAAATTAGTTATTAACATATTTACAAGTAGCAAGTTTTTAAAGACAATTGATTGTGTGTTGATTTCCTAACTGTTAGTGTGCATCTACAACATTATATTTATTTCAGGAAAAGCTGGACAGCCATTGCTGGGATAAAAAGCACGTCATAACTTTCCTTCAAAACACAACACATAATTTACTAAATCTATTTTCCGCAGTTCTGTGTTATTTTTTTTACATACATGTAGATATCAGTATATAAATGATGTAGTGTCATGCGGCCAGTTTAGGCCACTTTTCTGACTTTAATTACTGTTGCACAACTCCGAAATACATGCAACTTGAAGAAACTGATTGAGCACGTTCTTTAACATCAAGTTTCCTATTCGATTATCTAAAACAAATATTTTAATACCAGCATATGGCTGGTGGAGCAGACAACTAATGCAGCAGATGACGGTTAATGGACTTTACGTACATCAGGTGATTAGTGACCAATATATGACCTGGCGTTGATGGTAATACTAATACTGCAAGGTATAATTATAATATAATACAGTTCGTATGGTCAAGTTAGAGTCTGCAACGTATGACATATGTGAAATTACGGATTTGTTGTCCATACATCAGAGAAATGTGTTAGGAGTCTGTGTTTGGAAAATAGAGTAACATATATAACACTTTTTTCTGTGGGCTACTTCCTTGGCTAAGTAGCTGTCCCTCTCCACTCTGGGGGAAGGCACTGATGCTAGGAACCTACTTCCTCTGGGAGTTAATTCAAGAGGTGGGAGGTAGTTGGCAAGAATGTCTTCTTATGGCCATCAGTATTTGTGGGTGGAATTGCCACAGCAGCTGTGTGGTGAGATGTTGATGCCCTGGTGGCTCTTCACACTACAAGCTATTGAGTAGTGTTGGTGCATCTCTAAGGTATATCCGGTGGAACAAGGTGAGTGCACCAACTTGTCTTCTTAGTGCTAATGGTTGGATGGTATGCTTGCTGAGAGAAACCTTTGGAACAGCTATGACTTATACCATTAGTGTACACTTGGCTTCAAGTGCATTCGTAAAGTTACGATGTGTATGAATGGCTTGAATGGGTAAAAATGTACATCAAAGTGATTCACTCTAAATTAATTACAGTTGTTCCTACCTGAGCATTGTCAGCTGTGGCAGGTGATGCAGTGCGTTGGCCAATGCCTCTGTCCCTTCACTAGACAGCTTGCAACCATTCAAACTGTAACACATAAATAATGTCAGTATAATAACTTGATGAATCAGTTGAAGATTGCATCACTAGAGTGTGGACATGACCTGTAGACATATGGCTCTACTTAGATATAGCAAAATAAAGGTTTTAATCATTTAACATTATATGTTGGCTTATTACCAGGCATATCATGCCATGACATATGCCCAGCGTATTAATCCAGAAAGAATATGTATACTTATGTTTGTGTACTTGTACTGATGCGTACGTGCATGCATCTATACATCTATACAGTGTACCTACATGAACGAGTGCATGCATGTGTGTGATGCATGCATGTTCCCATCAAACAATACTTATGACAAGTATGATTAGAGGGAGTGAACTTCACAAAGGTGCCATATAATTTTTACTTTACACGCCTTAAATTTAATTCAACGTTGTGGACTATGTTCTATGTTCTATGTCGTTGCAGTCGGTTGTCCTTCAGCTTTAATTAATAAAAATTTTTTATGTTGTTTTGTACACGATGACGTAAACAATATATTCGTCGTCATGGAACATGCACAGTGAAGAATGGCAATGGGGAACTGCGAAACTGCACAAAGTTGGGAATCACTGAACTGGTCTATCTATGGCAATGGGCAAGTGCCAATGTAGCACACCGAACTACACTGATATTCTCTGATGATTCACCGTCAACCAGTACCTTGTTGTGTTCTGTTGGTCAACCAGTTCCTAATCCAGTTGGTAACATCACAACTTATCCAGTAATATTGGAGGCAGGCATGAAGCATTGTGTCTTACGTCACGAGAATCCAGCATATGGTACCCACCGACTGTGGAGTTCGACGGCTTGACTTCGTCATTGCACATGCCATTTCGTACATGATGGCCATGTCATGACACAAATAACTAGTCCCGTTTGTATCACGAGTGTTGAAAATGGTAAATATGCAACACTACGAAATGCCTTTGATCAACAACAATAATCCTATTTCAGAGATTGGTAAGACAATTTTTGTACTTAAGATAGTATTGGATTCGTTTTTAATAGGAAATAAGTTAAAATGATGCTAGGTTATACACAGACTGAATAGCAGTCTGTGAAAGCAGCCTGCGATACCTATTAAAATGATACCTTACGAAGCGCAATATTTTCGTCAGGAAAAAACACACAAGATATCTAGTGGTAGCGTCCAAGGTATGTTTCCTAGTTTCTAGAATGTTGATCACTGAATCAATGAAGGGACTTTGACTGACTTCGGGAACATGTTGGGTTGTTTATATGATGTGATAGTGCATCCGCAGGGCACTATCACATGCATGCAATGTTGGGTTGTTTATATGATGTGCAATAATTGGATGATTTCCTTGACCATATATTATACCAAAATGGTAGGTTTCTAATGCATTTCGTAGGGTATCTAAATCAGGGTGGGTTTCGTAGGGTATTGTATGTTACACGGAAATGACCTAGTTCCTGTATTAAACTTAACACTTAATTTAACACTGAAATGTCAACATTAATAGCTACTGGACTGTTTTCTGCATGCCTGCATGTTTTTTTCTCTTTACAATTTTTATTTGACCATGTTTCTCTACAAAATCCAACATAGTTAAACCTTTCCACCAATACATATAATTGTCAATTTCTTGAACTTTATCATCTTGTGCAGCATCGTGAATATCATGCCTAGATTAACACCAGTATTGATGTGTTTCGTATTTTAGAAGTAATTCTACAAATTCAAATGAAATTGATAAATTATGTAGGTATTTATGTAGGCATGTTTTATAGGCTGAGTTATCAATTCAAATGTTTTCTTCTTGATTGAATTATGGCTAGAACCATTTTGTATCAAGCACACACAATTTGTTTTCTGTTAGAAAGTAATAATTTACACTTATTTGCAGCAAAAATGTTTTCTGTTGTTTACTCCATTCGTAATTTAAACATATTTGTTTTGTATGATACTGATGAATTTTGTATCGTATTGTGTGTTATGTTAATTCTACCATAATCTCACTTTGTATTTCAAATCTCGCTACCATGCCAACAAAAAGGGTTCTGCCAGCAGCAGTCTGAATAAAGAATAACAAAGCCGTGAAGAGATAGTGACAAGTGCAGAAAGCCAAAGGGCCGGCGTTTAATGCTAGAGAAGTAGAAGGTAAGAAGACTGTCGATAAGATATTACCTGCCAATTTTCTTTCAAAGGTTCTTTTAGATTTTCTAATTTCAGTTGTAGCTAGGTTAAGTGCCTCTTTGTAATTTGCATAGTCTTCATCTTTTCTGGTACGCCTCTAAACCCTCCACATAGTTTGCTTAAACACTATTTTTCTAATAGCTTCTTTTGAAAAGTGTTTCTTTCTAGACCGTTTTCCTTGTTTTTTCAAGGGAACAAATTTATCGATGATACTCTCAATTTCATATTTTAGAATATTCCAACATTCAATTGCAGTCTTATTCATCAGCATGTTATTCCAATCTAGCTTTGCTAAGTATTTTCTCTTATCTTTATAGTTACCTTTGTGGAAGTTTCTCCTATACGTTTTTTTATTTTTACTTTCTGATTTTACGTTGATGTCAAAATGTATTTGATTGTGGTCACTGTTACCCAATGGTTCATGTATTTTTACATTGTCCACTAATTCTTTTTGTGATGATAAAACTATATCTAATACATTTTCTCCCCTGGTTGGTTCTAGCAGGTGCTGAGTAAGGAAGCTCTCCTGAATTAAAAATAGAAATTGTTGGTCATCACCCCCTGTACTCTCTAGAGATTTCCTTTGTATGTGTCCATGGTTAAAATCTCCCATTATGATACATTCCCCTTTACTAACTTCCTTTATAGCATTTTGTATTTTTGTGTTATCCTCTTCGTTTATGTTTGGATTTCGGTAAACTAATCCAATAGTTAATTTTTAATTTCCTGAAGCTATTTTGCACCAAACAGCTTCATCGTAATCTGCTTCGCTTTCTAATTTTAATTCATAAGCCTGAATAGATTCTTTAACATATAAAACAACTCCCCCTCCCCTTCTTCCTATTCGATCTCTCCTAAACATTACGTATCCTGTCAATCCTAATTCAGCATCTGTAATGTCTGTGTTGGCCCATGATTCGGTTATACCAATTAGGTGAGGGTCAATATCTTCTACCATAATGTTTAATTCGTTTTTCTTATTTACTATACTCCTAGCATTTAAACACACGCATCTATGACCTGCTTCAGACATGTTTTTTGAACGCACTGTCATTGGTTTGTCTGTACTAGTAGCCTCTTGTCCTGCTTGAGGCATCTCTAAGTAACCCCCCCCCTGTGCTTCTAGTTTAAATAGTGTTTACTACAAAAAATATTCGTTATGCTACCCATGCCACTTTCTACTGCTGCTGAGAGTCCATCCGCAAGCTATTTATGCTGAAGTCAAAACCTGAAGCGATCAGTGAATATCTCCACCAAATTAGAACCCCCCAAAAAATAAATAAATAATCCAGTCCAGTGAAACGAACTCACAATAATTACAGCAATAATAGATATATCTACCAAGATAGAATTACCCGTTGTTGCGCAATGCCAGTCCCAACCACTAGAGATGAAGCCAAACTCATCAGATCTCCTTGGAAAAAATTACATAGCACTGCTGACTGAGGTAAATATGATATTTTGTGATATCTTGATTTTTATCTCATTGTTGTAGTCATGTACATGGTATCATGGTTTTAATTATTTTCTAGTCACCCACTGTATAGCTGTTGTAAAGTGTTTAAATTAGTTATTGAATAAATAATTATAATTTGTAATATTATTGTTATTCAAATTTAATGCACATAGGCAAATGATAGTGTGAATCAACGTAGATTGATTGATATTTTTAATATCTTGATATCATCATATCAATGTTTACAAACTTTCATCTGGGGGTGGGGGAAGTGGGGGGCTGAGGCCAGATGAAAGTTATTTCATCTGTGGTAGGACATTGATGTTCTAATATGACCCCTTATATGTCAGATATTGTCATCATACCTCAGTTGTAGTGCTGTCATCTTTGAGATAGCGTCAACTAGGGCTCGACCAGCTGATGGGTCATCAAACTGGTTGCTGTCCAACCTGTTAAAGTATGCAATATAATATGTACAATTTATACATATTAAGTATTTTCAGCTTGAACATACAATCTATATATGCAAAATTCAATGAACTGGAAATATTTATCGAAGAACTCAATAAAATGAGTTTTAAATTTAATGTAATATGCTTACAAGAAATTTGGATATTAGTGACATATCGGAAATACAATTGCCTGGCTATAACTGTATCATTCAAGGGAAAAGTTGCAGCAAAAAGGATGGTTTAGTAATTTACAGATACAAGATTCAAATAAGAGGTACTGATTAATCTAAATGAGCATGAAAATTGATAGGAACAGATTATTAAAATAACCTGCAGTGGGCTACCCAAATAAGTCATCATAGGCAACATCTGCCGGCCTCACGGAATGCTACATGACCAAATTAGGCAATTTATAAATGAACTCACAGTGCTCATAACAAACATAGAAAACAAAAATGAAGTGATATTGGCTGGTGACTATAATTTAAATCTGCTAAAGATAAATGAAAACAAAGTATGTAGTGATTTTGTTATGCTAACAACACAAAGTTTCTATCTGCAAATTACCGTCAACAAGTTTTTGTCATACAACTGGTACACTTATTGACAACTCTCTTCCTTAAAACAAAAAAATCTATCAACAAAGACAAAAGTAGGTATATTATTAAAACACTATCTGATCATCAACCCTACTTTATACTATTTGACATGACAATTAATAAAGAGGCCACTCCCAGATTTATACAAATATGAACTATGACACGATACACGATATTTTAAAAGCTAAAGATAAATATATTCCCTGTAAATTAGTCAAATTAAACAACATAAACCTAAGAAGTCAAAATTTATAACACAGGGATTGCTTAAATCAATAAGATATAGAGATACATTATATTTAAAATTGAACAAGACAAGACCCATCAATATACTCCTGTTTTCAGTACATGTGGACGTTTACACACTTTTAGATATTATGTCTATATGATAAAGTAGTTTGTGACTCTGTCTGCCTGTCTGTTCCTTCATATCTCCCTCAGTTTCGCATGTATAGAGCTGACATTTTGTAGGCAGGCCCACGGTGGTGGTTTGTACATTTTGTAGGCAGGCCCATGGTGGTGGTTTGTACATTAATCCCCCACCTACATGTTTCTGACATTGTTACGTGGTCTACATCAAACATCCACCGAGCGCTTTGTGAAGCCAGCAACTGTACATGATTGTTGATGTCACTGCCATTGGAATTCCACTACTAAAACTTGACTGAGTAGTACAAGGAGTCATAAGTAGTACAAGTAGTCATAAGTAGTACAAGGAGTCATAAGTAGTACAAGGAGTCATAAGTAGTACAAGGAGTCATAAGCTCTTGCAGTGGCTGCCTTTTTGTCCCGTGCAATTCGGCTAGTAATGTATAAACCAGCCTGGTATACACAATGCACTTTCTAATGATATTTAAAACTTTCTACATTCCACAGATTTAGGTAATGTAACTACATGTTTTACTTTAAGCTATGCAAATTATAACAATTTGGATGAAATATGTGTTATATTAAAATTTATGTTCGTTGAAAAATACATCTTGTGTGCTTCTATTAAAGTGACACCAGAAGCATTGTTTTGGGCCTTTGCACCTTCAAGAGTGCTTAAGTGCCTAAAAACATTTTCTAAAAGTGCAAAATTCTGGTCTAATGTCAATTTTCGTGGAGGCTGACATAATCATCAGTGTTTACAATTTTAACCAATCAGTGGCGAGCAGCCCCTTATCTCCCAACTGTGATGCAGGCGGTGTGGATCGTATGTATTTTTAACGTGGTTGAGATGTGCAGTTACAATTTTATTTGCTTTTATATTGGATTTACATGCAGCAAAATCTCTTACAATGCCATACTGTGCAGCATTTGGATGTAAACATGATTCAGCGAGGAATAGAGTTGTCTTTTTTCGATTTCCTCTGGAAAAACAGATAGTAGTGAAGCAATGGATTCACAATTGCAGGCGGGCTGGTTGGAAGCCCACGCGATATGCTAGACTTCGTTCGGCCCATTTTGAAGAGTCGTGTTTTGAAGTTGATATATTTTCATCAACTAATGGGTCAAGATCCTTCAAAAGCCTGAAGCAGTACAGACAATCTTCCAACATGTACCTCAGTCGAAGGCTTCAACACAATATAAACACCCAATCAAGAGAACTGTCAAATCGGAACGCGAGGCGGTTAGTAAACAATGAATGAATGGACTACCTTGCCAAATAAGTTGATTTTAGACGCAAACAGCATGTCCAAACATATTGGCAAGTATGTGACTAAAATCGCCGCCTACAATTAGGTGTTTAAAGTTGGAATTGTGGGAAACCTAGTCAGCACCCTTGATGTAGGATTCTGGACAAATATGGTGCTGCCCAGGGAAAAAAGATTTTCGGTGTTCAATGAGGTATATTTAGATAACTACTTGCGTGATATTTTTGATTACAGTTGCAAATGGTTAGTTTTCAAGTACTCTTATAGGTGCCAAAGGCCCAAAAAATGCTTTTGGTTTCACTTTAAGATTCTAAAAAATGTAATAAGGCTGCTGACTTCCAATGCTATTTGTGCCATGAACATTATTATATAAATAACGTGTGTTACCGTAGGAAAGTAACAGTTGATTTGTGATAGACAACCTAACACAAGTGCAAATACTCTGACACAATATGATGCATGCGGAAAGTCAAAGTAATGTTATTTATAAAGTGGTAACACAAACTAACATCAACATCGTGATCAGTGTTGGTAACAGTGTTGGTGACAGGTCGGGTGTCATTGTTTGTTGCTGCATGAACGGTGTTGCCATTGACTAATTTAGACAGTTACTAGTCTCGTGCAGTGTTTGTTCAATCATCACAAAATGTTCACTATAAGCATGACTGGTTGGATCATAAGCCCACTGGACCCATCTTGCATCAGCTCCCGTGAAAACAGATGAACACTAACCATTTTATTTGAGACATACTGCTGCACCCATACACAACGATTTGGCATGATTGTAGAACTATTCACGATATTATTAAATCACGAAAAAAATAAAATAAATAATAATAATAAATCATAAAATGTCAACAAATGTATACAATAGTAGTCGTAAAAATCACTGCACATAGGAATAGGAAATACCCGCATCCAACATGTAAACATCAAGGCATGACGCATTGCGACTGTGAGGAATTCTGAAAAGCTGGTCGTTTTGTTGCGTGCAAATGTCTGACATGGCTTGGTGACATGCATAAGCAAGCAAGATATTTCATATCTGGCACATGTGTTGATTATAGATTTAATTTTATGTATGCGAACTTTCAAAGAGATCGATTAATTTATTTAGCATAGTCTTTAAGCCCCGGTTCTGCTGCAGCCGGTAAGTGAATTGAAGTATTACTTTATATTGAACCATAACCATACATGTTAAGTCTCTAAGAATCGCCGGGAGACTCCCGGAAATCTATCAAATCTCCCGGGTCTCCTGCATGGGAGAAAAAATTTCCCAGATTTCTAATGAAGCAAAAAATATTTCTGTGTAGCCTCAGTTAACAAAAGATCGTCAATCCCTCCTTTTACGCACGCCCACAATAAAAGCAAGGGTTATTTCAGTTAAGTTTTGTGCAGACTGGACAACGCAGGCTTGAGCCTTGGCTAAACAGTATTTTTGTGCCTTGTATGTTCGATTGTTTATAATATGCATTAAACAAACGATCCCGTTATCGCTCATTGATGTACAATCCATTAAATAATGCCCATCGGTTTCACAAATAAAAAAATTTCTCCATCACCTAGAGTCTCAAATGCCTTCATCACCCAGGACCAAACTTCGAAGAAAAGAAAATGCTTTAGTTCTAGCCCTGCCACTAATTATTATGTTAGCTGCATGTGTAATAAAACATGTAGGCTACTGCCAGTCAGGTAAGAGATTTTTGTTTTGTACGGTAAAATACTTCAAGAGTAGAACCACTTGTTTTATTCCTAGATCATATGAGTAGTACTTTATCATTACTAGTCCACAAGGACATATTCGACTACCACAATGTTTATATTAACATATCAGTGTACCATTTAATAGTACATGTGCAATATATTGGGAACTAAAGCTGATCTAGTGTAATTTTTATGCGTGGCAAGGATGTGAAATACTCCAATTTACATGCAATTCTCTGAGCCCCTCCGATTTTCGCATAAATGCATAATTGCATAACAAAACAATAACATAAATTGCAACACTCATCCCAATGATTCCACCGACAGATGCTGACATTACAAGCTCCGCCCCTTCCACCAAGGTTGTAAGTTTGAGTTGAGTTGTAAGAATACAGACATTCAATGACCAGTCAGCCGATATTAAAAGGAATAATTACAATATAGTCTCTGTGGTCAAATGACGCAATATACTGTATGACCTATGCGAAATTGCCGCATTTGTTGTCCCTAAATATGTCATAAGTCTGTGTGAAAATACATAACTGCTCAAACATACGTATTCCATAAGTGTACACGGTGCTTGATGTGCTTATGTACTGTTAAAATGTGTATGACTGGTTTAAGTGAGTACTCATAATTTCATATTCAGTTTTTCTTACCAGAGTGTTGTCAGTTGTGGCAGCTGACACAGTGAGTCGGCCAACGCTTCTGCCCTTTTGCCAGTCAGCTTGCAGCCATTCAAACTATAGTAACACATGTAAATAATGTCAGTATAACTTACTAATTCATTGAAGACTGCAACACCATAGAGTGGATTGGACCTGTAGACACACATCTCTACTTGGATACAACAAGTAAAGGTTTTAATCGATGTTTGTGTATGAATTAGTAGCTTATATATAATTTAATATTATTTGTTGGCTTATTACAAGCCATGTCGTGTCATGCCATGACAAATGCCCAGTGTATCATCACAAAAATAGGCATACCTATGTTTGTGTACTGCTGAGTGTGTGCGTGTGCGCGTGCGCGTGTATGTATGTGACTATGTGAACACATGGGCATGCATGTGTCCATCTATGCATGCATTTGATTATGTTCATGTGTGTCTACTTATGTTTGTGTACTGGTGGATACATTACATGGACATATGTGTGCGTGCATACTACAGAATACCTTCAATTGTAATTTTATTGTTTTTTACGGATGAAAACTAGGAAATAGGAAAAAATGTAAAATGTTCCCATAGTGCTTCAGTAGACTATAAGATATTAGGATTTAGTGGTGGTTAAAATGTGGTAATTGACCGTTGTTTCATGGAATGTTAAATTAATGCTTTGTTGGCAAATACTCCAGCTCCCAAGTAGATCACGAAGCCATTGGGTTATGAGTCCCACAATACCATTGAAGACATTGTTAAATTATATTGGCAATACATCTCTTAATGAAACGCAGCTTGATACTTTCGACTAACATATTCATTGCATGTACACTTTATAGCTATTTCCTGGAAATTACATGTTGTCATAAAGAAAATATAAGTTGTAAATTTTCAGCATACCTGAGTATTTTTAGTGCTGCCATCTTTGACAAACTGTCAGCAAGTTCTTGACCAGTTGATAGGTCATCAAATTGGTTGCTGTCTAACCTGTGAACATGTAAAATACATGTGTAAATTAGTTATTACGATATTTACACTATGCACGTTTTTGAAGAAAATTAATGAAGTGTTCACATAAAAATTGTTAGTGCACATCTACTGACATATAAAATACTAGCCGAGTTACCTGGCATTGCATGGGGAGAGAAAGGCAGAATTAGTCACTATGTTAACATCTAGAGTTTTGCTAATGTGTTACAGAGATTAGCAAACCAACACATTTTTTTTAACACTATGGCATGAAGAACCAGAAAACTAATGTTTCCATTTGCCTATAAGCATGCATGGCGGCATTTTGGATTTTCAAAATGGCAGCCGTTAAATACATGTATTTGCCAATATCTCGGCTTGTCTTGTGAAATTTGTTTTGTACTCAATTGAAAAAACACAGTTAATGATTTAGAATATTGATACATATCCAGTATATATCCATATTTTGATCGGCCCATAGATACAGCCGTGCATAAAAAACAACAGACAGACAGACACAGACATTTTGTTTTATAGTGATTGTGCCTATCTGGCTGCATGCAAATGGACTGCAGATAATTTGCAAAATTTTCATATGTTTTAGTTATTTCAACAACACCAAGTTTTATTGTATTTTTTTTATTGTATATGTGCGTGAAAACATCTGGAATACACAAAGCAGTTTCATCCTATACAAGTCATCGTGTGTGTTTTTACCGATTGAAAAAAATTCTTCTTGTGCACTGGGGATTCAGTCACCTAGCCAAATATTCCAGTTGGTCATTCAGGCACGGATAATGCGTCATGCCTGAATGCCAGTGTTTGGAAGACCACGATTGAACTCGGCATAGCTGCAAGGTTGCCAACGAGGTGCGACTGCCGAGGTGGCATTCTCAGAAAAACGACTAATTCCAACAGTGACCAGACATCGGCCACCGACTAACCTGCCACACATTCGTCGTGCAAGAACATTTCAGCACTCCTACAGTCAGAACTGCATAAACATTTCACTGCGAAACGATGTAAACAAACTTTACAATGCGCCACCTGCCAAACAAGCCAGGGTACACCTAGTGTTGATGAATGCTCAAAGTGTGAGAAATAAAACTTTACTCATCAATGAAAATGTTCGTGAGGATGCTATTGATCTGCTAGAAACACAGTTAATGATTTAGAATATTGATACATATACACTGCCTCTGTATGAAAGAAGATCCACTGCGAGCACAAATGACAACAGCACTCCATGATGACGGACCCTGGAAGAGACTGATACGGGGAGACTTGCATGTCTGAAACATCAACACGGACAATGTGCTGGCACTGGTTGCTGGAAGAAGATGGAGCGATTTGACGAGAGCGCATATGAGTAATTGAAATCACGCAGGATGATGATCTGCTAGCTATCATGGAAACCTGGCTGAAGCGAGATAGCGACTCTGCTCTGATTACTGAACTTACACCTGACGGCTACAGCTATATCAATGTGCCAAGGTGGTGGTGTTGGTCTCATGCATCGAGATTCGTACAGCACACGCGCGCACGCACGCACACACACACACGGTCATATTCTGGATCTTGTGATCAGTCATGCCGCTGACCAGCTGTTTTTAGTGAGAGTGAAGCTGATGCCTATCGCTGACCATCACTCTAATGATTGTGATGAGCAGACCATTGACGGTGTCCATGTGTGTCCCTGCATGTGATTTCCGCCAGCTTGAACTTGAACTTTTGCGGGAGGATATCGCCTACTAGTGCCAACAATTTCTGTAAAGACAGGCCGAAAATATGCACGACATTGTTAAGGTAGTTGGGGCGGCTAGCGTCACTTGATTTTTTCATTTTTTCTTCATAACATGCTAGGATATACTGAACTAAACATCGACACCACAAAAAATCACCCGGCACTTACGTCATATTTTGCCAATCCATCCTTTAAAAACAGTCCTTTTGGAAATCACCTTGAGTTCCCGGAAAAGTGACAATGTTTCCATAATAACGACCGGCTGCGTTACGATGTTTGAACCAGCTATATTCGTTTGCCGTGAAAGTGGACCACATCGTCTGGTTACTGTAATGCTAATACACATCAGTATTATATCTACCTAACTAAATTAGGTACTTAAACCAGCAAATATCAGCATTCAGTGTGCATTAACGTTGTTTATCGTGCCTTTGACAAGAACGGAAGACAAGAACCTGGTGACCCCGCAGGATAACGGGCCCATCAAATTGACTGTACGCACACCCTGCCACATGTTTGTTAGATGGCTGGCGTAACCTGATACCATTGACGACAACACGTTACAAGTACAGATTCAAGGGCTATTGTGGCGGCAAATTAAGGGGACATGGCAATATTACAAATGGCCATTATGTTTCGTCAACAATACATAAAACGCCATTGAAAAACCATAAATTTCAACACAAAAACAAGCATTTGTCAAGATTGAGTTTTCATTAACAACCAGGAATTGATGTTTCAAATATTGTTTGAGAAAAACTACAACAGCCACAACGTTGCAATTTTTCAGTCAGCTGGAAAACATCTACTTGCTAGACTTAGAACAAGATGCAAGCTCGGGGACGTGAGCATTGTGGTGGCTACTCCAGACCTGTGGAATGACCTGCCAGTGTCACTATGTGAACTGACTAAAAACACTCTATTTTAACCAACATTTCAACAGATAGAAAGACTTCTTGACTTGGCCTAAAGTCCTTTTAGTTCTGAACTGTTATCACCTGCATGTTTTAAAGACAAATTTACTAGCTATACTATTTAATTGTATTACAATTTAGTTATTTATTTTAACAAAATGTCATTATTTAATATTAATGTAATTTAATTATTTTATCTTACTTTTTATGTTAATGTTGTTTTATTTTAAACTGAAATTTAATCATTTTATTTTAACAAATTTGTTTAATGAAATGTTAATGTGATTTAATTATCTAATTTAAAGTTTAATTTAATTATGTAGTTTTTAATGTAGTGTCTTGAGTAGTTTTTAACTAGATTTGGCGCTATATGTGACCTATTTATTTATTTCACGGATATTTATTTACAATCATAGGCGTTGTAACAGGGGGTGGGCAGTTGCACCCAGGGATATATCAGGGGCAAATGAGCAATTTTTTTGGCTTCTCCAAATATTAGTGGTGTACATGTGACATTGTTGTCCAAAATTCACCTTAGTTTCCTGCTCAACATGACTTCAACTCACAATTTTGATGCCCCACCCCTACACAAAATCCGCTTTGGTTACCACCCTGCTAGTCAATTTATTTACTGTGCCTATGCCAACAACACAACCAATTTAATTATTTTGCATTTCTAACTGCTAGTGTCACTCTAGTTTATAAACTGGATAGAAATGTAATTAACTTGAAAATTCTATGAATGTGACAAGGCTGCTTTTACAGTAGCCAATTATTATTGGTGGCCAATTCGTGCATGTGTACAGTATGCATTTTGTTTGGTTAAATTACATTATAAACATGTTTTGATAGTCTACTGTCTGCAACACATTTGTACATACGTATCAATCAGTCAGATCTTGTTCGGGCTGATTGTACACATTTGTAAATTTATCATACTTTGACCTGCAATAATTAACACTATTGATATACATCTGTTACACCGTAAAAATGGGTACTAGACAAGTTCGAGTTAACTTCCTTAACCATACCATAATATGCATACAGTAATAACTAATATTTACATGTCACACATCAGTTGGGGAACTCCGGAGCATACTCACCAATGCAAGTATTCTCGCACTAACTGCAACAGCTACTCCAGCCAAGAGAATCGACACCCAGAAAGTACTTTGGCATGTCTGGATCAGGTAAATATATTTTATATGTATGGATTTATGAAACAGTGAACTGTGATTGTTTACACTTAGCTGACAATGTCATGTGAACAACTTATGAACTTTGCTGCAATGAGCCTATAATGTCAAGTGAACATCGACATGGATTGGATTTATGAAACAGTGAACATTGCTGCATTGTACTATATGGTCTTCCTTATAGTTCCTTTTATGACGGGCTGATGCCAACTAGTTCTTGTACTGCTGCTTTACTTTGGGTGTTGTTTTTTTCCATATCTTCATATCAGCCTACTGTGAACAATATATAAACATTACTTCATGTTGAAGTGCAGGACATTATTTCATGAAACAGTGAAATACGAATATTGATGTACTGAGCTTGCACTGTACTGTGAACCTGTTTTGACAAAGTGAACTATAAATATTGTTGCATTATGCATGCAGGAAATTACAAAGCTCTCACAATGTATAATAAATTGTGTTTTTTCAAACAATTATTTCACCATGCAAGAATATATTGGTGTTCTCTATAATTATACAGTAAACACTACAGATTCTATGAATATGATGGCTCCACGTGTCACTTAAAACTGCATCCTCAACTGAATCCGGTTCGTTGATGTCCTAATATGTAGTGTGTCAATAGTAGTATCCGCAGTCGGTTTAATTAAAAAATGGGTACCTGTATTTTTTTAAATCATCGAAAGAATCGTTAGATCTGGTATGGCTCAAATTAGTGGATATCCAAAATGGTAAACACTGTGCGAGTCAATGCCAGTCATGGGTGTGACTTCCATTCTCTTGCCGGTCACATGCAAAGTTAAAAAATTTCACCAAGGGTCAAAATCAGCATTTCGATTTTCATTTCACTTAATGCTTGAACAAGCATTAAGTAATTTAATAGTTTGTCTGATGATTTCACAAAAACTACATACAAAACTTGCACAAACGAGCTAGTATGTTGTAGTGGATACTAGGTAGATTTGAATTTTCACAAAATGAATTTGAAATGAGAAGAGCAAAACAAGTTTATTGAGGAGACACCTTTAATCATACATAATTCAGTCATCAAAAGATCACATTGTAGTAAAGTCAATTGTGTACACTATTTCTCCAGCACATTAACAACCACTGTCATGCGTAATTACTTATGGCCGAAATATTTAATTTATCAATGAAAATAGGTAAATGGAGGTCAAATAATTAGGTCACTATAAGGTCAATATTATGGTTAACAATTACAGCCTCTACTAACTTGATAGCACCACAATCCATACTTCATTAAAAATAAATAGGCCATTAACACATGTAATTAGGTCATTAATGGGTATTAAGGTCAATGTGTATATACATTCTACCTTACATTCCTCCCTCAACTTACTGATCTTGTGTCATATATAATTACTTAATTAGGGCATATTTAGCATAAATAGGTCAACAGTCATTATAGGTCAAGTAGGTCATTGCAAAGTCATGTCGAGTTCACACATTATTAGGTCAACATCTTAAGGTCTTAAAACTTTTTATTCCACCTTAATATCTTCATTAGTACACATTATGCCGTTTGCCCTTACATTCAGATCACTTACCCCAGAGGCAGAGGCCCATCCAAAATAAGTCTCCTATTTCCCAAGCAAATTTGCTTTCGCACCGATTTCTTGTTTTTTGTCTGAGCATTCCTTGTTCATGTCGTATTTGTTATGCTTTATGTGTCAGCAAGTACTATA
Source organism: Lamellibrachia columna (assembly GCA_963662155.1). Taxonomy (NCBI): domain Eukaryota; kingdom Metazoa; phylum Annelida; class Polychaeta; order Sabellida; family Siboglinidae; genus Lamellibrachia; species Lamellibrachia columna. The sequence continues at coordinate 5,766,325 of OY759265.1, read as the reverse complement.
AACTATATATGAAATTTTTTTTTTAAATGAAAGCTAATTAAATTGTCTTGATTGAACGGTGTGAATTTTTTTTAATGTAGGTCCATTTTAACTTTACCATAAACTTTTTTAAAGTTTGAGATGATTAAACAAATTTAATTTATAACTTCAGTTGACTTCATATGCCATAACGACAATAATTAATTATTTTTTAACCGCAAGTATCAGTGAACGAAACCTTCAGAATGAAGTTCTGATTCAAATGGTAAGAAAAGTATTAAACAATTATTATCCATTGCAAAGTTATGGCATATTTTATCAAATAAGGTAATGACCAAAAATCACTTGAAAACAGTTATTCTTGGACCGCCATCCATACCACATTCGATAGCGTCTATGTGCAAAATTTAAAAAAACCCATACTCTGTTGGAAACCCTCAAAATCACAGTCGGTTTCTGAGTCCTCTACTAGCCAAAGTTGCATCCAGTTGTCTAGACAAAGTCAATCGCCCATACAATTTTTTCTATCTGGCTGTTGCTGTTGTATAGATGAAGGACCCGCTCGCCAGAAACGTACGCATTTTCATGAAACGTGAAACCTTACAAAATGCCATAAACAGAGCAATAAACACGTATTTCATGTCTGTATGCATTCTTATATGTATCTCACTAAAGTTACCTGACAATAACCATGTAAAAGCGTGAAATTATTCCCTTTTTGTCAGAACGCATGAGCTTGTCAAAATTTGTATATAACCAGATGTTGTGTGAGCAAGATTACCAAACGGGATTCTCGTAGATCAATATAGTCACGCTAAGAATTGCCGTCTGCTGGCTATATAGTTACATCATTAATCATCCCCCTATAAACTACTAACTTACTAACGGGTGTTTTATATACAGTCGTTATAACGCGGTGGTCGGGGTACACAACTTTGGACCGCGCTGTACGCGAGGCACGTTAGGTGTTCCCATATCTGCCACCTAAACAACAGCGATCGCCGTCCGCTGCACCAAGTCCATGAATGCTGTCGATGCCCTGTGTGCTTGCAGCACTGTCCTATACTTATTATACTAGCATCAACGTGTATTATTTTTAAATGTCACACCCTGTTGATTCTTGAACTGAATAACACACATGTACGTATACTGTTATGGAATAGATCTACTACGATGATGTACTGGACCAATAGGATTACGAATCGAAAATAATAACCTGGATCTGAGCAGCCGAAAACGTGTATGATTTGACAAACGTAGTATGTAAGCTGATAAAACACAGAAAACGATAATAGGTAGAATTAATAATTGCTTCACTTCGTCTTTCAACCGATCACGACTGGAGCATACATTTATTATGCACCACTTAACATCGATTCATCGTTTCATATACGGATGAAGAATTCGTATTTTCGCGCACTGGTGGAGCCTTCGGTTAGGAATTTGGCATGTTGGTTTCACGTCGCGAACACGATTAAATTTACGATGTACTGGAAGCATGTCATTTCACCCAAGTGTTATGTTGGTATTGCATACTAAATGCATTTAAAACTGTTGATCTGATTCTTACGCGAGGCTTATTTGTGAATCTCGATTGCAATTTACAAACTGTCGAAGCGAACCCAGCGACAGCGATTGATGTCGACGACAGCGCAAAACAAACAATATGTTGATACTAGTTCATTGACATTGTTCGCCTAATGTTTCTTGAGAAAACATTAGGCGGTAGAAAATCGGGGTCCACGACCGACCGCGTTATATCCGAATCCGCGTAATAACGAGGCGCGACTGTATGTCTGTGTTGCTGGCCCACTCTGGCCTCATTCTACACGAAAGCGCGTTTGACCATGTGACAGAAAGGTAACATCATGTGCACAGTATGGCGGCTATTTATGAAACCTTTTCTATGTGACTGATAAATGTACTCATGAATAATTATTTGGAGCACATTTCTTCTGTTTATTGATGCCGAAGTGTCGGTTGTAGGTCACGGAATACACATGTGAAACGGTTAGTGCGTATTGGTTTTAAAACTTAAGTTATTAGTTCCGTAGCCATTTGGCTACGTAAAGCCCAAATCCGCGCATAGTAAAATCATGGCCAAGATCTCCGCCCCTAGCTCAAGAGTGGGGCGGACGACTCTGGCTCTGCCTACCAGTTGTCATGAACTTGTGCCGATCGACTGGTTCAAAAACCGCTTGATTTAAAATAACATCTGAATCATCTGAGAATGCATCAACATTATTGCCATCACGCACAGCGTGAATAGCGTTAGCCATTTTGCGATGACAACGAAAATCTACACTTTATTTAGTAATTTGCTACGCTCGAAATTACCGTCGAAGATTTAAACAAAACAGTGTATGACAACCGGTCCTGGGCCAGTACACATACACATATTTTGTGACATCATAGGAATATGTGTACGTGTAGGGGAAGATAGGGGAAGACCACAGTAAAGAATTGCATTGGTGGTCATGTTAACATTTTGTCTGATTATAAGAAAACATGGCCACCACGTTTTGTTAAAATCACATACCTCCAGTTGTTTTAAAACGCCCCAATGTGCGATGACCGTAAATTTAAAAAAAATAGACATGTATTCATGTACCCACATGGCCTATAGCAGAAACATTCCCATAAATTCCTCTGCCTGTTAAAGTCTCAAAAATGCACTATTTCACAGCCAATAGCTTCTACAAACAAACGTGTGAATATGCCTGCTCAATTGCACTTATGTCACATAATATGAATTGTTTAAATTCATATATCGCAATTTAATACACCCTACAAACAATAAAACAGGAAGGTCAACTGTGGTCTTACCCCGATAATTAGATAGGCCTACGCTGTAACTACACAAAAAGACAGAAAGGGTAACTACGTAAAAAGTTGTAGTTGGGATAGAGAGACACATAATCAGGTCAACTGTCAAGTTATAACAAATTAGGTCATTGATGGGTGCTAAGGTCAATATGTAATAGGCGCAAGACTGTCAAAAGTTGGCCAAATATTTGCTACACTCAGAAACATCTGGAAATCTGGGAAAATTTGTCAGAAAACGAAAATATGCCTTTTTAAGAGCAATGCTCTTAGTATGCTCCTTTATGGATCAGAATCCTTGAAAATGACAAAGACTATCAACCACCGGCTTGAAGTCTTTCAGAACAGATGCCTTTGCAAAATATTCTGGCCTAACACCATCTCAAATGTAGAACTCTACAGAAGAACATCAACCCAGCCCATCACATTGGAGATAAAAATGACGCAGATGGCAGTGGATTAATTGGCCATGTCTTGAGAATGCCGCAGACAGCAATAGTCCGAACTGCTCTCAGATGGACACCAGATGGAAAACGGGCGAGAGGAAGACTGAAAGAAACCTGGAGAAGAACGGTGGAGCGAGAAATGAAAGAATATAACCTGACCTGGAGATAGACTGCAGTGGCGTGCTCTGGTGTTGGCCTTATGTGCACTTTTGCACAAAGAGTATTAAGTAACTAAGGTCAATATGTACATACATGCTCCCTTACACTCCTCCCTCAAATTACTGATTTCACATGTCATACATAATTACTTAATTAGGCCATTTTTAGCATAAATAGGTCAACGGTCATTGTAGTCCAAGTAGGTCACTGCAAGGTCATGTCAAGTTCACACATTATCAGGTCACCATTTTAGGGTCTTAAAACTTTTTATTCCACCTCAATATCTTCATTAGTACACATTATGCCAGTTGCCCTTACATTCACTGGCAGTGAAGCCCACAGAGACCCCCTTTTATGAAACTAAAAAGTGGAATAAATAAATATAATGATGACAATGACAAAACACTAAACCTCCCATGGCAGCAGACAGTGAACTGAAACCAAATTCCAACAGCATGCCATGTATGTACATGAAAACCTGTTATAGCAAGAAACAGTGACATAACCACTGTATCACAGCTACATGAAAACCTGCCATGGCATGAAACAGCAGTGATCATAATGAGCGCAGAGTGCCAAAACACAAAAGTGAAAGTCTGGCATAGTAGAAAAGTGTGTGTATAGCAAGAACATTGTACCACAACACTGAAAATCTGCCATTGTAGAAACATGTGGAAATATACACAACAGCGTGCCAAGACACTGTAGTAGACAAAGGAGAGCAACTAAAATGATTCCAGAACTGAGAGACCTTAGTTATGAAGAACGCCTGAAAGAATGTGGTTTAACAACTCTAGAGACTAGGAGGTTAAGAGGAGATCAGATTGAAGTTTTTAAGATATTGAATGGGCATGAAAATATTGATAGAAATATGTTTTTCTCACTCAAGAAGGATAGCAGAACTAGAGGACATGAGGTAAAATTAGTAAAGGATCAATGTAGATTGGACATCAGGAAGCACTCGTTCTCACAGAGGACAATAAATGAATGGAACAAACTGTCTACAGATTGTGTAACTTCTAGCAGCGTGAATATGTTTAAAAACAAGGTTGACACATATATCAGGAGGGCGGGTTATAAGTAGGTGAACATTGTTGGACTCTCGATAAGCCAATGGCTTCCTTGCCCACTTGCCATCATGGGCCTTTGGCTTGGATGGCAAATATTGTTAAATCTAGATGGAGAAGTTTCAAATTGGAAATCGGTTTTGAGTGGGATGAGCATTAGGACCTTTATTATTCTTAATATATAGAAATGACTTGGACGATGATATAACAAGTAACGTACTGAAATTTGCGGATGACACAAAACTGTTTAAAAAGGTTAATACTGATGGTGATAAACAACATTTACAAAACGATCTAGACAGATTAGTGAAATGGTTTGAGAAATGGCAGATGTTGTTCAATTTTGGGTAATGTAAATGCCTACATACAGGACATGGGAACTTGGATGTAAACTATAAAATGGGAGATACTGTTCTGGGTACTACTGTAAAAGAAAAGGACTTAGGAGTTACAATAAGCGCTGATATGAAAGTTTCAGAGCAGTGTGGTATTGCAGCTTCAAAGGGTAATCAAATTCTTGGATTGATTAGAAGAAACATAACATACAAGGGAAAAATGTTAATTATACCTCTGTATAAAGCAATAGTTAGACCTCATTTAGAATACTGTATAGAAGCATGGAGACCATATCGTAAGAAGGATATAGATACGCTTGAACGCATACAAAGGAGAGCAACTAAAATGATTCCAGAACTGAGAGACTTTAGTTATGAAGAACGCCTGAAGGAATGTGGTTTAACAACTCTAGAGACAAGGAGGTTAAGAGGAGATCAGATTGAAGTTTTTAAGATATTGAATGGGTATGAAAATATTGATAGAAATATGTTTTTCTCAAGAAGGATAGCAGAACTAGAGGACATGATGTAAAATTAGTAAAGGATCAATGTAGATTGGACATCAGGAAGCACTCATTCTCACAGAGGACAATAAATGAATGGAACAAACTGTCTACAGATTGTGTAACTGCTAGCAGCGTGAATATGTTTAAAAACAAGGTCTCAGGAGGGCAGGTTATAAGTAGATGAACATTGTTGGACTCTCGATAAGCCAATGGCTTCCTTGTCCACTTGCCATCTGGGCCTTTGGCTTGGATGGTAAATCTTGTTAAAGACACAACATGAATGCCACAACTGAATATAGTGGTCTTTACAACAACAGAATACAACACACTGAAATACTGCCATAGCAGAAGAGTGTGGACAGACCCATCAGTATGCCCAACCATTGCAAGTCTAGCATAGCAGGAAAGTGTGGCCATATAACAAAAGCATGCTAAAATGATAATAATATCATACAAAATGTATATCACGACAAATTCACTGAGTGCTCTATCAGACCATGACTTTACATCATGTAATTATTCAAAGTAATGTTATAATTGAAAAATAAAACAATAAAGGTGAGACAGTAAAATGTTCTGTGTGGAACATATAATGGCACAGACTAGACACAGCTAAAAAGGCATTTTCAACATTCAAAGACTAGACACAGCTAAAAAGGCATTTTCAACATTCAAAGCAGTCCTGCATATTCTTGCTTGTACAAAATGCCTTTAAAAAGAGATCACTTGAAAGGCGTTGTTATCAATGTTTCTGAGACTGGCTGACAGACAGCAAGTCTGCCACCGCATAAAATAATGGCCCACAATAGTGCCAGAGGAAGTGGGTTGACCACCTTGCCATGGAAGCAGAGGAAGCAGCACGTAATGGAACAATGAAAGAAGTGTATGATATTACAAAAACCCTCAGTAATGACAAACGTAAGACAACAAATGCAGTGAAAGACAAATGTGGAAATTTAATAATGGAAGGATTGGCCAGAAGGAAGCGATGGAAAGAACACTTTGAGGAAATCCTTAATACCTATAATAACCTATACCTGATGACCCTGTAACAGATGTGGAGAGAGATCCGATCATAAATGAAATCAGAACTGACCCAATAACAAAGGCAGAAATTAGAACAGCGCTAAGGAAGATGAAAAAGGGGAAAGCAGGGGGCAAGGACAAAATTACAGCAGAATTATTAAAAGCAGATATGAATACAACAGAGAAATGGCTTGTCAAATTATTCAGAAAATTTTGGGAACAAGAGAAAGTGCCAAAAACGTGAAAGCAGGGACTGATCGTTAAAATACCGAAGAAAGGTGACCTTACAGAGTGCGGGAATTGGAGAGGAATTACTTTGACATCTGTTCCTAGTAAAGTATTTGGAAGAGTGCTCATTGACAGAATAAAAGATGGAGTTAACAGCAAGTTGAGAGACGAACAAGCAGGTTTCAGAAGTGGTAGAGGCACAGTAGAACAGATATTTATTTGACGAAATATTATAGAACAGGTAGTGGAATGGCAGGCAACTCTATACATCACGTTTGTGGACTTTGAAAAAGCATTTGACTCAGTGCACCGAGAGAGTCTATGGAAAATTATGGAGAGCTATGGAATTCCATGTAAGATAATCCACATGGTACAGATGTTATACGAAGATAGTGAATGTGCAGTGTTAGACGAAGGCGAGGAATCTGAGTGGTTCAAGGTCAAAACTGGAGTTAAACAAGGAGATGTAATGTCTGGATTTAACTTCTTGATAGTAGTGGACTGGATAATGAGAAACACAACAGCAGGAAACAAAACAGGGATAAGATGGAAATTCACGTCAAAACTAGAGGACCTGGACTTTGCCGACGACATAGCACTCATGTCATCATGCTACACACACATGCAAACAAAGACAAGACAACTGAATCAATTTGCAGCAAGGACAGGACTAAGAATAAATAAATAGAAAACTCAAATATTGAGGATAAACAGCAAGTGCGAAAACAGAATACTAATCGATGATCAAGAACTAAAGGAAGTGGACAAGTATAACTACCTTGGTGCGAACATTAGTAAGCAAGGGGGAGGCGGCGATGAAACTGTTAACAGAATTCGTAAAGCTAGGGTATCCTTCATGAAACTAAAGCAGATATGGAGTTCAAATATATACACATTGAGATCTAAATTGAGGCTTTTTAACACTTGTTAAACCAGTATTGTTGTATGGAAGTGAAACATGGAAAATTAACGAAGGAGACAACAGAAAGTTAGATACATTTTTTTCAAGTGCTTAAGACGAATCCTACAAATTCGATGGCCATACGTTGTATCAAATCAAGATATTCTGGCAAAAACAAAATTGAAGACAATCAGCACTGAGGTCAAGTTAAGAAGATGGAAGTGGGTAGGACATATCCTATGAATGGACAAGAACAGCAAATGTGAGACTGCATTGACATGGACGCCTGAAGGTAGAAGAAAAGTTGGTCGACCAAAGACAACGTAACGATCAACTATTGAAAATGAAAGACGCATACTGGGGTGGAACAGCTGGAACGAAGCCAGACGTGTAGCAGCTGACAGAGCGAGCTGGAGGAGATGCACTTTGGCCTTATGGGCCACTGGGCCCGAAGAGGATAAGTGACGCGACAATAGTGCCAACATCAATAAATCGACCAGAAAATTAAGGCAATAAACACCACTTTGTGCCATACACAGAGTCAACTTTGCCACCTACCCACATCACTATAACTTGAAATCTTGCTGGATATCAAGTCAGAGACCCCACTAGTAGGACACCTTGGTGACTGGAGGTGTAAATATCCAATACATTCAAACCCTTCGGGACAAACCAAGGCACAGCTGGCCCTGTGACACATGTTTCATATCATAGAATACTGTACAGAACACAGAGGTAGGATAGTCACACATTACTGTAAAAAATGATATGTACAAATAGAGTTTTTTATTATTAATTTTAAAATACTATTCTACGTATTTATATCCACACCCGTGAACGGGGCATTAGCCCCGGATTTTATGGTGTCTAAATTTATTATTACATAAAAACATTCCAAAACATTAAGTGTGTCTGAACAAGCTGCAGCAATATTTTGCAGTGATGTTTTGTGAAATTTGTTTTGTACTCGATTGATAAAACACAGTTAATGATTTAGAATATTGACACACACACACACACACACACACACACACACACACACACACACACACACACACACACACACACACACACACACACACACACACACACACACACACACACACACACACACACACACACACACACACACACACACACACACACACACACACACACACACACACACACACACACACACACACACACACACACACACACACACACACACACACACACACACACACACACACACACACACACACACACACACACACACACACACACACACACACACACACACACACACACACACACACACACACACACACACACACACACACACACACACACACACACACACACACACACACACACACACACACACACACACACACACACACACACACACACACACACACACACACACACACACACACACACACACACACACACACACACACACACACACACACACACACACACACACACACACACACACACACACACACACACACACACACACACACACACACACACACACACACACACACACACACACACACACACACACACACACACACACACACACACACACACACACACACACACACACACACACACACACACACACACACACACACACACACACACACACACACACACACACACACACACACACACACACACACACACACACACACACACACACACACACACACACACACACACACACACACACACACACACACACACACACACACACACACACACACACACACACACACACACACACACACACACACACACACACACACACACACACACACACACACACACACACACACACACACACACACACACACACACACACACACACACACACACACACACACACACACACACACACACACACACACACACACACACACACACACACACACACACACACACACACACACACACACACACACACACACACACACACACACACACACTGCTGTTTCAGGCCATGGCAGGTTTTCATGTAGCCATGATACAGTGGTTATGTCACTCTTTCTTGTTATAACAAGACTGGATATATATATATATCCAGTATATATCCATATTTTGATCGTCCCATAGATGCGGCCGTGCATAAGACACAACAGACAGACACACAAACAAACACACAGACATTTTGTTTTATAGATTAGATGTTGTAAATATAAGGTGAACGCATATACAAAACTTGCATTTCCATTAATACATATCACTTCTAAACTGACTGTGTGATGTTTGCATGTCAATAATGGTAACACTCCAACATTCTGCTGTTCACAAATGTTAATGATGATGTACACAAACTGAGGAAGCAGATCCACTCACCAGTGATTTTGCCATCACAAAAGTAACATAAAAAAGATGAAGATAATATCTATGAAGATAATATCTATATTTGAATTAAGCAATTGTGTATCAAACAGTATTCATATACAAACACTATTTCAAATTGCATCACGTGGCTGGTGCAGCAGATGACATATGCTGCAGATGCCAGGTAATGAACCATATGTACATCATGATCACTTATGTACAGTTAAAACGTGTATGAATGGGTAGATTGAATACACATGTACATCAATGTGCATGAAAGTGAGACGCCCTATTTAGTTATTCCTACCTGAGTTCGCTCAGCTGTGGTAGGTGACGCAGTTCGATGGCCAAAGTTTTTGTCACTGAGCCAGACAGCTTGCAGCCATTCAAACTGTTACACATACAAATAATATCATTATAACTTAATAAATCCATAGAAAATGGCAACACTTCAGTGTGGTCTGGACCTATAGACACATGGCGTTACTTAGATCATGCAAGTAAAGATTTTAATCAATGTGTAGCAGTGAATTGGTAACTTATATGTATACATGAAACGTAAGTCATAGTTCTGGGCCTGTGCAATCATAATAATTCATAGAATTTAAAATAACCATTTGCAACTACAACCAAGAATATCGCCACAGTGATTTACTAGGAAAACCTTGTTGAACACACAATATCTTTATTTCACGAGCTGTGCCATTCTGGTAGATATACCTACGTCACCAGATCCAACTCCATGGCCTAACCTGGCATTATCGCTTACCAAATTAAAACCTATTTCTAAACATTGAATCCTATAGAGAGAGAGAGAGAGAACATATACAATTTTAATTGTTATTTCGATATGGTTGTTATGTAGTAAGTAGAGTTTGCAACTACCTACAAAATGAATTGATATCAAACATATATCAAGTAGCATAACGTAAATCGTATGATTTTGGTGAAAGGAGATTGGATCACAGACTAATTGTGCCACATTGCAAGTGATTTCTTAATACTGCATAACCTTACACATGTAAAAAACACACATGGTAATTGAATAAAAAAAAATTTTGAACAGCACATATATTCATATGGTTGTCATACACATATGAAAAAAGCACAAACGGCTGGCGACAGCAGTTTGTCGGAAGTGTCTCGTTCTTTCTGGCCTTGCCCATATAGCTATATGTTGTAAGTTCCATTTTGTCATAAACAACTTATATATCAGATATTGTCATCATACCACAATGCCTGTAGTGCTGTCATCTTTGAGATAGCATCAACTAGGGCTTGACCAGTTGATGGGTCACCAAATCTGTTGCCGTCTAACCTGTGAAAATATATAACTTTGTTAATTAGTTATTAACATATTTACAAGAGGCAATTTTTTGAAGAACACTAAGTGTTGATTTCTAAAGTATTAGTGCACATCTACTAACATTAAATTTTTTCTCAAACAATATTAAAATGTTGTAAACACAGGGTGAAGGCATTTACAACACATTTCCATTAATATAATGTCATTCATACACCGACTGTATAATATTTGGATACTGATAAAATATACCATTATAAATTATGTTATTAAAAAATGCGTATACTGATACATGCAAATTAATTAATAAAAAAAGCAGATCCATTTCACCACTCATTTTATGATCACACAAAGTAACAGTGGGAGAACATAATATTGATGTTGGAATTACATGGCAGCTAAAGGTTAATATTATTGGAGTGGGGCATAAGCAAGAATATAGTTAATTGGATTTTCATTACTGGACTTGGGTAAAATATTTCTAAATGTGTTAAGGAGAAACACCCCAGGTTGATAGGATTTTTTTATTTGCTTAGTGTCATTTTGTATGCCCAAACTGGAGAGTGGATCTTATTGAGTAAAAAATACATAGAACTTTTTTCTGCAAGACCCTCCCCCTGTTTCCATTGTAACTGACAACATGGCTGCCATTGTGAACAAATATTGGCAAATTGAGAATCAACACCATTCCTTATTGGATAAAGATATCATTATAATTCTTGCAGAACTATCTTCAAGTAATTAATCCTATTTTTTTCAAATTTCGACGGTAGTCTTCTCAAAACCATGTTTTTCACATATGGAAGAAGGATATTACTGGAAGTAATTATGCTGGAAGAGAAGATTGTATCCACAGACAAGGTGTGGTACTGTTGTATATAATATAACCACTTATGGCTACTATCTCCGTTCTCTTATGAGCAAGACCAAACAGTGAGTCCAATTTGCACACCGGTTTATTACAACGAATATATCAACTCAACATCTGGTGAAATATATGGCTTATAAAATAGACACAGCTACATAAAATTTAGCTAAACTTAAAGATATAAAAGAGACTGCTACTTGCACCTGTGCTACCCAAGCGTCTACCCTGAGAGCCTTCTACACAACCACTGACCCAACACCCACCTGGAAGAAGACCTCAATCCTCCTGTGTCAACTCTTTTTATGCACAGTCCCCCCTTACATCATGTCATTATCCTGGCCCTGGGTAATTAAATACTGTTTGGTGCCCTCTGGTGCACAAAATACACACACATATATATATATATATAATATATATATATATATATATATATATATATATATATATATATATATATATATATACTGTAGTGTACATGTGTATGCATAATGCTTGGAAAGAAATAAGCGGTGTGGCATTCCTGGCCAGTGTGGGGACAACGTCTGTCTGTGTGTCGAGTGCTAAAAACAAATATCTAACTTGTTTGTACATCATCTTCGAAATACCAAAATGAGTATATATAACATATAAAACACAGTTAATGATTTAGAATATCAATATATATATATATATATATGTTTTATCAATCGAGTACAAAACAAATTTCACAAAACATCACTGCAAAATATTGCTGCAGCTTGTTCAGACACACTTAATGTTTTGGAATGATTTTATGTAATAATAAATTTAGACACCATCAAATCCGGGACTAATGCCCCATTCACAGGTGTGGATATAAATACGTAGAATAGTATTTTTAAATTAATAATAAATAATAAAAACTCTATTTGTACATATAATTTTTTACAGTAATGTGTGACTATCCTACCTCTGTGTTCTGTACAGTATTCTATGATATGAAACATGTGTCACAGGGCCAGCTGTGCCTTGGTTTGTCCCGAAGGGTTTGAATGTATTGGATATTTACACCTCCAGTCACCAAGGTGTCCTACTAGTGGGGTCTCTGACTTGATATCCAGCAAGATTTCAAGTTGTAGTGATGTGGGACAGGTGGCAAAGTTGACTTCTCTGTGTATGGATATATATATATAATTATATATTATATATATATATATATATATATATATATATATATATATATATATATATATATATATATATATATATATATATATATATATATATATTATATATATATATATATTATATATATATATATATCCTATACTTGCCAATACATTGTTAAAGGAAAGCAAAGGTGAATGACACAATGGCACATGATAGTGCCACTTGGTGTTATATTAATGAGGAGTTGCTTTTGGTATGGTGATATATATATATATATATATATATATATATATATATATATATATATATATATATATATATATAATTGTGCAGCCGTGCATAAGACACAACAGACACACAGACATTTTGTTTTATAGATTAGATGTTGTAAATATAAGGTGAACGCATATACAAAACTTGCATTTCCATTAATACATCACTTCTAAACTGACTGTGTGATGTTTGCATGCCAATAATGGTAACAGTCCAACATTCTACTGTTCACAAATGTTAATGATGATGTACACAAACTGAGGAAGCAGATCCACTCACCAGTGATTTTGCCATCACAAAAGTAACATAAAAAAGATGAAGATCATAATATCTATATTTGAATTAAGCAATTGTGTATCAAACAGTATTCATATACAAACACTATTTCAAATTGCATCACGTGGCTGGTTGCAGCAGATGACAGATGCTGCAGATGCTAGGTAATGAACCATATGTACATCATGATCACTTATGTACAGTTAAAACGTGTATGAATGGGTAGATTGAATACACATGTACATCAATCTGCATGAAAGTGAGACGCCCTATTTAGTTATTCCTACCTGAGTTCGCTCAGCTGTGGTAGGTGACGCAGTTCGATGGCCAAAGTTTTTGTCACTGAGCCAGACAGCTTGCAGCCATTCAAACTGTTACACATACAAATAATATCATTATAACTTAATAAATCCATAGAAGATGGCAACACTTCAGTGTGGTCTGGACCTATAGACACATGGCGTTACTTAGATCACACAAGTAAAGATTTTAATCAATGTGTAGCAGTGAATTGGTAACTTATATGTATACATGTTCTGGGCCTGTGCAATCATAATAATTCATAGAATTTAACCATTTGCAACTACAACCAAGAATATCGCCACAGTGATTTACTAGGAAAACCTTGTTGAACACACAATATCTTTATTTCACGAGCTGTGCCATTCTGGTAGATATACCTACGTCACCAGATCCAACTCCATGGCCTAACCTGGCATTATCACTTACCAAATTAAAACCTATTTCTAAACATTGAATCCTATACTTGCCAATACACTGTTAAAGGAAAGCAAAGGTGAATGACACAATGGCACATGATAGTGCCACTTGGTGTTATATTAATGAGGAGTTGCTTTTGGCATGGTGATATATATATATATATATATATATATATATATATATATATAGAGAGAGAGAGAGAGAGAGAGAGAGAGAGAACATATACAATTTTAATTGTTATTTCGATATGGTTGTTATGTAGTAAGTAGAGTTTGCAACTACCTACAAAATGAATTGATATCAAACGTATATCAAGTAGCGTAACGTAAATCGTATGATTTTAGCGAAAGGAGATTGGATCACAGACTAATTGTGCCACATTGCAAGTGATTTCTTGATACTGCATAACCTTACACATGTAAAAAGCACACTTTAATTTAATTTAATAAAAAATTCGTTTGAACATCACATGTATTCATATGGTTGTTGGCGACATGCAAAAAAGCACAAACAGCTGGCGACAGCAGTTTGTCAAAAGTGTCTCGTTATTTCTGACCTTGCCCATATAGCTATATGTTGGAAGTTCCATTTTGTCATAAAGAACTTATATGTCAGATATTGTCATCATACCTCAGTTCCTGTAGTGCTGTCATCTTTGAGATAGCGTCAACAAGGGCTTGACCAGTTGATGGGTCACCAAATCTGTTGCTGTCTAACCTGTGAAAATATATAAGTTTGTTAATTAGTTATTAATATATTTACAAGAGGCAGGTTTTTGAAGAACACTTAAGTGTTGATTTCTAAAGTATTAGTGCACATCAACTAACATTAAATTTTTTCTCAAACAATATTAAAATGTTGTAAACACATAATTAGAACATAATATTGATGTTGGAATTACATGGCAGCTAAAAGTTAATATTATTGGAGTGGGGCATAAGAAAGAATACGGTTAACTGGATTTTCATTACTGGACTTGGGTAAAATATTTCTAAATGGGTTAAGGAGAAACACCCCAGGTTGATAGGATTTTTTTATTTGCTTAGTGTCATTTTGTATGCCCAAACTGGAGAGTGGATCTTATTGAGTAAAAAATACATAGAACTTTTTTCTGCCAGACCCCTCCCCCCGTTTCCATGGTAACAAACAGCATGGCTGCCATTGTGAACAAATATTGGCAAATTGAGAATCAATGCCATTCCTTATTGGACAAAGATATCACTATAATTCTTGCAGAACTATCTTCAAGTAATTAATCCCGTTTTTCAATCTTTGATGGTAGTTTCTTGAAACCACGTTTTTCACATTTGGAAGAAGGATATTACTGGAAGTAATTATGCTGGAAGAGAAGATTGTATCCACAGACAAGGTGTGGTACTGTTGTATAATATAATATAACCACTTATGGCTACTATCTCCGTTCTCTTGTGAGCAAGACAAGGTGTGGTACTGTTGTACTGTTGTACTTATGGCTACTATCTCCGTTCTCTTGTGTGGTACTGTGGTACTGCTCCCATGTCACTAATTACTGTAATGGGGAACAGCCAACAGGGGGATTAGCTTGAATATAACCACTTATGGCTACTATCTCCGTTCTCTTGTGAACAAGACCAAACAGTGAGTCCAATTTGCACACCGGTTTATTACGACGAATATATCAACTCAACATCTGGTGAAATACATGGCTTATAAAATAGACACAGCTACATAAAATTTTGCTAAACTTAAAGATATACAAGAGACTGCTACTTGCACCTGTGCTACCCAAGCGTCTACCCTGAGAGCCTTCTACACAACCACTGACCCAACACCCACCTGGAAGAAGACCTCAATCCTCCTGTGTCAACTCTTTTTATGCACAGTCCCCCCTTACATCATGTCATTATCCTGGCCCTCTAGTTGGTAATTAAATATTGATTGGTGCCCTCTGGTGCAAAAATACATATATGTCTATTCACGCTACGATAATTCCCCCCCTGCTAAACTGAAATTTTTCCACTTGTTTAACACCGAACAGATCAGCGTCATAAGCATGTTTATCATGCCCCACATGATGTGCCATTTACCCTTTGTGACATTGCAAGTTGCAGTAAACTACCGGACACACATATCATCCCTAAACATTGTATAATATCTTCTGCCATCGTAGTACATTACAAAGCAGACATTCACATAATTTCACATCAGTCATTACATGGTGAATTCATACAATTTCCAGGTCTGCACTTTCAATGATGAGTGACATGTGACTGATTAGTGTTTGACACATCAATGTTCACACGTATTTTCTACATAGAATGTCTGCAGTTTGAACAATGTTTGAAGGTGGAGTGCCTAAGTCCGTTGTCACACATTGTAACATGACTGGTGCCATCAAACATTGTTTTTTGATTTTGATTTGCAACCTGCATCTTGGGAAATCTTGAGGAGAACACGGGATTGAATTTGGTGGATTTTATATTTGTCTAAAGCGTGGAATATTGATCGGATAAGTATTATTATTGCGTGTATATTAAACATAAACTTACAAGAGTCCTTGTTTAGTCAATAGTTGCTGTTAAAATTTAGCTATAGGAGTAATTTAGGATAGTTTATATCGTAGGTCTCCGAGGACTCGGTAGCGCGAGCGATAATTAAGGGTTGTTGTTTTCAGTTGATTGGGTACATAATACGAGACATAATATTATTGTAAATAATTTAGTACATATTATATATTGAAAACCTGAATATTTTGTTTTAGCAACATTTATTGTTAAAAGCTAGCCGTAGGTAGTAATTCAGTGTTATTTAAATAAGGTCACTGAAATTTTGTTAGCGCGAGCGATATTACGTTTTGTTAGTCAGCTGTTACATATAAAGTAAGTTGCAAGGCAGTAGCTGTAAATTTAATTAAGACATAAGTAACATACTATAAAGTGTGTATTACAACACAAAAACAGTCTTTGTGAAGACTACCTAGTATAAATTGATTATAAACGGATTATAAACAAATACAAATTTAATTTCTAACATGGCGCCGTGCAAACGCCAAGTAAAGGCAAAACGTAATTTGATATGTTCTAGCTGCGACAGCTGGATAGACTTTGCAAAGTCCGGGTGTGCAAATTCGTGGGCGGAGGTGCAGGCGGATGATTTCCATTTCGTGTGTAGGGGGTGTACTACAGTGAAACATCTGCAGGAGCAGGTGATTGAGCTAAGGCGTATGATTTTGATGATGACAGGGCAGGGTGAGACAGAAGTGAGCAGAGGTGGTGAGAATGATGAGAGCAGAGGTGGTGAGACCGAGGAGAGCAGAGGTGGTGAGACCGAGGAGAGCAGAGGTGGTGAGACCGAGGAGAACAAGGAGAGCAGTGGCAATGTGAGGGAGAAAGCTGGTAAGAAGAAGAAAGATGACAGAAAGCAGAGAATGCAACAAAAGAGAGGTAAGCGGGTGAGTGGAGAGGGATTGCCAGGTGGTAAGACAGTAAAGATTGATGATATGAGAGAAAGGGGGCATACTAGTAGTGTGCAACAGGAAAGGAGCTTTGCTGATGTAGTATCACAGGGGAAAGCGAGGAAAGCCCGGGTATTTATGGGGGATTCCATCATTAGGAAAGTGGATAAAATTGTAAATAGAGGAGATGACATAACAGTATGCCTACCAGGGGCAAAAGTAGAGGATATAGCAGAGAAGGCAGGACAGGTCATGGGTGGTGGCACGGGAGGTGCTGTTCTCGTGCATGTGGGAACGAATAATGCAGATAAGGAGGGAACGTCAGCCATCATTGGTAAGTACAGGAGGTTGATCAAGACACTTAAAGAGGCACGAGTTGGGCAGATCGTATGTCGGGGATATTACCAATAATGGGAGGCAGGGGTGAGGAATATAGGAACTGTAGAAGGATGGCGATCAACACACAGGTACAGAAGGTATGTATGGAGGAGGGAGTAGGCTTCGTAGACATGTGGTTAAACTTTGTGGGAAGAGGTGACTTTTTCATGAGAGATGGACTTCATCTGACAGGGAAGGGCGCTGCAGTTCTTGCGTGTGAGTTTGTCAGAGTTGTCGACGAGGGCACAGGTACCATAGATTATTTAAACTAGATGCGCAGGGGGAACTGACAGAGAAAACTCAAAGGAGTACTACTACAAATACACATCCAAAGAAATGTTCACCAATAATTTCAGACAATGAACTTAAATGTGTATGCTTAAATGCCAGGAGCATAGTAAATAAAAAAAGTGAGTTAGACATTATGGTAGCAGATATTGATCCTCATGTAATAGGCATCACAGAATCATGGGCAAATGAAGATATAGTAGATGCTGAGTTAGCACTGACATGCTATGTAATGTTTAGGAAGGATAGACGAGAAAGAAGGGGAGGTGGAGTAATTTTGTATATTAAAGAATCTATCCAAGCATATGAAATTACACTGAAAAGTGAAGCAGATAGTGTGGAAGCAATTTGGTGTAACATAGTTACCAGGAACTCAACATTAACAATAGTAGTTTATCATAGTCCTAACATAGGACAAGAGGAAGATGTAAAATTACAAAAGGCGATAAGGGAGGTGAGCAAGGGAGAATGTGTTATAATGGGTGATTTTAACCATGGCCATATACAATGGGAATCATTAGAGAGTGCTGGAGGTGACGACCATCAGTTTCTACTTCTAACACAGGATTGTTTCCTTACTCAACATGTCTTGGAACCAACCATTTTGTCTTCTCAAAATGAATTAGTTGACAAAGTTAAAGTACACGAACCTTTGGGTTCAAGTGACCATAACCAAATCCATTTTAATATAAAAGTAAAAACAGGGAATACATATAAAAAACAATGGAGGAGGAACTTCAACAAAGGCAAATATAAAGTGATGAGAACATATCTAGCAAATATAGATTGGAATAACTTGCTGAAGAACAAGACAGCAACAGAATGCTGGACTTGTTTAAAATATGAGATTGAGGGCATTATTGAGAAATTTATTCCATTAAGAAAACAAGGGAAAAGATCCAGGAAAAAACACCTGTCAAAAGAAGCTATTAGAAAAATTGCTCACAAACAGATGCTGTGGAAGGTCTATAAACACACTGGAAATGTAGAAGACTACACAAACTATAAAGAGGCACTTAACCTAGCTACAACTGAAATTAGAAAATCTAAAAGAACCTTTGAAAAAAAATTGGCAGGTAATATAAAAAATGACAGCAAGAGTTTCTATGCTTATGTAAGGAGTAAACAGAAAGTTCGAGATAAGGTCGGACCACTGGAAAACAACAGTGAAAACATAATTTTAGATGGGTTCCAAATGGCAGAGGTCCTGAATGAGTATTTTAGCTCAGTTTTTACCACAGAAGATATCAGCTCACTTCCAGTTCCATTGACTAAATTTTAGGGCAATAAATCAGAACATTTAGGGCAGTTATTTGTAACTCCTGAAATGATAGCAAAGAAAATTAAGAAGATGAAAGATAATAAATCACCTGGAGTTGATGGGATACCACCAAAACTGCTAAAGGAAATTGTTGATCAAATTAGTACACCACTTGCAAACTTATTTAACTTGTCACTAGAAGAAGGAATAGTTCCTTCAGAATGGAAAGAAGCAAACATTACGCCGCTATTTAAGAAGGGATCGAGGAAGAAGCCAGAAAATTACAGACCAGTGAGTTTAACATCAGTTGTATGTAAATTACTCGAAACATTAATTAGAGACCACATGGTGGAATTCCTCATAAAACATAAATTAATAAATACATCTCAACATGGATTCCTAAAAGCAAGGTCATGTCTAACCAATCTCTTATGTTTTTTAGAAGAAATTACAAAGTGGGTAGATGACGGGTCACCAGTGGATGTTGTCTAGTTAGATTTTCAGAAAGCTTTCGATAAAGTGCCACATCAAAGATTGTTACTTAAACTAAAAGCCCATGGTATAGGCAATGATGTAATCAACTGGATAGAAAAGTGGCTTACACACAGAAGACAGAGAGTAATAGTAGATGGTAAGATTTCAAACTGGAAATCTGTTTTGAGTGGGGTACCACAGGGATCAGTGTTAGGCCCTATACTGTTTTTAATATATATAAATGATTTGGAGGATGACATATCTAGCAAAGTACTCAAATTTGCAGATGACACAAAAGTATTCAGAAAGGTTACTAATGATACAGATAAACAAAGTTTACAGGATGATCTAGAAAAATTAGTTAAATGGTCAGAAAAATGGCAAATGTTATTCAATTTTGGGAAGTGTAAATGTATACACATAGGACATGGAAATATGGACGAGGAATATAAAATGGGGGATGCT
The DNA here is from genome assembly GCA_963662155.1 of Lamellibrachia columna. Lineage (NCBI taxonomy): Eukaryota > Metazoa > Annelida > Polychaeta > Sabellida > Siboglinidae > Lamellibrachia > Lamellibrachia columna. Next base: position 5,745,654 of record OY759265.1, on the reverse strand, counting down.
GTACTAGGTAGAACCACACAAGAAAAGGATTTAGGAGTAACATTTAATGCTGACATGAAAGTTTCAGAGCAATGTGGGATTGCTGCTTCGAAAGGAAATCAAATTCTAGGGCTAATTAGGAGAACTATCACGTATAAGGAGAAACATCTAATTGTACCCCTGTACAAAGCAATAGTTAGACCACATTTGGAATATTGTATTCAAGCATGGAGGCCATATCGTAAAAAAGACATAGATAAGCTAGAAAGAATACAACGAAGAGCAACTAAGATGATTCCAGAATTAAGAGACCTTAGTTACGAAAGTCGCTTATTACAATGTGGTTTGACAACACTAGAGACCAGGAGACTAAGAGGAGACCAAATAGAAGTGTTTAAAATAGTGAACGGTTATGAGGATGTTGATAGGAATATGTTCTTCAAACTTAAAGAAGGCAGTAGAACCAGAGGACACAAAGCAGCATTAGTTAAGGAGCAGTGTAGGTTGGACATGAGAAAGTACTCTTTCTCACAGAGGGTGATAAATGAATGGAACAAACTGCCAAATGATTGTGTTAATGCTAGTAGTGTGAATATGTTTAAAAATAGAATTGACAGATATCTGATAAGGGCGGGCTACACATAGATGAGAACATTGTTGGACTCTCGATACACCAATGGCTTCCTTGTCCACTTGCCATCTGGAACTTGTTGTTCGAGATGGCAATCTTGTTAAATCTTGATACCCAAATCAGTTCTACAGCATTCTATAATTACATATTCATATAAGTGATAAATGCTGCCTTGATATCTCTCTCCGCTGCAGTTAAAGACCAGTGTTATCCAAAAGGGTGAAGAACTACAGGTTTAGGGAGATTTCAATGCCAAAGCAGGTGATGACCAATTCTTCCTGGCCAGAAGTTGTTGGAATGTTTGGACTTGGCCGTGCGAATGACAGAGGACAACAGCTATTGAAGTTTTATGCCACACATGACCTCATCATTGCCAACACAGTTTTTCAACGTGCAAACACTAGGAGAGCAACGTAGATTTCACCAGATGGAGGATCTAAAGAACTGTAGGACATGCAGATCGGCAGAACTTGGCTCAGATCACCACTTCGTGGTTATAGTTTCAAGATCACACAGGGAAGTACTGAGGTGTGATGGGGATAAGGTTTGTGATAGAGAGACAAGGCAAGAGTTCCAGGTGAAGATTGGTGGAGCTGTTGAACATCTATTGGAACAGGGTGACAGACCAGTGGAGGAACGTTAGACTTCAAAGAGACAACAAATTAAATCACTGAAAAGGTGGTTTGCTTCAGGTGTAGAAAGCAGGTTGTCAATCTTCCATCAGGTCTAGCAAGAGAGTATGAGGAGAAAGGTATGCACAGAGTATTTGTAGAACACCTCAGTGAAGAAGGTGTTTTTCAATCTTTGACAGCCATATTCTTGAAACCATGTGTTTCACATTTAGAAGAAGGATATTTTGAAGTAATTATGCTAACGAAATAAGGTTTTGAAACATTATTAAAATAATAATATTTTTTGGCAATTTTTTTTATTATTTTCATAATGTTTTCTGTTAGTTGTTTAGATAAGGATATACTGAGTACAACACTCAACATCTAATTTGGCAAGCATAATTACTGACTTGACTTAAAAGCATACACCATAGTGACACCTTGCTGTCCACCGGGAAGTTGCACCTGTCCATTCTGTTCTGTTTATGGAAATGTAAAATTCTAATATGTCGTTTGCATAATAAAGGACAATGCACATTTAAAAGTGGTGGTCATAAGACTTGTCCCACATTCTCAGTTTGGGTGCTGAAATTCATAAAATTTATAAAAAGTTAAAGTTTAAGGCTGAACTATTCTGAAAGTATGTCAACTAGAAATGAGACATTGCAGTGTAACACAACAATGAAATACAGACTGCTGAAATCCTTCTCGGAAATAAAGAAAAACATTATTTTCTATTTTCGTGCATCTGGTATACTCATTGTCTTTTGTCATTCTTGAATTTTGCATAGATAATCTGTTCCAATTTGTCTACATATACAGCATTTTTCAGATGTGTAACTTGTAAACTTCTTAAGTTAGAAGCACCTAAAAACAGATACAGGTTCTTACCCCGTTTACATTATAGGGCATTACAGACACAATTTGCATGCAAATCCATAGGTTTTGCACAAGAACAGCTGCAATAGTTTTGGTGACTGCAAAAGACATATACCAGCAAATATGACGAAGGTTACGAATATGATAAAAGTAGCAACGACAAGTTTGTGAAATATGGTGTTTAAAATTTTAATTGTCATCAAAGGTGACTGCTAAATTCCGTGTTGAGGCAGTCGATGTGAAATTCTTGTTCAGCAAAGGTGTCGGGGAAAAAACAATCAAGTTTGCCATGCTGCTTTTGTGTACCAATAATAAAAAACTCTGTTTTATTTGCATTTAACTTTAATTTGCTGTTAGTTATCCAGTGGGAGATATCATGGAGACAATGCCGGAGCTGGTTTAGGGAACAATTTATATATGGGGTGGCCAAAGAAATGTAAATCTGTGTATCATTTGTGTATAGGTGGTGATCTATGTTGTGACTTTGGATGACTGAGCTGAGTGTAGTGTAGAGAGTGAAAAGAACAGAACCCCAGGGAACACCACATGTTGTATTGGGAGTGAAGCTGAAAAGCAATCCGTTATCATCATTCACTGATGTCTATCGGTTAGATTTAATGAAAAACAGCTCAGAGCTGTGCCAATTATACCATATCATGATGACATGTGTTTAATAAGTATGTTGTGTTGTGATCGATGGTATTAAAGGCAGCAGATAAATCAAGTAAGGTAAGAGCTGTTACTTTGCTCTTTGTCCATACTTTGATACATCATTGTGTACTTTTAAGAGAACAGTCTCTGTAGAATGAAACTGTTTATAAGATGATTGTAATACATTATACATGCAATTTGACTCAATGTGAGACCTTAGTAGACTTGTTACAAATTTGTCCAATACCTCGGAAATAAAGCTTTATTCTTATGAAGTGATTTGACTTTCACTTGTTTGAAATCTGCAGGAAACAAACTAGTGTACAGTGATGTATTTATAATATTTGGTATTGGGTAAAGTAATGGTTGGTAATGGATCAAGATCACAGGACTTATTTGGGAAGGACATGATTATTTTCCTCACTTCAGCAACTGTGGCAGATGTAAAAGAAGCAAGGAGAGAATTTACTTGCAGAGAGTACACCTTTACAGGATTTAAAGTATGATCTGAAAAAGCAGACTGGATAATATTGATTTTGACATTGAAATGACTGGAGAATGAGTCACAGACTTGATTGAAACATGATTAGGTAGAGATGGAGCAAGCCGTCTGTGAAATTATCTTGAAAATGATAAATAATTGATTTAAACAGGTAAATTTTCAATAATATAAAATAATATAAATATTTAGATTCGAAAAGTTAAGGTTTCCAACTGAAGTGAAATTAAACCAGAATATTTAACCATTCACACACAGCCTAAGCAGTGGACACCCTGGCTTACCAATTACAAAATTAGAATCAGATATAAAGCAATTGAAAATATATATGACATCGAAAATTCCACGCAACCCAGGTTAACAAAAAATAAAATCAACCACCAATAGATAATAGTGATGCAGTGGGACCAACACGTTTATTATAAAAAGTTAATGTTAATAAATTACAGGTGTTAGCATGTTTCATCTCATGGTGACTGGGTATTATACATGTCTTCAGGAAAAGCCTGTTAGGAAAAAGTTTATAGGGTACTAACCCTAGGAACAATTTATTTTAATTTCTGCAACCCAGACAACATAATTTTTTCGAAGTGGTTACGTAGCCGAGCATCGGAACCCTGCATGTCAATGATAAGTGTCCGAGCACACAACGCGCATGCGCCAGTTTTCACAAAACGGATGCGCGCGCCTCTCTCAAACATGGCGACCGAGCATGGCGTAGTTATGTTTGGCTCGCTTAAAGTTGGTGATACGTTCGATAGTTTTGATGACGTTCAGCATAAAATAAAGGAAATAGAAGATGCGACAGCCGTGCAATTATATCGACGTGATTGCAAAACGTTGGCTGCTTCGATTGCGCGTTATCCTGGCCGCGCTGGCAAGGCCAAGACCGAGTTCAAATATTACTTGCTCAACTACTGCTGCGTTTTCGGCGGCAAGAAACACACGTCACGGAGTACTGGCGACAGGACAAACACAAAGTATGTATGATCTGATATATATATAACATAATGTCACAATAAACGTGTTTAATGGTAAACATACTCATTTCATCATTCATATGTACTTCGTGAGCGATATTAGATACGAACATCTAGTATATTGTGTGTCATTCAGGGTTGGAGTTAATTGCAATTATCAGTTGTATTTTTTATTTAAAAATAACTACTTAATCTAAACGAGGACTCATACAATGGGTACTAAGTGAGCAGTCGTAACCGTGACTGACAGTGAAAGCAAATTATTAACCTACATTCATAGACCAACAGCTGATATTTCCATGTGTTTATTTACGCAGGCATTCAAGAGTCACAATGATGCCTGGCCACGCACTGAGGTCATCATGACCGATAAAGACATGACGGAACGCAGTGTCTTCTCCCTCGCATTCCCTGCTGCGACGCTCCAGCTGTGCCTGTTCCACACGTTACGTAGCTTCTCCAGGGAGGTCACGTTGGACAAGATGGGCATACGTGCTGGTCAGCGTGATGCTCTCCTGGAGGTGTTTAACGCCATGGCCAATGCACGTTCAGAACAACAGTTTGACGAGCAATGTGTTCGACTGGAGGAGATGGCGGTTCCGGTTGCAAGTGCCTATTTCCAACGCAACTGGCTACCAGTTAAACATGAGTGGGTGTCATGCTTTAAGGCGAGACACTTCACGCTTGGCGAGCAGACCAACAACCGCCTTGAAAGTCTCAATGGAAAAATCAAGAGTGTGTGTTCACGATTCGCGTCCCTCGACACATTCTTCTGTGACTTTTTCAGTGTCCTGCGTGGTGAGCGCGACCACACCGCCATCATCAACAGGGTGAGCAAGTCAACGAACAAGGGTGTCAACGTGACCGATGACGATCGTCGGTATGAAGCCCTGTTGACACCTCATGCGTATGGCCTCGTTCTGGCGCAGGTAGCCAGACGGGATGCAGTGAAGTTGCCGGCGGATGGAACGCCAGTGCTGTCACCGGAAGGTCCACTGTTTGTGACAGACTCTAGTTGTAGCTGTGCATTCCGTTCGTCTCACCGTTTGCCGTGCCGCCACATCTTTGCCCGTAGACAGATGAGTGGCAAGTCATCGTTTGATGCAACTTTGGCAGATAAGAGGTGGACTGCCGGTTACAGTCTTGAACCAACATCTGCTGTCAACACTGTCCGCGTGTCAGAAACAGTGTCTACACCCGCTCTGACTGCCCATCAAAAATACAGGCAGGCAATGGCTATTGCGACAGACCTGGCAAATCTGATGTCAGAAGTTGGCATGTCGCAGTTCAGCGAGCGACTCAACGTTCTCAGAGCCTTGCGGACGGAATGGACAATGCCAGCAGTCGCTCATACAGAAGCTTTCGCTCCACCACCAACAGTCGCTCAGCAACCAGCATTTGCAGCAGTCGTTCCACCACCAACAGTCGTTCTGCCAGCAGCATTCGCTGACGTCGTTCTGCCACCAGCAGTCGTTCCGTCGCCAGCAGCATTCGCTGACGTCGCTCCGCCGCCAGCAGCATTCGCTGATGTCACTCCGCCAGCAGCAGTCACTGACGTCGTTCCGTCGCCAGCAGCATTCGCTGATGTCGCTCGGCAAGCAGCAGTTGCTACGCCACTGGAGCAGCTGACGATGCCTCCTGTTATGCGGAAGCGAGGGCGTCCAAAAGGAGCCGAATTGACAGCAATTGGTCTGCCAAAACGCCGCCGACGCGATGGGCCACAAAAGTTCCGTACACGACTGCCACAAGAGCGTGAACGAGGTATTTATTCCATCAGAGCAGGGTTGAAAAAAATCATGATTTAAAAAAAAAAAAATTAAATCTGGTGTACACAGTGTCATAGAATATTTTACTATCAGGCTATCTGGTGTCAATGTGTGCGCACTTTGTGTTTTGTATTAAAAAACACAAAACTTTGTTGATCTCGATGCTTGTAAAGAATTATTTGTGTTAAATTCATATAAATCGGCAATTAAAAAACCGGAAGTAAAAAAAATCATAAATCAATGATTTTTTGGAGTGATTTAAATCAAACAATCCTGCATCGGAGTAATTAAATAAATTTGTAGCTAGCACATGCATGTTTTAGTCATATCATGTTTTATTGTTACTTTATTTTAGAGCACTGTTTTAAATAAATTGTCTGATTTCATTGTAATTTTGCATTACTTGGAATTTATCAATCCTGTATTTTGGTACCTTCAACAAAAACGTCAATATATACTGCACTTGATACATTAAAAGTTATTATTCTTTGTTATTATTATGTTTAATAATCTGTCTTCAGTGATGCTGTCTTGGTTCGTTGACGCTGACACGGCAAAGTCGGCTGTCCACAATGGCTGCACTATCACAGCGGACAAGATAAAACGGAGGATCGGCACGTCGGCAGCTCTAGATGACAGCGTCTCCCTGTTTGTCATCAGGAAGCACTGCGATACAGCTGCATGGGCAGTACTTCAATCCGTCGTTGAGGAAGTCAAGTGTGACACAGTGTGGTACTGTGGCGTGTGCACAGAAGAGATAAACGACGAGGACCAGAAGTCTATTGCATGCGACAGCTGTCTGCAGTGGACGCATTTTAAATGTGTTGGTATAAAGACGGCGCCGAAAGGTCGATGCTGGTTCTGTAGTGCTTGCAAGAGAGTGTAATTTTGTTGTTTTGTTGATCATGTTAGTGTACTTTCTGCCTATATGTTGTCCTCCTGTTTGGGTGTATTTTGGTATTAGTTCTACTTACTACCTATTCTTGAAACTACATCTTCCTCCAGTTGTATTTGAGGCCCTAGCTGGCTTATTCCAACTAGGTGGTATTGGTTATTTTTGAAACTATTCAATCATGCAAAGAATCTTTAGATTAATAACATTAGCATATTTCCTTAATATGTTTCTGGTTGTCAATTGTAAAAATGAAAGGATTTTAAATGTATTGTGTTATTAGTATTAACATATGGTACATAGTTGTGTTTAATGCTACTAAATGTAGCATGTAATTTCATTTATTAGTCTGGTTTGTTTATAGAACACAACAAAGGCCCTTTGATTAATTGTCATTACATTATTTTATGTACTATGATTTAAAATAGTTGTTGATGTAAAGAATGCAAGCCTTATAGCTGCATTGGCAGATATTTCAACCGGCTACTGGGTTTTTGATGGCAATTGGTCTGTTATAAATGTAAATATTTTTCGGCCACAAGTTTTTATTTTTTACCCGAATCATGGTTTTTAAATACACAAGTGTGACTATAATAAATGCGGAAAGAATGAAGTGATTTCATTGAATCTTTGCATTGTGTTGCTGTTTAACTTAATAAAATATGTGTTCACTGTTATTTATGATAAATGCGGAAAGACTGAAGGGATTTCATTGAACTTTTGCATTGTAATTTGTATTGCTGTTTAACTTAATAAAATATGTGTTCACTTATTTAACGTGTGCTATTGTCATAACTAATTGTTTTAGTATGTAAAAATGTTAGAGCCCATCACAATCACATATTCCTCCAATATTTCAATGTTTCCAGTCAGTCAATGTTGTACAACTCAAAATATATCACAAACTAATATATATATATATATCGACTTTCCTAAGGCTTGTTTCCATATAATTAGCGAAATTTATCCTTATATTATATATCAGAAATCGCAGCATACATAAACAGTATTCTCGTCGATAATTATATGATGACAATAATGTACATATAATTTTTGGGAAATTCATACTTTAAATGGAACCAATGTGTACTAGCTCATAAATATTTATTACATACATACTGAACATCGGAAGGTTTATTGCTCGGATCTTTAGCAGTGGCTAACACAATTCCGAGCATCGGAAGGTTAATGCTCGGACCTTTAGCAGTGGCGAACGCAGTTCCGATGCTCCGTGTCCGAGCACCGGAAGGAAGCCACAACAGGCGCATGCGCGTTTAATGCTCGGACCTTTAGCAGTAGCACGCAGGGTTCCGATGCTCGGCTACGTAACAACGTCGTAATTTTTTTGTACATATATATAACAAAGTACAGATTACGACCATATAATCAAGGTCTAATTAATTATATTAATGCAATATTATAAAAAGTCAGTAGGTAAGCATATAGTACATACAATTTAACAAAGTTACCAACAACAAAGGAACAATTTAATAGATAGTAAATAGCTGTCATATCGGAAAATGGTCGATAAAAGGGGAACGTAAACAAAACCGTAGCAACAACTGTCAGAAGTACGCAATTAGCTCTTAAGATACTTATCCTTTGATGACATCTAATGTACAACAGCACCTTACTATGTAGATGATGTTAAATGTTATCAGTTAAATAAAAAAAAATCCAAATAGCATCATATGGCTGTTGCGGCAGATAACTAAGACAGCAGATGACGTACAGTGCACCATATCATACATACTTCAGGTCATTAATGATCACTAGATGGTGTTGATGTTTACTTAACTCTTAGAAAACTAACTTCACTGAATACAGTCAAAGGTCACTCAACAAATAGTGTAAGGAAGAATTACAATATAAATAATTATTATGTTTTTGGCAAGTATGAGTCCAGAATGTATGACCTACATGAAATTACAGAATTTGCTGTCCCTACATCAGGGAAAATGTGTTATAAGTATGAGTTAGGAAAATAGAGCAAGTTACATACATAACACACTTATGCTACCAGTACACACAAGGCTTCAAGTGTTCACAGCTACAGGTACAGCTAAAATGTATTTGGCGTGCTTCCTCCACTCGGTACCCCGTTACCCCCGGTGTATCTGTGTTATATCTGTGTTATGGACATGTTTAAGCTGCCATTTCTCTGTTTGTGTTGAGATACACCAACTATTGAGTAGGTTGGTAATGGGCAATCCAATTTATTAACAAACAGGGATTGCCGCTGTGCGCGTATAGTATATACAGTGTTTGCCACATCTTGTGCACAGCCAGGTACATGCAGATTATTGATTCATGTACCACACATGTTCCTTTGTATTACAATTTAGTGTACAATACATATACAATAATTGCATTAGTTCTTAAATTTAGCTAGCAAACTGTCAAAAGACAGTTATATACCAAAAACCGTTGTTGCTGTTAGATATAGTTACAGCATACAACTGTTAGATAGAGTCACAGTATATAAAATGTGTATAAATGGCTTGACCAAGTACACATGTACATCAAAGTGGCTCACTCTAAAGCAGGTTCTCCTACCTGAGGTGTGTCATCTGTGGAAGGTCACATAGTTTGATGGCGAAACATTCTGCCCCTGCGCCAGACATGTTGCAGCTATTCAAACTGTAACAGTAATAAACAATGTTGGTATAATAACTTAATGAATCCGTTGAAGACTGCATCACAAGATTATGGACTGAACCTGTAGAAACTTGTTTCTACATAGATCGAACATGCACAGATTGTAGCCAATTTTGCCAGTGAACTAGCTGAGAACTAGGCACAGTTTCCCCAAGATTTCTTATGAGCTCACTAGCCCTATATTGCTCTTTAAAATCGATTTTGCTGTTTAACTATGATCAAAACAGAAAATCTCGCTTTTTAAAACATTCATTGTTAATAACGAGGTTAGACCACTCATAAAGAAAAACATATCCATCATAAACAGTCAAATTTACCAAACTGCATATTATCTTGACTCCAGTTGTCAAAAAGTGGCTGATAGTACGTTCTGTTGACCATTTTTCAACCACATTAGACTTATTTTCCCACTGGATGAAGAGCAAAAATTTTATATTCTAAAAGAAAGCACTGTGTCAGAGAGGACACTGTTTCTGTGACACACTGACGAAGCTTGGATATGTTTTGACAGTTTTCAATAACAAAGCTCTTGGAGAGTGCCAACAACCTCAACCAAAGTTGTGTCATCAAGTATAGCAATATGAAGATTAAGGGTGTGCATTATAGTTAGATATGACACTAATAATGCCGTAAAACAGTGCACACAATGACATGCCAACGTTAATGCCGTAAAACAGTGCACACAATGACGTGCCAACGTTAATGCCATAAAACAGTGCACACAATGACGTGTCAATGTTAATGCTGTAAAATACACGCTATAAACAAAAGCCGTAATTACTATTCATCGGTCACATTTTGAAAACTTATTTGAATGTGAAAAACTGGATCTCTGCATTAACTCTTCTCTATCTATTTTGTTTAATTGCACACACTGTGGAGTGTTCAGTGTATAATGTAAATTTCAAAACTCTCCATAACTTAAACAATGGGTTTGGTTTTATAATGGACTATCTTTATGAGCTCGTTATCTTAGTAAAACGCTCCCAAGTAACAGAGGAAATGTTCCCACAGTGCTTCAGTAAACCGCGAGGTATATGACTGAGTGCTGGATGCATTGAAGCAACTAGAGATCGGGGGTCATGATCCCCAAAACAACCATCATATTTCAATTTGTAGCTTATGGTTGAATCAGAGAAATGAGTTTCGCAAAGAATCTATCAAAAAAATTGCTAAAAGACCCTTTAATATGCTTTAATACGCTGTTTATGCAAAGCATATATAACAATAATAAGAACACGTAGCTCGATACGTAGAGCTATATATTGGCAGCTTCATGTTGTCATACGTCAAACATTTTCATCATACCTCAGAGTCTGTAGTGCCTTCATCTTTGATACATTGTCAGCGAAGGCTTCAACAGTTGCTGGGACATCAAATTTGATGCAGTCTAAACTGTGAACATATAAATTGGTTATTAACATATCTATAATTAGCAGGTTTTTGAAGAACACCATTCAAGCATTGATTTCAAACTGTTAGTGCACCTATTCTAACTTTGAGTGGAATCCAGTGGTCTAGTGGTCAGAGCGCTACACTGTCAGTCGAAAGGACTGGGGGTCGAGTTCACCTGCTTTCAAAACTTGGGCAACTTCGTTCACCCCACTTTGCCTGTCTGTCAGGAAAGACAATAAAGCCGTAGGTCCGTTCTACCTGTGGTCTCTGGGGGGGATAAAAGAACTCACACAGGCGGTCAATGTATAACTTGTGAACTCAGAGTGGTGGTCTCTATCTCTAAGCCACTGATTCTAGCTCCTGTGGGCAGAGCTGCTTCCCAGAATGGCGCATAAGATGCACCAAGCAGGCAGTATGTACGGTAGTATTGCCATCGCTGACTCCCAACTGGGGTCTACGGCAACATATGGTACAGTACTAACATCATATTTATATAATTGTAATAAGCAGATCCATTTCACCCGTTGTTTATGATAACACAAAGTAACATTGTAAGAATGTAATATTTATGTAGGAATTAAGTGGCAGCCACAGATTAACATTATTTGGGTGGAGGTATAAGAAATAATTTCATCTTAGATTGTATACAGCTAAACGTGGTTTCATTACCTGGCTTTGATAAAATACCATTAAATATGTTAAACAGTATTCATGTACAATTTCTATTGTAGGTAAGATTATGTAAAAGAACAATTCAAACAGCAGCATGACATGTAGAGCTGACGATTGACATGACATGTAGAGCTGATGACTGACGCTGCAGATGGTGGATAATGTACCTTATGCACCTCAAAACATTAATGATCGCTAGAAAAAACTTCACTTAATACAGTCAAAGATCACCCAACCAAAGTTATAAGAAAGAATTACAAAACGAAATAATAACCTGGAGATGAACAGCCGAAAACTAATATCATCAGTTGCCTTACAAAAGATAATTAAACATTAATACGACAATGGGTACAATCGATAATTGTTTCACGTCGTCTTTCAACCAATCTCGAAGCATCAATTCAAGAATGCATATATCCCGTGTCACTTGATACTGTGATTCACTGTTTCATATGTGGGTGCACTTTTTTCGTGCATGGTATGCAGCCGATGTGCTGGGTCCGTTGAAGGCAGAAACTACTGTAATCATTTTACTATGACATGTTTTGTGTGTGTATGTATTAGTACTATCCTAATATATAATATTGTACTATTTTATGCATTAATGCGGTCAGAGGATTAAGCCCTGCCTCCGCTGTAGCCCCCAAAAAAGTGTTTTTTGCAGGGCCACCAGTTTCGAGCCGTTTCCGTTAAAATGCGAACAAACACATTTTGGCGAGTTGTATACCTAAATATATTATTCTAGTACCAAGAACATTTTATTAATAAACATCAAATAAACGAGGAACAGACAAAGTTGGTTTAAGAAAATAGAGCATACACAAATAGAACATACACATATGGGGAGACCGGGGCTAGTTGTTACACTTTTCAGTTAAAGTCACTTTTTGTGAAAAGTATGATAGATACATTATTTCTGTCAATGTTTACAATACATTAAATTCATTATTCGTGTTAATAAATGTTGCCATATTATTGACATGTTGTAGTTAGATAGTGATGTGAAGTTTCCCAGGCGCGGTCGACTGTAACAACTAGCCCCATAAGCTTGGTATGTTTTGTGTGCTGTTTTCATAAACAACTCTGTAACAACTTGCCCCTGTATACAACCAGCCTTGGTCTCCAATACACAGCCTTAACATACACAGCACACTTCTGCCATAACTGTGCACATGGCTTCAAGTGCTTGCCTACACTTAAAATGTGTATGAATGGCTTGACTGAGTACACATGTACATCAAGGTGGCTCACTCTAAAGCAGTTATTCCTACCTGAGGTATGTCAGCTGAGGAAGGTGATCCAGTGTGACGACCAAAGCTTCTAACCGTTCACCAGTCAGCTTGCAGTGGTCCAGTCTATAACATAAATAATGTCAATATAATAACTTAACGGATCCATTGAAGACTGCAACACCAGCGTGCGTTCGTGTGTGCATGCGTGCGTGCGTGCGTGCGTTGCTGCTGTCTCCATTAAAATGGAGCTCATCTGTCGTAAACATGTCTTATATTCAAAAACAAAGCAGCCCCACATGTCCATGAATACAACAGTTCTTCTAAGACTCTCCTCCTCCCTAGAATGTTCTGAGCGTTGAACGTTAACAAGAACTACAGTAGCATCAAATGACACTAATAACACAAGGCTGGATAATGTGTGTCAGTAATGTCTAAACAGTGCCACAAGTTTTAAGTTGAACAGAAAGCTGGATTGATGTAATAGTTACTTACTCTAACCTCTGAATAGACTTGCTGTGTGTCAGCCCATTGCACAGTTGTTTCACCAGGTGGACGTCTAACGATGAGAAAGATAGGCTGGAAGATGAAACAGTATTTACAAAATTACCAGTGTGTTCCCAATTAGGGAAAACAAATTAGCTGAATGCAGATAAACTACATCCAACAGCCTGTTTGTATTTCAAATTGTATTTTAGTCATTGATCACTCAATAAATTCAGGCATCAAACCCGAAATTATCAAGTTGCTGAACTATCTTAATTGCAGTTTTCAAGAAAATGTAACCTCATTTGTTACACTGGAAAGAACTATAAGTTACAGCCGTCAAATAATTAATTTATAACACATAATTCTAATAACAAAGAATAACATTTTGACAAATGCATGACATCGAATAAGGATTTTATGTGACAATTCTGTATAACAGTTTATAATATATAAATATGTAATACAGTAAGTTAAAAGTAACCTCAACTTCTACAATAAAATCCTCTTAACAAGAGATCCACATTAAATTATTAATTATTTACATTACCAGTAAATTTGTTTGAACATTAAAAAAACACAATTTCACCATTGAAGTTACTTGTTATTCCAAACTACATATTTAAATTTGTCAACACTTGTTAGATATGAAGTGAAATGGAAATTAAATTTTTGCATGACTTACTCAAGACAGATGATACGGCACTTCGGTTGCATTAAAACCCAATGCAGCGACATCATTTGTGTTGGGGACACATTGTAGGATTTGATATTTTCTGGCACCAGATCTACGAGGTCTGGGCTTTGACCCTCGTGTATGATTGTGGTCAGTTGTAGTGGGTCAAACACAACAGCCAGTTTCTCAATGAAGGTGCGAGGGTCCAACTGAACTTCGGCTGACTCTAGATGCCTCATGAAATCTGCATTCCGTGGGTCACATAGCAGGCCACTTATAAAAGTGATCAACATCTCATGTTGGCGGACAGACGTCTTATCCATAATCAGCTCCAGAAGTGCTTCACGTGGTCCTCTCAACAACCCCACAGCTGTAAACATTTCCTGTATGGTCAAGTGGCTGAACAACCAGCATGGTCTATTGGGTCTTGGAAAGTGGTCCTTCGTCACAGATTCTGCCAGGAACCCGGCGTGTTTGTCTTTGTCACTTATGTCAAACTGTTCAAGGTCTTCTTCATAAATGATGATTCGTTGTGGAGTTGACATTGTGCAGTACTTCGCCAGATCTGCATGATTCGTCAAAGAATTGTACACTTCATCAAATTTCTTTGAGTTTATTTGTGTTCCGATGCCTTTCAAGGAAGGGTGAAGTTTCTTGGCGAGGTAAACTACTGCATAGATATACAGCTGCGTCATGGTATTTACGTTCTCACTGTCAGTGAGTAACATGTCAGAAAGACACACACAGATGATATTGCATAGCAACGGCACATAACAAAGTGTTTCAAGGTTCACATTGCTCTGAAGATAACGCCGGATGAAGTGCTCTAATTCAGTATCTTCTCTGCTGAATTCATGAATGTACTTCTTTATGCTTTCTTGGGGGAAGCCGTACAGTTCTACAGTGCGGTCACATGCAGCTGAAGGAATGTTGTCATTTGGTCTAGAAGTCATTATGACCTTGGCCCCTGGTAGCATGCCATCCTTCAGAACACTTGTGAGTATTGAGTTCAGTTCAGTCTCCTTGGTGTCATCACGTTCGAGGACTTCCTCATCCAGGTAATTACATTCATCCAGACCTTCTTCCACGATCATCACGTTTGATGGGTTTTCACGGAGGTGTTCAAGTGCTGCAGTCTTTTCTTCTTCAGTCAAAGGCAGTCCATCCAACAGGAGATTCCCAAGTGTCCACTTTCTATCCTGCTGCAGTTGTCGTAATGTGATAACAAACAAATACTCGATGACATCATTCCACAACTCTTTCTCAGCCCACTGTTTGGCAATCTGCTTAATGAGCGTCGTCTTTCCGATGCCCGCTTTGCCTAATATTAGGACTTTTCTGGGAGCACATCTGTCATGAAGCTTCTCGAAGAGTTGTGATATTTGAATAGGTTCCGCTGACTGCATTTCTTCTACATCTTGATTGCCAAATGTTTCTGGTAAGTTTATTTTATCGAACTTCTGTAATCGTAGTTCGACACACATCTCATCAAGAGGGACATTACTGCATGAGTTTGAATCGACTCTGTCTTGGACCGGGACAGTTAGGTCACTGTACATCTTTTGTAATGCTTTCTTCAGTTTTTCTGAAAACACATATCTGCTACTGAAAATGTAGCTCAAATATGAATACAAACATTGAGTATGCATGAAGCATTTGAAAGTTTCATCAATACTTATTTTGTTAGAAAGAAATCCAGTTGGTTCTGTTGATCAGTGCAGAAACTGTATTAATTGTATATGAAAAAACTGTTCCTGGTCTAAACAAAATGACCCACAGAAACATACCCACATCGCTCACCATTATCACCAACAAGTCATGCCACAATGAGAAAGTGACAATAGGAATAAGTCACAACTGTTACACTCTTTACTTTACATGGGAATGTGGAACAAGTGCATTGAGGGACGGTGAAGGTTCTCAGAAGCCACAATGAAGAACCACACGTTTAGTACGAGAGCTTCTCAACACCAACATTAAAGCAATCAGTCAAACTAGACACCCGGGTGAAGACAACCTCAATGAATACAGATTTGACCAAAAAGAACTCCCACTCTTCTGACAAAGAGGCAAACATCACATATATACAGCCAGGTTGAAACACTGACATTTGATTGACTGTACCTTCAGCTGGGCCACTGAACAGGCAGATGTTCTAACCAGATGTTCTAACCAGAGTGATGCAAGGTTCTGGTGACTCCTGGACATATCAGTCGGATTAAATCCCACATGAAATTACTGCCGTCTGTACATCAGAAATCTCACAACGTACCAAATTGGAATTTGTGACTCTTGAAATTTAAAGGGAAACAAAAGTCATGGCTTTCGGTCTATGCACCCATAACAGTTATTAAAACATAATAAACTGTAACTACAATTAAGAATATCACACCAGTGGTTTAATAGGAAAACTGTGTTGAACACACAGCATCTTAATTTATATATATATATATATATATATATATATATATATATATATATATATATATATATATATATATATATATATATATATATATATACACACATTTTTTATTTACCTTAGACATCGTCAAGTATAATATATATATATATATATATATATATATATATATATATATATATACACACATTTTTTATTTACCTTAGACATCGTCAAGTATAATATATATATATATATATATATATATATATATATATATATATATATATATATATATATATATATATATATATATATATATATATGGCGGTGACTGTCTTGTATTGATGGGTTATTATGGGCGGTGACCCCCGCCCCAATACAATGCTTTTAACGAGTAATGTGGTGGCAGTTTCCAAGCGTTTAGCCGTTCACTCAGTATTGGCTCTTCCACAATGTGTTGCAGGATGGCTCCATCTAAGAATGTTCGTCGTGGACGACCTCTGCGCCACAGCCCGGTGGCAACAAGGTCGCGAGCGGCGGCTAGCCGCGCTTCCGTTGCACGATCGGCAATGGGCCACATCGTGCAGCACCTTGACGACGAGCCGGCTCACCAGCAGGCCATTCATTCGGTAGCGGGCGCAGCCGCGGGTCGAAGAGGTACAACGGAGGAGCGCTTGTCGAGTATGGAGCGCCGGCTTGAAGCTTCTGACAAGATGTTGCAGGAAGTCCACGCAATGGTGCGTGGTCTGCAACAACTGCCTGCGACCAACGCCCTACCTGCGCCGCCTCCAATAGCGGTCCCTGTGGCAATGGCGGCGTCTGCTGGGGGGGAGCCCATCGCTCCGCCCTTGGCTAACCTTTGTCTATGGCCGCAGTCGGGTGGCATCATATGCGGCAGGCGCTCCACCAAGCCCCGTTCCAAGACCAACGTCAGCCCCGTGGCCAGAGGCCATATCTTCAGGTATCCATACAGGCAATGAAGTACACACTCTCCCCAGGGCATCCCGAGATCTAGTAGCCTCGTTTGCAACTTCAGCCCTATCCCGTCATTCCCGCGTGTCTGACAAGCTCAAAGCCCAGATTTGGTCCGGGGACTATGTTAGTATTTCTTAATTGTTGCATGACTCCTCACCACAAAGCTTTTCTGTGTCAGTTAGGCCAGGCAGTGACGACGAGACCCCCATGTTCTGTGTCGCCCCTAGGGCAAGGAGCAGCACTGTGTCATTTGACCAATGGCTGCAGGGTTTCGAAATTTACATGTCTGTCTTCCTACTTCAGCCGCAACACATGGCAGAATCACACAACATGCTCATGTACATCCAGACGGTTCGTTCATTATATGAGAAGGGTGCAGACTGGCGGTCGTATGACGAGGCATTCCGGTCGCTTCGTCAGGCTAACAACTGGGGGTGGGAATCGGTTTGTTGGTACCTGTGGATGAATGCATCCGAGAGTCGCCCAGCTGCCACACCCAGTGGGGCCCCCTTTCGTAGCACGGGTAAGGTCAGCTGGGGTAATGCTAAGTGGCCATCCACCAAAACCTGCTTCGCATACGATCGGGGGGAGGTCTGTAACGCAGCCACCTGTCGCCACACACACACGTGTAGACGCTGTGGCGGCCCCCACTCAGCGGTACACTGCTATAGACAACAAAGCAAACCCAATCCTGCCCGACCGACATCAGCCACCGGCAACCTTGCAGCCCATTCGTCGACTGCCAGTTCGCGACCAGCCGTTTTCAGGAGATAGTATGCCTACCCCAGTCTCTCCCGACGCACTTAGAGATATCCTTGTCGGCTACAATCATAATCTTTTTCCGTATCTTCTCAATGGTTTACCAGCATAACGATATAAAGGGGTCACTAATTTGATGTCCGCCGTGGAATTCCCTGCAGTAATAAACAGCAAGATAGGAGCTGCGCTAGGCATAATCTTAGGTTCTTTTAATGTAGAGGGTTCCTCTGTAAATGTAAATACGAAACTATACAGGATGCTATTAGGCTCATCAAACAGCAACCCGGCTAAAGTGGACATAGCATCGGCTTTTAGGATTATTCCAGTCTCACCACTAGACCGACCACTTCTGGGTTTCCACTGGAAGGGTAAGTTTTTCATGGATGCTGTCCTTCCGATGGGGGTCTCCAGTGCTTGTGCGATCTTTGAGCTTTCAGTACAAAGGTGGCGTTCAGTTGCTTTTAGAAAGTATATCTGAATTGCTTAACAGGTTAGGTCGTGGTGGGGTGGTCACAGGTTTGTGGGTGACCTTGTGGCGAAATGGCCCCACCTGTTTGTAATTAAATTTGTGTATTGGTGGTGGAATGTCTGTATTCTTTGCATTACATGTTCATGACGACTTTTTGATGTATATATGTTATCGTCATGCTTGTAGGAATGTGGGCTCTGAGAAACTTGCCGGACGGGGCTGTACATGTGTTCAGTTCCTGTCTGGTTTGCTTTGAGCTCACATTCCTGTTAATGTTCTTCCCAAAGTGGCTGCGTGATAAGCAGTCCACTTTGCAATAAAAAACGTCATTTATTTGGCCTGTTTCAATTCACTGCTACATCGGACTTGTGTTGGTTATTGCATAAATATATATATATATATTATATATATAATTATATAAAGTCATGGTTTTATATAGATACATGTGTAAAATTATGTTATCATTTGAAGGAGAGTTTGTGATAAGTAGGGCTGAATAATAATGAAAACATGGTTAACTGGTACTGGTGTGTAGCTGGGTGTAATGTAGCTGGCTGTAATGTAGCTGGCTGCAATGTAGCTGGCTGTAATGAAGCTGGTTGTAATGTAGCTGGCTGTAATGTAGCTGGTTGTAATGTAGCTGTAGCTAAGAGGAAATTACTAGCTTTACAGCTGAAGTTGGCAGTGTTTATATCATGATACAATACAGGTCAGTAATAAGTTATATATTTATATACTGTGCATGTGTTTGGGAAACATTTTCATCTGTATTTAATTGAATGTTTTTATTGAACACGAGATGTTCTTGCATTAAATGATCTACGAGTTCACCCAAACCATGTCTTATAATTATATGCTCTCCTGTCGTAATGAAGTATATGTACCTATGTGAATATTATATACTATAAATCTATACATGTGTGTATGTAAGAGTGTGCTGATAACTTCCACTCTCCCTGTATGTATCTGTACATTAGCCTTTTTATGCATATCAGGTGGTAGTGTATAATATACTATATTACTGGTTGGGGCCAATTTTGCTATGTTTAATAGAATAATGCCACTTTGACAACAATCTGAAGATTCATAAAAGATATCGATAACTATCAATTAGTTCGCAGATTGAGTGCAAATAGCGTGACTGGGTGAAAAAACCTGACTTTCGAGAGGCGGCAGGACACGATCACTTGGGGGAGTGCTCCACAACACAGCTTGCGGTATCTGTAGATTGTTAGCTGTGTTCACTAATCCCTTCAACTCAGACACACGATAATATTATGAAGGTGATATGTCTCTTTTCTTCAAATGTTCTACTAACTGTTCAGAGTTGCCAACTTGTGTTGAGAAATGTGTGAAATCATGGGCAGATCCAAACTCTGAAACAGGGGTGTCCAGTTTCCCAACAGGATACAAGGTGGCAGCACCTCTACTCATTAAAATTTCCACTGGCAGGGCGTTTTTTTACATACAGCCTTTTCACTGCCCCAAAGTCAGGCCAACTTTCCCCCAATCCCATGTGGGCAATTTCAGATTCAAAAGAAGACAACATTTTCCATAAATGGGTAGTTTACCAATAATGTCAAGTCCTAAGGGGTACTTTCGATCATATTTTTTAAAACGTGGTAATGCCCCTAAAGCTTTGGAGCTATTTCATATGCTTTGTTCTAGCCCATTTGATGTGATAGTGTGTGCTTACTCAATATACATGGATTTGTGCTTACTAAATATTCTTCTGGTTAGGTGCACAATGTAAACAACACAAATAATTAAGGCTGGACAAAATTGAGTAATAACGTAGGTAAAGCTGCACTGCCAACCTGAGTCATCTATATACTAACAGGCAATTACAACCAAGGCGTCTTTTACCCAGAGTAGCCCTGGGACAGATTTACATTTTCTCGTCGAGCACGGCACACTGTCACTAGTCACAACACTTTGGAAACCCCTGCATGTACTCTTAGTACAACAGCACGCATATGGTAAGTGTTACATGGAACTTGATTTTTTTGTGGAATTACGGAAATGAGTGAAAATGACCAACACAGTGGTCTAAAACAAGATACTGGCGAAAATGTAACCGATACTGCATTAAATGCTTGAAATTTTAACCTGGCGTATATGAGGCAATGGGGAAACCCGGATGCATGTGGTTTTGCTTAACATGCAAACCAAAAATTGAAAAAAATATTCTCAATGAGAAAGTTATCGAAGAGAGATGCTAAATGCGATAGTAAAGAAATAAATGAAATCGTAAGGCAGGAAATGGATGCATTACATACATGCAGACCAAATGATGATGAAAGCAGGAACCTACTAACTACCCAAAATAGTGGAATTGTTGGATGGAATGGAAACAGGGAAGGATCTCAGCCATATTTAAGAAGGGTACCCCTAATCGAAAAAACGCAGGAAATTATAGACCAGTCAGCTTAACAAGTATAATATGTAAATGTATAGAACAACGTGTCAAAGACCATATTGTCAATTATATGATTAGGAATAAATTATTCAGTACGCAACAATTTGGTTTTATTAAAGGTCATTCTACGGTACTCCAATTATTAAATGTTATTGACTCGTGGACCAAAGCTTTAGATAGAGGGGAATCTGTGGACGTTGTATATTTAACTTAAATCATATGGTATAGGGTATTACACAATAAGATGGATCCAGGCGTTTCTGTCTGACCGTGTACAGCAGGTCAATGTAAATGGTACAAATTCTGAGTGGGCAAACATAACAAGTGGTATTCCACAGGGCAGTGTCTTAGGACCGATCCTATTTGTTTTATATATAAATTATCTTCCTGAGAATATAATGTATATATGTTTGCGGATGATACAAAGGTTTTCAAAACGATTACTAGTCCAAATGACCAGCATACGCTACAAAACAACTTAGATTATTTAACATCTTGGTCAAGTAAATATGGTTATTAAGGTTCCACCCAGATAATTGTAATTTAATGCAGCTAGGAAAAACAATACAGCAAGAGTAATATAACCTGAAGATAGATAATACTGCCCATGAATTAGGAGGAATAGAAGAACAAAAAGACATTGGGGTTATAATTGATTCAAGCCTAGAATTTTATAAACACATCAACCAAAAAATAAACAAAGCAAACAGTATCATGGCAGTTATTAGAAGGTCCTTTACAACCCTAAATCAACATAATTTTGTGCCATTATATAAAGCTTTAGTTAGGAGTCATCTAGATTATGTAATATCAATATGGTTCCCTTATAAACAGAAATACAAAGATGCCATCGAAAATGTGCAAAGACGCGCTACAAAGCAACTTTGTGGTATGAAGAATATTCTTTACGAGGAGACTTCAGAGATTGAAACTTCCTACACTTGCATATAGACGAACTCGTGGTGATAATGATTGAGGTATATAAACTGCTCCAAGGGAAATATGACAGTGATGTATCTAACATTATCAAGCTGCACAAAGACAGTGATACAAGTGAAGGAACAAGGGGCCATAGTTTGAAATTGTTTATAGAACGTGCTCGTACAAATGTTAGAAAAAAATGCCTAGATAGACATTGGAGTACTGAGGAGTTTCTCTGCAACTACAAAGCTGCCTTGCCAGGAAGTCGTAGAGCATTCCAAGGGAAAGTTGAAGATCTGACCACCGAGGCCACCGCCTACGGTCAGGAAGAACCTAAGTAAACCTAAGTAAGTAATATACATGGATTACTGTATCAGAGCATTTTAAGAGAATTTGAACTGGGGGGGGGCAATGTCCTGGAAGGGCACTTTCAATTGTCAAAAGGAAAAAGGCAAACTTTCTTTAAATTGGTAGTTTATTAAGAAATGGCAAAAACATTACAACTATCCTGGAGCAAGTACCTGAAGATCCTGTAAAAAGGGCAACATTTAAAAGGGCAAACTTCTAGGGGCAAGTTCCCAAAGGGGCATTCATGATAACAAAGGTCACATTTTCTCTCAGGATTTCAAGTTATTAAAAGAAAGTTCCTGGAATTATAGACAATGGGATATTTTCATAAAAGGGCAACTATCTGACAACAAAACCCTTACCAAAAAGGTCAAATCATGTCACACAAGGGTAGACTACTGGGGGCAAAGTCCCAAAACTGCCCTTTGTAAGAAAGATACAATTTCCTTAAACCACAATTTATTGAAAGTCATAAAAGGGCAAGTAGTTGGGAGCACGGACCCTAAATGCTACTTTCCATTGTCAAAAGGTCAGACTACCAGGACAAATGTTCTGGAACAGTCCAGGTGACAGTACAATATTTATTTCTCTTAAGACTCAATGTGGAATATGCACTGGTTGTGTTTTATAAATAAACATGTTTGGAAGAATTCAAAAGAATGCAGCAGGATTGATTGAAAGCAACTATGAACGCACATGCGGAATCGTAATAAATCTCATATGAGAACTCAACTGGTCATCACTGAGGAGGGATGCTGAATTGTCATACTGTCTTTAGAAATATCGAAATGAAAAATTGTATTTAGAAATGAAAAATTGCATGGTAGACGCCCAGCATTTTAACCCACCCCACACATGGGCATCCATTGCCAGCTTGACAGTGACTACATGCCAGCGAGGTGTGGAATCACCTCGCTGGCATGTACTGTAATGGAAAATGCACCATTAAATACTAATTGATTTAATGCCATACCTACTACCCTGGTACACCACTATGCACCAAATTTGTCTTGTTTAGTTCACTGATTGATGGACAATTTAACAAAATTGGTTGTTGCTTGATAACTTGGTTCACAGTATTGCAGTGCAGGTTTTAGTACTAACATAAACTGACGTGGGACTAAGAAATGTGTCAAAAACAGCATGTGCAGATTTTCCTTAATAAATATTTGATGTATCTTCATAAAATGTGGCCTGTATATAGGTTCTTTAGTATAGCCATTGTGTGATAACAACACTGAATTAATAATACACAATGAATCATTTGTATACAATGAGGGAAAGTGTATTTTTGGCAAAAGTGTACCCTTTATGTGAAAACACCTATTAATTATTTATTGAAACGATCAATATGCATGATATTTATAGATGGCTGCAAGAATGTGAGATGGAAGTCAAATGCTTAAGTATCACGCCTACAATGTGTGAGACTTGGTAACCAATTATTCTCATTTCCACGTCCCCGCATCTCTATCCTGCTTTAGTTCAGGCATCTCAAAACAACAGTCCTACCATCTCAGATCAACAGTCCTACCATCTCAGATCAACAGCCCTGCTGACAACGAAATCTCGCCAAACCACAATCCCCACTCATGATTAGGCTCGTGTGCAGCTACAATCCCCACTCGTGATTAGGTTCGTGTGCAGCTACAATCCCCACTCATGATTAGGTTTGTGTGCAGCTACAATCCCCACTTGTGATTAGGTTCGTGTGCAGCTACAATCCCCACTTGTGATTAGGTTCGTGTGCAGCTACAATCCCCACTCGTGTTAAGGTTCGTGTGCAGTTACAATCCCCACTCGTGATTAGGTTCGTGTGCAGCTACAATCCCCAGTCGTGATTAGGTTCGTGTGCAGCTACAATCCACACTCGTGATTAGGTTCGTGTGCAGCTACAGTCCACACTCATGATTAGGTTCGTGTGCAGCTACAATCCCCACTCATGATTAGGTTCGTGTGCAGCTACAGTCCACACTCATGATTAGGTTCGTGTGCAGCTACAATCCCCACTCATGATTAGGTTCGTGTGCAGCTACAATCCACACTCATGATTAGGTTCGTGTGCAGCTACAACCCCCACTCATGATTATGTCCGTGTGCAGCTACAATCCACACTCGTGATTAGGTTCGTGTGCAGCTACAATCCACACTCGTGATTAAGTTCGTGTGCAGCTACAATCCCCACTCAGAATATCTTACTCCATACCTTTAACTGTAGCATCCTGGACTGGTCGTTGGACTGAAACAAACGTACATTTATATTCATATATTTATACATTGATAATCATTATTCTGAACACAATTTAAGTAAGTGCTCAGTGTAAACCCACTACACAGATCGCCTACCTATGGATCGGGCCAATGTAACATTAACAGTGGTCATGGAAGCATCATGTGTGTTATAAACACCAGGGGTAATGCAACAGAGCTAAACAATTCAACTGAGTGATTATCTAAGCCTGTACTCTCAAGAAATATGGCCTAGTTGTCATACTTCTTGGCAAGGTCACTTTATCAAATACACTCAAACATTGTTAGATAGAATATTGTTTCAAACTTTGTACTTTCAGTTGTGTCATTATCCTCTGTAAAACGAATTATACTACAACGCCATGTATGGGACTATTTTTTATTTTAGTGTGGTCCAATAGCTTTATTCCAGACTCAACATATGCTCAAAATACTTACTTTATGTGAATGCCACTCAAGATAATACCATTAAACGTCAAACATACATTTGTTACAAATCTAGTAAACCACAGGCTTAGCAATGGCGTAAGCAGCAATTTTTTAAAGCTTTTGTGTACAGTCCCTCGCTAGAATACTACGGTCCCATGCTCCCAACTAGTGGTATCTGGACATAATCCCCCAGACAATATCACCCGTCAATACCCCAGGACAAAATCTCCCTAAAATAATATCCCCTGGACAATAACCTCCTAGGACAAAATCCCCAATCCAAATGCATGTAATAGTTATCAATACGTAATTATCTGCATAAATGTTACTGCAAATAGTAGGATGGAGTAAGACGTCCAGGAGGGTAAGGGGACATCGTATGCGGGAAAGAATCCTTTAGGCATATATCGTCTATGTGCTGTGAATGCTATATGCTATGAATGATCTAGTTCATTATCTTAGGTATATTTTGTCCACAGGGATTAACATTATGTCCTAAAATCCAACTATTATATGAAAAAATTTACAAACATGACAAATCTACGGTCCTGTCCCCGAAATCTGTGATCTCAATTCTGAATGGTAGATTGCTTTAAAAATCTGTATCTTTCCCCCCCCCGACAACTGGGAAGGCAGAGCAATCAAACACGTTTTTTTATAATTTGTAACCCGATTTATAATATCAAACCCGATTTGCATAGACTCAATGAATGAATATTTACTCTTGGAGGGTGTCTACTTAAAAAAAATATTAAGAAAAAAATTCCACAATGCACAATTATGTTTATTTATTAAATACTAGAATACTTCACTTCTCTATTCACATGTACTTCTCATAGACGGGGTGTGGCAGGGGTTTCAACCTCCCACCTTACACATCACCTTTGGCCCATAAGGCTTCAGTGCTCCTTCTCCAGCTTGTTCTGTTTTGGCCACTTGTCTCGCTTCTTTCCATGGTTTCAACCCTAAATTTTGTCTTTGTTTTTCTACAGGTTTCCTCCAGGTTGTTTTTGTTTCAACCTCCCATCTCCCACCTATTTCTGTAGCCAATCTCCTCCCATCTCCCTCCTATTTGTGTGGCTAATCTCCCACCTCCCACCATTGTTGAGAGTCTACCTCTCACCTATTTCTGAGGCCAATCTCCCATCTCCCACCAATTTTTAGGACCAACCTCTCACTTCCTTACACACCCCTCAGTAGAATGCTCTGGTGATATCCAACTATACAAAGGTTTCTTCCACTGCAGGAGCATGCTTCCTCTACGAACATTTCACACCTTTCATACCTGTCATCATATCCTGGGCTGTCCTGACTTCTTGCAGCTGTTGTTCGTGGTCTTGCAGCTGTTGTTCGTGGTCTTGCAGCTTTTGTTCGTGGTCTTGCAGCTGTTGTTCGTGGTCTTCCAGCTGTTGTTCTTGGTCTTCCAGGTGTTGTTCGTGGTCTTCCAGCTGTTGTTCGTGGTCTTCCAGGTGTTGTTCTTGGTCTTCCAGCTGTTGTTCTTGGTCTTCCAGGTGTTGTTCGTGGTCTTCCAGCTGTTGTTCGTGGTCTTCCAGCTGTTGTTCTTGGTCTTCCAGGTGTTGTTCGTGGTCTTCCAGCTGTTGTTCTTGGTCTTCCAGCTGTTGTTCGTGGTCTTCCAGCTGTTGTTCATGGTCCTCCAGCTGAATGACCTGTTGTCGTAGTTGATCTGTGTTCGCTTGGCCTTGGTCTAAAACAAATGCAAATCAAATATTATCTAGTACAGCTAAGCAAATTGTTCATGATGTAATGTGTAACCTTCATTTCATATAGACATGATATACTGTAAATTTGGTCATTGCATAAGATAAGATTTTTTTCAGATATGACATAACCCATTTCATTGCCAGACTATTCATTCATTCACACATTTATTATTGCCAGAAGAAATTAGGATAAGATGAACAAGTAAAAGTAAACAACAAAGTGAAAGTATACTTTTGTCTTCTGCTGTTAGTATCAACATCCATTGAACAAAACAGTTTTGTTTACCTCTCAAAAAAACGCAAATCATAGCGAGTCACTAAGAGATCAAACGTTCTATTGGATATAATCATTCCAGTACAGAGCATATCCAAATAATGAGGGGATGATACTGCTAAACAAATTTTTTTAATATTGAGCACATCCCAACTTTAGGAATGTTTCTACTTTAAGAAATATATAAGAAAACCTAGATTACAATGTACCTGTGACTTGCTGATGTTGCCCTTGCAGCAGAGACATATCTTGGTCTTGCTGCTGCTGTTGCCCTTGCAGCAGAGACATCTCTTGGTCTTGCTGCTGCTGTTGCCCTCGCAGCAGAGACATATCTTGGTCTTGCTGCTGCTGTTGCCCTCGCAGCAGAGACATCTCTTGGTCTTGCTGCTGCTGTTGCCCTCGCAGCAGAGACATATCTTGGTCTTGCTGCTGCTGTTGCCCTTGCAGCAGAGACATCTCTTGGCCTTGCTGCTGATGTTGCCCTTGCAGCAGAGATATTTCTTGGTCTTGCTGCTGATGTTGCCTTTGCAGCCGAGTGATGTCATGGCCTTGTTGCTGCTGAACTGCTGTTCACGGGAAAACGAGACATTTAAATAATACAACTTAACGAAACATATATGATGTTAGATATGGTATCCAAACTTTTAATATGTTAACATCTACAAAAATTATAATAGATAAATACGTGTTTGATACTACAGAACTAAGACAATGCTTCAGTCACTGTCACAATACTGGT
Organism: Lamellibrachia columna; assembly: GCA_963662155.1. Taxonomy (NCBI): domain Eukaryota; kingdom Metazoa; phylum Annelida; class Polychaeta; order Sabellida; family Siboglinidae; genus Lamellibrachia; species Lamellibrachia columna. The sequence continues at coordinate 5,717,942 of OY759265.1, read as the reverse complement.
TGCAAATTATCCTTGATTATATAATCTAGCATATTGTTTGTTGTCATAAAACATATTTGTTTCATCACATTATAAGAAACTTCAAGTACACCAGATAATTCCAGTAAACAAGCACAGTTTTGTGTACAAAAGTATGCAATGGTGAGCTATTCATGCCACCAGCTGCTGACTTATAACACAGACATGTTCAGATGTTGTGTGCGTGTGTGTGTACATGCATGCGCAAGTGCGCATACTATTGTGCGTGCACTCGCCATGTATGTAGTAGTAATCTGCACTATTTCACATATTAAAAAAAATCTAAAAGACAACAAATATTTTGGATGTGTCTAATAAAGACCAAACTAGAAATAATAGGATCATCATCCCACTGACTTTGATACACCAACATTGTACTGCAGTTATCCAATCACTGATGAAGTTGTGTGACATTTACAGAAAAACAGCTGACAAAATGGTTGTTGAAAATTGTGCTGCCAGTACCTGCTTGGCTCTGCTGGTGTTGATCAAGCGCTTGCACCATCAAGTCAAGTGCACTGTATCTCTGCCTCTCGGCATCAAGCAGTTGGTTGAGGCGGGTGCACTCCGCAGTGACCACAGGGTCTTGTGCCCATTGTCTCATCACAGTGGGGTTCCATTGCAGTTGTGCATAGATAGTATTTAATAATGCCAATTTCTGGATGAAGGTTGCACTCGGTACAGATGCTGAAGTGGAGTGGGCCAACTCATTTCGCATCTCCCGCAGTTCATCAACACGTTCACTATCTCGAATAGGTGGTGTCCTCGTGCCATGTCTAGGCTTTGGAAGCAGAATCTCAGTTCCAGAGTACAGCAGACACGTAAACAAAGCTGTGCAATCATAGAGTGCAGTGTCACCCTGTCTAATAGTGTCGATGATGTGTTGACCTATATACCTTGTGTTGGAATTTGGAAAATTTGCAGTGAAAAATTCTCCTGATGGCTGATTGTCGCCCCATGCAATGTTGAATCGTTGATGATATTTGCTCTTAAAGAAAACACGAAGCATGCGAGGTACATCATCCCACAGGATGTGTATGAGTCGCCAGAAGTTTTCTTGATCGGGTGTTAGTGGGGCACCACTCATATTTGAATTCTGAAAGAAATATACACAAGACGTTTGAATGCATACACATTAACATCAGCTACTCCTGCATTCATAACCACAATATGCAATAGTAAACTAGTAATGTTGTCCGCTTTGGGCGAATATGCAGTTGAAGACAAGATAACAATTGGGCTAGTTTCCTGTAATCCAAACATAAACAAAGAGGAGTATGAAAAAGTACAAAACGCTATAAAGCATGCAAGTGAGAAAGGGAAATGTTTTATATGGCTTGTTGTTTTTCAGTGCAGATGTCATAGAAACATGCATGGGAACATGGTATTGTGTTCATGGAACGACACCAAAACGGAATGTGTGATCGCGCTAATGAAAATATATTGTGGCAGGAATTGGGAGGTTGGTCTTAAAAACTGGTGGGAGGTTGGGACTCAAAAATAGATGGGAGGTGATGATGGCCGCCAAAACAGGTCGGTGGTTGAGACCCCTGCCACACCTCCCTCACTAGATGGTTGATACCCCTGCCACACCTCCCTCACTAGATGGTTGAGACCCCTGCTACACCTCCCTTACTAGATGGTTGAGACCCCTGCCACACGTCCCTCACTAGATGGTTGAGACCCCTGCCACACCTCCCTCACTAGATGGTTGAGACCCCTGCCACACCTCCCTCACTAGATGGTTGAGACCCCTGCCACATCTCCCTCACTAGATGGTTGAGACCCCTGCCACACCTCCCTCACTAGATGGTTAAGACCCCTGCCACACCTCCCTCACTAGATGGTTGAGACCCCTGCCACACCTCCCTCACTAGATGGTTGAGACCCCTGCCACACCTCCCTCACTAGATGGTTGAGACCCCTGCCACACCTCCCTCACTAGATGGTTGAGACCCCTGCTACACCTCCCTCACTAGATGGTTGAGACCCCTGCCACACCTCCCTCACTAGATGGTTGAGACCCCTGCCACACCTCCCTCACTAGATGGTTGAGACCCCTGCCACACCTCCCTCACTAGATGGTTGAGACCCCTGCCACACCTCCCTCACTAGATGGTTGAGACCCCTGCCACACCTCCCTCACTAGATGGTTGAGACCCCTGCCACACCTCCCTCACTAGATGGTTGAGACCCCTGCCACACCTCCCTCACTAGATGGTTGAGACCCCTGCCACACCTCCCTCACTAGATGGTTGAGACCCCTGCCACACTTCCCTCACTAGATGGTTGAGACCCCTGCCACACCTCCCTCACTAGATGGTTGAGACCCCTGCCACACTTCCCTCACTAGATGGTTGAGACCCCTGCCACACTTCCCTCACTAGATGGTTGAGACCCCTGCTACACCTCCCTCACTAGATGGTTGAGACCCCTGCCCTGACTTCCCTCACTAGATGGTATCTACTTACATTTCTGTTTTCGATAAAGTGCCACATCAAATGTTGCTACTTAAATTAAAAACTAAATTAGAATAAATGTATATTTTAACAATTTGTGCCACATTACCTTTCTAATTCTCCTGCTGTTGTTTTGTCACTGCTTTGGTCTGTGGCTGTCTCTTGAATCACAGTGCTGTCCGACTACCTGCCCGACTACCTGCCCGACTACCTGTCATGGCACAGATGGAGCTCTCTTTCTGCAAGTGTCTATCCCATTTTGTCTGAAATAGTATATAGATGTTTAAACATAACAAGTAAAAACTCACCATTTTCTCTATATTATCCCTACAACATTCATAGATAAATATGTTCTGAGTGTGCAACACCACACTTGATAATGTGTGCCCACCATATATTCAGATTATTATCATGCTTTACGTAAATTACATCGGAAAATCAATATTGTTCACCACAGAGAATCAGGATTACCCAGTACTAAAACATTGACATACAACATATTCTGGCTATCCACTATTAATTCATGTATTAGTCAGGCATGATGTACAACATCAATGTATGTATTAGTCAGGCATGATGTACAACATCAATTTATGTATTAGTCAGGCATGATGTACAGCATCAATGTATGTATTAGTCAGGCATGATGTACAACATCAATGTATGTATTAGTCAGGCATGATGTACAGCATCAATGTATGCAGTTAACATGAACACTAGTGCTATCATACTGCTCTTAATACATAAACTTCCTAAATCAATAGGTAGAATAATATATATAGTTATATGCATGTATAAATCTCCCATGACCATCTCTCAAGGGGTGATTCCATGTGAGATCAACCAATGGTTAAAAAGTTTATTTCTCAGAATTTACTTAAATTTTAACCAATGACTAAGTGGCTACACTTGAGCACTTTTGCAAAAGAACTAAGCATTTACTTACAAATTGTGTCTGTAATGCCCTATGATGTGAACAAGGGGTCAGTGATGTTATTTTGACTTGTTTTCAGATGCCTCTACCTTGAGAAGTTTATAAGCTACATATTTAAAATTTGCTAAATATGTAGATATATTGGTACAGAAAAAAATTCAAGAATTATAGGGAGAATGACAAAGGACACACTGTGTGCACGAAAATGGAAAATCATTTTTAATTTCCGAAAGTGGTTTCTGCAGCCTGTATTTCACTGTTGTTACAGCACAGTGTCCAATTGCTGCCCTCTGTGTCAGATATACTGACAGCAATCTCTAAGTTTAGTAGGTATCTACTTAACATATTTTCAGAATAATTCATCTTTAAACTTTAACTTTTTTACATATTTTGCGAGTTTCAGCACCCAAGATGAGAATACGGGACAAATACAGTCCTTTGTTAGGTAAACAACATATTAAAATGTCAGGATGGTGTTCTGCCACTTTGGATATTTTTGGTTGATTAGGGCATAAATGCCATTAGCAGAACAGTGATTTTTCAGCTTCAATATAAACTAAATGGGACAGAACACCATCCTGAAATGTTAATATATTGTTTACATAATACAGTGCAAAAATGGTGGTCATATGTAAATTTTGGGTGCTGAATTTCATAAAATATATAAAAAGCTAAGTTTAAGGCTGAATTATTCTTAAACTGCATTAAGCAGATACCTACTGAATTATAGGATTATTGCCAGTATCCCCGACAATAGATGGTAGCAATTTGGACATTGCACTGTAACACAACAATGAAATACAGACTGCTGAAATCACTTTACATAAGATGTAAACTTCTCAACTTCTGTAAACAGGTGAAAATAACGGGTGTGACTTTACGCGCTTACCCCTTGTTCATGTCATACCCAGGGTAAAATGCAAAATATGTTACCTGTCATATTTACAGTCACATGAAGGTGGTTTCTGCTGTCCCTTGATCAGCAGCGGCGTCCCAATATGTTTTACGGATTTCAATGTCTATCCCATGTCATCTTCAAAAAGGCAAAGTTCATCAATAGATAATCAGTAGCTCTATATATATTTTCTATCTATGCCCGGGAGAACAGCTATTAGAAACATGGATTTGTAGTTTGTCCCACCTGCTGTCTTGGTTGGCCCACACACTGGCAATCAACTTCCTAGATTCAGACCAATCGTGTAGTTTGTCCCACTTGTTGTCTTGGTCGGCCTACACACAGGCAATCAACTTCCCAGCTTCAGACCAATCGTAGCCGATCCAACCAAATAATAAGTGTACTTATATCGCACCAGATCAATTGAGATTGCTCGCAGGCGCTTTACATGCATAGTAGCATTTTACAGGCCATAAGTTGCTAAGAGAGTAATTCTACTAAGAATAATCTACACAAATGCTAAATATAAAAAAGAAATGCTAACAAAATAAAATATTCTGTAACACTACTTTAAATATAATTAGTAATACAAGCAAAAGTAAGAAAATTATCATGAAACTACTAACCAAATTAAAGACACATATTATATATATATATATATATATATATATATATATATATATATATATATATATACATACATACATACTAAAAAAAATACTTTAAATATATTCATTTATACAAGTAAGACTAAGAATATAACCATAAAAACTGTTAATACAATTACATAAAAAAAAATGCAATTCTTTAGAACTGTACTATACTAATGGGACTAACAACAACAACACACTAGATAAAATGCTTTTTTGGTGTGTACACAAAGGTTAATATTGTATGTACTACACGCGATAAAAAATGTGGAAAAATTTATAAATAAAATTAGATGTTTTATGTGTCTAACTCACAAAGCACGCGTACAAATTTGAAGTTAATGAGATGAGTGATCACATGGTTTTGTGACGTCAATGATGATATGGGTTTACATTCAGTCAGTGATTTCTATGCAATACTTCAGTATAGTTTTACTCGTGTTACTATAGTGAGTGATGGTGATGTAAATTTTCCAGAATAAAGTGCATAACGTAACGATTTTTAACTAGCAGCTATCATCTTCATATTTGACTCTTTCGGGGCACTTTAGCGACGCCAGTAGCCTGACTTCGAACTTAATTTACTTTGTGACCGAACCATGAAAACTTCTCCTCATATATCTACCATAAGCACACATGTGACGTGGTCAAACATTATTCTTACTTCAAAATAAAGATCAAAATAAGCGAAAACTTATCACCTCGTGTAAAAAAATATGAATATGAATATATATATATATATATATATATATATATATATATATATATAAATTTACTGGGTGGCGCATCAAACCAACTTAATTTGTACCTCTTGCTGCCCGCATAGTTATTAGATCCATTCTGCCGTGAAACTCTGTAAAAACTGTGATTTTCCTGCTGGGTGTTAATTATATATGTCTAATGGCTACACAGTTTAATGTTATTTCTACTGCTTTTAAAAAAAGGTGCTACTAGTACACTGTTACTGTTGTAAACTGCTTAATAGTAATACTGATTAACGTGCTAATTCGTTAAACTTATTTATTTTACTAGCGGTTTTTGATCACTCATGGGTACACTTTGTATTCTGGCTTGTGAAGCCCCCCACTTTGTACTCCTATCATCTCAAACAAACAATTAAACAATGGGGGCTTCAGCAGCTAGCAATGGCAATTCCGGAATTGGATTTGGCAATGTCAATGCCAATGTCAATGTAACTGACCCCAGCCATTGGCATTGTCTTTTTTATTTATGAGCCAAGCCCATGTCAAGTCTGCCGCCGATCAAGTCATAACATAAGTAATTGCCGACATTGGTGCGCCCAATATGACTGATATAAACCAACGAACATAAAAACACACCCGCTAGCTTCAGCCCAGAATGAAGGGCTTTTGGGGTAAAGCGTTTACCCCATAACCACACGACCGATATCTTCCAGTTCCACGTAACCTAATGTCATCGTTTAATAATTTGTTCTGGATAAATATTATAATCCTGGCATATGAACATTTAATATACACTGGCCTTAGGGTCTTAGTACACAGTTAACTGAAATTAAATTGTTATTTAGAAGTTAAATCATATAACCAACTTACGTGTTCGCGGTTTCGATATAGAGGGTGTTTAATGACGTCAGCACTATGCGTGCACACATGCGCCGGCGGCCATTTCCGATTGCAAACCAACCTCGCGGCAACCCATTATGAATGTGCAGTGATCCAGTAAATTGTTTTCTTTGTTGTTGAGAATCGCAGTATGGCTACAAAGACAAGACCCATGTGGCCAAACAACCGTATGTTGACACCTTAGATCTGTTGAGTAAGCAGTGGTATTTGGATAAATTACGGATCGTTGATGTAGATCCGTATATGCGTTGCCAAATTCAGCATGGTCCAAGAGTGAGACAAGCTTTCCCAGCAGTGTCCTACCCAGACATTATAAATTATCCGTATGCGTTGCCAAATTCAGCATGGTCCAAGAGTGAGACAAGTTTCCCAGCAGTGTCCTACCAAGACATTGTAAATTATTTGATATTTACAAAGTGTTTCTACACAATGCCAATGGAAGACATGAAGGCGTGGAAAACCTAGAGGCAGTAGAGCCAGAGGCCTACAATCAGTTGACGTCTGGTTGGATCAGCGATGTAGTGGTTTTTGTGAAAAATGGCTATCACGTTGTACGAGCGAAGGTATGATTGTTTTGGACTTTTTCGTAAGTTTTAATTTTTAGGTAGGCCTAGCGGCTTATGCTATGACTATATCGTATGAAATTTTAAGGATATGTAAATGCAAAAATAATGTAGGCATTTTTATTAATTCATATTTGTTTATATTATTATATGTTCTGATTAATTTTTTTAATTAATTCATATTTGTTTTATATAACCATGAATAGTAGCCTTATGTCTAGGCACCAACTAGTGTATACAGAGGATAATTAAGTAAGTGTATTATTAACCACGATTGTAGACTTTTAATTTTGTCTGTATCAGGTATAAAATTTTTTATATTTCTAAATTTAGTTGGCATCATGCTCATATTCTGCACTCTGTTTCACAGGTCCTTCATTCGCAGAGACTTCGTGAAAAGCCGTTGCAGCCCTGGATAATCGCAGAAAAAGCTGGGACTGTCTGCACCGCCCATTGTGACTGAATGGCAGGGTTGGGCGAGGCTTGCACACACATTGCCACACTTCTCTTTGCGATAGACACCACCGTGAAGATCCGTGACAGCAAAACCGTCACTCAAGAGCCAGCCTATTGGCTTCTGCCAGCGACCCACAGAGAGGTTCGCTACAGAGAGGTTGGCGATATTGATTTCACGTCGGTGCTGACAAAGAAAAAGAAATTGGACGAAGCAATTGCCACTGGATCTCCAGTGTCATCCCGTTTTCGTCAGCCAAGTCCTGCTGAGCTTGACATTTTTTTTATGGACTCAGCCTAGGTGACACAAAGCCTGTGTTGTTGTCTCTGGTGTCACTTTGAGAGAGGCTATTCGAGGATAGGCTATTCGCAGAGCAGCTACGGCAAAATGTGTTCTTATTCGCAGAGCTGCTCTGCGAATTACGTTAAAAAAGTCTTATTCGCAGAGCCGCTCTGCGAATAACGGCAACATTGATTCTTATTCGCAGAACAGCTCTATGAATTACGGCAAACGTTATTCTTATTCACAGAGCAGCTCTGCGAAATACGACAAAAGTTATTCTGGGAATTATGGGAGGACTGATTACGGAAAGAGTTATTCTGCTCTGCGAATTATGTTAAAAATGTCTTATTCGCAGAGCCGCTCTGCGAATTACGGCAAAAGGTAGTGTGCGAATTATGAGAGGACTGATTACGGAAATAGTTATTCTTATCCGCAGAGCAGCTTTGCGAAATACATTTATTATTTGTGTGTACGTGCGTGTGTGTGTTAGTGCCCTGCACGGGCCAGGCTTTGGGTCCAAGCCCGGCCCACGGGCCGGGCCGGGCATGGGCCTACACATTGCGGGCCCGTATCGGCCCTGGGCTGAAATTTTTTTAAACATCGTGCTTGGGCCGGGCCTGGGCCTAGTGTGAGCGGGCCGGGCCGGGCTTGGGCTGGGCCTGGAAATAATAAAAATATTAATACAAAACCCAGATTAGTAATTTTATTATTAATAAAAACTGATTATAAATTGTAATTCCGTTTAATGAATGCTTAAAATTATTTCTTTAGTATTATATAATTGCAAATTGAGACCTTGCATGGAATTATAAATGACACTAGTGCTTTATACATTGGAATGCAGTTTAACCTCTTCAAAAATGGGACTTCCTATGGTATCATTTTAATAATGTGCATTATTTTAATAGAGACATTTCATATAAAATATATGCATAGTCGCATGCCCATATCTTTGTAGTGGGTGTGGGTGTGTGTGAGACTGTGTGTGTGCGTGCGTGCGTGCGTGCGTGCGTGCGTGCGTGCATACGTGCGTGCTCTTCCTCCTTCCCTGCTGTACGGGGGTGAAGGTCAGGTAAAGTATTGTCGAGCCACTCTTTCTGTTCTCTGTTCTTTCTTTGCATTGTTTTCTATCGGCCGCTCCCTCTCCATCTTTTATCCTCCACCAACCCAACCTCTTTCCTCAGGTCGTATATCCTTCTTCGGTCCACCATTTTTGTTCTTGTTATTCGACGAACCCAGTTGTTCTCACAAACTTGCAGCTTCTGTTGTTGTTGTCCTAGCTGCCAATGCCACTGTTTCCAAACCATACAGGCATGCTGGTGTAACACACGTTCTCAGGACTTTCTCTTTCAGCTTTTTCGAATTTTTTTCTGTCCAACTTAACTAGCTCCTCTATCTTTCTCCAAGCATTAACTCCCGCTTGATGTCCGACGTCGCACTCCTGCCTCTGAATGCCATAACCATTCCTCCAAGGTACACAAAACCATCCACTTGCTTGATCTCCTTACCATCCAACCTGATGTTCAACTCCTCTCTCTCTCTCTCTCTGGTGTCCAACCCACATCACTTCTGTCTTCTCCAGGCTCATTCTCAGTCCGTGCTTCTCGAACACCCCTTCCATTCCTCCAACACTTCTTGTAGTTCTTGTTTGCTTTCTGCTATTTTGATCAGATCGTCTGCATACATCATCTTCCTGAGAACATCCTTCGTGCTGATATTCCTGCTGATTAGTTCCATCACCATGATAAACAGTATAGGGCTAAGAGCACTTCCTTGCCTCAAACCAATTTAACAAGATTTGCCATCCAAGCCAAAGGCCCAGATGGCAAGTGGACAAGGAAGCCATTGGCTTATCGAGAGTCCAACAATGTTCATTTACTTATAACCCGCCCTCCTGAGATATGTGTCAACCTTGTTTTTAAACATATTCACGCTGCTAGCATTTACACAATCTGTAGACAATTTGTTCCATTCATTTATTGTCCTCTGTGAGAACGAGTGCTTCCTGATGTCCAATCTACATTGATCCTTTACTAATTTTACCTCGTCCTCTAGTTCTGCTATCCTTCTTGAGTGAGAAAAACATATTTCTATCAATATTTTCATACCCATTCAATATCTTAAAAACTTCAATCTGATCTCCTATTAACCTCCTTGTCTCTAGAGTTGTTAAACCACATTCTTTCAGGCGTTCTTCATAACTAAGGTCTCTCAGTTCTGGAATCATTTTAGTTGCTCTCCTTTGTATGCGTTCAAGCGTATCTATATCCTTCTTACGATATGGTCTCCATGCTTGTATACAGTATTCTAAATTAGGTCTAACTATAAAGAGGTATAATTAACTTTTTTCCCTTGTATGTTATGTTTCTTCTAATCAATCCAAGAATTTGATTACCCTTTGAAGCTGCAATACCACACTGCTCTGAAACTTTCATATCAGCGCTTATTGTAACTCCTAAGTCCTTTTCTTTTACAGTAGTACCCAGAACAGTATCTCCCATTTTATAGTTTACATTCAAGTTCCCATGTCCTGTATGTAGGCATTTACATTTCCCCAAATTGAACAACATCTGCCATTTCTCAGACCATTTCACTAATCTGTCTAGATCGTTTTGTAAATGTTGTTTATCACCATCAGTATTAACCTTTCTAAACAGTTTTGTGTCATCCGCAAATTTCAGTACGTTGTTATACTGTCGTCCAAGTCATTGATATAAATTAAGAATAATATAGGTCCTAATACTGATCCTTGAGGTACCCCACTCAAAACCGATTTCCAATTTGAAACTTCTCCATCTACTACAACTCGTTGTCTTCTGTCAGTCAGCCATTGTTCTATCCAGTCAGTTATGCTATCCCCGATACCATGGGCTTTTAATTTAAGTAGTAATCTTTGATGTGGCACTTTGTCAAAAGCTTTCTGAAAATCTAAGTAGATAATATCTACACGCGATCCCACGTCTATCCACTTAGTGATTTCTTCCAAAAAAACAACATATTTGTTAAGCATGACCTCGCTTTAAGGAATCCATGTTGAGATGAATTTAATAATTTATGCTTAACGAGGAAGTCCACCATATGGTATTTAATTAACCTTTCTAATAATTTACAAATCACTGACGTTAAACTCACTGGTCTGTAATTCTCTGACTTATTTCTCGAACCCTTTTTAAATAATGGTATGATGTTTGCTTCTTTCCATTCAAACGGAACAACTCCCTCTTTTAATGACAAGTTGAATACTCTTGCAAGTGGTATACTGATTTGTTCTACTGTTAACCTTTACAGACCGGTCGAGCGATATATCGCTCCACTGCATAGGGGTGGTCATATGTCGTCAGGTGCGGTTTTTCTATTGCTCCGTAGAGGGGGATACGGGTATTGAGCAATAGAGGAAAAGACTAGGTATTGTATGTTGTAAATGGCGTCGCGAAATATAGCCTCGGTTATCCAGGCTCCGCGCTGTGGCGCAACCGTTTGTAGCACACATTACCGCCTGGACACAGAGTGGGGTTCCCATTGTGACGAAAATTATGTATGCGCCCAGATTCTGGGCGCATACATAAGTAGCTCATTAAACTCGATAATGACGCTGATTGGCTGCTGGCACTTCATCCGGTAACGCCTACAGAGCACGTCGTTAAATTTGGAATTTGCACTGAAAGAAAAACAGTTTGCCTGCATCCAGAACATTGCTGATGGACGTTATGTGATGGGAATACTTCCAACAAGGTACGGTGAAACCCTCATATACATGTACTTGATATGTTACCCAGCAAGCATATCGGCTGGCACATGTTGACATGTCACATGCCATGGTGTTGGTCATCGGAAGAAAGACTACACATTGTAAAATTCTCGCTTCTCTTAAGGGCGCGTGCATTCGTTGAGAATACTCACAGTTGTGTAGTAATTGTCTTTGTCGCTCGCCAGATCGTCTAGCTGCTTACTGATAATACCGCAGACGATCAGATCGGTATAATAAGCCGTGAACGCATCTTCCAGGTTCGCAAGATTTTATTAACGCAGAAGTGTAGATCGTACAACATAGACTGGTCTCTCTACCACTGTTCTTGTGTCTCCCATTTAACATTTAAAAGTCTTCAATAAATTTAGTTTTCTAATGGTAAGGTAGGTATGGGCCGGCGTGGCCCATCCTTGCCGATAAGTTTGAGTCCAAATTGAAAGAGGTGCGTGGTAATTTAGATCGCGCGCACCCGTTGCTTTATGAGTCTATTTCTGGCCTATTTATACCAGAGCTTTCAGAAGAACCCCGCCTCAGTGGAGGCGCGGTTAACCATTTTAGGAAATCGAGAAAGCCGTTATTGGCCGATGTCCATATACAACCGTCATCCCCGTACATGCTGGAAATGACCGTCGTATGCAAGGTATCGGGTCACCTTCTGAACCTCCCCAGGACTGGAGACCTTCTTGTGTCCTTGGGGACGGTCAGTTGCCAACTAAACTAGTTTCTTATGGCCTGCATTCTAAATCGGGTAAACATTTCTCCCGTTTGACAGTCCAGTTATTATTACAGTCGGGGCGACTCTACCCCTCCCTACTGTGTATACTAAACAATAAGCAAAGCTGCAAACTGGCCAGAAACTAGCTTGCCTTACATAAGTTGTATCAACCTGGGTTTTCTTTATGCTAGCGTTAAATCATTGATTAAATATGTCTGCAATGACCACTATCTCTGTTCTTACAATTTTAGGCTGACCAAACCTTACAACATGATGGGCCTTGCCCTTAATTGGGCTTGGTGCTGTTCACCCGAGACTGAGCGATACTAGTAAGCTATTGTATTGATTTCAGTTTCATACCTATATCATATGTAGCTGACTATTACAGTAACGCAGATTTCTCATGTCACTCGTGGTTCATGTTTGTATTGCAATCAAGTTATAGTCAGTTCTAAAAAACTAATCACGTCGATTTCGGCCGAAGTCGATCTCGGTCCGTCGATCTCGGCCCACCTCGATTTCGGCCCACGTTGATCTCGGCCCACCTGTTTAGTTGTTAATAGGGAATTATGTAGTTGTGTTGGGTATATATATATATATATATATATATATATATATATATATATATATATATATATATATATATATATATATATATATATATATGTGTAAAGAAATATGTATATATGTAAATAAATAAAATGTTACACGGATGTTTTGTTTACCCGTTTTACTACTACGTCGATCTCGGCCCACCTATTTTGAATGAGGTTAATTATTCGCACAGGTGTTCTGTTATTTTTTCCGTTCTGCTTCTAGGTCAATTAACTCGAACTTATTTTATAGGCATTTAAAATTGCATTAGAGTCCAAACCAGTTTCAACAATGGAAAAAGAAAACAAAATATAGTTACTGCATATAGTTTACTATTTGTGTGTGGTAAGAATGGAGTGGACTCGGTAGAGACATTACGCCCTAGTAATCGGCTTGGTGCTAGCATTGTTTCATTGAGCAGATCCTTTCATGATGAAGTCAGCTAGGGAGATTGTTGGCGGAACGATCGCCGAATACGTTCCAGACAACGAACCGTGCCCTGCCCTGCCCTGCCCTGCCCTGCCCAGCATCACCTGATTGGCGGCCAACGCCAACTACCACCATCGTCTGAATCGTCCGCAGCACCCTCAGGACCTAGATTTCCAACTAAATATGGACCATATTCCCGACAACTTTCTTCGCTGGGACATTCGCGTCGAAGGAGCTCCCCACCTTCTCTTTGCCTCCGACGACCAGCCAACGTCCTGATGTCAAACGCCAAGACTTGGTACGTCGACGCCACGTTACACGTCATGCGACAGCCGTTCTACCAGTTGTTTACGGTTCACGCTTTTGTTCGGCACGAAGGCTGCACGAAACAACTGCCACTGGTAATGTGCATGTATCGACGTAGAAAGACCGACTACATAGCTGTCTTTCGTCAACTGTGCCATGCTCCCCTGTCGCCGGGTCGAGCGCATAGTGCTTGATTTTGAAGATGCCACGTGGCGCACAGCACGCATCGTCTTCCCAGAGGTGGAATTGAAGGGCTGTGCCATCCAGTTTACACAGGCCATATAGCGACATATACAAGAGTGCGGCCTCCAAGCAGCATACACCACAATTTGCCAAGACTAAAGTTCTTCCGGTATGTAGTTGGATTTTCACCAATCTCCTCTCTCAACCTGTTTGAGGACACTTTATATTCGACCCAGTGACGATAACACTTTGTGACAGTCTCCGTTGAATTTATATCGTCATGTATCGTTTGTAAAAGAAACTGTCACTTTGTTTATTTACTGTTTGCTTTTATTCCACTGAACACTTGTTTATTTACTGTTTGCTTTTATTCCACTGAACACTGTTTTCTAAAAAAAAATAAAGGTTCACATTGCGAAATTAAACATGTGTGGACATTTTCCGACAGTGTAATGTCACTAAATGTATTGTTGTCAGCAGTCGTTTTATTGACGATAAATAATTTTTTTTAATTTGTCGTGATTATGATTAATAATAATAAATTATTAATTTGTTACAAATTTCACGAATAACTTTCCACAGCAACAGTTGATGACAGACGAGATCATTATGTGTGGGAGGCTTAGTACATCCCATGTACTCACCTCCTAGGAGGCTCTGCACACCCCGTGTACTCACCTCCTAGGAGGCTCTGCACACCCCGTGTACTCACCTCCTAGGAGGCTCAGTACACCCCGTGTACTCACCTCCTAGGAGCAGGACTAATACTGTTTGTTGTAGAATCGACTAAAATCACATGTTACTGGATGGAGCGAGGCGAATGAGGGAGATTTGTGGGAGAGCGGGATGAATTTAGTGCGAGTAGATCACTTGTCTCTTAGCATACACGCACTAACACACGAACACACATACACACATAAATGCGCACACACTGACACACACATGGACTCATCCACACATAGATGACAGATGGTAACATTTGTGTGTTATGTCTGTTGAAGTCGGTTCCGCTATAGGAGCCGCCATCAGAAGACTATGGCAGTCGGTGTGATAACAATGACAGTGATGACAGCAACAACCAAGTCGTTTTTAGACGAGAGCAGTGATAATCACCGAACCTGCGTTATCAGTCAATGTCGCTGCTGGTGACATGTGACTTCCATCCAGAAATATGTTCAATACTTCAGTGTCAACCAGTGCAGGCAGAAGTCTGCTTTGCCAGTGTGAACACACTTGTAAAGAAACTCTCCTCACTACTTGTGGGCCTTTCAGACAGTTTAATGTTCTTACACATTTCACTGATGTCATTCTCTAGAGGTGGCAGGAACACTTCTGTAATCTCTTCAATCGGCCATACACAGCAAACAAGTATTCGCATTTGTGAACCAGCACCCATTGCACAGTGAACTCTCTTCTCCCAACATACGACAAGGTTTAAAATGTGACCAAAACCACCAAGACTGGTATAGTCTCCCAGCTGTTGTTCAGCATGGTGGCACTTCCCTGAAATTCCCTCAAATGTCAACTAACTGAATTGTACCGCACTTGTTGGGAAGCTGGAGAATTCCCCCAGGATTTTAAAGATGTCCTAATAATCACCATCTACAAGACAAAGGTTGAGCGCAGTGACTGGAAATCATCATGGTATTTCCCACTTATCTGTTAGCTAAAATCTGGAAAAAGTTGCACTGATTCAGCGACAGTCAGTGTGGCTTCACAAGGGCATTCGATGCAGTTGGTCAACCAATGCTGTGGTCTTTGCTGAAACGCTCCAGACATCTTTGTTAAGACTATTCATGTGTTACACGACGGCATGGAGGCCAGCGTCTCCTCAGGCAGGGACACATCTGAACGGTTTATGTTATACCTGGCAGCAGTGCTGGAGTCAGCTTCCGTCAACCTGACCGAAGAAGTATACGGAAAACTGCGTAACCTTCCCAGACTCAAGGCTAAGACAGCGACATACGAACTCCTCGAATGGAAACTGCTGTTTGTTGACTACAAACTTCTCAACTCTCTGCACTCCTTCAACTATCTGGGTAGCACAATCATTTCAGGCAACACGATTGACACTGAAATTACCAACCTGATATAGGCAGCTACCAAAGCCTTTGGCTGTCTAAGGGAACGACTCTGGTTACAACGTGGAATCAAGTAGCTTGTATTGCAACCAAGTGCAAAGTCTGTCATTCCATCGTCCTGTCTTTGCTTCTCTACTCAACTGGATCGTACCCTCTCTATCGCCAGCATATCAAGCAAGACAAGAAAGTAGGGACACCGACTTTAGACGTTGAATAATAATAATATAAACAATTAAAACTATATCATTTTAATAGTAAGTAAAGTAATATGAATACGTCTGCACTATTATCACGTGTATAGTATGTATGTTACAGCATATATTATTATTTCTGGTGGCTTATGAAATCTTGTGTTTGTGCCAGACATTACAGGTCTGGACGTCAGATTTCAACTTGTCACAATTTGCAGTTACGTGTTAATGCCTTGTTGAAGTGGCAGCTTTTACCTTTGAATTATGCTACAAGAAGAGATATTTATCAACATATAATGTTTGTGCCTAATATATAGCGTTCGTAGAAGACAGTATATACCGGTACATACGCTTTTTTTGGTTGACGAAACAAATTCGATATTGTGCAGAGCAAGTGCAACACGTATTGCATAACATTCAATATATGGCGCACAAAAACAGCGTATGGTCCAAATGACTCGGTTAAGTTTGTGTTTGACGTTAGATTGAGCAACTGAATGTCCGTGACGTAAAGGACAAGAAAGTAGGGACAAAGATTTTAGATGTTGAACAATAATAGTTTATTAAAATTATGTATAATTTTAATGGCGTAATGTTAACAATTTGAATTAATAGGAATACGTTTGCATATATTACGCACTATTATCACGTGTATAGTATGTATGTTACAGCATATATTATTATTTCTAGTGGCTTATGAAGTCTTGTTTGTGTCAGACATTACTGGACTGGACGTCAGATTTCAACTTATAGTCACACCAATTGATTATGTAATTTTTATAGATGTATGTAGGCTTATCATTTAATCGGCAGCGTTCTTTATGGCTTTGTAAACGATTTTAAAACACGGTGCCTTTTTGTCGCAATTAGTGTAATATGACGTAATATTGTGACCACTGCAGCCGCGCGTTAATGCCAAGCTTGTTGCAGTGGTAGCTTTTTCCTTTGAATTGTGCTACAAGAAGACATTTATCAACATATCATTTTCGTGCTTAATATGTAGCTTTCGTAGAAGACATACTATACAGACACTTTTGTTGGTTGACGAAACAAGTTCGATATTGTGCGGAACAAGTGCAACGCGTCTTGCATAATGTTCAATATATGTCACACACAAAAACAGCGCACAGGGCCCTGTATGGTCCAAGCGACTCAGTTATGTTTGTGTTTGACGTTAGATGGAGCAACTGAATTAAC
Organism: Lamellibrachia columna; assembly: GCA_963662155.1. NCBI lineage: Eukaryota > Metazoa > Annelida > Polychaeta > Sabellida > Siboglinidae > Lamellibrachia > Lamellibrachia columna. Next base: position 5,700,639 of record OY759265.1, on the reverse strand, counting down.
CGTGATGTAAAGGAAAGTAGGGGCAATGATTTTAGATGTTGAAAATTAATTAACATATCACAGGAGAGTTACATATTAGGGCATGTGTCAGCTGACCAAGCACCAGTATTTGATACGTATCTAATGATATTTAAAATATATGTTAGGACATGCAGTAAAATTATGAGGCCTCAATTTTTTTACAGGTCGACAAGACAGCCTATTTAATGGTAGCCGTCTGATGAATGTGAGGGAAAGTTAGTACAACTGAGTTACTTTGCATATAAAATACATTTGAGAGATGTAAAAGACGATTATCCTTTAAAATATTCAGAAAAGAATACTGGGCAGATATATTGCCATGTAAACACGCTGTTCAAAACTTGCTTTCTTGGATATTTCATGTGTATCTTGCTGATGTGTCCAATGTAATAAAATGTGCTTTGTTTAAACTTAAACGTGAGTTTGTGCGTGCGTGCGTGCGTGCGTGCGTGCGTGCGTGCGTGCGTGCGTGCGTGCGTGCGTGCGTAGATACATAGTGTGAAATAACAGTGCTTCAGAATGTCACTGTAGTACACTAGAGACGTAAGTATTACACCGGCTTCTCGTTCAGTGTAGACAATAATGTCAATTAATGTTCCTCGTAAAAGCAAGTAATGTGTATAGTATACATAATACATTATTTTATAGAAATTATGTCAGATATGGTGGCAGCTGATGACGTCAAACAAATGGGAAGATTGTTGTCCAGAAATGAACAGTCCAACAGACTATACATTCTTCATTGACAAACAAAATTTACGCAGTGCATTAATACCAGTTTCTTCAAGTCGAAGTATATGTCTAGGCACTACGTAACCTCATTGTGCGTGTGTGTGTGTGTGTGTGTGTGTGTGTGTGTGTGTGTGTGTGTGTGTGTGTGTGTGTGTGTGTGTGTGTGTGTGTGTGTGTGTGTGTGTGTGTGTGTGTGTGTGTGTGTGTGTGTGTGTGTGTGTGTGTGTGTGTGTGTGTGTTAACAGTTTTTTGTACTCGGTGGAGGCCCTAACTAGAGTAAGATGACGCACCGTGCCCAGGTGCATGACATTGCTACCACATGGGGGCCACCCATCTAGCCATAATACTTGAAAATAAATTTGGATATAGCCAGATGGAGCCGCATATCATCATGAACATCTGGTTACAATAGGGTTGCAGAAGAAACAAAAGACGCCGTAAGTTGTTCACATTAACATTTGACCTTCGTAAGTATTCAAACTGTTGTTACTGAAGTAAGACTGTGCACAGTAACCACGGGAAACTGAGGCAAAATAAGTGAATTCATACAATAGACAAAAGAAGATTATTGTAGTGTCATTGGCCATGTCTGCCGCATGGAGGATGGATGTATTCCAAAGCCCGTCCTCTATGGTGAGCTTGTCTCTGCTGCAAGGCGTGTCGGCCTAACAACTCTGCTGTTCAGTGATACTTGCACGCGTGATATAAAATGTGCTCCGACCAGCATCGAGTCCTGGGAGTCTGTTGCAGTAGACGGCAAAATCTGGCGACAGGCTGTATGGAGTGGTATCGGGAGGGCAGAAGAAAGAACAAACGAACTGTGGACAGAGAAGAGGGAAGTCGGAGAGATGCCGTCGGCCTGCCACGACTCTACAACAAATTGTGCATATAAAAGTTAAAAACACAATGCTTGAATTGTGTCTCGTGTTGCTGAGCTTTCGGGTTGATCTGATATATGTTTGCATCAGATTTGGGGATGTTCAGATTTTTTTATTTTGTCCGTCAGCGGTGCCGTCTTACCCCGGGGTACAGTGTTGCCCTAGATTACCCTACGTACATATGTTGACATGCTGCGAAATAAACCATGGTTAAATATCCATTTAAGCACAGCAAAACAAACACAAACTTTTGTAATAATTAATGTACACGTCAGACAAGGCTAAACAAGATTTAACGTTTGTTAATTTGCCTGTAAATTACAAATACTATTAAAGGAATACTATATATCAAATAATCCAAACAATGTAAGGTTTCAGTTGTCAAGTTTCTTTTTGCGCAGTATATCAGAAACGGGAGGGGGTTGGGGAGAGAGGGGGGAGAGAGAAAACTTCTATAAAAAAGGCAAATATAGATTAATGTGGTCACATCCCACCACGTGTGGGAGGAAAGCGTCGTCCTGTTCACTGGCCAGTGTGAGCGTGTGTGCATGTAGGGGAAGGCAGTGTTAGTTGAGCCATGTTTAATTCTTTTTGATAGCTAGGGCACAATCATAATTTTTTATTCATAAGTCAAATTTGCTTTACTCGCATAAACTATGTAGATAAGATAATTACTAATAGGTAAGATAATTTTATACCAAGATAATACATCTAGTATGCATAGATAATTATATGTAGCTCATTCAAATAGGGTGGTTAAGCTGGCTCAACTAACGCTTTGTGTGGAGTGAGTTGAGCGACAATGTAGCGTGAGTTGGGTAAATGCTTTATTTGTATAATTTACATAGGCCTTGTACTAATATTTCACAACAACTCGGCCGACATATCTACGCAACGAGTACAACACGTCTCTGACAAGTCTACGCGCTTAATTTCTAAGTTGACACATTTAATTAATAAAGATTTATAGGCCAATCGCAATCAGTGTAACTAACCGCTAATATGTTGCCCTGTATTTGGGGGTAAAGAACAGTCGTCTTCATTCTTTAACCGCTGCTCAATTCATTTGGCCTTGGGCAGTTCAACTAGCCCCGTTTCAACAATTAAGCGCAGTTTCTATGTCGCAATTATTCTGGTATCCTAATGTATCGACACGTGCACGTTATTCTATTGAGGACACGTAAGCATTCTGTTTACAGCCATTTTCTCAACACGTTTACACAAAAAATAATAGTAGGCATCAGTTCGTGTGCGTTCTGTCTTCTGCTGTGTGTACTTGAGACTTCAATGTGGGCAGAAAAGAACAGCCCCTTACATTGGACTCCCACGCACGCACGCACGCACGCACGCACGCACGCACACACGCATGAGGGAGGGAGGCGCGAAAGCAGGCAGACAGGGAGGGAGGCGGGAAGGCAGGCAGACAGGGAGGGAGGCAGGCAGAAAAGGTATGTTCGTGGCATTCAGTCCTTGGGATTGTTCAAAGTTTATACTTCACCCCCTGGCAGAACTGTTCATTCCAAATCCATCTCGACTTCGTTGTTGTTATATCGAGGATACGTAATCATTCTGTTTAAAGCAATTTTCTCAACACAATTACACACCAAAAAAATAGTACACATCAATTGGTATGCGTTCAGTGTTCTGCAGTAAATGCACGTGTGACTTCAATGTGGGCAGTAAAGGACAGCTCCTTATATACGACTCGCTCGCACGCTCGAACGCTCGCACGCACGCACGCACGCACGCACGCACGCACGCACGCACGAGAGGTGGAGGCGGGGATGGAAGCAGACAGGGAGGGTGGCAGGCAGGCAGACAGGAAAGGTATGTTCTTGGTAGCCAGTCCTTTGTACTGTTCAAAGTGCTTTACACTTCACCCCCTAGCACACCTGTTCATTCCAACTCCATCTCGACCTCTCGGGGAAGCATTCAGCCATGCTGCAGTTACTGCACGAAGACCATTCTTACATATATTCACCACTGCATATAGGTAGGTACTCTTCAAACATGTCACAGTTTTAAGTTTGGCTGGATAATATGCGGCGAGCCAATGGACATGTACTCGTTAGGTTCAGTGTGGGTATTCGTGCGATTACAATAATTAGACAGCAAAGGTAAAGGGTAAAAGATTTCCCGTTTAATAACACACAGTGGAAAAAGTAGTATTGTTACAATCCCACATCAAAAATAATTGACAGTTCTACATCAAAAATAATATTTACAGTCATATATCAAAAATAATTTAATACAGTCCTATATCAAGAAAGATTTACGTGTTCGGCGAGTGCCGTCTTGCGTACGGCGTGCTCGGCGATTGACGTCTTGCGTACCAAAAATTCAATCGCTGGTGACTAAAGTAAACAAGCTAATTATACACAACCTCACACGATCTCCGATCTGTGACTATACAGCTGAATGAGCTGTGGCAACGTTTGGGTGAAACCAATTGCCAAAGCTTCGAAACGGCAGCAAGAGGGCTCGAACTCTCGGGTTTTCACGACTGAGAGCCCGACGTTCTATCCGCAACGGTACCACGTCCTATTCGAGGGGAGAGAAGGACACGCGGGAAGTGTGTGTGTGTGTGTGTGTGTGTGTGTGCGTGCGTGCGTGCGTGCGTGCGTGCGTGCTTGCGTGCGTGCGTGCGTGCGTGCGTGCGTGCGTGCGTGCGTGCGCGCGTGCGTGTGTGTGGGGGGTGATAAAGAGGAAGCGAGGGAGGGAGAGGAGGCAGCGCGGGAATGAGACATAACGCTTGTTTTTTAGTGCAGAAAAGTACAAGTGTTTAGCAATATTTAATATGGCCATAGTTCGCACCACGCTGTAGCTTCCTCATGCGCACATCTTACTGCTAACACTAGTACGAAGAGCAAAATAATGTAACCGCGCAAAATAATGTAACCGCGCTAAAGCAAATGTTGCAACATAGGCCTGTATAGCTCAATGAACGTACCAGCTCAGATCACGTCATGTGGCTTTTATTAAACGTCGGCAGGGGAGCGTCTCTGCGTATCAGTGTTTGCTACACACGTGTATCCTGGTACGAAGTCAACACTTGTGTCGCAAGCGGTGTCCGTGATGGGGAGCGTTGAATGCTATATCAAAAAGGGCAGGCACAGATGTATTTACACAATACCCAGCGCCATCAACATGCCACTAGGGCAGGCACAAATGTATTTATGCAAAATAACAACACAAGTCCAGTGTAGATTGAAATAGGCCAAGGAATGACATTTAGATTTATTAATTAAGTAGCATGAAATCAGGCAAGCATACATCATCAAAATAAGATACATCAAATAATCTCAGCAAGCATGCCGGCCCCCAGAAGTGTTTATACATAATTAGTATCTCATGCCTATCAGCTACCGACTACCAGTACTATCTGCACCACTACTGTCTTCAATACAATTCACATGATATCGGTGGGGGTCACTCCGCCACTAGGTCACCCCCTGTGACCGACCCCCACCCTAATTATAATCAATATTAGGTATCCCTCTTTCCCTCGCGCGAGCAAGGCGGGTAGAGATTCAGCTGTTGACCCCGCCGCTGTCATGGCCTCGACTGCACCCCCACCCGCCCTGCCCACAGCTCAAATCTAGCCAACACTCCGCCGCTGTCAGAGTATCAACCACATTCGAACAGTGGATCTGCAACATATAAACAATAAACACGATGATAGTTGCCGACTCCGCCGCTGTCGGAGTCTTGACAACATCGCCGCACAACGAACCTGCAACATACAACCATATTTAACATCGATCGACACAGATAAACGAAGTAACTGCTGTTGATACCACTGTCCGAATCTAGGCACTATCTCTATAGTCCCCCTTGGTATGAATGATAACAGGTACAACTTGACCTGGATGCAGCATGTTACGATATCCGAATGTATCTGCGGAAAGCATCTGAAGCCCATCTACCCGCTGCTCTAATATGCGCGTCTGACTCACCCCTAAGAGCTGCTGACGTGGCAGCTCCAATTCTGAAACTATGTCCTTTAAAAACTTTAGTACTCAACCCACAGAATTCCAGCAGGCGTTTTAATATAGCATCAAACTCCCTCCGCAGCATTGGAGTGCCATCTGCATATGCAAATAATATAGCCTGTCTAGGACCCCTAACATGTAAGAATTCTCTAAGAAATGTGGCAGGATAAATGGATGTCCCCCCAATACACTGGCCATTTACTTGTAAGGATTGCGGACCCTGCGAGCAACTGTGTTTAAATTGTCTAAAAGAAACCGTGATTACGTCACCATTCACCGCCACATCCCTCAGAAAGAGGCATCCCTGTTCTGCCCTGCTGGCTCGAGGGACCATTTCACCAACGCGTAAGTAAGCCTTGAAGGCTAACACCATCATGGCGCGAAGCATAACACATTTATAATGAGAAGACAAAACTTGAGGCAAGGCCCTAATGAGATGTGCGAGAATAGGCAGTGTGATTGGTAACCGGACATCTGTCCTAGATCTCAGTTTCTGAGCACCTAGCAGTACTCTTGCAACAATAAAATTCCTAGCTGGGTCATGCAAGCCATTGACTTTATGGAAATAAGAAATGGCCGAGATAGTTGAGATAATTGAAGATGGAGCATAACCAGCGTTATGTAAATGAGCAACAAAAAGCAACATCATTGCGACTGACACTGGCAACTTGGGAACACAGCCCAAAGACTGGAAAAATCCTACCAGCTTCGACCATGACCTCTCGTACTGCGCTTTAGATGATGAAGCTAGGGACGCCTGCATGAGTAGCTCTACAGTGTCCCTAAGGCGGCTGGGGATATGTGGAACGGCACTGTCGCTGGATCGTGATTGACCCATGGCGCCATCATTCGGAATTCCTCGATCTGACAACGGGATAATCTGTCGGCTAGAACGTTGTAACGTCCTGGTACATGTCAAGCAGTGAAGTTAATGTTACGATGCAAGCATGACAAAATTAACTTACGTAACAAAACCATCACACAAGTCTCTCTAGATGTCTGCTTGTTAATTATGGCGACCAGGGCCTCGTTGTCTGTGAAAAAACAGACGCTACTGTTAGCCCATGACGCCCCCCACAACTCCACAGCCGCCACAATCGGGTACAATTCTAATACTGTGATGTTAAGGTTAAGCCAAGAACTGGGCCATGTACTAAAGAACCACTCTGGTCCACACACTGCACCATATCCTATGCCCCCAGAAGCATCGGTGTATAACTGTAGGTATTCACCGGTCATAAAGTTAATGTCAAGAAAAAAGGCTTTACCATTAAACCCTTTCAGGAATTCCTGCCATAAAACCAGGTCGAGCTTAACCTGCCTGGTTAGTCTTATATGGCAGCTTGGTCTACTAACCCTCAGGGTCAGGTCAATTAGCCGTCTAAGAAACGCCCTCCCTGGAATGATAACCGTGCACGCAAAATTCAAGACGCCTATTAGGGACTGTAATTCTCTGAATGTAACTTTCTGCCTATTCAGAAATGACTGCAGTAACATTTGGCATCGGGCTAACTTATCCTCGGGTAGACGGGCTTCCATACTGACCAGATCCAGAGTGACACCCAAAAATTGGAGAGCCGTTGTCGGGCCAACAGTCTTACCTGGTGCCAGCGGGACTCCAATCTTGGCACATAGGTCCATAAATGACCTCATATCCTGTTCGCACTTCTCAATAGACTCGGCCATAAACAAGAAGTCATCAATGAAATGGACTACCTTCGATGCCCCGAGTTTAGATACTGCCACCCATTCTAACGCTGAGCTGAAAGCCTCAAATATCGCACATGCACTCGCACATCCCATCGGCAATACGATATCCATGTAGTATTTATCCCGCCATTTAAATCCCAGCAATGGTGTGTCCTTAGGGGCGATAGGAATGATCCGGAACGCCGACTCAATGTCTACTTTAGCCATAAAAACTATTGTTTCAGCGTCCTTAATAAACGAAATTGCGTTTTGTATGGATGCATACTGCACTGTGGCTAACTCCTGGGGAATGTAATCATTGACTGAAGACCCTTCTGGGTGAGACAGATTATGGATCATTCTATATTCGCCGGGGACTTTCTTGGGTACTACTCCCAAAGGCGAAATTCTGTAAGCAGGAGTAGTAGGCTGATTATCGAAGGGGCCTAACACACGACCTAGAGCTACTTCTTTAGCCAGTTTGGTGTCTATTACCTGCGGATACTCGAATGCGGATCTCATGTTCTTGACCCTTTTGTCATTCTGAATAGGCAAACTCAAACATCCAATTTCAAATCCTGCACTAAAACCTTTAACTAAAAACTTCCGCTTACCTACATCGTATCCTTGTAACATCTGATCTAGAACCGAGGGTAACACTGGCGAAGGCATGGCCCGATCAAGGTTTTCTAATGATACGCTGGGGAATGGTGGACTTACGTGCCTGCGATTTGGGACACTTAGTCGCGGGGTGGCTCCCCCCGCACAACTTGCATAGATGACGGAAACGACAGGGGTTGTAGGCACAGCGGCCCCTGTTATACGCCCGGCAGGTGCGAGCTCCTTGGTTGCCGACACCCCTGTCAAGAAAGGGAGATTCCCCTTGTGACACAAGCCGAGGCTGGTGTGCCGCGTTCAGCCACAATTCGTAATTCACTGAATCCCAAGACCGCACAAATGTATTTATCCCTAGAGTCAATCACGAATTCTCCAAAAGAAACATCAGGTTCAGCACAGCAAAGATATTTAATAATTCTCCCGATATCATTATTAATAAAAAATATTCACCCACAGTATCCATGGATTCTCCACCTATATTAAAATATACATTATTGAAAGGTATCAAAATGTTTGTACTATTATTAACTATTATATATGTGGAAGATAATTAACTTAAATCTCTATGTATAAGTCGCCTTGTAGTTACTAGCTAATTATATCTTAGCAGATTAAATGTTGTCTTTAAAATAATTTTATTGTAATGTCTATTGATGCATTTAGTTTTGTTTTGCTTATTAGTATGTGTATATGTGCACATGTATATGTCAGTTACTGTATGAACTTTTGATTGTAATCTTTACTATGGCATATTCATGTATTATTAGCTAAATTACTCTGTAAATGTATTATTACTATTATTATACTACAATTATTATTCAAGGTGGCTCTCGTGGTCTCGTGGCTCTCGGGAGTCTCGTGGCTCTCGGGAGTCTCGTGGTCTGGTGGCTCTCGTGGTCTCGTGACTCTCGGGAGTCTCGTGGCTCTCGGGAGTCTCGTGGTCTCGTGGCTCTCGTGGTCTCGTGGCTCTCGGGAGTCTCGTGGCTCTCGGGAGTCTCGTGGCTCTCGGGAGTCTCGTGGTCTCGTGGCTCTCGTGGTCTCGTGGTCTCGTGGCTCTCGTGGTCTCGTGGCTCTCGGGAGTCTCGTGGTCTCGTGGCTCTCGTGGTCTCGTGGCTCTCGGGAGTCTCCAGACCTATTGTATAATAGTAAATTATAATATGTACTTGTAATTATTGATCTAATAAATTTCATTTAATTCATTCATTCATTCATTCATTCTTTCATCGATGCACTACATCAAAGTGGAAACCCTACATCAATGTGGTGTTCTTAAAGCAGCTCTTCAGGTAGCATGTTGTAGTTGATACTAAATCGGTTCAATTCTTCATGAAACGATTCTGAAACAATATGTGCATAAATTGAATTGAGGAGAAATTACGACACTACGGTTCTCTAGTTCCAACAAGCCGCGGTTACATTATTTTGCTTTTCGTACTAGTGTTAGCAGTGAGATGTACGCACGAGGAAGCTACAGCGTGGTGCGAACTATGGCCATATTAAATATTGCTAAACACTTGTACTTGTCTGCACTAAAAAACAAGCGCTATGTCTCAATTCCGCGCTGCCTCCTCTCCCTCCCTCGCTTCCTCTTTGTCACCCCCCAACCCCCTCCCCCCACACACACTTCCCGCCTGTCCTTCTCTCCCCTCGAATAGGACGTGGTACCGTTGCGGATAGAACGTCGGGCTCTCAGTCGTGAAAACCCGAGAGTTCGAGCCCTCTTGCTGCCGTTTCGAAGCTTTGGCAATTGGTTTCACCCAAACGTTGCCACAGCTCATTCAGCTGTATAGTCACAGATCGGAGATCGTGTGAGGTTGTGTATAATTAGCTTGTTTACTTTAGTCACCAGCGATTGAATTTTTGGTACGCAAGACGTCACTCGCCGAGCACGCCGTACGCAAGACGGCACTCGCCGAACACGTAAATCTTTCTTGATATAGGACTGTATTAAATTATTTTTGATATATGACTGTACATTATTTTGCGCGGTTACATTATTTTGCTCTTCGTACTAGTGTTAGCAGTAAGATGTACGCATGAGGAAGCTACAGCGTGGTGCGAACCATGGCCATATTAAATATTGCTAAACACTTGTATTTTTCTGCACTAAAAAACAAGCGTTATGTCTCATTCCCGCGCTGCCTCCTCTCCCTCCCTCGCTTCCTCTTTGTCACCCCCACACAAACACACACACACGCACGCACGCACGCACACACGCGCGCACGCACACACACACACTTCCCGCCTGTCCTTCTCTCCCCTCGAATAGGACGTGGTACCGTTGCGGATAGAACGTCGGGCTCTCAGTCGTGAAAACCCGAGAGTTCGAGCCCTCTTGCTGCCGTTTCGAAGCTTTGGCAATTGGTTTCACCCAAACGTTGCCACAGCTCATTCAGCTGTATAGTCACAGATCGGAGATCGTGCGAGGTTGTGTATAATTAGCTTGTTTACTTTAGTCACCAGCGATTGAATTTTTGGTACGCAAGACGGCACTCGCCGAACACGTAAATCTTTCTTGATATAGGACTGTATTAAATTATTTTTGATATATGACTGTAAATTATTTTTGATATATGACTGTAAATTATTTTTTATGTAGGACTGTACATTATTTTTGATGTGGGATTGTAACAATACTAGTTTTTTCATGGTGTGTTATTAAACGGGAAATCTTTTACCCTTTACCTTTGCTGTCGAATTATTGTAATTGCACGAATGCCCACACTGAACCTAACGAGTACATGTCCATTGGCTCGTCGCATATTATCCAGCCAAACTTAAAACTGTGACACGTTTGAAGAGTACCTACCTATATGCAGTAGTGAATATATGTACGAATGGTCTTCGTGCAGTAACTGCAACATGGCTGAATGCTTCCCCGAGAGGTCGAGATGGAGTTGGAATGAACAGGTATGCTAGGGGGTGAAGTGTAAAACACTTTGAACAGTACAAAGGACTGGATACTACGAACATACCTTTCCTGTCTGCCTGCCTGCCACCCTCCCTGTCTGGTTCCATCCCCGCCTCCACCTCTCGTGCGTGCGTGCGTGCGTGCGTGCGTGCGTGCATGCGAGCGAGTCGTATGTATGGAGCTGTCCACATTGAAGTCACACGTACATTTACTGCAGAACACTGAACGCATACCAATTGATGTGTACTATTTTTGTGTGTGTGTGTGTGTGTGTGTGTGTGTGTGTGTGTGTGTGTGTGTGTGTGTGTGCAATTGTGTTGAGAAAATTGCTTTAAACAGAATGATTACGTATCCTCTATATAACAACAATGAAGTCGAGATGGATTTGGAATGAAAAGTTCTGCCAGGGGGTGAAGTGTAAAGCACTTTGAACAATCCCAAGGACTGAATACCACGAACATACCTTTTCTGCTTGTCTGCCTGCCTTCCCGCCTCCCTCCCAGTCTGCCTGCTTTCTCGCCTCCCTCCCTGTCTGTCTGCCTTCCCGCCTCCCCCCGTCTGTCTGCCTTCCCGCCTCCCTCCCTGTCTGCCTGCCTTCCCGCCTCCCTCCCTGTCTGCTTCCATCCCCGCCTGCCTCCCTCATGCGTGTGTGCGTGCGTGCGTGCGTGCGTGCGTGCGTGCATGCGTGCGTGTGTGGGAGTCCAATGTAAGGGGCTGTCCTTTCTGCCCACTTTTAAGTCTCAAGTACACACAGCAGAAGACAGAACGCACACCAACTGATGCGTATTATTATTTTTTGTGTGTAAACGTGTTGAGAAAATGGCTGTAAACAGAATGATTACGTGTCCCCGATAGAACAACGTGCACGTGTCGATACATTAGGATACCGGAATAATTGCGACATAGAAACTGCGCTTAATTGTTGAAACGGGGCTAGTTGAACTACCCAAGGCCAAATGAATTGAGCAGCGGTTAAAGAATGAAGACGACTGTTCTTTACCCCCAAATACAAGGCAACATATTAGCGGTTAGTTACACTGATTGCGATTGGCCTATAAACCTATATTAATTAAATGTGTCAACTTAGAAATTAAGCGCGTAGACTTGTCAGAGACGTGTTGTACTCGTTGGGTAGATATGTCGGCCGAGTTGTTGTGAAATATTAGTACAAGGTCTACGTAAATTATACAAATAAAGCATTTACCCAACTCACGCTACATTGTCGCTCAACTTACTCCACACAAAGCGTTAGTTGAGCCAGCTTAACAACCCTATTCGAATCAGCTACATATAATTATCTATGCATACTAGATGTATTATCTTGGCATAAAATGATCTATTAGTAATCATAGTTTATGCGAGTAAAACAAATTTGACTTATGAAGATGATTGTGCCCTAGATATAAAAAAGAATTAAAAATGGCTCAACTAACACTGCCTTCCCCTACATGCACACACGCTCACACTAGCCAGTGAACAGGACGACGCTTTCCTCCCACACGTGGTGGGATGTGACCACATTAATCTATATTTGCCTTTTTATAGAAGTTTTCTCTCTTCCCCTCCCCCCTTTTGATATATACTGCGCAAAAAGAAACTTGACAACTAAAACCATACATTGTTTGGATTATTTGATATATAGTATTCCTTTAATAGTATTTGTAATTTACAGGCAAATTAACAAACGTTAAATCTTGTTTAGCCTTGTCTGACGTGTACATTAATTATTACAAAAGTATATGTTTGTTTTGCTGTGCTTAAATGGATATTTAACCATGGTTTATTTCGCAGCATGTCAACATATGTACGTTGGGTAATCTAGGGCAACACTGTACCCCGGGGTAAGACGGCACCGCTGACGGACAAAATAAAAAAATCTGAACATCCCCAAATCTGATGCAAACATATATCAGATCAACCCGAAAGCTCAGCAACACGAGACACAATTCAAGCTTTGTGTTTTTAACTTTTATATGCACAATTTGTTGTAGAGTCGTGGCAGGCCGACGGCATCTCTCCGACTTCCCTCTTCTCTGTCCACAGTTCGTTTGTTCTTTCTTCTGCCTTCCCGATACCACTCCACACAGCCTGTCGCCAGATGTTGCCGTCTACTGCAACAGACTCCCAGGACTCGATGCTGGTCGGAGCACATTTTATATCACGCGTGCAAGTATCACTGAACAGCAGAGTTGTTAGGCCGACACGCCTTGCAGCAGAGACAAGCTCACCATAGAGGACGGGCTTTGGAATACGTCCATTTTTGTCTACTGCATGAATTCACTTATTTTGCCTCAGTTTCCCGTGGTTACTGTGCACAGTCTTACTTCAGTAACAACAGTTTGAATGCTTACGAAGGTCAAATGTTAATGTGAACAACTTACGGCGTCTTTTGTTTCTTCTGCAACCCTATTGTAACCAGATGTTCATGATAATATGCGGCTCCATCTGGCTATATCCAAATTTATTTTCAAGTATTATGGCTAGATGGGTGGCCCCCATGTGGTAGCAATGTCATGCACCTGGGCACGGTGCGTCATCTTACTCTAGTTAGGGCCTCCACCGAGTACAAAAAAACTGTTAACACACACACACACACACACACACACACACACACACACACACACACACACACACACACACACACACACACACACACACACACACACACACACACACACACACACACACGCACTCACACAATGAGGTTACGTAGTTCCTAGACATTTACTTCGACTTGAAGAAACTGGTATTAATGCACTGCGTAAATTTTGTTTGTCAATGAAGAATGTATAGTCTGTTGACTTTGGACTGTTCATTTCTGGACAACAATCTTCCCATTTGTTTGACGTCATCAGCTGCCACCATACCTGACATAATTTCTATAAAATAATGTATTATGTAAACTATACACATTACTTGCTTTTACGAGGAACATTAATTGACATTACTGTCTACACTGAACGAGAAGCCGGTGTAATACTTATGTCTCTAGTGTACTACAGTGACATTCTGAAGCACTGTTATTTCACACTATGTATCTACGCACGCAGTTAAGTTTAAACAAAGCACATTTTATTACATTGGACACATCAGCAAGATACACATGAAATATCCAAGAAAGCAAGTTTTGAACAGCGTGTTTACATGGCAATATATCTGCCCAGTATTCTTTTCTGAATATTTTAAAGGATAATCGTCTTTTACATAACTCTCAAATGTATTTTATATGCAAAGTAACTCAGTTGTACTAACTTTCCCTCACATTCATCAGACGGCTACCATTAAATAGGCTGTCTTGTCGACCTATAAAAAAATTGAGGCCTCATAACTTTACTGCATGTCCTAACATATATTTTAAATATCATTAGATACGTATCAAATACTGGTGCTTGGTCAGCTGACACATGCCCTAATATGTAACTCTCCTGTGATATGTTAATTAATTTTCAACATCTAAAATCATTGCCCCTACTTTCCTTTACATCACGGTTAATTCAGTTGCTCCATCTAACGTCAAACACAAACATAACTGAGTCGCTTGGACCATACAGGGCCCTGTGCGCTGTTTTTGTGTGCGACATATATTGAACATTATGCAAGACGCGTTGCACTTGCTCCGCACAATATCGAACTTGTTTCGTCAACCAACAAAAGTGTGTGTATAATGTATTCTACGAAAGCTACATATTAAGCACAAAAATGATCTGTTGATAAATGTCTTCTTAACGCAGGCTGCAGAGGTCACAATAATACGTCACGAGTGCAAAAGCTGTCCTTTGTCACGGTCCTTTTTATCACACTAATTGTGACAAAAAAGGCACCGTGTTTTAAAATCGTTTACAAAGCCATAAAGAACGCTGCCGATTAAATGATAAGCCTACATACATCAATAAAAATTACATAATCAATTGGTGTGACTATAAGTTGAAATCTGACGTCCAGTCCTGTAATGTCTGGCACAAACATAAGCCACCAGAAATAATCATATATGCTGTAACATACATACTATACACGTGATAATAGTGCGTAATATCTGCAAACGTGTTCCCATTAATTATATTTTTTAACATTACGCCATTAAAATTATACATATATTTAATTATAATAAACTATTATTATTAAACATCTAAACTCTTTGTCCCTACTTTATTGTCCTTTACGTCACGGACATTCAGTTGCTCCATCTAACGTCAAACACAAACTTAACTGGGTAAGCTGTTTTTGTGCGCCATATATTGAATGTTATGCAATACGCGTTGCATTTGCTCTGCACAATATCGAACTTGTTTCGTCAACCAACAAAAGCATATGTACCGGTATATACTGTCTTCTACGAACGCTACATATTAGGCACAACAATTATATGTTGATAAATATATCTTCTTGTAGCATAATTCAAATGTAAAAGCTGCCACTTCAACAAGCATTAATACGTGGCTGCAAATTGTAACAAGTTGAAATCTGACGTCCAGTCCTGTAATGTCTGGCACAAACACAAGACTTCATAAGTCACCAGAAATAATCATATATGCTGTAACATACATACTATACATGTGATAATAGTGCGTAATCTCTGCAAACGTATTCACATTACTGGTTGCAATAAAAGCTACTTGATTCCACGTTGTAACCAGAGCCGTTCACTTAGACAGCCAAAGGCTTTGGTAGCTGCCTATATCAAGTTGGTAATTTCAGTGTATATCGTGTTGTCTGAAGTGATTGTGCTACCCAGATAGTTGAAGGAGTGCAGAGAGTTCAGAAGTTTGTAGTCTACTGCGACTCCAGGGTCCAAGTGAGGTTTCCCTGGAACAGGTTGGTGTATTGATTATATTTTCTTAATGTTGATTGTAAGGCCAGACAGTTTGCTGCCGTTGCAGTGTTCAATAATTTCACATATGCCATTGACAGAGCTTGCTACGAACACAGCATTATCAACAAACAACAGTTTGCATTCGAGGACTTCATGTGTCACTGTCTTAGCCTTGAGTCTGGGAAGGTTATTCAGTTTGCCATATACTTCTTCGGTCAGGTTAACGGAAGACCACAGCATTGGTTGACCAACTGCACCGAATGCCCTTGTGAAGCCACACTGACTGTCGCTGAATCAGTGCATTTTTTTTCTCTCCAGATTTTAGCTAACATTTCTCCTACAACAGATAAGAGGGAAATACAATGATGACTTCAGTCACTGCGCTCACCCTTTGTCTTGTAGATGATGACTTCCAGTCACTGCTGCGCTCACCCTTTGTCTTGATGGTGATTATTATTAATTCCTGGAGCTTTACCAGCCTTGGTGGTTTAATCACATTTTCAACCTCATCGTATGTGAGGAGAGAAGAGAGTTCACTGTGCAATGGGTGCTGGTTCACAAATGTGAATACTTGTTTGCTGTGTATGGCCTACAGAAGAGATTACAGAAGTGTTCCTGCCACCTCTAGAGAATGACATTAGTGGAACATTAAGCAGTCTGAAAGGCCCACAAGTAGTGAGGAGAGTTTCATTACAAGTGTGTTGACAATGGCAAAGCAGACTTCTGAACGCACTGATTGACAATGAAATATTGAATTATTTCTGGATGGAAGTCACATGTCACCAGCAATGAATTTGATTGATAAAGCGGGTTTGGTGATTATCACTGCACTCGTCTGAAGACGACTTGGTTGTTGCTGTCATCACTATCATTGTTATCACAGCGACTGCCACAGCCTTCTTCTCATGGTGGCTCCTAGTACAGACTACAACAGACATAACATAAACGTTACTCTCTGTCATCTATGTGTGGATGAGTGCGTGTGTGTGCCAGTGCATGCGTGTGTGTATGTGACTATGTGTGTGCATGTGTTAGTGTGTGTATGCTAAGAGACAAGTGATCTACTCGCACTACATTCAGTCCTGCCCTCCCACAAATCTCCCTCATTTGCCTCGCTCCTTCCAGTGAGATGTGATTTTACCCGATTCTGCAACAAACAGTATTAGTCCTGCTCCTAGGAGGTGAGTACACGGGGTGTACTGAGCCTCCTAGGAGGTGAGTACACGGGGTGTACACAGCCTCCTAGAAGGTGAGTACACGGGGTGTACACAGCCTCCTAGAAGGTGAGTACACGGGGTGTACTGAGCCTACTAGAAGGTGAGTACACGGGGTGTACACAGCCTCCTAGAAGGTGAGTACACGGGGTGTACACAGCCTCCTAGAAGGTAAGTACACAGGGTGTACAGAGCCTCCCACATAATATTCAGTCTGTCGTTGACTGTTGCTGTGGAAAGACATTCGTGAACTTTTTATATTTATAACAAGATTGGTGGGTGAAAATACAACTACATACCGGAAGAACTTTAGTCTTGGCAAACTGTTTGCGACTCTCTTGATGGCGTGTTCACTGGTATGGTTGATGTGACATTTCTCCAACCTAGTGATATATGTCATGAGTAAATTGAACCGAAGATGTGACAACAATGGAAGACAATTGAATTGAGTAGGTTCATGCTTGTGCACTAAACAGCTTGGGTGTATGTATAACCAGGGTTCATGCTTGTGCACTAAACAGCTTGGGTGTATGTGCAACCAGGATTCATGCTTGTGCACTAAACAGCTTGGGTGTATGTGCAACCAGGGTTCATGCTTGTGCACTAAACAGCTTGGGTGTATGTGCAAACAGGATTCATGCTTGTGCACTAAACAGCTTGGGTGTATGTGCAACCGGGGTTCATGTTTGTGCACTAAACAGCTTGGGTGTATGGGCAACCAGGGTTTATGCTTGTGCACTAAACAGCTTGGGTGTATATGCAACCAGGGTTCATGCTTGTGCACTAAACAGCTTGGGTGTATATGCAACCAGGGTTCATGCTTGTGCACTAAACAGCTTGGGTGTATGTGCAAACAGGATTCATGCTTGTGCACTAAACAGCTTGGGTGTATGTGCAACCAGGGTTCATGCTTGTGCACTAAACAGCTTGGGTGTATGTGCAAACAGGGTTCATGCTTGCGCACTAAACAGCTTGGGTGTATGTGCAAACAGGATTCATGCTTGTGCACTAAACAGCTTGGGTGTATGTGCAACCAGGGTTCATGCTTGTGCACTAAACACCTAGGGTGTATGTACAACCAGGGTTCATGCTTGTGCACTAAACAGCTTGGGTGTATGTGCAACCAGGGTTCATGCTTGTGCACTAAACAGCTTGGGTGTATGTGCAACCAGGGTTCATGTTTGTGCACTAAACAGCTTGGGTGTATGTGCAACCAGGGTTCATGCTTGTGCACTAAACAGCTTGGGTGTATGTGCAACCAGGGTGCATGCTTGTGCACTAAACAGCTTGGGTGTATGTACAACCAGGGTTCATGCTTGTGCACTAAACAGCTTGGGTGTATGTGCAACCAGGGTTCATGCTTGCGCACTAAACAGCTTGGGTGTATGTGCAAACAGGATTCATGCTTGTGCACTAAACAGCTTGGGTGTATGTGCAACCAGGGTTCATGCTTGTGCACTAAACAGCTAGGGTGTATGTACAACCAGGGTTCATGCTTGTGCACTAAACAGCTTGGGTGTATGTGCAACCAGGGTTCATGCTTGTGCACTAAACAGCTTGGGTGTATGTGCAACCAGGGTTCATGCTTGTGCACTAAACAGCTTGGGTGTATGTGCAACCTGGGTTCATGCTTGTGCACTAAACAGCTTGGGTGTATGTACAACCAGGGTTCATGCTTGTGCACTAAACAGCTTGGGTGTATGTGCAACCAGGGTTCATGCTTGTGCACTACACAGCTTGGGTGTATGTGCAACCAGGGTTCATGCTTGTGCACGAAACAGCTTGGGTGTATGTGCAAACAAGATTCATGCTTGTGCACTAAACAGCTTGGGTGTATATACAACCAGGGTTCATGCTTGTGCACGAAACAGCTAGGGTGTATGTACAACCAGGGTTCATGCTTGTGCACTAAACAGCTTGGGTGTATGCGCAACCAGGGTTCATGTTTGTGCACTAAACAGCTTGGGTGTATGTGCAAACAAGATTCATGCTTGTGCACTAAACAGCTTGGGTGTATATACAACCAGGGTTCATGCTTGTGCACTAAACAGCTTGGGTGTATGCGCAACCAGGGTTCATGTTTGTGCACTAAACAGCTTGGGTGTATGTGCAACCAGGGTTCATGCTTGCGCACTAAACAGCTTGGTTGTATGTGCAAACAGGATTCATGCTTGTGCACTAAACAGCTTGGGTGTATGTGCAACCTGGGTTCATGCTTGTGCACTAAACAGCTTGGGTGTATGTGCAACCATGGTTCATGCTTGTGCACTAAACAGCTAGGGTGTATGTACAACCAGGGTTCATGCTTGTGCACTAAACAGCTTGGGTGTATGTGCAACCAGGGTTCATGCTTGCACACTAAACAGCTTGGGTGTATGTGCAACCAGGGTTCATGCTTGTGCACTAAACAGCTTGGGTGTATGTGCAACCTGGGTTCATGCTTGTGCACTAAACAGCTTGGGTGTATGTGCAACCAGGATTCATGCTTGTGCACTAAACAGCTAGGGTGTATGTACAACCAGGGTTCATGCTTGTGCACTAAACAGCTTGGGTGTATGTGCAACCAGGGTTCATGTTTGTGCACTAAACAGCTTGGGTGTATGTGCAACCAGGGTTCATGCTTGCGCACTAAACAGCTTGGGTGTATGTGCAAACAGGATTCATGCTTGTGCACTAAACAGCTTGGGTGTATGTGCAACCTGGGTTCATGCTTGTGCACTAAACAGCTTGGGTGTATGTGCAACCAGGGTTCATGCTTGTGCACTAAACAGCTAGGGTGTATGTACAACCAGGGTTCATGCTTGTGCACTAAACAGCTTGGGTGTATGTGCAACCAGGGTTCATGCTTGTGCACGAAACAGCTTGGGTGTATGTGCAACCAGGGTTCATGCTTGTGCACTAAACAGCTTGGGTGTATGTGCAACCAGGGTTCATGCTTGTGCACTAAACAGCTTGGGTGTATGTGCAACCTGGGTTCATGCTTGTGCACTAAACAGCTTGGGTGTATGTGCAACCAGGTTTCATGCTTGCGCACTAAACAGCTTGGGTGTATGTGCAACCAGGGTTCATGCTTGTGCACGAAACAGCTTGGGTGTATGTGCAACCAGGGTTCATGCTTGTGCACTAAACAGCTTGGGTGTATGTGCAAACAGGGTTCATGCTTGTGCACTAAACAGCTTGGGTATATGTGCAACCAGGGTTCATGCTTGTGCACTAAACAGCTTGGGTGTATGTGCAACCAGGGTTCATGCTTGTGCACGAAACAGCTTGGGTGTATGTGCAACCAGGGTTCATGCTTGTGCACTAAACAGCTTGGGTGTATGTGCAACCTGGGTTCATGCTTGTGCACTAAACAGCTTGGGTGTATGTGCAACCAGGATTCATGCTTGTGCACTAAACAGCTTGGGTGTATGTGCAATCAGGGTTCACACAGATCCCTGAATGTTCTTGAATGTTCTTGAATTTGACTTTGTGACTCAAGTACCCTAAAATGTTCTTGAATTCATGGCATTATTCTTGAAAACAGATTGATGTGTTGCTATGTAAATGCATCAATTATCAATGATTGCATCTTTTGTACTTGTGGAAACTATTACAAGTTTTTAATTTGCCGTCACAAATTTCCCGGAGAAGACCGCTGCAAAGCTATAATACAAAAAAATCGGCCATTATCACTAGATGTCGCCACGTGTGCATATGAACCAATCAAATGAGCTCTTTCTCCGATGGCCTGGGAGGCAGCCACCAGTGCACATTATGTTTATTTTATTTCGTTTTTTGATTAATGATTGATAATCGCCATGCTGAGAGCTGAGAGCGATTGTAATGTGAGACAAGTGGTTATTGTAATGTAAGACAAGTGTTTATTTGCTATAAGCAGAAGATAAAAACACGTTTTGAGGAAAGAATCCAGCGCATGAAATCACTATGTGTTCCATAAACAATGTGCGGATAAAGTTACGGCATTGCCGCAGCTTCAGCATTCAGGCTAAATTAAGGTACCTTAATCCCAAATCATTGCCAGGCGTTGCTTATTAATAAAACTTTAACACCAACATATCTATTGGTGCAAGGCCAATTTGTAGTCTTAATTTTGCGGACGATATTGACCTGATAGGAGGCAGTGAGAGTGAACTCCAAGACCTCACTACCAGACTGGAAGAAAAGGCAAGAGCTTATGGGATGGAAGTCAGCTCAGAGACAAGCAAAGTACTTGTCAACAGCACCAACCAGAACACCCCCATTAACATCATGATGAACAGTCAGAACCTTGAGGAAGTAGACTCTTTCAAATAACTTGAAAAAGTCCTTTTTTTCTGCCCGAATGTTCTTGAAATTTACTTTATGCTTTCTGTATGAACCCTGTGTGCAACAGGCTTGCCAAAAACTCATGTCTTATGCTTTCTGTATGAACCCTGAGTGCAACAGGCTTGCCAACAACTCATGTCTTATGCTTTCTGTATAAACCCTGTGTGCAACAGGCTTGCCAACAACTCATGTCTTATGTTTTCTGTATGAACCCTGTGTGCAACAGGCTTGCCAACAACTGATGTCTTATGCTTTCTGTATGAACCCTGAGTGCAACAGGCTTGCCAACAACTCATGTCTTATGCTTTCTGTATGAACCCTAAGTGCAACAGGCTTGCCAACAACTGATGTCTTATGCTTTCTGTATGAACCCTGTGTGCAACAGGCTTGCCAACAACTCATGTCTTATGTTTTCTGTATGAACCCTGTGTGCAACAGACTTGCCAACAACTGATGTCTTATGCTTTCTGTATGAACCCTGAGTGCAACAGGCTTGCCAACAACTCATGTCTTATGCTTTCTGTATGAACCCTAAGTGCAACAGGCTTGCCAACAACTCATGTCTTATGCTTTCTGTATGAACCCTGAGTGCAACAGGCTTGCCAACAACTGATGTCTTATGCTTTCTGTATGAACCCTAAGTGCAACAGGCTTGCCAACAACTGATGTCTTATGCTTTCTGTATGAACCCTGAGTGCAACAGGCTCACCAACAACTGATGTCTTATGTTTTCTGTATGAACCCTGAGTGCAACAGGCTTGCCAACAACTGATGTCTTATGCTTTCTGTATGAACCCTGTGTGCAACAGGCTCACCAACAACTGATGTCTTATGTTTTCTGTATGAACCCTGAGTGCAACAGGCTTGCCAACAACTGATGTCTTATGTTTTCTGTATGAACCCTGAGTGCAACAGGCTTGCCAACAACTCATGTCTTATGTTTTCTGTATGAACCCTGTGTGCAACAGGCTTGCCAACAACTCATGTCTTATGTTTTCTGTATGAACCCTGTGTGCAACAGGCTTGCCAACAACTCATGTCTTATGTTTTCTGTATGAACCCTGAGTGCAACAGGCTTGCCAACAACTCATGTCTTATGCTTTCTGTATAAACCCTGTGTGCAACAGGCTTGCCAACAACTGATGTCTTATGCTTTCTGTATGAACCCTGTGTGCAACAGGCTTGCCAACAACTGATGTCTTATGCTTTCTGTATAAACCCTGAGTGCAACAGGCTCACCAACAACTGATGTCTTATGTTTTCTGTATAAACCCTGTGTGCAACAGGCTCACCAACAACTCATGTCTTATGCTTTATGTATGAACCCTGTGTGCAACAGGCTCACCAACAACTGATGTCTTATGTTTTCTGTATGAACCCTGTGTGCAACAGGCTTGCCAACAACTCATGTCTTATGTTTTCTGTATGAACCCTGTGTGCAACAGGCTGGCCAACAACTGATGTCTTATGCTTTCTGTATGAACCCTGAGTGCAACAGGCTCACCAACAACTGATGTCTTATGCTTTCTGTATGAACCCTGAGTGCAACAGGCTTGCCAACAACTGATGTCTTATGCTTTCTGTATGAACCCTAAGTGCAACAGGCTTGCCAACAACTCATGTCTTATGCTTTCTGTATGAACCCTGTGTGCAACAGGCTCACCAACAACTGATGTCTTATGCTTTCTGTATGAACCCTGAGTGCAACAGGCTTGCCAACAACTGATGTCTTATGCTTTCTGTATGAACCCTAAGTGCAACAGGCTTGCCAACAACTCATGTCTTATGTTTTCTGTATGAACCCTGAGTGCAACAGGCTCACCAACAACTCATGTCTTATGCTTTCTGTATGAACCCTGTGTGCAACAGGCTCGCCAACAACTCATGTCTTATGTTTTCTGTATGAACCCTGAGTGCAACAGGCTTGCCAACAACTGATGTCTTATGCTTTCTGTATGAACCCTAAGTGCAACAGGCTTGCCAACAACTGATGTCTTATGCTTTCTGTATGAACCCTGAGTGCAACAGGCTCACCAACAACTGATGTCTTATGTTTTCTGTATGAACCCTGAGTGCAACAGGCTTGCCAACAACTGATGTCTTATGCTTTCTGTATGAACCCTGTGTGCAACAGGCTCACCAACAACTGATGTCTTATGTTTTCTTTATGAACCCTAAGTGCAACAGGTTTGCCAACAACTGATGTCTTATGTTTTCTGTATGAACCCTGAGTGCAACAGGCTTGCCAACAACTGATGTCTTATGTTTTCTGTATGAACCCTGAGTGCAACAGGCTTGCCAACAACTCATGTCTTATGTTTTCTGTATGAACCCTGTGTGCAACAGGCTTGCCAACAACTCATGTCTTATGTTTTCTGTATGAACCCTGTGTGCAACAGGCTTGCCAACAACTCATGTCTTATGTTTTCTGTATGAACCCTGAGTGCAACAGGCTTGCCAACAACTCATGTCTTATGCTTTCTGTATAAACCCTGTGTGCAACAGGCTTGCCAACAACTGATGTCTTATGCTTTCTGTATGAACCCTGTGTGCAACAGGCTTGCCAACAACTGATGTCTTATGCTTTCTGTATAAACCCTGAGTGCAACAGGCTCACCAACAACTGATGTCTTATGTTTTCTGTATAAACCCTGTGTGCAACAGGCTCACCAACAACTCATGTCTTATGCTTTATGTATGAACCCTGTGTGCAACAGGCTCACCAACAACTGATGTCTTATGTTTTCTGTATGAACCCTGTGTGCAACAGGCTTGCCAACAACTCATGTCTTATGTTTTCTGTATGAACCCTGTGTGCAACAGGCTGGCCAACAACTGATGTCTTATGCTTTCTGTATGAACCCTGAGTGCAACAGGCTCACCAACAACTGATGTCTTATGCTTTCTGTATGAACCCTGAGTGCAACAGGCTTGCCAACAACTGATGTCTTATGCTTTCTGTATGAACCCTAAGTGCAACAGGCTTGCCAACAACTCATGTCTTATGCTTTCTGTATGAACCCTGTGTGCAACAGGCTCACCAACAACTGATGTCTTATGCTTTCTGTATGAACCCTGAGTGCAACAGGCTTGCCAACAACTGATGTCTTATGCTTTCTGTATGAACCCTAAGTGCAACAGGCTTGCCAACAACTCATGTCTTATGCTTTCTGTATGAACCCTGTGTGCAACAGGCTCGCCAACAACTCATGTCTTATGTTTTCTGTATGAATCCTGTGTGCAACAGGCTTGCCAACAACTCATGTCTTATGTTTTCTGTATGAACCCTGAGTGCAACAGGCTCACCAACAACTCATGTCTTATGCTTTCTGTATGAACCCTGAGTGCAACAGGCTCACCAACAACGCATGTCTTATGCTTTATGTATGAACCCTGAGTGCAACAGGCTCACCAACAACTGATGTCTTATGCTTTCTGTATGAACCCTGAGTGCAACAGGCTCACCAACAACGCATGTCTTATGCTTTCTGTATGAACGCTGAGTGCAACAGGCTCACCAACAACGCATGTCTTATGCTTTATGTATGAACCCTGAGTGCAACAGGCTCACCAACAACTGATGTCTTATGCTTTCTGTATGAACCCTGAGTGCAACAGGCTCACCAACAACGCATGTCTTATGCTTTCTGTATGAACCCTGAGTGCAACAGGCTCACCAACAACTCATGTCTTATGCTTTATGTATGAACCCTGAGTGCAACAGGCTCACCAACAACTGATGTCTTATGTTTTCTGTATGCACCCTGTGTGCAACAGGCTTGCCAACAACTCATGTCTTATGCTTTCTGTATGAACCCTGTGTGCAACAGGCTTGCCAACAACTCATGTCTTATTCTTTCTGTATGAACCCTGAGTGCAACAGGCTCGCCAACAACTCATATCTTATGCTTTCTGTATGAACCCTGTGTGCAACAGGCTTGCCAACAACTCATGTCTTATTCTTTCTGTATGAACCCTGAGTGCAACAGGCTTGCCAACAACTGATGCCTCAACATTAAGCTATATCACGTCAACATAATTACAAATCTCACCTGAGTTTCTCCAGTTGCGACAGCTGCGACAAACTACGGCAAAGTTGTTGAGCGGCCACCGTACCAATGTGACTGAGGCTGTCAAGTAAGATATACCCATGAACTTATGCTGAATAATTAAAACATTTTAACAGCCACAATAATATAATTAATTTATAAACACACAACTTTGAATTAACTTTACTCTATAAATACAAATGTTTCTTACCACAAAGTACATTTTTTGGAGAGTAAAAAACGACACCGCTTGTTTGGAAAAAGCAAGTCTACGTAACAAAAAATCCAACAAAACTATTATTTTATTAATTGAAAATGTTTTTTTAATAACATAACATGTATAATCAGCAACCATTAAATACTGACGGCACAGTGTTTATTAATTATGAAGTATTAGACCAGTGCCAATTAAACTGAAACCCTGTAGGCATATTTTAGTAAAGCATGCCAACAAATGGGTTTAGGGTGATCTGAGTGTGGGGAATACAACAAATGGTTTTGGGGTGATCTGAGTGTGGGGTATGCAACAAATGGTTTAAGGGTGATCTGACTATGGGGAATACAACAAATGGCTTATGGGTGATCTGAGTGTGGGGTATACAACAAATGTTTTTAGGGTGATTAGAGTGTGGGAATACAACAACAAATGGTTTTAGGGTGATCTGAGTGTGGGGAAAACAACAAGTGGTTTTAGGGAGTCTGAGTGTGGGGAAAACAACAAATGGTTTTAGGGAGTCTGAGTGTGGGGTATACAACAAATGGTTTTAGGGTGATCTGAGTGTGGAGAAAACAACAAATGGTTTTAGGGTGATCTGAGTGTGGGGTATATAACAAATGGTTTTAGGGTGTCTGAGTGTGGGGTATACAACAAATGGTTTTAGGGTGATCTGAGTGTGGGGAAAACAACAAATGGTTTTAGGGTGATCTGAGTGTGGGGTATACAACAAATGGTTTTAGGGTGATCTGAGTGTGGGGATTACAAGAAATGGTTTTAGGTTGATCTGAGTTTTGTCAAGTTATGACAAAAACTAAAATGGTGTCCTATTTGGCCAGAAAATAGACAAACGTCCTTCTAATTAGTATAATAATGATCTCTTAATAACAGTACTAGGGTGTTTTGTGTGTGCTGAATCCCAAATGTGATGTTTGCAAAATGTGGGAGGGATCCTTCCTCCCCTAAAAAACAAAATCACACCCGATTTGTCCATAAACTAGACAAACACACTTATAATTAGTGTAATAATGATCTCTTAACAATGTTTTTATAGTGATTTGGGTGTGCTAAATCCTAAATCCAACAAGTCTGCCAACATATTTTTTTGGATTCAGCACACCAAAATTATCCTAAGACTGTTGTTAGGAGATTATTGTTAGACTAATTATAAGGAATGTGGGCAAATTGGGTGACATTTTGGTTTGTTGGCATGCTTTACTAAAACTTTTTTACAGGACCATTTTTAAGATACATATTTGGATTTCGGCACCAGTCTATATGCATTTCTATTGTTTACAATAATAATTTGGATTACATTGCGTACATATTTATTTACAGACACTATGTAGCACATACAATTAATGTTGTACTAAGTATTTGTATGCACATTTTGTTAGATTAGTATGATTGTTTGTTTTCACATACTACCTCAACACATCTGTACACATGTAAACATTCTACCTACTTGAGTTCCTTCAGGGACGTCAAATGACACAAGTTATCCAGCAGAGTTGTCAACGCTTCAGCTTGGATGCTACAGTATTGTAAACTGCAATATGAAACAAGATTCAAAAAAATTTGCCAAATCCAAGCCAAAGGCCCAGATGGCAAGTGGACAAGGAAGCCATTGGCTTATCGAGAGTCCAACGATGTTCATCTACGTGGGCATCTATAGTGCATAATTGACAGTCTATTTAATAACGTGATATGAAACTATGCTCCTAATACTGTGGTGAAATATGTAAATGTTGTTAGTCAACAGTTGTTGTTGTTAACAGTTGTTGTTGTTAACAGTTGTTGTACTGCAGAATGTGACTTGGAAGGATTTGCTAGTCACAATACATTATTGCCACCTTTTAACTGTTACTGTTACAGTCCATGACTGATCTAGGACTTGTGTTTGGATTATGTTCTTCTGGTCGGGCACCAATTCAACTAGGTAGGGTAGGACACCCACTATACACGGGAGGGCGCTGCCATGCTGTGGTGCGCTCTATGTACATCCCACTGTACAACACTATACATGGGAGGGCGCTGCCATGATGTGGTACACTCTCTGTACATCCCATTGTACAACACTATACACGGGAGGGCGCTGCCATGATGTGGTACACTCTCTGTACATCCCATTGTACAACACTATACACGGGAGGGCGCTGCCATGATGTGGTACACTCTCTGTACATCCCATTGTACAACACTATACACGGGAGGGCGCTGCCATGCCGTGGTACACTCTCTGTACATCCCATTGTACAACACTATACATGGGAGGGCGCTGCCATGCTGTGGTACACTCTCTGTACATCCCATTGTACGACACTATACATGGGAGGGCACTGCCATGCTGTGGTACACTCTCTGTACATCCCATTGTACGACACTATACATGGGAGGGCACTGCCATGCTGTGGTACACTCTCTGTACATCCCATTGTACGACACTATACATGGGAGGGCACTGCCATGCTGTGGTACACTCTCTGTACATCCCATTGTACGACACTATACATGGGAGGGTGCTGCCATGCTTAGGTACACTCTCCGTACATCCCATTGTATGACACTGTACATGGGAGGGCGCTGCCATGCTGTGGTAAACTCTCTGTACATCCCATTGTACGACACTATACATGGGAGGGTGCTGCCATGCTGTGGTACACTCTCTGTACATCCCATTGTACGACACTATACATGGGAGGGTGCTGCCATGCTGTGGTACACTCTCTGTACATCCCATTGTATGACACTATACATGGGAGGGCGCTGACATGCTGTGGTACACTCTCTGTACATCCCATTGTACGACACTATACATGGGAGGGCGCTGCCATGCTGTGGTACACTCTCTGTACATCCCATTGTACGACACTATACACGAGAGGGCGCTGCCATGCTGTGGTACACTCTCTGTACATCCCATTGTACGACACTAAGCTGAGACATCCAAGAAACAATACACCTAATTCTTTTTCACGCAGTTGTAAAAGTCAGTGTTGAGAACACTAGCTCTTACTCACTTATACCCTGTACTGCGCCCTATGACAACTTAATGTAAAATACTCCAGTTAGCGAGTGGACAATGAAGCCATCGGCTTACCAGCATCCAACAATACCTTTAACGTTTTTACACACAAATCATTTACACACAAAGCATTTACACACAAATTGTGTCTGTAATTTCATATATGTAGCTTGTAAACTTCTCAAGTTAGAAGCACCTGAAAACAGATAAATAACGTGTGTTTTGGGTTCTTACCCCCTGTTCACATCAGGCGCTAAAGACACAATTTGCAGCTACTTATTCATTGGTTAAAATTTAAGCAAATTCTGAGACATCAACTTCTTCACCGCTGGTTGATTTGACAAAGACCATGAAAAAAAAGGTAAAGGTACATTCTTATATAGCACGGTATCCAGTCCGTAGGACCTCTCATAGCGCTTTACACTTCACCCCCTGGCAGACCTATCATGATACGTCAGACATGGTAAACATACCTTAGTAACTGTAGTCCTGTCATCTTGGAAACATTGTCAACGAGGGCTTCACCAGTTGTTGGGTCACTGCAGTTGTTGCCGTTTAAGCTGTGAAAATACATAATATATCTATCAGTTTGTTTTTAACATGTAGCAAGTAGAGTTTAAAAAAAAACTAATCATGCGTTGATCTGAAAGCTTTTAGTGTACGTCTACTAACATTCTATTTATTTCAGTAAACAGTAGTAAAATATTTTAAAAACAAAATGTGAAGGCATATATAAAATTCCATTAATATATTTCACTCCTAAATTGATTGTACGACATTTGAATACTGATAAAGGTAACGTTCCAAAATTTTGCTGGTCATAACTGTTTATGCTCATACACACAAATTATGGTGAAGAACAAGAATGTATTATAACAAACAGATCCATTTCACCAGTCATTTTATCATAATCCAAGTAACATCAATTACTATTTCAAGTATTCGTATTGAAGTAACTAAAATAAAAAATTAAATAGCAGCACATGGCTGGTAGTAGATGACGGACAGGAAAATAGAGTATGCCTGCCATAGTGTACATGTGTACACTTATTCCATAAGTGTACACATGGCTTTATATGTTTGTACAGTTAAATGTGTCTGAATTGCTTGAGTGACTACACTTGTACATCAATGTGTATGAAAGTAACAAACTCTAATCAGTTATTCATACCTGAGTTTTGTCAATTGAGGCATGTGACCCAATGCGACAGCCAAAGCTCTTGTCGTTTCCCCAGACAGCTTGCAACCATTCAAACTGTATCACATAACTAATGTCAGCATAATAACTTTATAAATCAGTTGAAGATTGCAACACTAAAGTGTGGACTGGACCTAAGGGCTATTCTCCAAAATCGTCTGACAGTTGGATTGGGAGAGGCCTTTTTTTCATGTTCTCCAATCTCTGTTTAACTTTACTCCAATAAAATACATGGACTAAACATTCAAGTTATGAAGTTTCTTTGTCTAAATTTGAAAACTCAATAAGTGGCAGGCAGCACATGTCAGGAATGTTACCCTCTACAGTTACACACGGCCAAGTTAACGAGTTCGTTTTAACACCCTAAAGAAATATAAATAAATGTTGGAATTGAATTATAATACTGCTATTCGACAGTTATTATGTTCTTCATGTTATACTAAAAACAATGTGGAGAACATCTTTAAATTCATAAGATGAGATCCTGTTCCAGAAATGTGATTTGACAATGCTCGTGCGTGCACAGTACTGTTGCATATACAAACTGGTAATTGAATTAGAACACAATTTAAAAATAACCCTTTCCCATAGAGCACTTCTGATGGATGTTTTATAAATTATAGTGATTTGGACACATTGCTTTTTAGCTATACAACGTTAAAACTTGGTACTGGTGTCAGATGATATTTGGACCCAGGTGACATTTGGACCCGCAAATCCAAATATCATAGCGAAATATGGATCCGCCCTACAGAGCTGGTAAGTAACGGAGTAGGCCTACTACGTTACTTTACTTGAGTAGTTTTTATTACTTTCTACTTGTAACGAAGTAGATTTGTGTGGATCTACTTCTATTTGTAACGAAGTAGAATTACGTGTTACTTTTGTAAATGTAACGAAGTATCAACACCAGGCGTTTTATTTTTTTCCACTGCATAATTATTCCGCTGCATACAGAAACAGCATACACACTACGCGCGGAATCACCGCGTGTAAATCCTTAAACTGTCTTCTGATTCACTAATTAAAAATTGACCACGGAGCAGGATCGCTGACCTATATAAATCAAGTGTAGCCAATAGTCGCCATTTCTCTTTTGACTTTCTGTTTGCGCGATCTCTTTTTCTACACTGTGTATCGTTTGCGAGAGCGTTCTATACTAGTCATTTTCATTCTGAACATTCATCGTGTGGTGTTCTATGTGTGGATGCAGTGAAACAGTGTTTTTATTGACATCTAGGCAGACTGGATTTCTTTAATGTTGCTTCACAGAATGTTTTCTACAAAGTTCATTTGTACAGTACATGTCCTCATTAAGGTTGCCATTGACCTCTGGTATCACGGCGTACTGACTCTTGATGAGTTCTTTGTATATGACAAATACTTTTCCAAGGAACATATTCCTTGTAAAACATTTCCTAATTTCTTTATTGCCATTATTCAGCGGGTACCTCCTGTGTCACTAACATTATCTGTTTGTAGCCATTATTCAGCTGATGTCGCGTCCACCCTGACATATATTGTTTTTCCAGCAGTAGCTTTTGAACATCTTATCATCTTTCTAAGCGAAGTAGTTACAATTTATCTTTAGCTGTGCAACATTAAAACTTGGTACTGGCTGTACATGAACATGGTGTAACATCAACCACAACACTGGGCATAACAACAACCACCACACCTTTGTACCGGGTGTAACAACAATCAACACACCTTTGTACCGGGTGTAACAACAATCAACACACCTTTCTACCAGGTGTAACAACAATCAACACACTTTTGTACTGGGTGTAACAACAATCACCACACCTTGATACTGGGTGTAACAACAATCACCACACATTGATACTGGATGTAACAACAATGTCCATACCTTGGTACCGGGTGTAACAACAATCACCACACCTTGATACCGGGTGTAACAACAATCACCACACCTTGATACCGGGTGTAACAACAATCACCACACCTTGATACCGGGTGTAACAACAACCATCACACCTTGATACCGGGTGTAACAACAATCACCACACCTTGATACCGGGTGTAACAACAATCACCACACCTTGATACCAAGTGTAATAATAACCATCTCACCTTGGTACCGGGTGTGACAACCATCTGATAACATTTTAAAGCAAAGTTGTTGTTTTCCATATAATATTCCAACACTGATATTTACTCTGCTTCTAAATGTAGGAGAGCAATATAAAAAATAATATCTTCCTAACGGACGTTAGTTGAAACGTTTTGGCCACAGGTGATTAGCTTGGTACCGGGCGTAACAGTTCTGGTGAAATGCTGAACATTCGTCTAAATGGGTTTCTCTTGATGTTTTATTTACGTATCTGTAAATTTTGAAGTAATTATTTTCATTAATTATGTATCAATCAAAGTTTGGTACCGGTTAAATCAAGTTAAAGTTTAACAATTTGTTGGACAGCATGAATATCAAAAGTAAAACCACTTATTCAAGTAACTACTGTGAAATAATACATTCATCATAAATTTAATTATATCCTGCTTTCTAACCAGTTAATTTTGGATAATCATTAATTGGAGGTATCAATATATTGGTGCGGGAGATTGGTATCGGGCGTAACAATAACAGTGGGCTCATTAACAAACAAAATAGGTTTGGGTTGGAGCAGCTAGTGTAGGGGCCTACATCATACCATGTCACACACATTTTAAAGTTTACTTTAACATAAGAAACTTCAAATGGTGAGTTATCATTACTGAATTAAAAATAATAGCTTTCTGAAATGCGAGATAATTTGGGGAAAACTTATTTTGGCCAATTTTTTACATTTTAAAGGGACGTGGACCATTCATTGGCACACAACTATAGGAAAGGTATATATTTCCTGAAAGAACTCGTCGAGACAAAGCCAATGGTATGCAATAATACTATTTTAGATAGAGAAATAAACAAGTAATAAGGCAGGGAAACTTCAAAACGAACTGTCAGACAATTTTGGAGAGTGGCCCCTGTAGACATATAGCTCTAGATCAAACAAGTAAAGGTTGTAATAAATGTTTGAGAGTCAATCAGTGGCTTATGTATTACTTAGCAGTGTATGTTGGTTTAACACCAATCTTGTTATGACAGGAAATGTCCAGTGTGTTACCACAAGAATATATATACTTGTTTGTCTACTGATGTGTGTATGCATGCGTGTGTACATGCGTGCATGGACGAGCACATCAATGTGCGCAGTGCATGCATGCATGCATCCATGTCTGTGTGTGTGTGTGTGTGTGTGTGTGTGTGTGTGTGTGTGTGTGTGTGTGTGTGTGTGTGTGTGTGTGTGTGTGTGTGTGTGTGTGTGTGTGATTGTGTTTATGCATGTCTATGTTTATATACTGGTGTATACAATACATGGACATGTGTATAGGTGCATATGGCACACTGCCTTTAATAGTCAAGTTATATTTTTCACGGCTGCAAACAGGAAAACAGCAGAACTGTCTTCACCATGCTTCAGCAAACTACAAGGTATTGAGTGATGGATCCATTGAGAATAACCAGGTTTCTGTGGTTGTGATTCTCCTGAACAATCATCATATCTCAATTTGTAACTTATCAAAACAGAGAAGTGCATTTCACAAAGACTCCATCATAGTTTTTTACCAATTGGACTGCTCTTTATACAAACAAATATACCATAAGTATGTAAACCGATCTAACTATAAATTATCTGGTTATTGTTTACATCATGAAAAACAGCAAATATTCCAGTGGGTTAGCAGACAATGACGCAATTGGCTTATGAGAGTCTAACAGTTCTTTTGATGACATATTCTTAATTATGTTGGCAATACATTGTTTCATGAAACATAGCTTGGTAATTTTGAATATCATATTCACTGCATGTATTGCTATTTGTTGTAAGCTTCATGTTGTCAGACACTTTCAACATACCTTAGCGCGCGTAGATCTGTCATCTGTGAAACACTGTCAACGAAGGTTTGACCAGTTGTTTCATCACTAAGGTTGTTGTGGTTGAAGCTGTAAAAATATATTATATATTTGGTGTAAGATAGTTATTAACATATTTACAAGTATCACTTTTCGAGAAAAATAATCGTGTTTAATTCAAGCAGATCCATTTCACCTGCTATTTTGTCATCACACAAAGTAACAATGGAAGAATATGATACTGATGTTGGAATTATGTGGCAATGACAAGTTAATATTATTGGTGTGAGACTGCGTGTGTGCGTGCGTGCGTGCGTGCGTGCGTGCGTGCGTGCGTGTGTGCGTGTGGGGGCTGTATGAAAGAAAGACATCATAGATTATATGGTTAAATCATGTTTCATTTCCTGGCTTGGGTAAAACACCTTAGTGTTTTAAATAATATTCATAAAACATTACTATTTCTGGTATTCTTTTTCGATTATCTAAAAAAAATTAATAGCAGCACATGGCTGGTGCAACATATAATGGACCTTATGCACTTAATGTCATTAATTATCAATTGATGGCGTTGATGGTACCACTTACAGAGTTCTAAAAAATAACTTCATTTAATACAGTCAAAGGTCACTCAGCCAATATTATAAGGAGAATTACAATATAGTGACAGCCCGCAATGTATGACACAATTGTAAGTGAAACTATAGTATTTGGTGCCCGTACTTCAGAGGAAATATGTCATAAGTATGTGTTAGGTAAATAGAGCATAGCACACTTATGCCATCACTGTACACATGGCTTTAAATGCACATGTATAGTCAAAATGTGTATGAATGGCTTGACCAAGTACACTCATACATCAAAGTGAGCCTACCAAATAAGTTCTTCCTACCTGAGCTCTGTCAGCTGTGGCAGCTGATGCAGTGCGACGACCAAAGCTTTTGTCCCTGCGCCTGACAGCTGGCAACCACTCAAACTGTCAAACATATAACAACTATCAGTTTAATAACTTAATGAATATGTTGAACATCGCATTACTAGTGTGGACAGGACCTACAGAGCCATGGCTTTACTTAGATATAAGTAATAAGTATATGTCATAGTCATTATGGATGAAAGGTCAGCCACTTCAACATCAAAGTTTTCACAGATCAGTTTGGTATATGTTGTTTTGTTTCCCTCAGTTTTTCTTGCCATGAATGGGTGTCTGTTACATATTGTAACAATAAACTGGTAATATACTGACTTCATAGCGAACAACAAACAACGTGGTGAACAGATCTTAATACGAACATGAAGGACACTGATGGAATCTAGAGGAACAGTGATTGGCCCCACAGGCCCAAGTGATTAGCAATGGCGTAATAACACCGTCCGGTGCTGTATAGAACCGTACAGACTTTACACTTCCCCTCTTTTTAAATGTCTCAACTCCTCATCTGAGCTATTCCGAGACAAAAAAAACAAAATCCACTTAAACGTCCAGGCACTGTTCAACTACTGTCTCTAACACACGTAGTCCTTACGTTTCGCTGCAGCCCTCAACGGCCTTCCAGCACGGGTTGTTATCACCACTGGCGTTGTAGGTCTAACTTCAACAGAAGGTGTTATAACCCACTGTTGTTCCACCGACTGTGTTGGTGCTGTTGGTTGGTTTGGTTTTCTTGATACGGCTGGTTGACTCGGCTTGGGTGACTCTTGAAGTGGAAACTCGTACTTGGAATGCTGTTCTTCTACAGTTTCACTGTCCCCGTTTCGCATTCCCCTCATTTGGTCCACATGTACAAGACTGGGCCCATTCTCTCCAGTATTCTTCCCGGTAACCACTTTAATCCACCTCGGTAATTTTGTAGCTTCTTCCCCCTTCTTCGGAAGTTCTTCCCCAGCCTGGTAAGAAGTCAACCTCTTGGTCTCATTTTGAAGTAGTCGGGAGTCTACTACTCGCTTCACATTCGGTTTCAACAGATCTAGCCTTGATTTCAGGTTTCTCCCAAACTATAGCTGTGCCGGACTGTGTCCGGTTGTTGCATGCTGCGCAGTATGGGATGCGATAATTGATGGTTGCTCCTCGCCCGGATGTCAGATGAAGGATACGTGTGAGTCAACCACTTGTAAGGTATAACTGAGCGCAGAGGTAGAAGTGTCTCCACTCCCCTAAAGTAAAGAAGTAACATGCGAAATGTGAAGAATTTACTGAAACCGAGATGCGCAGGGAATATCGAAGCAGCGAGACAACGTCAAAACGCCACTAGTGGGATGACACCCCTACTGCGAAGAAAGACAGTTGCAACAACCGTCACAGTATGCCAGAATGACCGCAAATCATCTCTGAACTATGTGTGCAGCATGACGGCCGGAGCCATAAGCTAGAACGACGGCAGTCACAGAATCGTGTGATGTTCGCCGTAGTGGTACGGCAGAATGACAGCAGACAACCGAATCGTCTCTGTATGATGTTAGTGGCAAGACAACCGTAGACAGCTATGTCAGAATGAGAAACGCGAATGTTCTGTGACCCGCCTCCATGTGCCTGGGACAGAATGAACAGTCCATGATAACATAAAGAAGGGACTGAACTGTTATCCAGGCATAGATGCATCAGAACTGACTTTGTAGCTCTTAGAACAGGGTTGGGTGATAGTAAGACATGTCAAGGTACATAAGCAAACACAGATGTGTTTTATCTTGTCATGAAGAGTATAGCTTACATTGGATTGTTATTTGGATAGAGATGGGTCAAGTTAGACACTATTAGCAGTTAATTCTCAGGGTGAATAATTCCCTGGCTGATTACTACAGAATCGGAGTTATTTGCTTATAATAATTACATAGATCCAGGAGTCTACTTGTTTTCTTGTAAATTACCGAGTAACTATCATATATTAAATGTTTATTTTTCGTTCACTTGTCTTTGTTGTCTTGTTCATTTGTGCAACCACCATTCACGATGGTTGAATTATAGAAATGGGACATTCCAGTTAGACCCGAGTGAATCTAGTGAGCGAAAACCCCACCAACCCGTAACAACATGGCGGCTGGATAGGATTTCTTTTTTAATTTGCACAGTTATTGACATTTAGAGTTGATCTGATTGTGTAAAACATATTGATAATTTTTCTGCCAGACCCCATTTCCATGGCAACAAACAAAATGGCCATGGTATGAGGAAATTATGGTCCATCTAAAAAATTACAACACTTAAAAAGTAATGGATATTTTATCATATTTTCACAATCATCATTCGCTTACTTAACTCAAGAACTTCTCTAAACCAAATATTCTGTTATGAATATTTTTCGTCTTCTGAATTTTCAATTGATATTCTAAATGCAGCATTTGTCAACACATTTCTATGCACTAACCCCAAGACGTTGCACACACATTTTTTTAGAATATGCAGGTGTACACAACAATCCAAACCAGATGACCAGATCATTTTTAATTCCAGAGAGTTGTACTTTCTCTTTGCCAAAATGTTATTTCTTATAAATGGCCACCAAAGAGTGAATGACGGCATTGACTACATGGTAGATGCAAGCTGAATTCATGAATAAAACTAATTTAGAGGTATGTCATTGCTATAAAAGTGAACTTTATTCATAGTAATCATACAACGCTATTGGAATACAGAGGAAACACATTTTGATAAAAAAATCTCAAAAAACATTTCTAGCTACCATGTCTCCCCTTAATGTATCCTATTAATTCCTATCTAAAAATATCAATACAGAGCAAGAATATTTGTGTTTTGACTTTGAGTATCCAATAAAGTACATGACCCTGGATTTCGTGCAACGTCTTTCTTCTGTACATCATAAACTGGACACGATCATGGGCGTTCGCAGGGGTGGGGCAAGGGGGGCACTTGCCCCCCTGGATCTGGAATTTTTTTGGACGTATATTTGTGAGCTCAAAGTACATGTTTACTTTACATCATATATATATATTATATAAATATATATCTTATATATATTTCTTTCTTGCCCCTCCCTGGAAAAATTTGTGTTTTGACTTTGAGCATCCAGTAAAGTACATGACCCTGGATTTCTTGCAACGTCTTCTGTACATCATAAACTGGACACGATTGATATTGATGTAAATATTCATTCAGGACTTCTGCCATTTGAAACCCCTCTGAAATTATGTTTCAATGCATGCCTCCATGATGTTATTGTCGGGAATAGCACAAGGCACACAGCTCAAGTACTTTTTTGAACAGATGAAACACCAGCGTGTTATATTCAATGATTCAATTGGAATGAAGTTTTAGGTACTTGAACAAATGCAGTCCTTATTTTTAACAAGTTGGACCCCAAGACTGACGTAAGGAAGGTGAATATTCAGCCGTTGCTGAGATAAAAAGCAAGTCATAACTTTCATTCAAAACACAACATACAACTTAGAAAAACTATTTTGAAGTGTGTGTTAAGAATTGTTCAAAATAAGCTTTACATACAAGTAGAAGTATAGAAACAATAATGATGTTGTGTCATGCAACAAATAAGCGGCCATTTTAGGCCACTTTTCCGACTTGAATTGCTACTGCACAACTCCCAAATACATGCAACCAGAAGAAACTGTGTGTGCAGGTTCTTCAACTTACATCAACTTATCATGGACAAGATTTAACACAACTAAAGCAAATTTTTTTTTTTTAACACACATAGTTATACCAGGTATTGAGTGGACTGAGCTGTGCATTTATGCAAGCTTCATGTTTATAATAAAGAACATGTTTATAATAAAGAACATGTATATCAGAAATTATCAACATACCTCAGTGTTTTCAGTGCTGTCATCTTTGATACATTATCAGCGAGGGTTTGACCCATTGTTGGGTCACCAAATTGGTTGCTGTCTAACCTACAAAAATAGATAATATATAATACATTTGTAAATTAGTTTTTAAAATATTCACAACAAGCATGTTTTGGAAGAAAACCAATCTAGTGTCAATTTGAAAACTATTAGTGCACATCTGGTAACATTACATTTTCTCAGTAAACAGTATTAAAATAAGACATTTTTTATTTCAGGATAGAAATTTTGTAAGAAAGAAGTGAATAAAAACAAGATATTCAAGATATATCAAACAAAATACTGTTTCACTTGCATGAATACAATGCATGCCTCCATGATATTGTTTCACCTGCATGCAGGGTTGACTGAATTACTTTAATTTTGTACTTGAGTAAAAGTAAAAGTGATCCACCTAAAAACTACTTGAGTAAAAGTAAAAGTACAACACTTAGAAATAACAACAAAATCATGAGTAACATTATATAAATTACACAGCTTGCATTTGGCAACTGTTTTGCAACCACTCTGCCTATAACAAAGTGTTCCCAGACAGCCTTAGCTGGTCAATAGGTCTGCCACCCTTGAACATGGTGCTCACTTGGATGTTTGGAGAATTACATTATTATTAAAAGCCCATGATGTAATCAATTGGATAGAAAAGTGGCTTACACACAGAAGACAGAGAGTAATAGTAGATGGTGAGATTTCAAACTGGAAATCTGTTTTGAGTGGGGTACCACAGTGATCAGTATTAGGCCCTATGCTGTTTTTAATATATATAAATGGTTTAGAAGATGACATATCTTGCAAAGTACCCAAATTTGCAGATGACACAAAAGTATTCAGAAAGGTTACTAATGATACAGATAAACAAAGTTTACAGGATGATCTAGATAAATTAGTTAAATGGTCAGAAAAATGGCAAATGTTATTAAATTTTGTGAAGTGTAAATGTATACACATAGGACATGGAAACATGGACAAAGAATATAAAATGGGGGATGCTGTACTAGGTAGAACCACACAAGAAAAGGACTTAGGAGTAATATTTAGTGCTAACATGAAAGTTTCAGAGCAATGTGGGATTGCTGCTTCGAAAGGAAATCAAATTCTAGGGCTAATTAGGAGAACTATCATGTATCATGTAGTGAATGGTTATGAGGATGTAGTAGTGTGAATATGCTTAAAAATTTAATTGACAGATATTTCATAAGGACGGGCTACACATAGATGAGAAAATTGTTGGACTCTCGATAAGCCAATGGCTTCCTTGTCCACTTGCCATCTGGAACTTGTTGTTTGGGATGGCAATCTTGTTAAATCTAATGAGAGTTCACAACTTAAAATAATTTCAGTTAAATAAAGAATTTAATTAATGATGAGGAACAATCTGTCTTTTTATCGACCTGTTCCACTGAGGTATGGGAGGAGCTAGATTGTACAACAGGATATGTATACGCAGGTGTGATTGTATCTGAGTAGGTAGAGGGTCAGTCCAGTAATAGTAGTAGCCTCTCAGGGAAACTGGTCAGAGGTAATACCACCTAGCACTGCCCATAGTAAAATTAACAAAGATATTTGATGCCTAGCTGATGAAGCCATCTGGCTTGTGAACCCCCACCTTCTCATGTCTTCCCAGACATGTCTTATCAGATCACAAAAAACATTGAAAAAACAAGCTTTAGCAGTTTTGTGTTGGTTACCTGGTACCAGCTGGGACTAGAATTGATCAGTAGACAGACCAGTGCAACAGAGGAATGCTGTTGCTAATTGCACTAATTGCCCTCTCAGGGCCCCTGTCCCTGACATCAAGGGTCAGCTTGAATAAGACATTGTTGGGAAAAGATACTGCCAAATGGCAGAGTATCAATTCAATTACTCATTAGTTCTGTAGAGTAATCATTATAATAAATTTATTAAACATTTCAATATGAATTTTATTCGTGAAAGTAAAATGCTGTTTAATGCTGATGTATGCTGGTAAGGTTGTTGCTGACAATGGGCGAAAATCTGTGAAGTTCTCGATCCACGATGTGCGTTCGCTCACGAATATCAGAATTGTGTCAGTGTATGGGGATTATGAATACATTATCGAAATTGCAAATTTTAATATTAATAATATGTATCGGAAACTAACTTATTAATAGTTTATATGGTACAATGGACACATTTGCATCATAGTTTGAGATGGTGTTCAAGCTTTGTGTGCTCGAAGTGACATTTCATGTCAACGGCCTTGGCCTAACCTATGCCAATATTTGGCAGACTTCATTCACTGACGTATATATAAAACAATGGTTGCGTCGATTTAACAGAGAGGTTTGTATGCAAATATGATCGCGAACTGGCATGCGATTGGATGATGTCAATAGCTTTTGGCCTGGTGACTATGCACAGTTTATGAAATGTTGTTGACGGTGGCGTGCCACTGGCAGCAGCGGTTTCGCCAAAAATGTAACGTAAAAATATTGTGATGTAAATAAAAGTAACAAAGTCAAAAGTTGCGTTACTTTAGATAAAACTACTTCTTTACTAATAAAAGTATTTAATCAAAATTCTACTTAGTTTCATGCCAATTACTTGAAATAACTACTCAAGTATTGTAATGAAGTACTTTTACTTTGTTACATGCCAACTCTGCTTGTATGTATACAAGGCATGCTTCCTTGATGTTGTTTCACTTGCATGCAGGGTTGTTTGATTTAAATCATTTGATTTAAATCATGATTTAAATCACTCCAAAAAATGTTTAAAAATCATTGATTTATGATTTTTTTGACTTCCGGTTTTCTTAATCCCTGATTTATATAAAGTTATTTATATGAAGTTATTTATATGAAGTTATTTATATGAAGTTATTTATATGAAGTTATTTATATGAAGTTATTTATATGAAGTTATTTATATGAAGTTATTTATATGAAGTTATTTATATGAAGTTATTTATATGAAGTTATTTATATGAAGTTATTTATATGAAGTTATTTATATGAAGTTAACACAAATAATTGTTTACAAGCATCGAGATCAACAAAGTTTTGTGTTTTTTAATACAAAAGCACAAAGTGCGCACACTTGTGTAGATGTATTGACACCAGATAGCCTGTTTTTCAAATATTTTATGGCATTGTGTATACCAGATTAAAAAAAAATAAAATAAAAAAAAAAAAAAAAAAAAATCCGATTTAAATTTCAAAAAATCTGATTTTTTTAATAAAAAAAAATCATGATTTTTTCAACCCTGCTTGCATGTATACAAGGCATGCCTCCATGACGTTGCTTCACTAGCATGTATACAAGGCATGTCTCCATGATGTTGTTTCACTAGCATGTATACTAGGCATGTCTCCATGATGTTGTTTAACTAGCATGTATACTAGGCATGTCTCCATGACGTTGTTTCACTTGCACGTATACAAGGCATGTCTCCATGATGTTGTTTCACTTGCACGTACACAAGGCATGTCTCCATGATGTTGTTTCACTTGCAGGTATACAAGGCATGTCTCCATGACATTGTTTCACTTGCACGTATACAAGGCATGTCTCCATGACGTTGTTTCAATTGCACGTATACTAGGCATGTCTCCATGATGCCCACATGTAGTCGCCTCCAACTCTGTCACATGATTTTAGTGCGACAACAAGCTAATTTTCATGTTAAATATCATTTTCACAGAACTGTAAAATATTATAACCCTGTGGATATTTGTATCAAAATTATTGATAGCATTGTAAACAAGCATAATAATTGCGCAATCATTAAAACACGATTTGCTGATTTTTAGTTTGTTGATAGTATTCTGCATTAGATTCAGGGTTATGACCTTAGTGTTGACTGGGATCTTCATCAAGGCATTGTTTACAATATGCTTATTAGTGTTAGATTCAGAGATCACACAATTCATTATTGAAGTTGTTGTTTCCACATATCACAAACAGCTGACGGATCACTGACATGTTCACCGTGGTGGCGAGGCACTGCTCACCATGGTAGCAATGCACCGTTCACTGTGGTGGCAAGGCACCATTCAGGTGGCAAGGCACCTTTCACCGCGGTGGCAAGGCACCTTTCACCACGGTGGCAAGGCACCTTTCACCGCGATGGCAAGGCACCATTCACCGTGGTGGCGAGGCACCACTCACCATGGTAGCAATGCACCGTTCACTGTGGTGGCAAGGCACCATTCACCATGGTGGCAAGGCACCTTTCACCGCGGTGGCAAGGCACCTTTCACCGCGGTGGCAAGGCACCTTTCACCGCGGTGGCAAGGCACCATTCACCGCGGTGGCAAGGCACCATTCACCGCGGTGGCAAGGCACCATTCACCATGGTAGCAATGCACCGTTCACTGTGGTGGCAAGGCACCATTCAGGTGGCAAGGCACCATTCACCGCGGTGGCAAGGCACCTTTCACCATGTTGATAGTATTACTTATTGAGTGCTAAGAAAACTAACTTCACAAGGAAAAATTACAATATAATCTGTAGCCAAGTGACAGACATGACACACTAATGCCATAAGTAATAAGTACACACATGGCTTCATGTGCTTATGTATAGTTAAAATGTGTCTGAATGGCTTGACTAAGTACACATGTATATCAATGTGTATGAAAGTAACACACTCTAATATTAATATTCCTACCTGAGTCTTGTCAACTGTGGTAGGTGACGCAGTGCATTGACCAAAGCATTTGCCCCTGCGCCAGACAGCTGGCAGCCATTCAAGCTGAAACACATAAGTAATGTTAGCATAATAAATTGATAAATCTGTTGAAGATTGCAACAATACAGTGAAAACTGGACCATTAAACACATGGCTTTATTTAGATGAAACAGGTAAAGGTTCTAATAAATGTTTGAGACTTAATTGGTTGCTTATTGTAGCATTTCTGCTATTTTGTAAATAGAATTTCCTAATGCTTTATTTATGGGTTAAGTATGGGTTAGTTAAAATGTGACTGAATGCATCGGATTTTGCCGGCACCGACTGGTGTTATGTCATTTGTCTGCTCGAGTGTGCCCATACATAAGGCATGACATTGGTTATCTTAGAGAGTGATGCATATTATGTAGGCAAGGACTGTAGTATTACCTGATTTAGGGGTGCCTTAGGTTATTTCCATAAAGATCTAACGAGTAGTTTCCTGCACTGCATGTGGTTTAACATCAGTCATGTCATGATGATGGGGCGTGATAGCATACCGGTTAGAATGCCGGACTCTCAATCGAGAGAACCCGGTTTAAAATGTGCTGTCACTTCGAACCTTTGACAAGTTTGATCACCCCACATTGCCACAGTTCACTCAGCTGTATAAATGAGTACCTGGCAATACAGAGTGTTGGATATGTGAACGAATAGTCTTTGCGCAGTAATTGCAGCATGGCTGAATGCTTCCCAGAGAAGTTGAAATGGCCTTGGAATGAATATGTCTG
Source organism: Lamellibrachia columna (assembly GCA_963662155.1). Taxonomy (NCBI): domain Eukaryota; kingdom Metazoa; phylum Annelida; class Polychaeta; order Sabellida; family Siboglinidae; genus Lamellibrachia; species Lamellibrachia columna. The sequence continues at coordinate 5,656,825 of OY759265.1, read as the reverse complement.
CCAGGGGGTGAAGTGTAAAGTGCTCTGCGCTATAGAAGAACTTACCTTTACCTTTGTGATAATACAAGACTAACATCGAGTGTATTACAAGAATATGCATACCTGTTTGTGTACTGGTATATACATGGCTGCGTGCTTGTATGCAGGCATGGGAATGCACAAGTACGTGTGTGTGATTGTATTCATGCATGTCTACTTGTGTTTGTATACTGGTGTATAAAATAAGACATACTGCACACTGCCTTTTTTAGTCATTTTATATTTGTCACGGTTGAGAATGGTAAAACAGGTAAATGGGAGAAAATATATGGTGCCTCAGCAAACTGCGAGGTATTGGGGTTGAGCACTGGATGCATTGAACATAACTAGGTGTCTGGGGTTGTGATCTGTTGAAGTCACCATCATATCTCAATTTGTAACTTATGATCGAAACAGAAAGTGCATTTAACGGAGAAACCATCATAACAATTAAAGAACGCTGTTCACAAATCCATTTGGTCTTCTCTTTACACAAACCATATGTGTCATAAGTAGGCAAAACATCCTAACTATAAATTATTTGGTTATTGTTTACATTATGAAATATTGCTAATATTTCATCTTGCAAGTAGACAATCAAGCCGTTGACTTATGAGATTCCAACAATACTTTTGACAACATTTTATTAAATTGTATTAGCAATACATTGTTTAACCCTCATAGGTCTGTGCTATTTTGTATTAAACTGTATTGGCAATACATTGTTTAATGGAACATTGCTTGATACATTCGACTAACGTACTCACTGCATGTATAGCTATTTGTTGGAAGTTTCAGTGTTCAACATACCTTAGTATGTGTAGTGCCATCATCTTTGAAACACTGTCAGTGAAGGTTTCACCAGTTGATGGGTCACTAAGATTGTTGTTTTCGAAGCTGTAAAATTTTATGTAAGTTAGTTATTAAAATTTTATTTACAAGTACCAGTTTTCAAGAAAAAATATTAATGTGTTTATTTCAAAACTGTTAGTCCACTACTAGTAAATAAGTACAGTAAAATCTGTCTTAGCAGACACCTGTCCATAACGGACAGTTTTAAAAGTCCCAATGACTTGCTATTAGTTAGCACTGTCCACTAACTACCCATAGCGGTCACCTGACCAATGTCGACAACGGACATATAATTTGGACCCAACCATTCATAGTCACCCTGCTGCTTGCGGACAGGTCAAAGTGCATTAACAATCCCGCGAATCAGGCCAGCTGAGTCACCAATGATACGCACTAACTTCGCTACATGTGTATTCTGTGTCATGCCATCTGGATGTCATCAAAAAGTATAAGAAATGTGCTCCAAATGAGGCGGGTTTCTCACCTTGGCCACTGCATTTTACAACATTCACCCCTTGGTCTCTCAGACATCAAAGCAGTTTCAGGTCTCCTTCCCCTAAGCATGACCATGCTTTGTTTTCAAATGTAACTCTCAGAAGCCAAGCTCCAAACAAAGTGACTGAACACGGAGAGGTCCGTCAATGTTACTATCTATCCGACAGCAGTTGACCGTGTACAATCTCAATTATGTCACTCAGTGGATTAATCTTTTGTTTGTAGAGAGGTCAAAGAAATGGTGATTACATGGGACTGATCATGGGCCCCACACGCTGCTGGTTTCAAAGTGGTCGAATGCAGTAATGCTGTGTGATTAATGACATTTTCACCAATTAAGTTTATGGCCCACATATATTAATGACTGCTCCTGATTTGTTTGATCAACCATAGATTTGTACCGTTCGTGACAATGCCAACTACCAAACGACAACATATTCATTCATAATATAATGGCGCCACCTACTGGGTATCCACTTAATAACATTTTCCATAATGGTCACCTCCCTATAATGGACATAATGCATAGTCACGGCGGTGTCCGCAGGACAGGTTTCACTGTATATTTATTTCAGTAAACAGTACTAATAGACGTGAAAATGTTCATCAAGTTGGTAGTTAATAATGAATAGCAATTTTCTTCTAATCACAACTAATGAGTTTTACTTAATAAATATAATTATTTTAAAAACAAAATGTGAAGACATACAAAATTTGCATTAATATACATGTACTTCACCCCATAAACTGATGTTTGGATATTGATAAAGATAACGTTCCAAAATCCTATTGTTCAAAAATGTTTATGCTGTTACACACAAATTGTAGTGAATGAAAAGGTGTAGTGTAGCGATCCACCTGCCAGTCAGGATTAAACTGTGTTTCATTTCCTGGCTTGGGTAAAATAGTATTTATAATCAATCGCTATTTCAAGTATTCGTATTTGATTATCTAAAATGAAAAAATTAACAGCAGCACATGGCTGGTGCTGCAGATGACTGATGCAGCTAACGACGGATAATGGACCTTACCTGAGTTCTGTCAGCTTTGGTAGGTGTTGCAGTGCATCGGCCAAACGATTTGCACCTGGGCCAGACAGCTGGCAGCCATTCAAACTGCAACACATACAAGCAATATAATAACTTAATCGATCTGCTGAAAACTGCAGCACTGTCAGCCACTTCAACATCAAAGTTTTCAAAGAACAGTTTGGTGTACATCTGTTTATGCTGCCATGAGTGATGTCGGATAATTGGTAGATTATAATACAGTTTGTCGGATAATTGGTAGTTTATATATCATTAACGTGTTCAGTCATGACAAATTCCCATTGTATTATCAGAAGAATATGCATACTATGTTTGGGTAATGGCATATGCATGCGTGTATGTCTTAACATGCATGCATGTGTGTGGTACATACATCCATCAATGCGTGTGCGATTGTGTTGATGCGTGTCTACTTACATTTGTATACTGGTGTTTTTATTTATTCTAACAATACTATATCAAGTTGTGCAATGAAGTATTTTGGCTGAATAGGGAATAATACTACTATAAAATGATGTTAAATAATTACTCATTTATTCAATCACACCACAGTACTTCACTGCACAACTTGATATATTATGCTAGATTAAATAAAACTTTGACATACATGAATTACATTTTCCATGTGACATCCTGCAAAACCACTCCATCAGCATTTCTAAAATTATCTGGTTGCTATGGTTACTGTCACTCAAATCGATTACCATGTGATGTTTAATGTGACCTTCTATTTACATATACATAATACACTGGAAGTTATGTCGAGATAATATGAGTAGTTTTTTAAGGTATGACAGTAATTAAAACATACTTCACGACCAGCCTGTGCCCTTAAAGAATGCTACTTAATTAAAATACCTTTGGTTTACTTTTGATGCAAAACATATCGATCATACATAGGCAAAATGATAGATATAGACAGAGAAGTGTGTTTCACAAAGAATCTTTCGTAAAATTCGCTTTTAAAGAACACTACTTAAAACATTCTTTGATTTGCTCTTTAAGCAAAGCATATCTATATAATAAAGTAGTTTGTGACTCTGTACGTCTGTCTGTTCCCTCGTACTCCGTCAGTTTGTGACTCTGTACGTCTGTCGGTTCCCTTGTATCTCTGTCAGTTTGTGACTCTGTACGTCTGTCTGTTCCCTTGTATCTCTGTCAGTTTGTGACTCTGTACGTCTGTCGGTTCCCTTGCATCTCTGCCAGTTTGTGACTCTGTACGTCTGTCTGTTCCCTTGCATCTCTGTCAGTTTGTGACTCTGTACGTCTGTCTGTTCCCTTGTATCTCTGTCAGTTTGTGACTCTGTACGTCTGTCGGTTCCCTTGCATCTCTGTCAGTTTGTGACTCTGTACGTCTGTCTGTTCCCTTGTATCTCTGTCAGTTTGTGACTCTGTACGTCTGTCTGTTCCCTTGTATCTCTGCCAGTTTGTGACTCTGTACGTCTGTCTGTTCCCTTGTATCTCTGCCAGTTTGTGACTCTTTACGTCTGTCTGTTCCCTTGCATCTCTGCCAGTTTGTGACTCTGTACGTCTGTCTGTTCCCTTGTATCTCTGTCAGTTTGTGACTCTGTACGTCTGTCTGTTCCCTTGCATCTCTGCTAGTTTGGCATGTATGGGGCAGACAGTTTGTAGGCGTGACCGGGAGCCCATTGTGATGGGTCATGCATTAAAAAATATTTAAAATTCCCCGGGGAGTGAACTATTACTTTGAAGGAACCAATGTGGGCGTTTGATGTAGCAATAGCTATGTGTAATTTTTATGAGCGTTTGAACCATTGCTATATGATTTACGTCAAACGTCTACCGAATGCTTTGTAATACCGGCAGTTGTAGGGGAGACCGGGGCTAGTTTTATGGCTGTTGTTCCATGGAAAGTTACATTAAAGCTTTGCTGGCAAATACTCCAGCTGGCAAGTAGACCATAAAGGCATTGTCTTATGCAAGTCCATCAATTCTTTTGAGGGCATATTATCAAATTATATTGACAATGCATTGTTTAATGAAACACACTCGATACTTTAGACTAACATGTTCAATGCATATATATAGCTACTTGCTTCAGTTTCATGTTGAAGTTTAATAACTCATAAAGAACTTAAACATCAGACATTTTCTTCATACCTCAGTTGTTGTAGTGCGGTCATCTTTGAGACACTGGCAGCTAGGGATCTAATGGTTGTTGGGTTATCAAATCGGTTGCTGTCTAACCTGTGAAAATATATATGTATAATTAGGTATTAACATATTTGAAAGTAATTACAGTAGTAGGTTTTTATAGAAAATGAATTGATGTTAGTGCACGTCGACTACTTACTTGCTTATCAGTATCTTCTTCGCATTGGTGCATAAGGCACTTCTACTAACATTATATTTATTTCAGTAATCTGTATTACATAAATATTATATTGTCAACAAAAGGGGAAGTCATAAAAAAATTTGCATTTTACATTAACACACACATATATATAACATCAATATATATATATATATATATATATATATATATATATATATATATATATATATATAATTATATACCCTATTCGACCTATTATGCCTACATGCCCCTTTTTTAATCAGCAGGATCCTAAATTATTGTCATTTGACCAGTGCGGAACAACTGAAAAGTGTCACCATCTGTTAAATAGTTGGCACCACTTTTCAGTTGTTGTACACTAGTCACCAAATAGTCAACGACCTTGCTCTTTATAGCAAGGTCGTGTTTCAAGCACTGTATGCTTGTTAGGTCAAATACAAAATTATATATGGTAAAATCTGTGTATGATGTTTGGACACAGCTAAAAGTTCCACTACAAATGTTAAGGTGAGACACCCCATGTTGATAGAATTTTTTTAGTTGCTTAGTGGAATTTTTTTCAGTAAAATATTAAACTTTTTTCTGCCAGACCCCCATTTCAATGGTAACAAACAAAACAGCCTCTATTTTGAAGAGATACAAGTATTGGAAAATTGAAAATCAATGTCATTCTAAGATATAATTATAATTCTTGCACAACCATCTTCAGTAAATACTTTATTACAACTAGCAGAAAACATTAAAAAGGTTGTTTTTGTTAATAATTTATTTGTAACTTCCACAAAAAGCATATTTTTTCTCAGCAAATACTTACATAACTTTCAAAGTTTTGATTATTTTGATAAAATGTTTTGTAGAGAAGAGTAAACTGAATACAACCCTCAAAACCTTATTGGGCTAGCATAATTACTTCCCGAGATATCCTTCTTCCATATTTAAAAAACATCGTTTCAAGAAACTGCTATCAAACATTGGAAAATGGGGTTTATTACTTGAAAGAGGCATGATCAAAGTGAGTTAGAGGTATGAAAGTGAACTTTATTGATAGTAAATGTACACAGCTATCAGAACACAGTGAAAATACATCTTGAGTAATTGTTTTCTCAAAAAATGCTATTTGACACACACAAATTGTAGCGAATACAAAGAATGGCATATAACAAACATATATATTTCACAAGTCATGTTATCATAGCACAAAGTAAAATTGGAAGAAGAATAAAATGTTAAACAACATTTTCGTATATAATTACTATTTAAGGTATCCTTATCTGATGATCTAAAGAAAACGTTCTAATAGCGGAATATGGCTGGTGCAGCAGACGACTGAGGCAGAATGACGGATAATGGACCTGACGCATATCAGGTGTTTAATGATCAATGTATGGTGTTGATTATAGTATTATTGAACATTAAGAACATATACTTCACTGAACACAGTCAAAGGCAACTCAGCCAATATTGAAAGGAAGACTTACAATATAGTCCCTGTGGTCAAGTGATAGTTTGGAATGCATGACCTGTGTGAAATTACAGTATATTCCCTACATCAGGGAAAATGTGATATACACCAATGTGTTTTATCATTGCCTAATCACAGTTTTCCTACCTGAGTTTTGTCAGCTGTGGCAGCTGATGCAGTGCGATGGCCACCGCTTCTGCCCCTGCACCAGACAGCTTGCAGCCATTCAAACTGTAGTAACACATAAAGTCAGTATACTAATTTAATGAATCCGTTGTACATTGCAATACTAGAGTGTGGACTGGACCTGTAGACACTTTACCGAGATATAACAAGGAAAGGTTTTAATCAGTGTCTGCCAGTGAATTAGTAGCTTACATCATTTTACATTATACAATGTACGCTGGCTTATTAACAGCCATGTGATAACATAACAAATGCCCATTGCATTAGTACTACACATTACTTAGTACTAGCTTACACCTGTCCATGGAGCAACAAACCAAGCGCAGCAGTTATCACCCAATGCTTGTTTGACAAATATTTTGCAGGAAAGAAGCTACAGCGACGCACTTTGGAGAGTGGCTCACCACTCAGTTCACCACTCAGTTCACCCACTGTTTCCATCTTTCCATGAGAGGTAGAAAAGCATATCAAGAGAAGTAGAAGACCAATGCTGAGATGGGAGGACTGTGTGAAGAGAGATTTTGTGGGAGTGGGAGAGATGAGATGGGAGGATTGCGTGAGAGATTTGGTGGGAGTGGGAGAGATGAGATGGGAGGAAAAAAATGTATGATTGGACTTCATGGATAAACAGGAGAGCAACATTTGTCGTTGAATATTAACAAGTACATCTTGTAAGAGTGTATTTGGTGTATATGTTTATATACGTATTTGTTTTAATTCCATTCCAAGAGTTAAAAAATTCTTCATCTATGTGTAACTCACCCTCCTGAGATATTTGTCAAATTTGTTTTTAAACATAATCATGCTGCTAGCATTTATACAATGTGTAGATTATGTATTTCATTTATTTTTAGTCCTCTGTGAGAATACGTACTTTTTGATATCCAATCTACACTGATTCTTCACTAAAGTTACTTTGTGTCCTCAGGTTCTATCTTTCTTAACCCTAGGAGTGACCAATGATACATTTCCATGGTGTACACAAATCAGAATTATTCATAAGGGTGCCTTTAAAAAATCATAATATTGTTAATAATTATCGCACAAATGTGACGGAGATATCATTTTGTTGCTAAAAAGACTCTTTATTACAATAAAATGATAAAGCACATAATCTTATACATATTAGCTACAAAATAAAACAAAAATGACTCAAATATGTTGAGAACTTTTATTTTTATGATTTTTTCCAACACTGCACTATGCCGAATCAGACAGATTGCAATATTGATGCAGAAACTTGAAATAATCCGGCCTAAAGTGCACTGGCACAGAACAAAGTGCACTGGCACAGAACAAAGTGAGAAAACAAAATGTCAGATTAGTAAATAAAAAGCTCAGACGATTCAGATAACACGTGTTTGTAACAACGATGCTCATTTGCTGCATACAGCCCGCTCGCGCATTCACATGTATTCAACTAGGCAAATCATAGAGCTTTCCAAAGGTATAACGTGTTACATATTTAGATACCATGAATGGAAACGTAAATTTATTCCGCGGAGCGTAGTAAAAGCAACCAAATATGCGCACCAACTATGTGACGCATTTTGTAAGCTAGATCATCATTAGCTATCATTGACTATGCTCATGAATAAATATGAATCAGAATGAAGAGTGATTCAGCTTTCCAATGATATCAGTTGTTCCCGCGTGATGTACTGGTGACAGAAACGAAAATTTTTCATACAGAGTAATACCAAAAACGTGTGGGCCGATTTCAGCTCAGTGGTCACTCCCAGGGCTATGCGAGAAAAATATTTCTATCAAAATTGTTATACCCATTCAATATTTTATAAACTTCACTTTGAAGCTGCAACACAACACTGCTATGAAACTTTCACATCTGCACTTATTGTTACTACTACGTATTTTTCTTTCATGGTAATTATTATATTTTATATAATATGTAATTATATTATTACAGGTTCACATGCATTTACATAAACCAATTTTTTTATAACATCTGCCATATTTCAGACCATTTCACTAATTTGTCCAGATCGTTTTGTAAATGTTGTTTATATCCAACATTGTTAACTCTTCTAAACACTTTTGTATCATCTGCAAATTTCATTACCTTGCTTGTTATGTTATCATCCAAGTAACTGATATATATATATATATATATATATATATATATATATATATATATATATATACATATATATATACATATATGAATTTATGCAATTCACCAACAATTTTTATGAAATAACCAAGACAGGTCATCGTTAAACTTGCCCTGGGTGTCCGAGACTACACCGGAACTATTTGGCCAAATAAATTGTATTACTTCGCGCTAGCCAGCCAATCACGGCTTAGCGGAAACCAGTTCAAACCGGAGCCAGTAGCTCGAATCTTTCACTCCTGATTCAGTCTCTGCATTGCGAAGTTGTGACTAAAATTTGTCTCTTGAAATATTTTGTGTTTTTACCAACCGTTTTCAAATACGTTTTGAGAGTCCACACTTCGATCTGCGTCTACTGACTTGCAGGAGGAAGATCGCCTCAACACTCGTTTCAGCTGAGTATCGTTTCATTTGTTATTACTTCGTCGGTTGACTCGTGGTTAATTTGCTCTTGTTTCGTTTTATGTTTAAACTTCCCGCAATCGGCCATTCAATATGTCGGCGGCGAAGTCGGATCTAGATGTGCTTGTGCTTGGGCATAGCCATGCGTATTGGTTGGGCGCGTTCACAGAATCTGCGGGTCTACTTGACGACTTAGAAAGACTAGGTCATACATGCACAGTTCATTTTATGGGTCGAAGGGGAGCGTCCATTAGAACTTTCCGAGAACCGGCGACCATGACCCGGATTTCTGCCATTACAATTAGGTTCATTGTTTGATTTCATAATATTGTTGTCATTTTAGTGTTGCTATTATTAACAGTGACACAACGTCTTACTGCGATGACACTTTATTTACTATCGTGGTTGGTGACCCCCTACTTAACTGCGTTTGCAATTCTTGCATTGATGTACTATCGTGGGCGGTGTCCCCTAACTAACTGTCATTATAATTTTGCATTGATGTACTATCGTGGGCGGTGTCCCCTAACTAACTGTCATTATAATTTTGCATTGATGTACTATCGTGGGCGGTGTCCCCTAACTAACTGTCATTAAAATTTTGCATTTATCTATTAGCGTGGGCGGTGACCCCCTACTTAACTACGTTTGCAATTCTTACATTGATGTACTATCGTGGGCGGTGTCCCCTAACTAACTGTCATTATAATTTTGCATTGATGTACTATCGTGGGCGGTGTCCCCTAACTAACTGTCATTAAAATTTTGCATTTATCTATTAGCGTGGGCGGTGACCCCCTACTTAACTACGTTTGCAATTCTTACATTGATGTACTATCGTGGGCGGTGTCCCCTAACTAACTGTGATTATAATTTTGCATTGATGTACTATCGTGGGCGGTGTCCCCTAACTAACTGTCATTAAAATTTTGCATTTATCTATTAGCGTGGGCGGTGACCCCCTACTTAACTACGTTTGCAATTCTTGCATTGATGTACTATCGTGGGCGGTGTCCCCTAACTGTCATTAAAATTTTGCATTTATCTATTAGCGTGGGCGGTGACCCCCTACTTAACTACGTTTGCAATTCTTACATTGATGTACTATCGTGGGCGGTGTCCCCTAACTAACTGTGATTATAATTTTGCATTGATGTACGATCGTGGGCGGTGTCCCCTAACTAACTGTCATTATAATTTTGCATTGATGTACTATCGTGGGCGGTGTCCCCTAACTAACTATGGTTACAATTTTGCATTGATGCACTATCGTGGGCGGTGTCTCCTAATTAACTATGGTTACAATTTTGCATTGATGCACTATCGTGGGCGGTGTCTCCTAATTAACTATGATTACAATTTTGCATTGATGTACTATCGTGGGCGGTGTCCCCTAACTAACTGTCATTATAATTTTGCACTGATGTACTATCGTGGGCGGTGTCCCCTAACTAACTGTCATTACAATTTTGCATTGATGTACTATCGTGGGCGGTGACCCCTAAACAACTGTGATTATAATTTTGCATTGATGTAATATCGTGGGCGGTGACCGCTAAACAACTGTGATTATAATTTTGCATTGATGTACTATCGTGGGCGGTGTCCCCTAACTATGATTACAATTTTGCATTGATGTACTATCGTGGGCGGTGTCCCCTAACTAACTATGGTTACAATTTTGCATTGATGTACTATCGTGGGCGGTGTCCCCTAATTAACTATGATTACAATTTTGCATTGATGTACTATCGTGGGCGGTGTCCCCTAACTAACTATGATTACAATTTTGCATTGATGTACTATCGTGGGCGGTGTCCCCTAACTAACTATGATTACAATTTTGCATTGATGTACTATCGTGGGCGGTGTCCCCTAACTAACTGTCATTACAATTTTGCATTGATGTACTATCGTGGGCGGTGTCCCCTAATAACTAACTGTCATTATAATTTTGCATTGATGTACTATCGTGGGCGGTGTCCCCTAACTAACTATGATTACAATTTTGCATTGATCTACTATCGTGGGCGGTGACCCCATACTTAACTGCGTTGCAATTCTTGCATTGACGTACTATGGTGGGCGGTGACCCCTAACCAACTGTGATTATAATTTTGCATTAATCTACTATCGCGGGCGGTGTCCCCTAATTAACCGTGATTATAATTTTGTATTTATCTACTATCATGGGTGGTGTCCCCTAACTAACTGTGATTTTAATTTCGCTTTGACCTACATATTTAACTGCATTTGCAATTCTCGCATTGATCTACTATCGTGGGCGGTGACCCCTCACCTAACTGTGATCCCATTTCGTGTTGATCTATCGTGGGCGGTGACCCCACAACTAACTGCGATTCCATTTTCTGGTGATCCATAGTGGGCGGTGACCCCTGTAATCCCATTTAGTGTTGCTATTATTAACAGTGACACAACGTCAACTGTGATGACACTTGCTATCGTGGGAGGTGACCCCAACTTCTGGCACTTTTGCGTCGATGTACTTTCGTTGGCGGTGACCCCCTAATTAACTGTGTTTGCAATTACTGCTTTGATGTACTATCGTGGGTGGTGTCCCCTAAATTACTGTGATTATAATTTTGCGTTGATGTTCTATCGGGGGCGGTGTCCCCCTACTTAACTGACTGTGCAATTCTTGCATTGATGTTCTATCGCTGGCGGTGAGCCCTAATTAACTGTGATTACAACATTGCATTGATCTAATATTGTGGGCGGTGTCCCCCTAACTAACTATGCTTTACAATGTTGCGTTGATCTACTACCGTGGGCGGTGACCCCTTAAGTAACTGTGATTCCACTTTGTGGTGATCTATCGTGGGCGGCGACCCCCTAAATAAATGTGATTACAACTTTGCATTGATCTACTATCGTGGGCGGTGGACCCCTAACTAGCTATGCTTTACAATGTTGCGTTGATCTACTACCATGGGCGGTGACCCCTTAACTAACTGTGATTCCATTGTGTGGTGATCTATCGTGGGCGGTGACCCCCTAATTACTTGGTTACTGTCTTGTATTGATGGGTTATTATGGGCGGTGACCCCCGCCCCCAATACAATGCTTTTAACGAGTAAAGTGGTGGCAGTTTCCAAGCGTTTAGCCGTTCACTCAGTATTGGCTCTTCCACAATGTGTTGCAGGATGGCTCCATCTAAGAATGTTCATCGTGGACGACCTCTGCGCCACAGCCCGGTGGCAACAAGGTCGCGAGCAGCGGCTAGCCGCGCTTCCGTTGCACAATCGGCAATGGGCCACATCATGCAGCACCTTGACGACGAGCCGGCTCACCAGCAGGCCGTTCATCCGGTAGCGGGCGCAGCCGCGGGTCGAAGAGGTACAACGGAAGAGCGTTTGTCGAGTACGGAGCACCGGCTTGAAGCTTCTGACAAGATGTTGCAGGAAGTCCACGCAATGGTGCGTGGTCTGCAACAACTGCCTGCGACCAACGCCCTACCTGCACCGCCTCCAATAGCGGTCCCTGTGGCAATGGCGGCTTCTGCCGGGGGGGGGAGCCCATCGCTCCGCCCTTGGCTAACCTTTGTCTATGGCCGCAGGGCGGCCATACACCAAGTCGGGTGGCATCATATGCATCAGGCGCTCCACCAAGCCCCGTTCCAAGACCAATGTCAGCCCCGTGGCCAGAGGCCATATCTTCAGGTATCCATACAGGCAATGAAGTACACACTCTCCCCAGGGCATCCCGAGATCTAGTAGCCTCGTTTGCAACTTCAGCCCTATCCCGTCATTCCCGCGTGTCTGACAAGCTCAAAGCCCAGATTTGGTCCGGGGACTATGTTAGTATTTCTTCATTGTTGCATGACTCCTCACCACAATGCTATTCTGCTCATGTACATCCAGACGGTTCGTTCATTATATGAGAAGGGTGCAGACTGGCGGTCGTATGACGAGGCATTCCGGTCGCTTCATCAGGCTAACAACTGGGGGTGGGAATCGGTTTGCTGGTACCTGTGGATGAATGCATCCGAGTGTCGCCCAGCTGCCACACCCAGTGGGGCCCCCTTTCGTAGCACGGGTAAGGCCAGTTGGGGTAATGCTAAGTGGCCATCCACCAAAACCTGCTTCGCATACGATCGGGGGGAGGTCTGTAACGCAGCCACCTGTCGCTACACACACACGTGTAGACGCTGTGGCGGCCCCCACTCAGCGGTACACTGCTATAGGCAACAAAGCAAACCCAATCCTGCCCGACCGACATCAGCCACCGGCAACCCTGTGGCCCATTCGTCGACTGCCAGTTCGCGACCAGCCGTTTTCAGGAGATAGTATGCCTACCCCAGTCTCTCCCGACGCACTTAGAGATATCCTTGTCGGCTACAATCATAATCTTTTTCCATATCTTCTCAATGGCTTACCAGCATAACGATATAAAGGGGTCACTAAGTTGATGTCCGCCGTGGAATTCCCTGCAGTAATAAACAGCAAGATAGGAGCTGCGCTAGGCAGAATCTTAGGTTCTTTTAATGTAGAGGGTTCCTCTGTAAATGTAAATACGAAACTACACAAGATGCTATTAGGCTCATCAAACAGCAACCCGGCTAAAGTGGACATAGCATCGGCTTTTAGGATTATTCCAGTCTCACCACTGGGTTTCCAGTGGAAGGGTAAGTTCTTCATGGATGCTGTCCTTCAAATGGGGGTCTCCAGTGCTTGTGCGATCTTTGAGCTTTCAGTACAAAGGTGGAGTTCAGTTGCTTTTAGAAAGTATATCTGAATTGCTTAACAGGTTAGGTCGTGGTGGGGTGGTCACAGGTTTGTGGGTGACCTTGTGGCGAAATGGCCCCACCTGTTTGTAATAAAATTTGTGTATTGGTGGTGGAATGTCTGTATTCTTTGCATTACATGTTCATGACGACTTCTTGATGTATATATGTTATCGTCATGCTTGTAGGAATGTGGGCTCTGAGAAACTTGCCAGACGGGGCTGTACATGTGTTCAGTTCCTGTCTGGTTTGCTTTGAGGAGCTCACATTCCTGTTAATGTTCTTCCCAAAGTGGCTGCGTGATAAGCAGTCCACTTTGCAATAAAAAACGTCATTTATTTAGCCTGTTTCAATTCACTGCTACATCGGACTTGTGTTGGTTATTGCATAAATATATATATACATATATATATACATACGTATATATATATACGTATATATATGTATATATATATACATATATATGTATATATATGTATATAATTGTATATGTATATATATATATATATATAGGAAATCAGTTTTGAGTGGGGTACAACAGGGATCAGTATTAGGGCCTTTATTTTCTTATTATATATATATATTATATATATATATATATATATAAGAAAATAAAGGCCCTAATACTGATCCCTGTTGTACCCCACTCAATATATATATATTATATATATATATATATATATATAATAAGAAAATAAAGGCCCTAATACTGATCCCTGTTGTACCCCACTCAAAACTGATTTCCAGTTTGAAACCTCACCATCTACTACAACACGTTGCCTTCTTCCTAATAATAAATGTTATAATTTGGCCTATATAAAGATCTTCTACGTCTGACACTTTCATCATACCTCAGTTGCCGTAGTGTTGTCATCTTTGCCAAACTGTTAGCGAGGGCTTGACCAGTTGTTGGGTCAATAAATTGAATGCCGTCCAAGCTGCAAAAAATTTATAAATAAGTTATTAACATATTTATAAGTAGCCGGTTGATATAAAGTATTTATTTGTGTTAAATATATTGAAAAAAGCTGAAGGCATATACAAAAACGCATGCACGCATACGTACACTGTAGTGTAGCATGCAGATCCATTTCACCTGTCATTGTTATCATATTACAAAGTAACATTGGAAGAACATAATATTTATGCTGGAATTAAGTGGCAGCCACAGTTTAATATTGTTTGGGTGGGCATATAAGTAAGGTTAAATGGGGCATAATTAAGGTTAAATGGGGTTTCATTTTCATTCATGGGCTTGGGTAAAATACTTTTAAGTGTGTTAAACAGTATTCGTATACAATTACTATTTATGTAATTTGCATCCGATTATATAAAACAAAAATTTAAATACCGACATGGCAGGTGTATCAGCCAACGGATAATGGACCTTATGCACACTAGGTCAAGTGAGAATTACAATACAGTCCCTGTGTGGTCAAGTGACAGTCCGCAATGTATAACAGATGTGAAATTATATTATTTGTTTTCCATGTCATCGAAAAAAAAACAGAACATAACTGTACACAAAACAGTAATGCTATAAGTGTTCACATGACTTGAAGTTCATATGTACAACTAAAATGTCTAAGTATGGCTTGACCAAGTACACGTGTATATAAAAGTGACACACCACAGTTATTCCTACCTGAGTTGTATCAGCCCTGGCAGGTGACGCAGTGCGACGGCCAAAGTGTCTGCCCCTGCGCCAGACAGCTTGCAGCCATTCAAACTGTAACACATATAGATAATGTCAGTATAATAACTCGATTAATCTGTTGATGATTGCAACACTAGAGTGTGGACTGGATCTGTATATACTTTACTTAGATATAACAAGTAAAGGTGTTAATCAATGTTTATCAGTGAATTAGTAGTTTATATATCATTTAATATACAATGGCTTATTACCAGCATCATGACAAATGCCCGGTGTCGCAAAATATGCATACCTGGGGGTACTGATGGTCAGGGTTGTTTGATTTAAATCATTGATTTAAATCATGATTTAAATCGCTCCAAAAAATCATTGATTTTTTTTTTTTTTGACTTCCGGTTTTTTTAATCGCTGATTTATATGAATTTAACACAAATAATTGTTTACAAGCATCGAGATCAACAAAGTTTTGTATGTTTTTAATACAAAACACAAAGTGCGCACACTTGTGTAGCTGTATTGTCACCAGATAGCCTGATAGTAAAATATTTTATGACATTGTGTATGTTTGAGCTATTCCCTTTCTGAATGCAGTGAAGCCACACAAACTTGTTTTCCAGAGGAAGTATCTTTTCAACACAGAAGCCCACTTATAGCTTGTGCTAGTTGTTACCAATTCAGTATGTTGACTCAGTTGTTTAATACTGTACCAGTTTGTATTCTGGTTAGAAACCCTTAGAGTACACAGAGCCCTGGACAGGTGCTAATTACAGACCAGTGAGTTTAACGTCAGTGATTTGTAAATTATTAGAAAGGTTAATTAAAGACCATATGGTGGACTTCCTCGTTAAGCATAAATTATTAAATTCATCTCAACATGGATTCCTTAAAGCGAGGTCATGCTTAACAAATATGTTATGTTTTTTGGAAGAAATCACTAAGTGGATAGACGTGGGATCGCCAGTAGATATTATCTACTTAGATTTTCAGAAAGCTTTTGACAAAGTGCCACATCAAAGACTACTACTTAAATTAAAAGCCCATGGTATCGGGGATAGCATAACTGACTGGATAGAACAATGGCTGACTGACAGAAGACAACGAGTTGTAGTAGATGGAGAAGTTTCAAATTGGAAATCGGTTTTGAGTGGGGTACCTCAAGGATCAGTATTAGGACCTATATTATTCTTAATTTATATCAATGACTTGGACGACAGTATAACAAGTAACGTACTGAAATTTGCGGATGACACAAAACTGTTTAGAAAGGTTAATACTGATGGTGATAAACAACATTTACAAAACGATCTAGACAGATTAGTGAAATGGTCTGAGAAATGGCAGATGTTGTTCAATTTTGGGAAATGTAAATGCCTACATACAGGACATAGGAACTTGAATGTAAACTATAAAATGGGAGATACTGTTCTGGGTACTACTGTAAAAGAAAAGGACTTAGGAGTTACAATAAGCACTGATATGAAAGTTTCAGAGCAGTGTGGTATTGCAGCTTCAAAGGGTAATCAAATTCTTGGATTGATTAGAAGAAACATAACATACAAGGGAAAAAAGTTAATTATACCTCTTTATAAAGCAATAGTTAGACCTCATTTAGAATACCGTATACAAGCATGGAGACCATATCGTAAGAAGGATATAGATACGCTTGAACGCATACAAAGGAGAGCAACTAAAATTATTCCAGAACTGAGAGACCTTAGTTATGAAGAACGCCTGAAAGAATGTGGTTTAACAACTCTAGAAACAAGGAGGTTAAGAGGAGATCAGATTGAAGTTTTTAAGATATTGAATGGGTACGAAAATATTGATAGAAATATGTTTTTCTCACTCAAGAAGGATAGCAGAACTAGAGGACATGAGGTAAAATTAGTAAAGGATCAATGTAGATTGGACATCAGGAAGCACTCGTTCTCACAGAGGACAATAAATGAATGGAACAAATTGTCTACAGATTGTGTAACTGCTAGCAGCGTGAATATGTTTAAAAACAAGGTTGACACATATCTCAGGAGGGCGGGCTATAAGTAGATGAACATTGTTGGACTCTCGATAAGCCAATGGCTTCCTTGTCCACTTGCCATCTGGGCCTTTGGCTTGGATGGCAAATCTTGTTAAATCTTGTTAATCCACCCTATAGGCAAACAATAATTACCACTGCTACAGCACAGCATGCTTTTCTTTCCAAGACAGATTATGCAACTACAGGGGGTGAGGCCTTGTGAACATTGTCTAATGTCTTTATATAAGCAAAAATCATGTACCCTCTGTTAAGAACCCAAATCAATTTGAATATAAAATGTTTCAAAGAGTTTACAAATTTAAACATCTATATAAATATCTATATACCAGATTTTAAAAAAATCAAATAAATAAAAAAAATCAAATAAATCCGATTTACATAAAAAAATCCGATTTTTTTATATATATAAAAATCATGATTTTTTTCAACCCTGCTGGTGGTTGTATACTGGTGTGTGAGTGCGTGTGAGCACACGTGCATGGGTATGCAAATGTGTGGTGCATGCATGCATGTGTGTGATTGTGTGCATCTCTATCATTGTTTCTGAATACCGTATTCGTCCTATTAAGGGTACAGGACACTTGAAAAAAAATTTTACATCATAAAAAATTGTATTTTTTAACCAAAATCTGTGCAAAAAAACAAATTAATTTTTGTTCTGCCAGAAGGCACCACTGTTTTTTATTAATCCACCAGATGGCATCACAACAAAACTTTGCAAATGGTGTCCGTCCAAGACCAGCATAATGTTCTTAGTTGGAAACTTACACATTTTGGACAACTATCTGTGGTTACCATGTATTTAAAACTAAGTATGAGTGAAACATTGGAGAAAAGTTAGCAGTGGCAAACGTTCAGCATGACAGATGTGCAATATCTATTTTGAAATTTAGTCTCAAGACTGGCTGCCATACAGACACTGAACCTGTTATAATCAAATATGTGCTCTGTGTGGGGAACTAAAAAAATCGGGCAGAACACATCAAGACTCAACGGAAGTGACTATCAAGATATTTATTCAATGAAGTAACTGGATTGGTATTAAAAGCCTTTTATATATTCACGTGGTCAAAATAGACTAGAGCTGATATTGGTGAAACTTCTGATTTTCTTACTTATGTTGTCACTGAACCATGACAAAAACTGGGGGTGTACGCTCATTAGAGCATGTACGCTTAATAGGATAAATACGGTATCTGTCTTTTTGTCAAGTCTATTTGCATGTATTTGTCTGTTTTTCTCTGTGTCTCTTTATCTTTGTATGTGTGCCTATCTCTCTGTGTGTCCATCCGTCCGTCTGTGGGTTACTGCCTTCACACACATTGCAGTCTCCTACTGTCTGTGTGTCCGTCTACCTGTCTGTGGGTTACTGTCCTCACACACATTGCAGTCTCCTACTGTCCGTGTGTCCGTCTACCTGTCTGTGGGTTACTGTCCTCACACACATTGCAGTCTCCTACTGTCTGTGTGTCCATCTGTCTGTGGGTTACTGTCCTCACACACACTGCAGTCTCCTACTGTCTGTGTGTCCATCTGTCTGTGGGTTACTGTCCTCACACACATTGTAGTCTCCTACTGTCTGTGTGTCCATCTGTCTGTGGGTTACTGTCCTCACACACACTGCTGTCTCCTACTGTCTGTGTGTCCATCTGTCTGTGGGTTACTGCCCTCACACACACTGCAGTCTCCTACTGTCTGTGTGTCCGTCTATATGTCTGTGGGTTACTGTCCTCACACACATTGCAGTCTCCTACTGTCTGTGTGTCCATCTGTCTGTGGGTTACTGTCCTCACACACATTGCAGTCTCCTACTGTCTGTGTGTCCATCTGTCTGTGGGTTACTGTCCTCACACACATTGCAGTCTCCTACTGTCTGTGTGTCCATCTGTCTGTGGGTTACTGTCCTCACACACATTGCTGTCTCCTACTGTCTGTGTGTCCGTCTATATGTCTGTGGTTACTGTCCTCATACACATTGCTGTCTCCTACTGTCTGTGTGTCCATCTATATGTCTGTGGTTACTGTCCTCACACACATTGCTGTCTCCTACTGTATGTGTGCCTGTCTATATGTCTGTGGGTTACTGTCCTCACACACATTGCTGTCTCCTACTGTCTGTGTGTCCATCTATATGTCTGTGGGTTACTGTCCTCACACACATTGCAGTCTCCTACTGTCTGTGTGTCCGTTTATATGTCTGTGGGTTACTGTCCTCACACACATTGCTGTCTCCTACTGTATGTGTGTCTGTCTATATGTCTGTGGGTTACTGTCCTCACACACATTGCAGTCTCCTACTGTCTGTGTGTCCATCTGTCTGTGGGTTACTGTCCTCACACACATTGCTGTCTCCTACTGTCTGTGTGTCCATCTATATGTCTGTGGTTACTGTCCTCACACACATTGCTGTCTCCTACTGTATGTGTGCCTGTCTATATGTCTGTGGGTTACTGTCCTCACACACATTGCTGTCTCCTACTGTATGTGTGCCTGTCTATATGTCTGTGGGTTACTGTCCTCACACACATTGCTGTCTCCTACTGTCTGTGTGTCCGTCTATATGTCTGTGGGTTACTGTCCTCACACACATTGCTGTCTCCTACTGTATGTGTGTCTGTCTATATGTCTGTGGGTTACTGTCCTCACACACATTGCAGTCTCCTACTGTCTGTGTGTCCATCTGTCTGTGGGTTACTGTCCTCACACACATTGCTGTCTCCTACTGTCTGTGTGTCCATCTATATGTCTGTGGGTTACTGTCCTCACACACATTGCTGTCTCCTACTGTCTGTGTGTCTGTCTATATGTCTGTGGGTTACTGTCCTCACACACATTGCTGTCTCCTACTGTCTGTGTGTCTGTCTATATGTCTGTGGGTTACTGTCCTCACACACATTGCAGTCTCCTACTGTCTGTGTGTCCGTCTATATGTCTGTGGGTTACTGTCCTCACACACATTGCAGTCTCCTACTGTCTGTGTGTCTGTCTATATATCTGTGGGTTACTGTCCTCACACACATTGCAGTCTCCTACTGTCTGTGTGTCCGTCTATATGTCTGTGGGTTACTGTCCTCACACACATTGCAGTCTCCTACTGTCTGTGTGTCCGTCTATATGTCTGTGGGTTACTGTCCTCACACACATTGCAGTCTCCTACTGTCTGTGTGTCCGTCTATATGTCTGTGGGTTACTGTCCTCACACACATTGCTGTCTCCTACTGGCTGTGTGTCCGTCTATATGTCTGTGAGTTACTGCCCTCACACACATTGCAGTCTCCTACTGTCTGTGTGTCTGTCTATATGTCTGTGAGTTACTGCCCTCACACACATTGCAGTCTCCTACTGTCTGTGTGTCTGTCTATATGTCTGTGAGTTACTGCCCTCACACACATTGCAGTCTCCTACTGTCTGTGTGTCTGTCTATATGTCTGTGAGTTACTGCCCTCACACACATTGCAGTCTCCTACTGCCTGTGTGTCCATCTATACGTCTGTGGGTTACTGTCCTCACACACATTGCAGTCTCCTACTGTCTGTGTGTCCGTCTATATGTCTGTGAGTTACTGCCCTGACACACATTGCAGTCTCCTACTGTCTGTGTGTCTGTCTATATGTCTGTGGGTTACTGTCCTCACACACATTGCAGTCTCCTACTGTCTGTGTGTCCGTCTATATGTCTGTGAGTTACTGCCCTGACACACATTGCAGTCTCCTACTGTCTGTGTGTCTGTCTATATGTCTGTGGGTTACTGTCCTCACACACATTGCAGTCTCCTACTGTCTGTGTGTCTGTCTATATGTCTGTGGCTTACTGCCCTCACACACATTGCAGTCTCCTACTGTCTGTGTGTCTGTCTATATGTCTGTGGCTTACTGTCCTCACACACATTGCAGTCTCCTACTGTCTGTGTGTCCGTCTATCTGTCTGTGGGTTACTGCCCTCACACACATTGCAGTCTCCTACTGTCTGTGTGTCCGTCTATCTGTCTGTGGGTTACTGTCCTCACACACATTGCAGTCTCCTACTGTCTGTGTGTCCGTCTATATGTCCGTGGGTTACTGCCCTCACACACATTGCAGTCTCCTACTGCCGTGTGGGAGCTTGGAAGTTGGTATGTGTTGAAGCGTAGCCCCAATGACCTGCCTGTTGCTCTTACACTTGCCTGCATTAATATACATTAATAGTTTCTATAATGTGAAGAAGATGAAGCTGACAAAACGCATTGATAATTGAATGTGTTTTAGGGGTTGGTAAATGACCATTGTTCCATGAACATTTTTATTAATGCTTTACTGGTAAATACTCAAGATAGCAAGTGGACTATGAAGCAATTAGTTTATGAGAGTCCAACGATACTGTTGACATCATATTATTAAATTATATTGGCAGTGTACTGCATATTGAAACATAGCCTGATACGTTTAACTAGCATATTCATTGCATGTGTACCTATTTGTTGGACATTTTATTGATGCTGTCATAAAGAACTTGTATGTCAGATATTTTCATCAAACCTCAGTTCCTCTAGTGCTGTCATCTTTGAGATAGCGTCAACTAGGGCTTTACCAGTTGATGGGTCACCAAATTGGTTGCTGTCTAACCTGTGAAAATATACAATATATGCATAATTTTGTAATTAACATGTATCCCGTTTCAAGAAAATCAAGTGTTGATTTCAACATTTTAATGCACATCTAACATTATATTTAGTTCAGTGAACATACCTAAAATAATTTTTAAACCAAAAATGAAGGCATTAGCAAAACTTGCAATTTCATTAATATGCATCACCCCTAAATTGACTGTATGATGATTGAATACTGATAAATGTAACATTCCAAAATTCTGCTGCTCAATAACGTTTATATTGCTACATACAAACTGTTGTTAAGAAAGAGGATGTAGTGTTACAAGTGGTGCATGGACAAAATCCCTCCCCCGGACAAAAGCCCCTTCAGACAAAAGCCCCACAATCTAATAACTTACTAGTATGCAAACAAAAGGGAAATACAGTAATAGACATAAAGCAAATGTACACAAAGAAGAGTAGGTCGAACACACCAAAAGGAAACATTTGATGCACTCAGTAGAACAAGAACTTCTTGTTCTTGATGCACTCACTAGATCATTTGACATGTTCTGTTGCTTTCAGGAAAAATTAAACAAACATATTATTTATTGTTTAATGTTGATGTATTTTACAGAAAACTGCGTTATCAGCCATTTAAATGTCTGGGAGACTGGAAAGTATGTACACTTAGCATAACATGACGATAGTTTTTGTGGGACATAGCATTTTAGCACGTTCCATTGCAAACGTATTTAATTTTGTTTGTTATACTTTTAAATGCCAACAGACATCATGCGTAAATGATGTCACATATTATAAGCCAGAGAATTACAAACCAGCAAGTTTAACATAAGTGATTTGTAAATTATTAGAAAGGTTAATTAAAGACCATATAGTGGACTTCCTTGTTAGACATAAATTACTAAATCCATCTCAACATAGATTCCTAAAAGTGAGGTCATGCTTAACAAATATGTTATGTTTTTTTGAAGAAATCACTAAGTGGACAGACGAGGGATCACCAGTAGATATTATCTACTTACATTTTCAGAAAGCTTTCGACAAAGTGCCACATAAAAGATTACTACTTAAATTAAAAGCCCATGGTAATAGGGATGGCATAATCGATTGGATAAAAAATGGCTGACTGACAGAAGACAATGTGCTGCAGTAGATGGAGGCTTCCAGTTTTGAGTGGGGTACCACAAGGATCAGTATTAGGACCTTTGTTGTTCTCAATACTTTTCAACGAATTGCACAATAATATAACAAGCAAGGTGTTAACATTTGGATGTAAACAATAAAATGGGAGATACTGTTCTTGGTAATACCATAAAAGAAAAGGACTCGTGAGTAACAATAATTGTTGGTATGAAAGTCTATTGCAGCTTCAAAGGATAATCAAATTCTTGGGTTGATTAGGAGAAATATAACATATAAGGAAAAAGAGCTAATCATACCTCTGTATAAAGCAATAGTAACATAATTTGGAGTACTAGAGACAAGGGGGTTAAGAGGAGATCAAACTGAAATTTTTAAAAAGATATTTAATTGGTACGAAAATAGTGATAGAAATATTTCTGTCTCACTTAAGAAAGATAGTAGAACTAGAGGACACGTATCAGAAAGTACTCGTTCTCACAGAGGACAATAAATGAATGGAACAAATTATCTACAGATTGTGTAAATGCTAGCAGCGTGAATATGCTTAAAAACAAAGTTGGCAAATATCGCAGGAGGGTGGGTTACACATAGATGAAAACTTGTCGGACTCTCGAAAAGCCAACGGCTTCCTTGTCCACTTACCATCTGGCCCTTTGCCTTCAATGGCAATCTTGTTCAATCTTGTTGTTAAATTATCCTCTTGTTAAATTATCCAGTGATGTTTGTAAAGCTGGGACATGAAATGCACATTTACTGAAGAATCACCCATATATCAAAACACTGTATGTATACTTCCTTAATGTACCAAATGAAAGGAATGTAAAAATTTTCAACAATATTTTCAAGCTGCTATTGTCAAATAGATGCACTTAAAAGGTATCGTCGGCTACCATCATATTATTGTGGCATAAGACTATGAAAAATCTAATACAAAATTAAGATTAATAAAAGATAACATTTGCCACATAATACATGACCAGATATAATACATAGAACTGCTCTAACACACATAGCACACTATGTCATTAAGGTACACATACCTTGATGTGCTTATGTATTTTCAAAATATGTAGAAGTTTAAAAGAGTACTGGTGTATTATCTGAATAAGTTATTCTTACCTGGCTTTTCTCAGCTGTGGCAGCTGACCCAGTGCGACGGCCAACGCTTCTGCCCTGGCGCCAGACAGCTTGCAGCCATTCAAACTATGTAACACATATAAATAAAGTCAGTATAACTTAATAATCCTTTGAAAATTGCAACACTAGAGTGTTTACTGGACTGTAGACACACAGCTCTACTTAGACAGACAACTACAGGTTTTAATCAATATCTTTCAGTGAATTTGCATCTTATATATCATTATATGCTGGTTTATTACAAGCTATGTCAAATTCCACA
Organism: Lamellibrachia columna; assembly: GCA_963662155.1. Classification (NCBI taxonomy): domain Eukaryota; kingdom Metazoa; phylum Annelida; class Polychaeta; order Sabellida; family Siboglinidae; genus Lamellibrachia; species Lamellibrachia columna. The sequence continues at coordinate 5,632,341 of OY759265.1, read as the reverse complement.
GTTTAGTGCCATATATAATCAATGACACAGCCCTTCTAGTAGTTGATGCAAGGTTTCTAAAAAATGGTTTTATCTTCTTGTGCAGTATTACTTTGTATGCATTACAAATAATTTTTGGATATTTTATGGCAAATCATTTTATGTGCTTTATACATAAACGCAGTACTGCTCTAAACTGCACCAAGTCGGTAAACTTTAACATGCGAGATTTGTTAAGCAATGTTGTTGTATGGTCACAACACTGAACCACCCTTTTTGCAACATAATTATAAAATTATAAATTTGTAGAATAGTTGTTACCCCATATCTCCACACCGTACAGTAGATATGGCAAGAATAGTGTGGAATAAAGCATTTACATACTACGATATTCCAGTAGTTTGCTGCATCTATACATGATACAGACTGTTATAGACAGCTTAGATTTTACTCGACTGATGTGGTCTTTCCAGTTTAATGACTCACTGACAAGAATGCCAAGAAATTTTGTGACGTGTACTCTTGTTATCTGCATATTTTTTATCCTGATAGTTATACCAGATATTCGTACTTGACCAGAAAGTAATATATAGTTGGTTATTTTCAAGGACAACTTATTGATTGAGAACCATAGGTGCAATTTAGAAAGTTCTCAACATATAATACATTCAAGTTGTTTTACGTTATTGGCTGAACAGAAGATATTTGTGTCACCTACAAACACAATAAATTTGATCAACATATCATTGATGTACAGAATAAATAACTTAGGGCCACGTACAGACCCTTGTGACACTTCACACTTTGTTCCTTCCAGGCCTGAGCTGCAGCCATCAATAACTTAGGGCCACGTACAGACCCTTGTGACACTTCACACTTTGTTCCTTCCAGGCCTGAGCTGCAGCCATCAATAACTTAGGGCCATGTATAGACCCTTGTGACACTTCACACTTTGTTCCTTCCAGGCCCGAGCTGCAGCCATCAATGCTTACTATTGATTACCATTAGCAAGGTAATCACTTATCCAATTCCACGAAAGCCGTAATATTAAAGTTTTTTACAAAGCAAGTGTTGAAAGCTTTCTTGAGATCTATAAATAAACTTACTGCTCATTTCTTATTGTCTAGCGAGTTGGTAATTTCGTCAAGCAATTCTACCAGCGCGGGTGAAGTTGATATGCCTTCTCTAAATCCATATTGACAAGAGTTTAAGATATTGCAGGAATTTACAAAGCTATCAAGTTGAGTTAAATAATTTTTCTAGTATTTTAGATAACTGCGGTAGAAGTGAAATCGGTCTGTAGTTAATAAATAAGTTTTTTTCACCAGACTTAATTAAAGATAATTTTATAACTATTTTCATCTTCTGTGGGAAAATGCCATACTTGAATGACAGATTACATATATGAGTCACAGGCTCGGAAATACATTTAATCATATTTTTTAACAGTTTCATCGTAATGCCATTGCAGTCGGTTGAAGATTTATTTCCGCAACTATTTACCGTGTGTATAACTTCTTCTTTATCATTATTAAGCATAATTACCTCTCAAGAAACTTAGTGTTCGTTTTGTATATTTCAACTGCATCTCGCAGTCTTTTTCAGCAGACTGAAGTTACAGATCATCTATCCATCCAAGGGTTCTTCTTTATAAGTTGGTGTCAAAAACATAGAACGTTCATTGCGTGTCCCCATGTAATCAAGTACTGAGACCCCTGATGGAGTTTCTATCTGTTTTGCCAACTCTGGTCCAGTGCTTGTAAAGTATTTGTTAAACGTATTTGCTATAGTATGCCGATCACCGACAGTAATACCATTGTAATTAAATTGTACAGGGTAGTTACACTCAACTACTCAATCTACCCATGATGTTTCATAAAACTGTCCAAGTGCCTGATATATTACCTCGTTGACTATAGCTTGCTGTCATAGTTCCTTTTAGCGAAACGTATGACTGTTGTTCATTTATTTTTGTACGATTTATATCTCAATTTGGTATCGTGGTTTCTATTCGGCAGAAACTGTTTATAGAACTTATTTTCTCCGACAAGCATTTTTGAGCCCATTCGTAAGCCAAGTTCATGCTTATTGCTGTTATTAACTCGGCGAAGCGGACAGTGTCTGTTATATAAACTAATGAAGTCATTTAGAAAACACGTGTAAGCCTCATTAACATCTGTGTAATTAAAAACCGTGTCCCAAGATTGTGTGTTCAGTGCAGCTTTTAGTGAATTGGTATTCTCCACATTTGTTTGACGGATGTTTGCACATTGCCACTGCGATTATGAGGGTTACTATTACACCTACAGATGGCAAAAACTGGCAAATGATCGCTTATGTCGGTGATAAGTAACCCACAGGTAATATAATGTAGATAAAACACCTCCACCTTGTTTATAATCTCTTTTAATGTGATAAGTTGAGTAACCTTGTAGATAAAACTGGGACATCTGATCTGTTTTCGCCCATGTTTCAGAAACAGCTATAATGTCGAAAGCAATATTCAGTGAATCTAAATAATTACAGATGTTTTCAAAGTTTGCATTCAGACTACGTGAATTAAATTTAACAAACGACAGACTTCCACAGTCAATATTATATGATCCACAAAGAAATAATTAAATTGCTGAATTGAATAATATTTGGGGAAATACAATTATAAAAGTTATTCTCTGGGTCAATATTGTTTTCTTGATCATAGGCTCTATAGTCTGAGTATTTAAATGTACTAAGTTTAACTCATCTAACTGATTGAACGTGTGTTGTTGTGGTAATTCAAAATCATTTTGTATAATTTTATGTAGAAATTCATCGTCACTTATTCCCACATACGGGAGAGCAAATAATGTGTTCATTGTCCTACTGCAGTCTAAATTCTCGCAAGGTCTGCTTTCACCATTTGTCCGCCCTCGTTGATCTTGATGTACACACACTGACAAATTTTTTTTTCTCATTTAAATTTTCTGGCTAGGCAGAAGAGGCTTTCACTAACAGAGTTGTCTCCTACTCCTTTGTTGGAGCTTGTAAATAGGCATGTTTTAAACCTAGACCTAGTGACCTGTGGGGTTTTCTTACACCTGTCTATGATGTATTTGGCTCCTAAATTAGTAGTTTTTCTATGCCAAGGTTGTATCCGTGACAAAAAAGTATTCACAACTGAAACTTGGTGGGAATGTGGTAAATACCATCGTTCGATGAATAGGTGAATTACTGCTTTGCTATTACATACTCCAGCTGGCAAGTGGACCATGAAGCCATTGGCCAAAAAGAGTCCAACATTATCATTGACAACATTATTATTATTAAATTATATGGACAATGCATCAATTAATGAAATATAGTTTGATACTTTTGACTGACATAGTCATTGCATGTAAAGGTAAAGCTATTTGTTAGAGGTTTCCCATTGTCATAAAGATATTATATGTCAGACATTTTCATCATACCCCAGTGTCTCTAGTTCTGTCATCTTTGAGATAGCGTCAACTAGGGCTTGACCAGACGGGTCATCAAATTTGTTGCTGTCTAACCTGTGAAAATGTAAAATATATGTGCAAATTATTTATTAAAATGTTTAGTGATATTACAATATTTACACCTAGCAAGTTTTGAAGAAAATTAATCAGGTGTTCACTTTAAAATTGTTAGTGCACAACTACTGAAATAATTAAAGTAAACAGTATGAAATATTTTGTAAACACAAGGTGATGGCATACAGAAGACATTTCCATAAATACATATCACTGCTAGAATGACTGTGTGACGTTTAGATGCTGACAAAGGTAACGTTCCAACATTCTGCTGTTCACAAATGTTAATAATGATACACACAAACCATAGTGAATAAGTGGGATGTAGTGTAACAAGCAGGTCCACTTCAGGTCCAAGTAACATTGGAAGATCATGATATTTATGTTGGAATTAAGCAACAGCCATAGGTTAATATTATATCAGTAGATGCTACAGGAAATAAATACACATTAAGTTGAATAGATAAATGGGGTGTCATTTCCTGTCTTGGCCTACGTGTGTCAAACAGTATTCATAGACAAATACTATTTCAAATTGTATCATATAGCTGATGCAGCAGATGATTGATGCAGTAGACGCCAGGTAATGGCCAGTATGCACATCATGGTCCCTTATGTACAGTTAAAATGTGTATGAATGGCTTGAGTAAGTACACATGTACATTAATATGTATAAAAGTAAAACACCCTATTCAGTTATTCCTACTTGAGTTTTGTCAGCAGTGGCAGGCGTTGCAACGCAGCGGCCAAAGTGCGTGTTCCTGCGCCAGACAGTTTGCAGCCATTCAAACTGTAACACGTACAGATAACATCAGTATAAAAACTTAATAAATCTGTAGATGGCAAGGCAACACTAGAGTGTGGACTGGACCTGTAGACGCGACTTTACACATAAAACAAACATGTAAAACAAACAGATCACTGAATGGCAGTGAATTGATAGCTTATATACAATTTAAAGTGAAACAAGTTATGGTTTTGAGCCTATGCAAATATCAACTCACCCAACATTGCTTACCTCTCAGCTCACTTAATTGAAAGTTCGTATGTCGATCTTGGCTCCCCGTTTGTACGTCGATCTTGAATGTGTGTGCGTGTGCGTGCGTGCGTGCGTGCGTGCGTGTTTAGGCATGTTTGTTTACGAGCATGCATGCGTGTATGCGTGATGGGCATGCACCCATCCATGCAGGTATGTATGCATGGAGATGTGCATGTGTGCATGTTATTGTGTGAATGCTTGTCTGTTTATGCTTGCACGCTGATGTATACAATACATGGACATCTGTATGCGTGCATACTACAAAATGCCTTCCATTGTCCTGATATTGTTTTCATGGCTGAGAACAGCAACAGAGGAATGCAAGGTATTGGGATTGAGCGCTGGATGCACTGAGAATAACTAGGGGGTCTAGCATCATGCCCTCAATTCACCATCATATATCAATATTGCATTTAAAGAACACTACAAAAACACCCTTTGATATATAACAATAATAATAAAACTTCTTCCGGGCCTCAGTCTTTGGAAACCAGGCTCAGAGGCCCATCAAGACAAATGGGTTAGTCAATCTTGAAATCGATAACCAATAGTATCTGCCAGAGAAGCAAAAGTCATGATTGTGGGGCTATGCACCTAAAAGATTTAATAAATAATAATAAAAACTAACCACGTGCAACTAAAATCAAGAATATCGCGCCAGTGGTTTACTCAGAATGTGTTCTAAAAGTGGGAGATTCCAGTCATTTCTCCGGTTGACTGAGGGCTGACATGATAACCAGCGCAACTGATAAGCGCATACGCAGTTCTATGAAAATCAGGTAACACAGAATACACATGACGTATTAATTATCCCGCTAAAACACAGAGCCAATGCAAAGTCTCAAACAAATGTGCTACTTTGTTAGAAAGAGAAGTAGTTTAGTAAACAAAGGCCAAAATATGTTACATAAGTTGAGTTGGAACCCAAACAGCATAGCCATATCCTATTGATAAGCATAGGACTAGGTGTATACAAGTATATTTTCATTTGGGGACAGAATTTTGTTAGACTTTGACACCGGTGATGTAGAGTTATCTAATAGTAGGGCACGGCTCATGAAATTAAGATGCTGTGTTCAACATGGTTTTCCTAGTGAACCACTTATGTGATATTCTTAATTGTAGTTGCAAATGGTTGTTTTATTAACTCTAGGTGCACAGGCCCCAAACCATGACTTTTATTTCCCTTTAACAAAGTGACCTCCTAGTGCCAGGTGGGATGCTGTAAGTTGTTTCCCTTTAACAGAGTGACCTCCTACTGCCAGGTGGGATGCTGTAAGTTGTTTCCCTTTAACAGAGTGACCTCCTACTGCCAGGTGGGATGCTGTAAGTTGTTTCCCTTTAACAGAGTGACCTCCTACTGCCAGGTGGGATGCTGTAAGTTGTTTCCCTTTAACAGAGTGACCTCCTACTGCCAGGTGGGATGCTGTAAGTTGTTTCCCTTTAACAGAGTGACCTCCTACTGCCAGGTGGGATGATGCAAGTTGTTTCCCTTTAACAAAGTGACCTCCTACTGCCAGGTGAGATGCTGTAAGTTGTTTCCCTTTAACAGAGTGACCTCCTACTGCCAGGTGGGATGATGCAAGTTGTTTCCCTTTAACAGAGTGACCTCCTACTGCCAGGTGGGATGCTGTAAGTTGTTTCCCTTTAACAGAGTGACCTCCTACTGCCAGGTGGGATGCTGTAAGTTGTTTCCCTTTAGCAGAGTGACCTCCTACTGCCAGGTGGGATGCTGTAAGTAGTTTCCCTTCAACAGAGTGACCTCCTACTGCCAGGTGGGATGCCGTAAGTTGTTTCCCTTTAACAGAGTGACCTCCTACTGCCAGGTGGGATGCTGTAAGTTGTTTCCCTTTAACAGAGTGACCTCCTACTGCCAGGTGGGATGCTGTAAGTTGTTTCCCTCTAACAAAGTGACCTCCTACTGCCAGGTGGGATGCTGTAAGTTGTTTCCATTCAACAGAGTGACATCCTACTGCCAGGTGGGATGCTGTAAGTTATTTCCCTTTAATAAAGTGACCTCCTACTGCCAGGTGGGATGCCGTAAGTTATTTCCCTTTAACAAAGTGTCCTCCTACTGCCAGGTGGGATGCTGTAAGTTGTTTCCCTTTAACAGAGTGACCTCCTACTGCCAGGTGGGATGCTGTAAGTTGTTTCCATTTAACAAAGTGACCTCCTACTGCCAGGTGGGATGCTGTAAGTTGTTTCCCTTTAACAGAGTGACCTCCTACTGCCAGGTGGGATGCTGTAAGTTGTTTCCCTTTAACAAAGTGACCTCCTACTGCCAGGTGGGATGCTGTAAGTTGTTTCCCTTTAGCAGAGTGACCTCCTACTGCCAGGTGGGATGCTGTAAGTTGTTTCCCTTTAACAAAGTGACCTCCTACTGCCAGGTGGGATGCTGTAAGTTGTTTCCCTTTAGCAGAGTGTCCTCCTACTGCCAGGTGGGATGCTGTAAGATGTTTCCCTTCAACAGAGTGACCTCCTACTGCTAGGTGGGATGCTGTAAGTTGTTTCCCTTCAACAGAGTGACCTCCTACTGCCAGGTGGGATGCTGTAAGTTGTTTCCCTTTAACAGAGTGACCTCCTACTGCCAGGTGGGATGCTGTAAGTTGTTTCCCTTTAACAAAGTGACCTCCTACTGCCAGGTGGGATGCTGTAAGTTATTTCCCTTTAACAAAGTGACCTCCTACTGCCAGGTGGGATGCTGTAAGTTGTCATGTCTTAAGCACAGCCCTAATGTCTGATTTCAGTAACACTTGCCTATAATGTGCAAATACAATAATAGTTTCTCAAATACAGAGAAGAAGGGTCCATGACAAAAACTGTTACCTTATTCATCCAACAATACATTTGACAACATATTAAACTGTACTGGCATTACATTATTGAATTAAGCTTAGCCTATAACTTTTGACAAACACATTCATTGCATATATAGCTACTTGTTGGAAGTTTCATTTAGTCAAAAAGAACTTGTCAGATATTTTCATACTACCTCAGTATCCGTAGTTTTGTCATCTTTAACACATTGTCAGCGAGGACTTTAACTGCTGTAGGGTCATCAAATCTGTTACTGTCTAACCTGTGAACATATCAATATGTACATTAGTTATTAACATATATACAAGTAGTAGGTCTTTGAAGAACATTAAGCACTGGTTTCATAACTGTTAGTGCACATCTACTAACATCATGTTTATTTCAGTAAACAGTTCTATGTTGTAATAAAAGGTGCAGGCATATACAGAACCTTTCCATTAGTATATATATGGTGCTCTTCCACCTTGTTCCCTGCTGTACAGGGGTGAGGATCACGTAAAGTATTGTCGAGCCACTCTTTCTGTTCTTTCTATCCATAGTTTTCTATTAGCCACCCCCTGTCCCCATCTTTCATCCTCCCCCCATCTTCTCATGTCCCTCCTCACACAGGCCTCCCATCTCAGCTGTGGCCTTCCCCTTTTCCTGCATTCTTGATGTTTTTCCACCTCTGCTCTCTTTGCTAGTTTGCTTGCATCCATTCTTACCAAGTGGTCTGCCCATCTCATCCTGCTTCTCACCAATCTTCCTGTTAGGCTGCATTGCATCCCAACCTCTTTCCTTAGGTCGTTCATCCTTCTTCTGTCCACCCTCTTTGTTCTTGTTATTCCCCAAACCCAGTTATTCTCACAAACTTGCAGCTTCTGTTGTTGTTGTTCTGTCAACGCCACGATCTCCAAACCATACAGGCATGCTGGTGTAACACACGTTCTCAGGCCTTTCCCTTTCAGCTTTTTCGAAATGTTTCTGTCCAACATGACTCCCTCTACCTTTCTCCAAGCATTCGCTCCCGCTTGTGTCTGACGTCCGATACCTGTTGCTCTTCCTTTCTTCATCCCGGTATGCATCTCTGTATCCGTAATATCAGTAAACTCCACTGTCCCCTCTACATACAATGGTAGTTCCAGATCGTTGTTATTTCTTTCCTGGTTCAGTAGCTCTTTGAAGTAGCTTTCCCAGACCTTCAGCACTGCCTCTTGTTCTGTCACTAACTTCCCATTTCTATCTTTGACCACCGTCCCACCCTTCACGTCCTTACTATTCTCATCCCTGTCTCGGGCCATTTTGTATATCATCTTCTTTCCACCATCCTCATCTAGCTTGCTATATACATCTGCTTCCATATCTCTCCTCGCCTTATCAACAGCTCTTTTTGCCGCTCTCTTCTTCCGCCCGTATGTGTGTATCATCCTTGCATCCGGTTCATTTCCTCTCTCCTTGGTCTTCTCAATTTCTTTCCAGGCTTCCTTCTTTTCGCATACTGCCTCTGCAACCTTGCTTGTCCACCATCCTTGGTTACTATTCCTTGACACTCCGCCCTTTCTTGATGTTCTTCCACATAGCTCCGCTGCAGCTCCCACAAATGCTTCTTTGTACTTTTTCCATTCTTCCTCCAAACCACCAACTTCTTCAATGAGCTGTTCATACTTAACCGTCACCTGCTCCTTGTATTTGTTTCTTCTTCTGCATACGAACAACAACCACCACTGGCTTGTGCTGTGTCCAGCCACAGCCTTACAATCCTTAATCTTTCATAGCTGCTGCTTCCGGACTATCAGTAGATCTAATTCTGTCTTGTGCTGTCCACTCCTGTATGTGATCTTGTGGCTCTCTCGCTTCTGGAAGAAAGAGCTAGCCACTGCTAAGCCATTTCCCGCCACCTGCTCCACCAGAGCTCGACCCTCTCTATTCCTTGCTCCCCATCCATATCTGCCAACACTCTCCTCTTCACCTGGTTCCACTACTCCAACATGTGCATTGAAGTCTCACACAATACACAACATGACCTCCAGCTCCACAAATCCCATCATCCTCTCCAAAGCATCCCTTTCTCTGCCTCCATCCTTCCCGTCTGTGGCCCATACACACACATAACACATATCAGATGGCGCGTCGGTTACCCAGGACGTGGTAGCCCTTTCACTCAACAATATTTGTACCTTCATTATATTTGAGACATCTTAGCCATCTCAGCATCGCTGCCCTGGCTCACCTGCTGTTGCGGTTTTATGGTAGAGTTTTCCTTCTCCTAGATTACCTGCCTACCAAGGTAAATGAGCATGATCTACCATAGTTGTGGGTTGCAATGGTGCAGCACTGGGACGTGTCCACACACATGCTCCAACCTGCTCCGAGATCCCTACCACATTCGCCTGGGGCCGCAAGGTGCCCAGTATCCGCAGTGTACCACGAGAAGGTTGTGTTAGAGTCTTGTATATGTACCAGCAGGGGAGTCTTATGCACTCGGCTCCCTCTTCACTACAAGGAGCTATCTGGCAGCTGTAGCTGAATGCGAGAGTATGAAGCACACACTACATACTACACACTACACTACAGACCTGTGTAAACACACCACACCACTATATATATATATCACTCGCAAATCGATTGTGTGACATTTGGATAATGATAAAGTAGACCAATATAAAATTCTGCTGTTCAAAAATGCATATACTGATACACACAAATTGTAGTAAATAAAAAGACCGTAGTATAACAAATGAAGCAGATATATTTCAACATAACAATCAATCATAAAACTAAGTAACAATAGAAGAACATACTATTAATGTTGGAATTAATTAATATTATTAATGACAAATTAAGAAATAATTATGTCCTAGGATATATGATTAACTGAGGTTTCATTACCTCATTAAATGTGTTAAAGAGTATTCGTGTACAATTACTATTTAAAATATTCGTATCCGATTATCTAAAGCAGAAATTTAAATAGCACTATATGGCCGATGCAGGAGAAGACTGAGGCAGCACTTATGTACTTCAGGTCAGTAATTATCACTAGATGGTGTTGATGTTTACTGAGCTCTTAGAAAACTAACTTCACTGAATATAGTCAAAGATCACTCAGCCAATATTTTATGGAAGAATTACAATAATATAGTCTGTGTGGTCAAGTGAGTGTCCGGAATGCATGACATACATGAAATGATACTATTTGTTGTCATCAGGGAAGATGTGCTATAACTCCGAGTTAGGAAAATATAGCATAACAGTCCTTACATGCATAACGCAGTTACTCTTGAGTGCCGAATAAGTGTCCCTATGCACATATTTATTTGATGAAAAATGCCACCCTATACGCACCATATTTGGCACTACACTATTATTAAATTTAAACATTTGTGCCAGACTATATTCTCTGATAATCGTTGCAAATTATGCAAAGTATAATTTATAGGAGAGCAATCGCTCTCACTCCCTATTGCTAGCGCTAATCAATCATCCATGGAGCGTTTTACTGCTCGCGCAAAAATCACTTGCTCCCAACTGGAGCTGCATGTGGCTCCCTCTGACGGCTAAGTTTTCATCCTTTCGAACGACAGTCGTGAATTTAGCGGGATCCCGTGCTTCTGAGGTTCCTAGATTTTTATCCCGAAGCATTAGACCGTTAGATTTCCATGATTAGATGAATCGGTCAGAATCTTTAGTTCTCGGAAGCTCGACATGGTCTGCTATTAGTTAAACCGCCATTACCACCGCATAATTCATAAACCGACCGTAAATGGCCGCCGTGCGCAGGGCCTCAAACCGGTCGTAACCGGCTGGCGGTGGTTTCCCCTGAAACGGGCTTGCGTATTCAATTCAATAAAACTTTAATGTCCATTTATAAACGCAGTGGTGGTTACTATATCTGCGGTGACGCGAATATGCACAAAGCTCATGTATATTCAGCAGAAAAAAATACCCGGCAATCCGTGTAGTTTTCTACGGACACCTTAGGCTTGGCTTCACGTCGGATAACAAATTGCTTCGGTGCTAAAACAAAAAATATACTAGTGGCTTTTTCGCATGGTACTATTATTTGTTTTGAACAATTTGCCCCCTATACTGTTATTCGGCACTATACTATTATTAAAATTGACCGATTTGCCACCCTATACTGTTATTTGGCCTATACGTTTATTTGGCACTCGAGAGTAATGGCATAAGTGTACATATGGCTTCATGCCTACGTACAACTAATACACTAGGCAAAGTCAATCGCCCTACAATGTTTTTCTATCTGGCTTTTGCTAATATAGGGCGAAGAGCTCGCTCGGCCGAAACGTAAGTATTTTCATGAAACGTGAAACCTTACAAAAACGCCATAAACAGAGCAATAAACACGTCTTTCGTGTCTGTATGCATTCTTATATGTATATCACTAAAGTTACCTGACAATAACCATGTAAAAGTGTGAAATTATTACCTTTTTGTCAGAACGCATGTGCTTGTCAAGGTTTGTATATAACCGGATGTTGTTGTGAGCGAGAAAGGCATGCGGGATTTCCATAGATCTATATAAGGTCACGCTAAGAATTGCCGTCTGCTGGCCATAGAGTTACATCATTAATAATGCCCCTATAAACTATTAACTTACTAACGGGTGTTTTATTTATTTCTGTGCTGCTGGCCCATTCTGGCCTCATTCTACACGAAATCGCGTTTGATCATGTGACCCAAAGGCAACATCACGTGCACAGTATGGCGGCTAGTTGTGAAATGTTTTCTATGTCACCGATAAAAGTACTCATAAGTAATTATTTGGAGCACATTTCTTCAGTTTCTTGACGCCCAATTGTCGGTTGTATGTCACAGAATACACATGTGAAACGGTTAGTGCGTATCGGTTTTAAAACTTAAGTTATTAGTTCCGTAGCCAAATGGCTACGGAACTGCCAAATCGCCGAGTTAGCAAATGCCGCACGGGACTTTCGCCCCAGAGACGAAGAGTGGGGCGAATTTTTTTGCCTACTAATACACATGTAGATCAAAGTGACTCAAACCTACCTGAGGTCTATCAGCCCTGGCAGGTGATGCAGTGCATCGGCCAAAGCTTTGGTTCCTGCGCCAGACAGCTGGCAGCGATTCAAACTGGAACACATATAAACAACGTTGGCATAATAGCTTAACGAATCCGTTGAAGATTGCAACACTAAACTGTGGACTGAACCAGTAGACATTTGGTTCTACTTAGATCGAACAAATATAGGTTGTAGCCAGTTTTGCCACATCATATATAGTAGTACCTGCCTTCAATAGACACTTCTGTATCCAAGCAAAAGTGTCCCTCATCGGAGGGACAGGCATGCTGGAGTGGAGGGCTGAAATAAGGCGCGTTAGGTGTTCCGATGTCTGCCACCAGGGTGCTACAAACCAAGAGCGATCGCCGCCTGCTGCTCCAAGTCCAAGAACGCTGTCGAAGCCACAGTGTGCCTGCAGCACTGTCTTATACGGCAATATGCAGTTTATAGAGCTTATTAAACGAGTCAACTACCATCAACGTGTATTATTTTTAAATGTCACACCCTGTTTAATCGTTAACTGAAAAAAATACACGTACGTATACCGTTATGGAACTATGATGACGATGTACTGAACTAATAGGCCTACGAATCGAAAATAATAACCTGGATTTGAGCAGCCGAAAATGTATCTGAGTTGACACACACAGTATGTAAGCTGCTTAAACACAGAAAATGACAATAGGCAGAATTAATAATCGTTTCACCTCGATTTTCAACTGATCCCGACCGAAGCATAAATTTATGATGCACAACTTAGCATCGATTCGTCATTTCATATGCAGATGACGAATTCGTATTTTCGCGCACCGGTTGGTTTCGTGTCGTTTAAATTGGAGGCATGCCATTTCACCCAGTGTCATATTAGTATATATGCATACTAAATTGCATTTAAGAATGTTTATCTGATTCTTATGCGAGGCGTATTTGTGAATCTCGATTGCAATTTCAAACCACCTAAGTGAAGCCAACATTGGCGAATGATGTCGGCAGCAGCGCCAAACAAACAACTTGTTGACAGTCGTTCATTATCGTTGACATTGTTCACCTGTTTCTTGAGAATTGTCAAAGCAATTCTAAGTAGGTTTAAGCAGGCCCATTTGGCATTTCCCCCAGCTGCCGAAAATCGGGATCCACGACCAACAGCCTTATATCCGAATTCGCGATATAACGTTGTTTTTCCCACTACACACCGTGCTGTTTGTCCGTCGCCATTTTGGAAATAAAATATTTCGAGAAAAAAATTACGAAAATAATAATTACTGTCCACCTTAGCAGGGACAGAAAACCAAAATATCCTGTCCGCCGTCCGCATTCACCAGGTGTCCCCTCATCAGAGGGACATTAACATGGTAAAACAGTGCGTACATTGAGAAAGTGTCCCACCATAGCAGGTGTCCGCTCATCAGAGGGTCCGTCGAAGGCAGGTACTACTGTAGCAGTGTATACTGGCTTATTACCGACCATGTCATGCCATGACAAATGCCTAGCGTATTATCACAAGAATACGCATACCTAGGTTGGTGTACTGGTTTGTGTGTGCGTGCGTGCGTGCGTGCGTGCGTGCGTGCGTGCGTGCGTGCGTGCGATGCAGTACGTTTGTACATGCGTGATGAACATGAGCATGTATCCGAGTGGTGCATACATTCATCCATGCATGCGTGTGTTCACATGTGCATGGGCATGTGCATGCACGCATGCGTGTGGTGAATGTATGCATCAATGCATAAGTACATTCTTGTCTATTTATGCTTGTGTACTGGTGGATCTTTCCGCATGAAATCAACCGATGGTCAAAAAGTTGATGTCTCAGAATTTGTTTAAATTTTAACCAATGAATAAGTAGCTATACCTGAGCACTTCTGTAACAAACTAAGGATTTGGATGCAAATTGTGTCTATAACGTCCTATGACGCTAACAGGGGGTAAACACCCAAAAATGGACCCATTATTTTTATCTATTTTCAGATGCTTCTAACTTGTGAAGTTAACAAGCTACATATATGAAATTTGCAGAAGATGTAGACATATTGGTACAGATTATCTATGCAAATTATAGGGCAAAGGACAATATTTTTTCCAAGAAGGATTTCAATAGCCTGTATTTCATTGTTGTGTTACAGTTCAATGTCCAAACTGCTACCATCTTTTGTCAGGGATACTGACAATAACCAATTGATTCAGTAGGCTTCCAGTTGCTATACTTTCAGAATAATTCAGCCATGAACTTTACCTTTTTCTACATTTTTCGATTTTCAGCACCCAAAATGAGAATGTGGGACAAGTGCTTTGACCCCCATTTTTTAACTGTGCATAGTCCTTTATTAGGTAAACAGCATAATAAAATTTCAGGATGGTGTTCTGCCACTTTTACAGAACAGTAACTTTCAGCTGCAATATAAATCAAAGGAGACAGAACACCAACCTGAAACTTATATGTCATACCTCAGTGTCTGTAGTGCCGTCATCTTTGACACATTGGCAGCGAGTGTTCGAGCAATTGTTGAGTCACCGAATTTGTTGCTGTCTAACCTGTAAAAAATATATAAATTAGTTATTAACATATCTACAAGTAGCATTTTTTCAAATAAAATTAATCAAGTGTTGATTTAAAAACTGTCAGTGCACATCTACTAACATTGAGTGGGGCGCGGTGGTCTGAGGGCAGAACACTGCACTGTCAATCAGGAGTACCAAGGTTCGAGTTCACCTGTTGCTGTTTCGAATCCTGGACAATTTAACCAGTTCAGTACTACAGCCCTGATCTGCTGTGACCACTGAATACTGCATTCCCAGTGAATATGCAAGAAAATCGACTGCATCACTTCAAATCAAGATTTCAGCAACAAAAATGCATTTTATGGATATTATATATACAGTCGCGCCTCGTTATTACGCGGATTCGGATATAACGCGGTCGGTCAAGGACCCCGAATTTCTGCCGCCAGGGGAAAATGTCAAATGGGCCCGCTTAAACCTACTTAGAATTGCTTTGACAATTCTCAAGAAACATTAGGTGAACAATGTCAATGAATGAGTATCAACGTGTTGTTTGTTTTGCGCTGCCGCCGACATCAATCGCTGTCGCTGGCTTAGCTTCGACGGTTTGTAAATTTCAATCGAGATTCACAAATACGCCTTGCGTAAGAATCAGATCAACCGTTTAAAATGCATTTAATATGAAGTACCAACATAACACTTGGGTGAAATTACATGCTTCCAGTACATCGTAAGTTTAATCGTTTTCGCGACGCGAAACCAACATGCCAAATTCCTAACCCAAGGCTCTACCGTTTCGCGAAAATACGAATTCGTCATCCGCATATGAAACGATGAATCGAAGTTAAGTGGTGCGTAATAAATTTATGCTTCGGTCGAAATCGGTTAAAAGACGAAGTGAAACAATTATTAATTCTACCTATTGTCGTTTTCTTTGTTTTATCAGCTTACATACTACGTTTGTCAAATCATATACGTTTTCGGCTGCTCATGTCCAGGTTATTATTTTCGATTCGTAGGCCTATTGGTCCAGTACATCATCATTGTAGTAGATCTATTCCCTAACGGTATACGTACATGTGTTTTATTCAGTTCAAGAGTGAAGAGGGTGTGACATTTAAAAATAATACACGTTGATGCTAGTATACTCGTTTAATAAGTTCCATAAACTGCATATTCCTGTATAAGACAGTGCTGCAAGCACACAGGGCTTCGACAGTGACAGTGACAGTGTTCTTGGGCTTGGCCTTGGTGCAGTGGGCGGCGATCGCTGTTGTTTAGTAGCTCCCTGGTGGCAGATATGAGAACACCTAACGCGCCTCGCTTACAGCGCGGTCCGAAGTCGTGGACCCCGACTACCGCGTTATAACGAGGCTCGACTGTATTCTGAAAGTACGATAATCAGCGAGTAAAACGAGGCATATCATTTTACATTTCATCGTCATGGTAACCAGCAATCCAAGATGGCCACCACGATTTCAATGTTTTTGCAGTTGCTGAACGCAGTTGTATGCCAATGTACATATTTAATGTAAACTACTCATGTTGACCATGTTACAGGAGTGTACTATGATATAAAATACAATATAAAGTACATTTTGTTGAGTACGAGAAAGTGAAAATCAAGTTATTTATCTGTATTTTAAACATATATGACAGAAGTGTTCATTCATATATATGCTAACACATTCATCACTACTGGACCGATTCCAATCAAACTTTGCTTGTTGATGGATTCACAGACACCTTTTTCTTCTTACAAAAATCATCATCACTGACGTCCGATTAGCCATCGAAAATACTCCCGCTGTCAGTATCCGTTTTGCCTCCGGTTCGGTCACTAAGTTCGCCAACATGACATTGTTGTTTCGATCGTCAACATCCGATGAATAACAAAATTGTTGTGTATTTGTATATACCTATATGTTCGGTCGCCTTCCAGTGATTACTGTTAAAAACCAAGTAATAATTTTTTAAAGCTGCAGATACTTTTCACTTTAATATTTCATTATGCATATTTTATACTTAATATCTGCCACTATTTGTGTTTTGTTAATTTTTATTTGCAGTGATCATTTAGCCAACTTGAATATCTTCTTAATTATCGTTATTTTATTTTACACATTATTTGACATCTTGGATTTTAGAAGATCCAGTTTTTATTTGTGCAAAATTTACTATTATAAAATGTACTTTTGATATTTTATCATCTGATTATATCAGATATATAATATTATAATTATTAATTTAATTATTTAAAAGTATTTTGTGTTACAGGTAAAGGTATTCAACAGCAACTTGTGTGTACAGACTTCAGCTAGTTTGTGATTTATATGGATTACAATCGGCTGTTATGATACAAATGAATCGAATGATGAACACCTTGGAGATAACACTGCTTGCACTATTGCAACAGCATATAAGACTTCATCTCAGGACAACTGTTCCTTTCTTCAATGATGATTTGAGATAGATTCATCGTCCATCGATGAGCGACATCAAAGTGATCAATTCTGGTTTTGACAAATGTGCTGTCGTCTACGATAATCATTATACTCTTACACATGGAAATTATTGCCATGGCACTCATCTAACATGATAAACAAAATCATGTGCTTGATGCTGAGACTGTGTTTGTGGAACATTGACACACTATTGCATTTGCCTGCAAGAAATAAAAAATATGACGAACATAGATAGGCATTGACATTGTCTGAAGAAACGTATGTGCATATAGAAATAAATGGTTGCTTTTGAATAACATGCTATAACCTTTTCATAATTAATACATGGTAAAATATGTACAATTAACTGTAATATAATCTAAACACATACAATTATTTTGATGCCCCTAGCCCGGTATGGGTGGACCAACTTATTACCATGCTATTACTCCCTGTAAATAGGTCAAGTGTGAAATGCAGGTAAACTAATTAGGTAATGTAAAATTACATGGTCACATAGTATTCAAGTTGATAAATTGACATTTTCCATCCATTAAAAGTTAAATAAGCCAATTGCCTATTAAATAACAGCTAAATTAGCCCATTAATCTACGTAAATAGGTCAAATTTAAAATGTAGGTCAATTAATTAGGTCATCAAAAATATGGATTTACCAAGTCACATGACATTGAAGTAGATACATTGACAATTTCCATCCCATAAAGGTTTAATAAACCCATTTACTAATTAATTACAACCAAATAATCCCATTACTCCATGTAAATAGGTCAAAGGTTAAATGTAGGTCAACTAATTAGGTCATGTCAAGGTCATATATTATTAACATTAGTTTCTGGGTCATATACCTTTTTATTTCACATCAATATGTTCAATACATTAAAAACTATTGCTATTTTCATATAAATGAAATACAGTCCTCAGCATTCCGGGTCACAAGAAATGGAACCAAATTGTATAGACATCAATGCTAATTTTCAGAGATCAAAAAGTGGAATAACTTCGGAAATAATGTAGATATCAACAAAATTCCAAAAGTGTTATAAACTTTATAGGACACTCTATCCTGTGGTACCATTTTACCGATTTGAATTTTTTTTGATATACCTATCATTGTTGTTTCGATCGTCAACATCCGACAAAGATTCGTCGCTAAAAGTATCAAATAATCTGTCGAAAACATACGGCGGTAAATCGTCAGTTGAAGTAATGCCGTCACCATTGCGGTCAGAGCAGACAATCCATCATTAAAAACCGCGAAAATCTCTGAAAATTGATATTGAGTGATAATAAACGATTGCTGATACCGAATAGCTAATTCATAACAAGTGGCTCCACTTAGTGGATAATTATGAGTAAAATAGATTTAAATGGTGAACGTAGCCAATGCCGGAATTCCGGCCTGTCGTACTGTAGCATCATACACCGCGAGGCCGGAATTCCGGCCTGTCGTACTGTAGCATCATACACCGCGAGGCCGGAATTCCGGCCTGTCGTACTGAAATGGTTAATTCACCGAGACATAAAAAGTTGTTACCTGGTGTCTGTGCCATGGGAAGTAAAAGATCCCACACGGGGTAAATGTTTAACCTGCCATGGACTTGTGTTGTGGTCTCTATCTCTAAACCCACTGATTCTAGATCCCGCGGCCACAGCTACTTCCCGGTGAGAGGCGCCAAGTAGGCAGTGTGTATGGCAGTAAGGCCGTAGCTGACTCCCTACAGGGGTCTACAGTAAGGCCGTAGCCGACTCCCTACAGGGGTCTACAGAAAGGCCATAGCTGACTCCCTACAGGGGTCAACAGTAAGGCCATAGCTGACTCCCTACAGGGGTCTACAGAAAGGCCATAGCCGACTCCCTACAGGGGTCTACAGAAAGGCCATAGCTGACTCCCTACAGGGGTCTACAGTAAGGCCATAGCTGACTCCCTACAGGGGTCTACAGAAAGGCCATAGCTGACTCCCTACAGGGGTCTACAGAAAGGCCATAGCTGACTCCCTACAGGGGTCTACAGAAAGGCCATAGCTGACTCCCTACAGGGGTCTACAGAAAGGCCATAGCTGACTCCCTACAGGGGTCTACAGAAAGGCCATAGCTGACTCCCTACAGGGGTCTACAGTAAGGCCATAGCTGACTCCCTACAGGGGTCTACAGAAAGGCCATAGCTGACTCCCTACAGGGGTCTACAGAAAGGCCATAGCTGACTCCCTACAGGGGTCTACAGAAAGGCCATAGCTGACTCCCTACAGGGGTCTACAGAAAGGCCATAGCTGACTCCCTACAGGGGTCTACAGAAAGGCCATAGCTGACTCCCTACAGGGGTCTACAGTAAGGCCATAGCTGACTCCCTACAGGGGTCTACAGAAAGGCCATAGCTGACTCCCTACAGGGGTCTACAGAAAGGCCATAGCTGACTCCCTACAGGGGTCTACAGAAAGGCCATAGCTGACTCCCTACAGGGGTCTACAGTAAGGCCATAGCTGACTCCCTACAGGGGTCTACAGAAAGGCCATAGCTGACTCCCTACAGGGGTCTACAGAAAGGCCATAGCTGACTCCCTACAGGGGTCTACAGAAAGGCCATAGCTGACTCCCTACAATTCAATTCAATTCAACTTTATTCTCAAAAACCTTATTAGGTTACATGAGAATCACAATGTTGCATACTGTTACAATGTGAGATGGCTATAAGTGTATGTAATCCAGGCTTCAATAATACTTATAAATTACATTGGTAAATGGTTTTACCAAAATACAAAACACAAAAGTATCACAGGAAGATCTACTTACAACTTAAAGCTATTTAAAATCTCCTGTACGAATTTACATAATTTAATTAGCTTTGCATGGCTTGTCAAATTAAACAACTGGTCCATTTTTAAAGTGTTTGGTCTCACAAAATAATATCTAGAAATAAACTTAATTCTAGCTTCTTGAAAAAAAGTACATTTAAAC
The DNA here is from genome assembly GCA_963662155.1 of Lamellibrachia columna. Lineage (NCBI taxonomy): Eukaryota > Metazoa > Annelida > Polychaeta > Sabellida > Siboglinidae > Lamellibrachia > Lamellibrachia columna. The sequence goes on along the minus strand of OY759265.1, from coordinate 5,612,037 downwards.
AAATAATGAAACTCATCTCCAATATCATTACAATCACACAGAGTACAAAATCTCTCTTGCCTATCGATTCCACTATACCTGCCTTGCTGAATAGGCAACCGATGATTACAAGTACGAAATTTACACAGAGGTCTAGATAGATTTGGTGGTAACACTAGCAAATATTTCTCCATTTTAAAATCATGTTTAATTATTCTGTAGGTTATACACCCATCGCTATTGCAAATATTACTACCCCACTGCTGATGATACTGGTCAGTAAGTTTTAATTTGACAACTGCTTTAAACCATTTAAGATTCACTATTTCTTGATTCAGCCACAAGTTAGATAGGCCAGTGTTATTTAAAATGTATTTAACATGAGTAATCCAAGGGGATTCAAAGATATTTTTAACATATAATTGATATAATAATTTATACATAATGCAAGACAGTTTAGATTCCTTTCCCATCAATAGTTTTCCCCAAAAATTCAACAATCTACTGTTTATTTTAATATTTAGTGGAAATTGCCCAAGTTCTCCATAAACCATGGAAGTATGTGTTCTATTGTTTACCCCAAGTAAAATTTTACACAATTTCCTATGTAGCTTTTCAATTAACATAATATTTTCACATCCCCATACTTCACATCCATATAACAATATTGGGCATATAAGGGAATCAAATAGTTCTAACTGGATATCAACAGGAAGTTTTAGCTTCCTAGCTTTAGAAATTAAACATAACATTGCTCGGTTTGCCTGTTCATATAAATGTCTGATTGTTTTAGAGAATCTACCATTATAGTTAAAATTAATTCCTAGATAGTTATACTTATCTACAATGGCAAGCTTATTTGGTCCAAATTTAAATTCTGGCAATTTTCTAATCTTCCCCCTTGAGAATACTAACACCTTAGTTTTGGCAGTATTAACATGCAATTTCCAAGTTTTGCAATAGTTAAATAGGGCGTCAAGTGCAGATTGTAACTGAGTAGGTGACTCTGCTAATACAATTTTATCATCAGCATACAGCAACACAAAAAGCTTTAGATACACAACAATGTCCTCTTTTTCAAAACAATTTTCCATTAGACTATAAATGTAGGTTAAACCCCCATATGCATTTGACAGATGTGTTTCAAGATCATTCAAAAATAATGCAAACATTAGTGGTGACAAATTTTCACCTTGTCGAACTCCAATATTGCATGGGAAGAAAGGTGACAAATGTTTTGTAAATGTATTCATAATACATGATTTGGCTTCCTTATATAAGTTAAATATCACAGTGAAAATGTTTCCATCAATATTATTTGATAATAATTTCAACCATAGGAATGTTCTGTTTACAGTGTCAAAAGCCTTTCTGTAGTCTACAAAGGCACAGTATAAGCGCTTCCTTTTATTTAAGTATAAATCGATTAAATTTTTCAAGACAAATACATGATCCATTGTGGAATAATCATGCCGAAATCCAGTTTGTTCCTCCCCCATTATTCCCAATTCATCAATATATTCAGTTAACCTATTATTCAAAACAGAGGTGAATAATTTGCAAAAGCAACTGAGCAGTGTGATCCCTCTGTAGTTATCTGGGTTAGTTACAGGACCCTTATTTTTATAAATTGGCAAAATAATACCCATGGCCCAATCTTTAGGAATATGGCCAGATTTTAGTATGACATTAAACAATTTAACATACACAGAGATCATACAATCCCCAGAATGTTTTAGGAACTCATTTAGAATTAGGTCCAACCCACACGCTTTGTTGTTTTTTAACTTATGTATAGCCTTACGTACTTCCTCAGCTGGAAACATACTATTTAAAAAAATATTATTATTATTGTTTGCAAAATTTTCATAATCATAGTCATTCTGATCCTCCTCCTCACTAAAACTTAGTGTTCAAAAAAAGTGTTAGTATTAACTGTATTATTTTCTTTACCTTTGTCACCTTTCGACTCATTAATAATTTTCCAGTAGTCCTTTGGATTCTTACTCTTCATATTTCTTAATTTATTTGCAAAATCCTTAAAATACAATTTGTGCTGCTTGTTAATTTCCTTTTTATAGTTCCTACTTGCAATATGTTTGGCATTTCTATTAACATCAGTTTTATCTTTACAGTACACTGCCTTGGCTTGAAAGTAATGTTTTCTCCTTTCTTTACAGGCTTGATTAAACCATGGTTTACCGTTAGCTTTTTTGTCAATGCTTTTACCCTTCGTTGTAGGTCTATAGTTATCCTTCATACAACCAACCATTTTAGCAGCACTTTTTAATATATCATTAATGCGATTTACTATATCATTTACTGAAGCCTCATCAATATCATTACACATTAAATTGTCAAGATCTTTCTCTATATCTACAACATCCTTCAAACTAATACTACTTTTAAAGCTCGATTCACAATCCTTAACCCATTTTGGTTTGTTAAATTGGGCAGTATCATCATTCTCAGTCATCTCATCCTCCCTTATTGTTGGAACAATTGGGTGTTGCATGGTACATTTAAAGCCCATTTTAACAGGGTTGTGAGCATCAGATAACAATTCATCAAATTCCAAAACCTCAAATTCCATTATATTATTAAATGATTGTGGAGAAACAAGAATATAATCAACAGTGCTTACATTTTTGCATGTAGTTGCACCTCTGTCCCTATCGACACCAATCCTGCCATTAACAATATGGACATTTAGACTTTTACACAATGTGATTAACCTGTGTCCATAATTATTTGTCTTTTTATCTATTGAATTTCTATCCAGTGGTATGCCTACATTATCTGAATTATTTTTTCCCATTAACTGTTGCATTATATATTCATCAAAGTCATTCAACATCATATTTCGATTGTTAAACTCAATAAAATCACATAAATTACCAGTTCGGGCATTAAAGTCACCAACTAAATACAATGGGCTGTTTAAGGGGTCTACAGAAAGGCCATAGCTGACTCCCTACAGGGGTCTACAGAAGGGCCATAACTGACTCCATACAGGGGTCTACAGAAAGGCCATAGCTGACTCCCTACAGGGGTCTACAGAAAGGCCATAGCTGACTCCCTACAGGGGTCTACAGAAAGGCCATAGCTGACTCCCTACAGGGGTCTACAGAAAGGCCATAGCTGACTCCCTACAGGGGTCTACAGAAGGGCCATAACTGACTCCATACAGGGGTCTACAGAAAGGCCATAGCTGACTCCCTACAGGGGTCTACAGAAAGGCCATAGCTGACTCCCTACAGGGGTCTACAGAAAGGCCATAGCTGACTCCCTACAGGGGTCTACAGAAAGGCCATAGCTCACTCCCTACAGGGGTCTACAGAAAGGCCATAGCTGACTCCCTACAGGGGTCTACAGAAAGGCCATAGCTGACTCCCTACAGGGGTCTACAGAAAGGCCATAGCTGACTCCCTACAGGGGTCTACAGAAAGGCCATAGCTGACTCCCTACAGGGGTCTACAGAAAGGCCATAGCTGACTCCCTACAGGGGTCTACAGAAAGGCCATAGCTGACTCCCTACAGGGGTCTACAGAAAGGCCATAGCTCACTCCCTACAGGGGTCTACACAGCAGTACATGATTGTACAGTACTAACATTATATTTATTTCAGTAAACAATATTAAATATGTTGTAAAAAAAAGGTAAAAGCATTTAAAGAAATTTGCATTTACATTAATATAAATCAATGTATGACGTTTGGATACTGGTAAATACAGTTACAAAATGATGCTGTTAAAAAATGTGAATGCTGATTCACACAAAATGTTATGAATAAAGATATTGTAGTGTAACAAGAAGATCAATTTTACCAGTCATTTGTCATAACACAAGTATTTGTAAGAACATAATATTTATGTGGCAGCCACAGATTAATATTATTTTGGTGGGAATATAACAAATTATTACGTCTTAGAATATACAGTTAAACAACATTTCATTACAAGGCTTGGATAAAATATCTTTAGATCTAAAACAACAATTCAAATAGCAGCAGATGGCTGGTGCAGCAGACGGCTGAGGCAGCAGATGACTGAGGCAGTAGATGACATATAATGCATTAATGATCGCTAGATGGCATTGACGGTAATACTTATAAGAAAGAATTACAATTATAGTCACTGTGATCAAGTGACAGTCCACATGACCTATGTAAAAGTACATTATTTTTTGCCCTTACATCACAGAAAATGTGTCATAGACTATAGAGCATAACTGCCCTAACACAGCACACTTACGCTATAAGTGTACACACGGCATCAAGTGTTTGTGTACAACAAAATGTGCATGAATGGCTTGACTGAACACACATGTACATCAAAGTGATTCACTAAAAATCAGTTATTCCTACCTGAGGTATGTCAGCTGAGGAAGGTGTTTCAGTGTGACGACCAAAGCTTCTACCCCTTCATCAGTCAACTTGCAGTGATCCAAACTGTAACATGTATAAATAATGTCAGTATCATAACTTAACGAATCCACTGAAGATTAAAACACCAGAATGTGAACTTGACTTGTTGGCATGTGGCTCTACCTACATATTAGTCAATGTTTGTCAATTAGTTGGTACTAATATTTAACATTATATGCTGGCATATTACCAACCATACAAAGACAGGACAAATGGCCAGTGTATGACAATAAACCTATGTGTATTTTACTTACTTTGTTTCTTGATATGCCATATTTGACCTACCCGGTAGTAAGCATACAGTACGCATGAAAAAAAATTTGGAAAATGGAAAAATGTCAACGAATCTGTTCTTGTAAGCATACACCATAATTTTTTTTCCCCAATAATAAGGTAACTGTTTAACACTAGTGATGTCATTTGGTGACTAGAATAGAACAACTGAAAAGTGATGCCATCTGCTTAACACAAGTTGGCAACTCTTTTCAGTTGTTCCACTTAAAGTAAAATTACAAATATTATGGATCCTGCTGATTAAAAAAGGTGTGTATGCTTAATAGGTCAAAAACTGTATACACAGTTTATTTCATGGACGGGTAGGAAAGAACATGCGGAGTATTAACTGGCAACTTCCCACGAGTTAGTGACTGAGAAACATAATGGCATCCTTAAGGATGTTTTTTTGTTACTGCTTTTGCGACTGTCACAACAATGACACCCATAGTGTTAGCCACAGACCCATCCACCCGTCATTTGGACAGGTAGTTTTGATTCTGGACGGGTGGAAATCACCCCGGATGGGTTTGATATCCGTCAATAAATCAACACTTGTGATATAGGATTGGTTGTTCGAACGTTTCCCGACTCAGACAGCATACAAGCTGATAAATCGTCACAGCAAATATCTGAACTTGGCTGTTTTCTTCCTAGACAACAAAAATCCAAAAAATTCCCCTGGGGAAGTCTCATCATTTAGGATGAGACTTTGACTCTTTCACAGTCAGTGTTTTTGAGTGGCCCTTCTGTTCATGCGTGTGCTTCTTCTTCTTGCACATGATTCAAGGGGAGATCAATCATCACATCACAGTTAAATTACTCACACATTATAACTGTAGGATATTTCAACCTCTCTGACATAAATTGGAAAAATTGGACAACTAAATCTAACCTAATTAAAAAAATTGTAGAATGTATAAGATATGGATTTATGTCTCAACATGTGACAAACCCAACCAGAGGCAGAGGTTCAAATAACCCAAATGTTTTAGATTTAATTCTATCAAATGATGATGACATTATATAGAAAACCTCGGCCCCTGTGACCACTGTATACAAACTTTTTGAAATTCATACATACAATCAAACTAAATAATTACACTAAAAGAAAGGCAGATATTGACAGTATCAGGATGGAGTTTTCAAAAATAGATTGGAAAACCAAATTTAAGGAGTCTGACAATAATATAAATAGACAATGGGAAATCATTAAGACAGAATAAAAATTATTAGAAGAAAAATATACACCACAAAAAGAAATCTCTAACCACAGGAAGGGAAACTTTCCACCAGAAAACTGATTAGACGTAAAAATAGATTATGGACAAGATATATGGAAACAAGAGATGGGAATAAATATTTAGAGTACTGCAAAATCAGAAACAAAGTCAGAGCCTTAACACCAAAACTTTAAAAGGAGTTTGAAAGAAATTGAACTAATCAAGAAAAGAGAACCCAAAAGCCTTCTGGCAATATTATAAATCCAAACCTACAATCAAATCAGGAATTGATAAATTAAATGTAGATCCAACCAATCCCAAATCCAACATTACAATAGATGATGGGGAAAAAGCAAATATTCTTGCAACCTACTTCACTGGCGTATTTAAAACTGAAGAACCAGGGGAAATACCAACCATACCTAGAGTAAAGATTAAAACAATGATGGATAGGAGCCAGGCTATTGGTAGAATTTTCTAAATCAATCTGGCACCCAATAAGTACAATATCTGAAATGTCGATAAAAACAGCTAGTATTCTGAATGATTGGAAAGAATGGAAAATTTCAGCTATTTACAAAAAAAGAAACAAGTCATTAGCAAGCAACTACTGCCCAGTAAGCATTACAAGTATTCCATGTAAATGAAAGGATTATTAGAAAACATTATTATTGTATATGAAGGAAAATGGTCTATTTAGCCCAAAACAATATGGTTTATATCAGGGCCCTCAACAGTCCTCCAACTTATAAAAGTTTTAGATAACTGGACCTTGGGAATCGATAACGGAAATTATACAGATGTCATTTATGTGGACTTCCAAAAAGCTCTTGACACTGTACCACATAAGAGGCTAATAAATAAATTGGATAGCTACAACATTAGGAAGGAAATAATAAATTGGATTGAAGCATTTCTCACAGATAGAAAACAAAAGGTGGCTGTAAATGGAAAAGAATCAAATTGGTACAATGCAACTTCTGGGATACCTCAGGGTTCGGTTTTAGGATCATTACTATTTGTACTATATATAAATGACCTATCAGAACTAACCAAGTCTGATACATTTCTATTTGGAGATGGCATGAAGATATTAACTATTACAGATAAAAATTACCAGGGCATCTTACAACACGACCTAAATACCTTAGAGCAACGGAGTAACAAATGGTTACTAAAATTTCATCCAAACAAATGTAAACACTTGACTATTGGAAAAAATTGTTGGAGAAATCAAATATTCAATGACACTTAACAACTCCATACATCCGCTCGACACAACTGAAAAACAAAACGACTTAGGGGTTATTACAGACACAAAGCTATCCTTTGATGACCACATTAACCAAGCAGTAAACAAAGCAACAAAGATGACAAAAATAATTTGTAGAACTTTCCAATTTCTTGACAAAGATGTGTTCTTGTCATTATATAAAACAATGGTAAGAATGCATCTTGACTAGTTTGGTGCCCTTAAAAAAACACATTATTGCAATAGAAAACATCCAAAGGAGAGCAACGAAAGAATTACCAGGTATGAGAAACTTAACTTATATAGAAAGATTAAAATCACTAAAACTACTCTCATTAGCACAGACATCTACGAGGTGATATGATTAAAGTTTTTAAAATTATACACTGTCTATACCATACGACACTGAATCTTCACCTAAACTTTTAAAATGGGATGATGCATCGTACAGAATCGGGAATAGAGGGCATACTCTAAAATTATTTAATCAAAGGTCAAATACAAATATTAAGAAAAAATGCTTTTCCCTCAGAATGACATAGCCTTGGAATTCCTTCCTGGAAACAGTCGTTCAGGCAAAATCTACAAATACTAAAAAATTGCCTGGACCATTTCTGGTCCAGTCAGGAAATTCTATATAATTTTGATGCACCTTTAAAAATAGGAACAGGAATTCTTAAAATATTAATAGACGACGGTGAAGATCTGATCAATAAGGAGTCACAAGAATCCTGCGATCAGAACCATCTTAAGGTAGATAAAAACAAACTGAACACAAAAGTGCTGTTTATAAAACAACATGCAGTTATCTTATCAGTAGTGTGTGTGTGCGTGCGCGTGCGTGCGCGCACGTGTGATTGCCAGGGATGAAAACAGGAATTTTGAGGAATATTTTTCATGTCGGATCTACTAGGTGCTATTAGGTGCAGTCTGGGGATATAGTGCCCTAAATGTGTTTTTTTATATAAATGATGCTCCATTAACCATCAATGCTGCATGTATTGGTGATCAATCTCAATAAATTGTATTGTTGTTGTTTCTGTTCAAATGGAGCTAATTCTTTTCAAAAACAAAGAATCCCCTCATATCCATAAACACAAGTTTTCCCTGTCCTCCTCCCTTGAATCTGTTGAGTGTTGAACGTGAACAAGAACTACAATCGCATCAAATGACACTAATAACACCAGGCAATGAGTAATGCCTAAAAAGTGCCACAAGTTTGAACAGAAAGCAGAAGACTGGATTGATGTGAACAAGTTTGAACAGAAAGCAGAAGACTGGATTGATGTAATAGTTACTTACTCTAACTTCTGAATAGACTTGTTATGTGTCAGCCCATTGCACAGTTGCCTCACCAGGTGGACGTCTAACGATGAGTAAGACAAGCTGGAAGATAAAACAGTACCACAATTATAAGTTCCTTCCCGATTAACCAACATTAATTAGCTTAATGCTAATAAGAAGCTACACCCAACAGCCTATTTGTATTTTAAATGTGTTTTTCTCACTGATCACTCAATAAATTTAGGCATCAAACACCAAATTATTGAGTTGCTAAGCTATTTTGATGTTGGTTTTCAAGAAAATGTAAACTCAATTGTTACACAGGAAACATTAAGCCACAGCTGTTAATTAATTAATATAGCATTAATAAAACATAATTAATTTAATAAAACACAATTCTAAAAACTAACATTTTGACTAATGCATTACATGGATTTAGGATTTCATGTTCCAATTCTTTATAACAGTTTATAATATGTAATACAGTGTGTTAAAAGCAACCTCAACTTCTACATCTTAGTTAGAAACTCACATTATATGACGAATTATTTACACTACCAGTAAATTTGCTTGAACTTTTAAAACCGTAATTTCACTATTGAATTTACTTGTTATTCCAAACTACACATTTAAATTTGTCAACACTTGTTAGATATGAATGAATGGAAGTAAAAATTTGCATGACTTACATGAGGCTGATGATACAGCACTCTGGTTGCATTAAAACCCAACCCAGTGACATAATTTCTGTTGGGGACACATTGTAGGATTTGATCTCTTCTGGCACCAGATCTACGAGGTCTGGACTTTGACCCTCGTGTATGATTGTGGTCAGTTGTAGTGGGTCAAACACAACAGCCAGTTTCTCAATGAAGGTGCGAGAGTCCAACTGATTTTCGGCTGACTCTAGATGCTTCATGAAATCTGCATTCCGTGGGTCACATAGCAAGCCACTGATAAATGTGATCAACATCTCATGTTGGCAGACAGACGTCTTATCCGTAATCAGCTTCAGAAGTGCTTCACGTGGTCCTCTCAATAGCCCCACAGCTGCAAACATTTCCTGTATGGTCAAGTGGCTGAACAACCAGCATGGTCTACTGGGACTTGGAAAGTGGTCCTTCGTCACAGATTCTGCCAGGAACCCTGTGTGTTTGTCTTTGTCACTTATGTCAAACTGATCAAGGTCATCTTCATAAATGATGATTCGTTGTGGAGTTGACATTGTGCAGTACTTCGCCAGAGCTGCATGATTCTTCAAAGAACTGCCCACCTCGTCAAATATCCTCTTTGAGTTTATTTGTGTTCTGATGCCTTTCAAAGAAGGGTGAAGTTTCTTGGCGAGGTTAACTACTGCATAGATATACAGATGCGTCATGGTATTTACTGATCGTTCATCCTCACTGTCAGTGAGTAACATGTCAGAAAGACACACACAGATGATATTGCATAGCAAAGGCACATAACAAAGTGTTTCAAGGTTCACATTGTTCTGAAGATAACGCCGGATGAAGTTCTCTAATTCAGTATCTTCTCTGCTGAATTCATGAATGTACTTCTTTATGCTTTCTTGGGGGAAGCCGTACAGTTCTACAGTGCGGTCACATGCAGCTGAAGGAATGTTGTCATTTGGTCTAGCAGTAATTATGACCTTGGCCCCTGGTAGCATGCCATCCTTCAGAACACTTGAGAGTATTGAGTTCAGTTCAGTCTCCTTGGTTTCATCACGTTCGAGGACTTCCTCATCCAGGTAATTACATTCGTCCAGACCTTCTTCCACGATCATCACGTTCGATGGGTTTTCACGGAGGTGTTGAAGTGCTGCAATCTTTTCTTCTTCAGTCAAAGGCAGTCCATCCAGCAGGAGATTCCCAAGTGTCCACTTTCTATCCTGCTGCAGTTGTCGTAATGTGATAACAAACAAATACTCGATGACATCATTCCAGAGCTCTTTCTCAGCCCACTGTTTGGCAATCTGCTTAATGAGCGTCGTCTTTCCGATGCCCGCTTTGCCTAAAATCAGGACTTTTCCGGGAGCACATCTGTCATGAAGCTTCTCAAAGAGTTGTGATATTTGAATAGGTTCCGCTGACTGCATGCTTTGTTGCATTTCTTCTACGTCTTGATTACCAAGTCTTTCTGGTAAGTTTATTTTATCGAACTTCTGTAATCGTAGTTCGACAAACATCTCATCAAGAGGGACATTACTGCATGAGTTTGAATCGACTCTGTCTTGGACCGGGACAGTCTGGACCCTGTACTTCTTTTGTAATTCTTTCTTCAGTTTTTCTGAAAACAAATATCTGCTACTGAAAATGCAGCTCAAATATGAATACAAACATTGAGTATGCATCAAGCATTTGAAAGTTTCGCCAATACTTATTTTGTTAGAAAGAAATCCAGCTGGTTTTGTTCATCTGTGCAGAAACTGTATTAATTGTATATGGAAAAACTGTTCCTGGTCTAAACAAAATGACCCACAGAAACATACCGACAACGCTCACCATTATCACCAACAAGTCATGCCACAATGAGATAGTGACAATAGGAATAAGTCACAACTGTTACACTCTTTACTTTACATAGGAATGTGGAACAAGTGCATTGAGGGACGGCGAAGGTTCTCAGAAGCCACAATGAAGAACCACACGTTTAGTACGAGAGCTTCTCAACATCAACATTAAAGCAGTCAGTCAGACTAGACACCCGGGTGAAGACAACCGCAATGAATACAGATTTGACCACAATTATTTCAGCAAAGCAAATGTACACTAGAAAAGTACATCCATGAAATGTGTTCGTTAGCCTCAATGATGCATCAGCTCAGACTCCCTCTGCTTAGAGGAAACATGATTCATTCCTCCTTGTATGATTTCAATATGCAATATGGTATGCAAGAGTCTTCATTTATAGAGAGGACGATTGGAAGAGAAGCACAGCAAAAAGAACTCCACTGACGAAAAGGTTGGAAGGTTGAAACACTGACATTCTGGGCCACTGAACAGGCAGATGTTCTAACCAGAGTGATGCAAGGTTCTTAATTTATATATATATATATATGTATATATATATATATATATATATAATATTATACTCGATGATGTCTAAGGTAAATAAAAATTTTGTGTGTATATATATATTTGTATATATATATATATATATATATATATGTATATATATACATTTTTTATTTACCTTAGACATCATCGAGTATAATATATATATAATTATATAGTCATGGCTTTATATATATATATATATAATTATATACATGTGTAAAATTATGTTATCATTTGAAGGAGTTTGTGATAAGTAGGGCTGAATAATAATGAAAACATGGTTAACTGGTACTGCTGTGTAGCTGGGTGTAATGTAGCTGGCTGTAATGTAGCTGGGTGTAATGTAGTTGGTTGTAATGTAGCTGGGTGTAATGTAGCTGGGTGTAATGTAGCTGGCTGTAATGTAGCTGGGTGTAATGTAGCTGGGTGTAATGTAGCTGGGTGTAATGTAGCTGGCTGTAATGTAGCTGGTTGTAATGTAGCTGGCTGTAATGTAGCTGGGTGTAATGTAGTTGGTTGTAATGTAGCTGGCTGTAATGTAGCTGGGTGTAATGTAGCTGGGTGTAATGTAGTTGGCTGTAATGTAGCTGGTTGTAATGTAGCTGGTTGTAATGTAGCTGGCTGTAATGTAGCTGGGTGTAATGTAGCTGGGTGTAATGTAGCTGGCTGTAATGTAGCTGGTTGTAATGTAGCTGGCTGTAATGTAGCTGTAGCTAAGAGGAAATTACTAGCTTTACATTTATTTTACAGCTGAAGTTGGCAATGTTTATATCACGATACAATACAGGTCAGTAATAAGTTATATATTTATATTCTGGGCATGTGTTTGGGAAACATTTTCATCTGTATTTAATTGTACGTTTTTATTGAACACGGGATGTTCTTGCATTAAATGATCTACGAGTTCACCCAAACCATGTCTTATAATTATATGCTTCCCTGCTGTCATGAAGTATATGTACCTATGTGAATATTATATATTATAAGTTTATACATGTGCGTATGTATCTCCCTGTATGTATCTGTACATTAGCCTTTTTTATGCATATCAGCCGGTAGTGTATAATAACATATCAGCCGGTAGTGTATAATAACATATCAGCCGGTAGTGTATAATATACTGTATTACTGGTTGGGGCCATTTTTGTTATGTTTAATAGAATAATGCCACTTTGACAACAATCTGAAGAATCATAAAAGATATCGATATTTTAACCACTATCAATTAGTTCGCAGACTGAGTGCAAATAACGTGACTGGGTGAAAAAACGTTACTTTCGAGAGGCGGCAGGACACGCTCACTTGGGAGAGTGCTCCACAACACAGCTCGCTGTAACTATAGATTGTTAGCTGTGTTCACTAATCCCCTCAACTCAGGCACATGATAATATTATAAAGGTGATATGTCAAATGTTCTACTAACTGTTCAGAGTTGCCAACTTGTGTTGAGAAACATGTGAAATCATGGGCGGATCCACTCTGAAAAGGGGTGTCCAGTTTCCCAACAGGACACAAGGTGGCAGCACCTCTACTCATTAAAATTTCCACTGGCAGGGCGTTTTTTTACATACAGCCCTTTCACTGCCACAAAGTCAGGCCAACTTTCCCCCAATCCCATGTGGGCAATTTCAGATTCAAAAGAAGACAACATTTTCCATAAATGGGTAGTTTACCAATAATGTCAACAGTCCTAAGGGGTACTTTCGATCATATTTTTTTTAAACGTTGTAATGCCCCTAAAGCTTTGAAGCTATTTCATACGCTTTGTTCTAGCCCATTTGATGTGACAGTGTGTGCTTACTCAATATACATGGATTTGTGCTTACTCAATATTCTTCCGGTGCACAATGTAAACAACACAAATAATTAAGGCTGGACAAAATTGAGTAATAACGTAGGTCAAGTTGCACTCCCAACCTGAGTCATCTACATACTAACAGGCAATTACAACCAAGGCGTCTTTTACCCAGAGTAGCCCTGGGACAGATTCACATTTTCTCGTCGAGCACGGCACACTGTCACTAGTCACAACACTTTGGAAACCCCTGCACGTACTCTTAGTACAACAGCACGCATATGGTAAGTGTTACATGGAACTTGATTTTTTTGTGGAATTACGGAAATGAGTGAAAATGACCAACACAGTGGTCTAAAACAAGATACTGGCGAAAATGTAACCGATACTGCATTAAATGCTTGAAATTTTAACCTGGCGTATATGAGGCAATGGGGAAACCTGGATGCATTATTTAACATCTTGGTCAAGTAAATATGGTTATTAAGGTTCCACCCAGATAATTGTAATTTAATGCAGCTAGGAAAAACAATACAGCAAGAGTAATATAACCTGAAGATAGATAATACTGCCTATGAATTAGGAGGAATAGAAGAACAAAAAGACATTGGGGTTATAATTGATTCAAGCCTAGAATTTTATAAACACATCAACCAAAAAATAAACAAAGCAAACAGTATCATGGCAGTTATTAGAAGGTCCTTTACAACCCTAATCAACATAATTTTGTGCCATTATATAAAGCTTCAGTTAGGAGCAATATCAATATGGTTCCCTTATAAACAGAAATACAATGATGCCATCGAAAATGTGCAAAAACGCGCAACAAATCAACTTCCTGGTATGAAGAATATTCCTTACGAGGAGACTTCAGAAATTGAAACTTCCTACACTTGCATATCGACGAACTCATGGTGATAATGATTGAGGTATATAAACTGCTCCAAGGGAAATATGACAGTGATGTATCTAACATTATCAAGCTGCACAAAGACAAGTGAAGGAACAAGGGGCCATAGTTTGAAATTGTTTATAGAACGTGCTCGTACAAATGTTAGAAAAGAAGCTTCTCACTTAGAGTTACCAGATTATGGAATGATCTACCGGAAGTAGTTGTAACTGCCCCAAGTGTCAACTCGTTTAAAAACAGTCTAGATAGACATTGGAGTACTGAGGAGTTTCTCTGCAACTACAAAGCTGCCTTGCCAGGAAGTCGTAGAGCATTCCAAGGGAAAGTTGAAGATCTGACCACCGAGGCCACCGCCTACGGTCAGGAAGAACCTAAGAAAACCTAAGTAAGTAATATACATGGATTACTGTATCAGAGCATTTTAAGTGAATTTGAACTGGGGGGGGCAATGTCCTGGAAGGGCACTTTCAATTGTCAAAAGGAAAAAGGCAAACTTTCTTTAAATTGGTAGTTTATTAAGAAATGGCAAAAACATTACAACTATCCTGGAGCAAGTACCTGAAGATCCTGTAAAAAGGGCAACATTTAAAAGGGCAAACTTCTAGGGGCAAGTTCCCAAAGGGGCATTCATGATAACAAAGGTCACATTTTCTCTCAGAATTTCAAGTTATTAAAAGAAAGTTCCTGGAATTATAGACAATGGGATGTTTTCATAAAAGGGCAACTATCTGACAACAAAACCCTTACCAAAAAGGTCAAATCATGTCACACAAGGGTAGACTACTGGGGTCAAAGTCCCAAAACTGCCCTTTGTAAGAAAGAAACAATTTCCTTAAACCACAATTTATTGAAAGTCATAAAAGGGCAAGTAGTTGGGAGCACGGACCCTAAATGCTACTTTCCATTGTCAAAAGGTCAGACTACCAGGAACAGTCCAAGTGACAGTACAATATTTATTTATCTTAAGACTCAATGTGGAATATGCACTGGTTGTGTTTTACAAATAAACATGTTTGGAAGAATTCAAAAGAATGCAGCAGGATTGATTGAAATCAACTATGAACGCACATGCGGAATCGTAATAAATCTCATATGAGAACTCAACTGGTCATCACTGAGGAGGGATGCTGAATTGTCATACTGTCTTTAGAAATATCGAAATGAAAAATTGTATTTAGAAATGAAAAATTGCATGGTAGACGCCCAGCATTTTAACCCACCCCACACACGGGCATCCATTGCCAGCTTGACAGTGAGTACATGCCAGCGAGGTGTGGAATCACCTCGTTGGCATGTACTGTAATGGAAAATGCACCATTAAATACTAATTGATTTAATGCCATACCTACTACCCTGGTACACCACTGCACCAAATTTGTCTTGTTTAGTTCACTATTGATGGACAATTTAACAAAATTGGTTGTTGCTTGATAACTTGGTTCACAGTATTGCAGTGCAGGTTTTAGTACTAACATAAACTGACGTGGGACTAAGAAATGTGTCAAAAAAAGCATGTGCAGATTTTCCTTAATAAATATTTGATGTATCTTCATAAAATGTGGCCTGTATATAGGTTCTTTAGTGTGTGTGATAACAACACTGAATTAATAATACACAATGAATCATTTGAATACAATGAGGGAAAGTGTATTTTTGGCAAAAGTGTACCCTTTATGTGAAAACACCTATTAATTATTTATTGAAACGATCAATATGCATGATATATACAGATGGCTGCGAGAATGTGAGATGGAAGTCAAATGCTTAAGTATCACGCCTACAATGTGTGAGACTTGGTAACCATGATTATTCTCTTTTCCACATCCCCACATCTCTATCCTGCTTTAGTTCAGGCATCTCAAAAAACAGTCCTACCATCTCAGATCAACAGTCCTACCATCTTAGATCAACAGCCCTGCTGACAACGAAATCTCGCCAAACCACAATCCCCACTCATGATTAGGCTCGTGTGCAGCTACAATCCCCACTCGTGATTAGGTTCGTGTGCAGCTACAATCCTCACTCATGATTAGGTTCGTGTGCAGCTACAATCCCCACTTGTGATTAGGTTCGTGTGCAGCTACAATCCCCACTCGTGATTAGGTTCGTGTGCAGCTACAATCCCCAGTCGTGATTAGGTTCGTGTGCAGCTACAATCCACACTCGTTATTAGGTTCGTGTGCAGCTACAGTCCCCACCTCATGATTAGGTTCGTGTGCAGCTACAATCCACACTCATGATTAGGTTCGTGTGCAGCTACAACCCCCACTCATGATTATGTCCGTGTGCAGCTACAATCCACACTTGTGATTAGGTTCGTGTGCAACTACAATCCCCACTCGTGATTAGGTTCGTGTGCAGCTACAATCCACACTCGTGATTAAGTTCGTGTGCAGCTACAACCCCCACTCATGATTATGTCCGTGTGCAGCTACAATCCACACTCGTGATTAGGTTCGTGTGCAGCTACAATCCACACTCGTGATTAAGTTCGTGTGCAACTACAATCCCCACTCGTGATTAGGTTCGTGTGCAACTACAATCCCCACTCGTGATTAAGTTCGTGTGCAACTACAATCCCCACTCGTGATTAGGTTCATGTGCAGCTACAATCCACACTCGTGATTAAGTTTGTGTGCAGCTACAATCCGCACTCGTGATTAGGTCCGTGTGCAGCTACAATCCGCACTCAGAATATCTGCCTCCATACCTTTAACTGTAGCATCCTGGACTGGTCGTTGGACTGAAACAAACGTACATTTATATTCATATATTTATACATTGATAATCATTATTCTGAACACAATTTAAGTAAGTGCTCAGTGTAAACCCACTACACAGATCGCCTACCTATGGATCGGGCCAATGTAACATTAATAGTGGTCATGGAAGCATCATGTGTACTACAAACACCAGGGGTAATGCAACAGAACTAAACAATTCAACTGAGTGATTATCTAAGCCTGTACTCTCAAGAAATATGGCCTAGTGGCAAGGTCACTTTATCAAATGCACTCAAACATTGTTAGATAGAATATTGTTTCAAACTTTGTACTTTCAGGTGTGTCATTATCCTCTGTAAAACGAATTATACAACAACGCAGTGTATGGGACTATTTTTTATTTTAGTGTGGTCCAATAGCTTTATTCCAGACTCAACATATGCTCAAAATACTTACTTTATGTGAATGCCACTCAAGATAATACCATTAAACGTCAAACATACATTTGTTACAAATCTAGTAAACCACAGGCTTAGTAATGGCGTAAGCAGCGATTTTTTTAAGCTTTTGTGTACAGTCCCTCGCTAGAATACTACGGTTGCATGCTCCCAACTAGTGGTATCTGGACATAATCCCCCCAGACAATATCCCCCGCCAATACCCCAGGACAAAATCCCCCTAAAATAATATCCCCCGGACAATAACCTCCTAGGACAAAATCCCCATTCCAAATGCATATAATAGTTATCAATACGTAATTATCTGCATAAATGTTACTGCAAATAGTAGGATGGAGTAAGACGCCCAGGAGGGTAAGTAAGACGCCCAGGAGGGTAAGGGGACATCGTATGCGGGAAAGAATCCTTTAGGTATATATCGTCTATGTGCTGTGAATGCTATATGCTATGAATGATCTAGTTCATTATCTTAGGTATATTTTGTCCACAGGGATTAATATTATGTCCTAAAATCCAACTATTATATGAAAAAATTTACAAACATGACAAATCTACGGTCCTGTCCCCGAAATCTGTGATCTCAATTCTGAATGGTAGATTGCTTTAAAAATCTGTATCTTTCCCCCCGACAACTGGGAAGACAGAGCAATCAAACACGGTTTTTTATAATTTGTAACCCGATTTATAATATCAAACCCGATTTGCATAGACTCAATGAATGAATATTTACTCTTGGAGGGTGTCTACTTAAAAAAAAATATTAAGAAAAAAATTCCACAATGCACAATTATGTTTATTTATTAAATACTAGAATACTTCACTTCTCTATTCACATGTACTTCTCATAGACGGGGTGTGGCAGAGGTTTCAACCTCCCACCTTACGCATCACCTTTGGCTTCAGTGCTCCTTCTCCAGCTTGTTCTGTTTTGGCCACTTGTCTCGCTTCTTTCCATGGTTTCAACCCTAAATCTTGTCTTTGGTTTTCTACAGGTTTCCACCAGGTTAGTATAAACATCCATCGAACAAAACAGTTTTGTTTACCTCTCAAAAAAATTAAAATCATAGTGAGTCACTAAGAGATCAAACGTTCTATTGGATATAATCATTCCAGTACAGAGCATATCCAAATAAAGACAGGATGATAATGCTAAACAATTTTTTTTAATACTGAGCACATCCCAACTTTAGGAATGTTTCTACTTTAAACAATATATAAGAAAACCTAGATTACAATGTACCTGTGACTTGTTGATGTTGCCCTCGCAGCAGAGACATCTCCTGGTCTTGCTGCAGCTGTTGCTCTTGCAGCCGAGACATATCTAGACCTTGCTGCTGCTGTTGCCCTCGCAGCAGATATATTTCTTGGTCTTGCTGCTGATGTTGCCCTTGCAGCTGAGTGATGTCATGGCCTTGTTGCTGCTGAACTGCTGTTCACGGGCAAACGAGACATTTAAATAATACAACTTAACAAAACATATATGATGTTAGATATGGTATCCAAACTTTTAATATGTTAACATCTACAAAAATTATAATAGATAAATACGTGTTTGATACTATAGAACTAAGACAATGCTTCAGTCACTGTCACAATACTGGTTGCAAATTATCCTTGATTATATAATCTAGCATATTGTTTGTTGTCATAAAACATATTTGTTTCGTCACATTATAAGAAACTTCAGGTACACCAGATAATTCCAGTAAACAAGTACAGTTTTGTGTACAAAAGTATGCAATGGTGAGTTATTCATGCCACCAGCTGCTGACTTGTAACACAAACATGTTCAGATGTTGAGTGTGTGTGTGTGTACATGCATGCGCAAGTGCGCATACTATTGTGCGTGTACTCGCCATGTATGTAGTAGTAATCTGCACTATTTCACATTTTTTTAAAAATCTAAAAGACAACAAATATTTTTGATGTGTCTAATAAAGACCAAACTAGAAATAATAGGATCATCATCCCACTGACTTTGATACACCAACATTGCACTGCAGTTATCCAATCACTGATGAAGTTGTGTAAAATTTACAGAAAAACAGCTAACAAAATGATTGTTGATATCTGTGCTGTCAATACCTGCTTGGCTCTGCTGGAGTTGATCAAGCGCTTGCACCGTCCTGTCAAGTGCCTGCATATTCCCGTCAAGTGCCTGCACAGTCCCGTCAAGTGCCTGCATATTCCCATCAAGTGCCTGCATATTCCCGTCAAGTGCCTGCACCGTCACGTCAAGTGCCTGCATATTCCCGTCAAGTGCCTGCACAGTCCCGTCAAGTGCATGCACAGTCCCATCAAGTGCCTGCACATTCCCGTCAAGTGCCTGCACAGTCCCGTCAAGTGCCTGCACATTCCCATCAAGTGCCTGCACATTCCCGTCAAGTGCCTGCACAGTCCCGTCAAGTGCCTGCACATTCCCGTCAAGTGCCTGTACAGTCCCGTCAAGTGCCTGCACAGTCCCGTCAAGTGCCTGCACAGTCCCGTCAAGTGCCTGCACATTCCCGTCAAGTACATGCACAGTCCCGTCTAGAACCTGCACATTCCCATCAAGTGCCTGCACATTCCCGTCAAGTACATGCACAGTCCCGTCAAGTGCCTGCACATTCCCGTCAAGTGCCTGCACAGTCCCGTCAAGCGCCTGCACCATCAAGTCAAGTCCTCTGTATCTCTGCCTCTCGGCATCAAGCAGTTGTTTGAGGCGGGTGCACTCCGCAGTGACCACGGGGTCTTGTGCCAGTCGTCTCATCTCAGTGGGGTTCCATTGCAGTTGTGCATAGATGTCTTCTAAAGATGACAATTTTGTGTTGAAGGTTGCACTTGGTACAGATGCTGAAGTGGAGTGGGCCAACTCATTTCGCATCTCCCGCAGTTCATCAACACGTTCACTATCTTGAACAGGTGGTGTCCTCGTGCCATGTCTAGGCTTTGGATGCAGAATCCTAGTTCCAGAGTACAGCAGACACGTAAACAAAGCTGTGCAATCATAGAGCTCAGTGTCACCCTGTCTAATAGTGTCGATGATGTGTTGACCTATATACCTTGTGTTGGAATTTGGAAAATTTGCAGTGAAAAATTCTCCTGATGGCTGATTATCGCCCCATGCAATGTTGAATCGTTGATGATATTTACTCTTAAAGAAAACACGAAGCCCACAAGGTATATCATCCCACAGAATGCGTATGAGACGCCAAAAGTTTTCTTGATCGGGTGTTAGTGGAGTACCACTCATGTTTGAACTCTGAAAGGAAATATATACAAGACGTTTGAATGCATACACATTAACATCAGCTACACCTGCATTCATAACCACAATATGGGCGAATATGCAGCTGAAGACAAGATAACAATTGGGCTAGTTTCCTGTAATCCAAACATAAACAAAGAGGAGTATGAAAAAGTACAAAACGCTATAAAGCATGCAAGTGAGAAAGGGAAATGTTTTATATGGCTTGTTGTTTTTCAGTGCAGATGTCATAGAAACATGCATGGGAACATGGTATTGTGTTCATGGAACGACACCAAAACGGAATGTGTGATCACGCTAATGAAAATATATTGTGGCAGGAATTGGGAGATTGGTCTTAAAAACTGGTGGGAGGTTGGTACTCAAAAATAGATGGGAGGTGATGATGGCCGCCAAAACAGGTGGTGGAGACCCCTCCCACACCTCCCTCACTAGATGGTTGAGACCCCTGCCACACCTCCCTCACTAGGTGGTTGAGACCCCTGCCACACCTCCCTCACTAGATAGTTGAGACCCCTGCCACACCTCCCTCACTAGATGGTTGAGACCCCTGCCACACCTCCCTCACTAGATGGTTGAGACCCCTGCCACACCTCCCTCACTAGATGGTTGAGACCCCTGCCACACCTCCCTCACTAGATGGTTGAGACCCCTGCCACACCTCCCTCACTAGATGGTTGAGACCCTGCCACACCTCCCTCACTAGATGGTTGAGACCCTGCCACACCTCCCTCACTAGATGGTTGAGACCCCTGCCACACCTCCCTCACTAGATGGTTTAGACCCCTGCCACACCTCCCTCACTAGATGGTTGAGACCCCTGCCACACCTCCCTCACTAGATGGTTGAGACCCCTGCCACACCTCCCTCACTATATGGTTGAGACCCCTGCCACACCTCCCTCACTAGATGGTTGAGACCCCTGCCACACCTCCCTCACTAGATGGTTGAGACCCCTGCCACACCTCCCTCACTAGATGGTTGAGACCCCTGCCACACCTCCCTCACTAGATGGTTGAGACCCTGCCACACCTCCCTCACTAGATGGTTGAGACCCTGCCACACCTCCCTCACTAGATGGTTGAGACCCCTGCCACACCTCCCTCACTAGATGGTTGAGACCCCTGCCACACCTCCCTCACTAGATGGTTGAGACCCCTGCCACACCTCCCTCACTAGATGGTTGAGACCCCTGCCACACCTCCCTCACTATATGGTTGAGACCCCTGCCACACCTCCCTCACTATATGGTTGAGACCCCTGCCACACCTCCCTCACTAGATGGTTGAGACCCCTGCCACACCTCCCTCACTAGATGGTTGAGACCCCTGCCACACCTCCCTCACTAGATGGTTGAGACCCCTGCCACACCTCCCTCACTAGATGGTTGAGACCCCTGCCACACCTCCCTCACTAGATGGTTGAAACCCCTGCCACACCTCCCTCACTAGATGGTTGAGACCCCTGCCACACCTCCCTCACTAGATGGTTGAGACCCCTGCCACACCTCCCTCACTAGATGGTTGAGACCCCTGCCACACCTCCCCCACTAGATGGTTGAGACCTCTGCCACACCTCCCTCACTAGATGGTTGAGACCCCTGCCACACCTCCCTCACTAGATGGTTGAGACCCCTGCCACACCTCCCTCACTAGATGGTTGAGACCCCTGCCACACACCCTCACTAGATGGTTGAGAACCCTGCCACACCTCCCTCACTAGATGGTTGAGACCCCTGCCACACCTCCCTCACTAGATGGTTGAGACCCCTGCCACACCTCCCCCACTAGATGGTTGAGACCCCTGCCACACCTCCCTCACTAGATGGTTGAGACCCCTGCCACACCTCCCTCACTAGATGGTTGAGACCCCTGCCACACACCCTCACTAGATGGTTGAGACCCCTGCCACACCTCCCTCACTAGATGGTTGAGACCCCTGCCACATCTCCCTCACTAGGTGGTTGAGACCCCTGCCACGCCTCCCTCACTAGATGGTTGAGACCCCTGCCACACCTCCCTCACTAGATGGTTGAGACCCCTGCCACATCTCCCTCACTAGGTGGTTGAGACCCCTGCCACGCCTCCCTCACTAGATGGTTGAGACCCCTGCCACGCCTCCCTCACTAGATGGTTGAGACCCCTGCCACACCTCCCTCACTAGATGGTTGAGACCCTGCCACACCTACCTCACTAGGTGGTTGAGACCCCTGCCACACCTCCCTCACTAGATGGTTGAGACCCTGCCACAACTCCCTCACTAGATGGTTGAGACCCCTGCCACACCTCCCTCACTAGATGGTTGAGAACCTGCCACACCTCCCTCAATAGATGGTTGAGACCCCTGCCACACCTCCTTCACTAGATGGTTGAGACCCTGCCACACCTCCCTCACTAGATGGTTGAGACCCCTGCCACACCTCCCTCACTAGATGGTTGAGACCCCTGCCACACCTCCCTCACTAGGTGGTTGAGACTCCTGCCACACCTCCCTCACTAGATGGTTGAGACCCTGCCACACCTCCCTCACTAGATGGTTGAGACCCCTGCCACACCTCCCTCACTAGATGGTTGAGACCCCTGCCACACCTCCCTCACTAGATGGTTGAGACCCCTGCCACACCTCCCTCACTAGATGGTTGAGACCCCTGCCACACCTCCCTCACTAGATGGTTGAGACCCCTGCCACACCTCCCTCACTAGATGGTTGAGACCCCTGCCACGCCTCCCTCACTAGGTGGTTGAGACCCCTGCCACACCTCCCTCACTAGATGGTTGAGACTAGATGGTATTTACTTACACTTTTGGAAAGCTTTCGATAAAGTGCCACATCAAATGTTACTACTTAAATTAAAAGCCCATAGAGAATGGAATATTATATATATATATATATATATATATATATATATATATATATATATATATATATATATATATATAGCAAATGGATAGGAAAAATGGCTGGTGGACATATGACAAAGGGTAGTAGTAGAAGTAGATGGGTAGGTTTCAAATTGGAAATCAATTTTGTGGGCAGAACTCGATGGATCATTACGAAGATATAGGAGTTTAAAAAAAACATTATTACATAACATTTTTTAGAAAAGTTAAATATGGTAGGGATGCCAAAAATGGCAGACGTTATTAAAATTTGGGAAATGTAAGTACAACCATAAAAGAAAATAACTTAGAAGTAACAATTAGTGCTGACATGAACATTTCAGAGTAAAGTGGGATGGCAGCTTCAAAAGGTAATAAAATTCTTGGGTTTATGACAAATATGATATAAAGAAAATGGGCTAATTACACCCAGGTGTAAGGCAACTGTTACACCTCATATAGAATACTACACATAAATTTGGAGGTCACATTACTGTAAGGTCATATGTATATGCTATAAAATACATAGCAGACAACTATATTGATTCCAGAATTGAGGGACCTTAATTGTGATAATGGCCTAAAAGAATGTGGTTTAGCAACAAGAGAAACAATGAGACAGAGGATATGAAACAGAAGTTACTACGACATTGAATGGTTATAAAAATATTGATGGAAATATTGACCCAGAAGACACCTGATTTCCTGTCCTGCATTTGAGACCTGAGGCAGATGTAATAAGATATACTTGCTTCTATAATGGTAGGCTGAATTTAATATATGTGAGCTAGATGTCATGTTCCAACTAGGGTAATTTAATATATGTAAGCTAGATGTCATGCTCCAACTAGGGTAATTTAACATATGTGAGCTAGATGTCATGCTCCAACTAGGGTAATTTAATATATGTGAGCTAGATGTCATGCTCCAACTAGGGTAATTTAATATATGTGAGCTAGATGTCATGCTCCAACTAGGGTAATTTAATATATGTGAGCTAGATGTCATGCTCCAACTAGGGTAATTTAATATATGTGAGCTAGATGTCATGCTCCAACTAGGGTAATTTAATATATGTAAGATAGATGTCATGCTCCAACTAGGGTAATTTAATATATGTAAGATAGATGTCATGCTCCAACTAGGGTAATTTAATATATGTAAGCTAGATGTCATGCTCCAACTAGGGTAATTTAATATATGTGAGCTAGATGTCATGCTCCAACTAGGGTAATTTAATATATGTAAGATAGATGTCATGCTCCAACTAGGGTAATTTAATATATGTAAGCTAGATGTCATGCTCCAACTAGGGTAATTTAACATATGTAAGCTAGATGTCATGTTCCAACTAGGGTAATTTAACATATGTAAGCTAGATGTCATGCTCCAACTAGGGTAATTTAACATATGTAAGCTAGATGTCATGCTCCAACTAGGGTAATTTAACATATGTAAGCTAGATGTCATGTTCCAACTAGGGTAATTTAACATATGTAAGCTAGATGTCATGCTCCAACTAGGGTAATTTAACATATGCAAGCTAGATGTCATGCTCCAACTAGGGTAATTTAATATATGTAAGCTAGATGTCATGCTCCAACTAGGGTAATTTAATATATGCAAGCTAGATGTCATGCTCCAACTAGGGTAATTTAACATATGCAAGCTAGATGTCATGCTCCAACTAGGGTAATTTAACATATGTAAGCTAGATGTCATGCTCCAACTAGGGTAATTTAATATATGCAAGCTAGATGTCATGCTCCAACTAGGGTAATTTAATATATGTAAGCTAGATGTCATGCTCCAACTATGGTAATTTAATATATGCAAGCTAGATGTCATGCTCCAACTAGGGTAATTTAACATATGCAAGCTAGATGTCATGCTCCAACTAGGGTAATTTAATATATGCAAGCTAGATGTCATGCTCCAACTAGGGTAATTTAATATATGTGAGCTAGATGTCATGCTCCAACTAGGGTAATTTAATATATGTGAGCTAGATGTCATGCTCCAACTAGGGTAATTTAATATATGCAAGCTAGATGTCATGCTCCAACTAGGGTAATTTAATATATGCAAGCTAGATGTCATGCTCCAACTAGGGTAATTTAATATATGCAAGCTAGATGTCATGCTCCAACTAGGGTAATTTAATATATGTAAGCTAGATGTCATGTTCCAACTAGGGTAATTTAATATATGTAAGCTAGATGTCATGTTCCAACTAGGGTAATTTAATATATGTAAGCTAGATGTCATGCTCCAACTAGGGTAATTTAATATATGTAAGCTAGATGTCATGTTCCAACTAGGGTAATTTAATATATGTAAGCTAGATGTCATGCTCCAACTATGGCAATTTAATATATGTAAGCTAGATGTCATGCTCCAACTAGGGTAATTTAATATATGTAAGCTAGATGTCATGCTCCAACTAGGGTAATTTAATATATGTAAGCTAGATGTCATGCTCCAACTAGGGCAATTTAATATATGTAAGCTAGATGTCATGCTCCAACTAGGGCAATTTAATATATGTAAGCTAGATGTCATGCTCCAACTAGGGTAATTTAATATATGTAAGCTAGATGTCATGCTCCAACTAGGGTAATTTAATATATGTAAGCTAGATGTCATGCTCCAACTAGGGCAATTTAATATATGTAAGCTAGATGTCATGCTCCAACTAGGGTAATTTAATATAGGTAAGCTAGATGTCATGTTCCAACTAGGGTAATTTAATATATGTAAGCTAGATGTCATGTTCCAACTAGGGTAATTTAACATATGTAAGCTAGATGTCATGCTCCAACTAGGGTAATTTAACATATGTAAGCTAGATGTCATGCTCCAACTAGGGTAATTTAACATATGTAAGCTAGATGTCATGCTCCAACTAGGGTAATTTAACATATGTAAGCTAGATGTCATGCTCCAACTAGGGTAATTTAACATATGTAAGCTAGATGTCATGCTCCAACTAGGGTAATTTAACATATGTAAGCTAGATGTCATGCTCCAACTAGGGTAATTTAACATATGTAAGCTAGATGTCATGCTCCAACTAGGGTAATTTAACATATGTAAGCTAGATGTCATGCTCCAACTAGGGTAATTTAACATATGTAAGCTAGATGTCATGCTCCAACTAGGGTAATTTAACATATGTAAGCTAGATGTCATGCTCCAACTAGGGTAATTTAACATATGTAAGCTAGATGTCATGCTCCAACTAGGGTAATTTAACATATGTAAGCTAGATGTCATGCTCCAACTAGGGTAATTTAACATATGTAAGCTAGATGTCATGCTCCAACTAGGGTAATTTAACATATGTAAGCTAGATGTCATGTTCCAACTAGGGTAATTTAACATATGTAAGCTAGATGTCATGCTCCAACTAGGGTAATTTAACATATGTAAGCTAGATGTCATGCTCCAACTAGGGTAATTTAACATATGTAAGCTAGATGTCATGCTCCAACTAGGGTAATTTAACATATGTAAGCTAGATGTCATGCTCCAACTAGGGTAATTTAACATATGTAAGCTAGATGTCATGCTCCAACTAGGGTAATTTAACATATGTAAGCTAGATGTCATGCTCCAACTAGGGTAATTTAACATATGTAAGCTAGATGTCATGCTCCAACTAGGGTAATTTAACATATGTAAGCTAGATGTCATGCTCCAACTAGGGTAATTTAACATATGTAAGCTAGATGTCATGCTCCAACTAGGGTAATTTAACATATGTAAGCTAGATGTCATGCTCCAACTAGGGTAATTTAACATATGTAAGCTAGATGTCATGCTCCAACTAGGGTAATTTAACATATGTAAGCTAGATGTCATGCTCCAACTAGGGTAATTTAATATATGTAAGCTAGATGTCATGCTCCAACTAGGGTAATTTAATATATGTAAGCTAGATGTCATGCTCCAACTAGGGTAATTTAATATATGTAAGCTAGATGTCATGCTCCAACTAGGGTAATTTAATATATGTAAGCTAGATGTCATGCTCCAACTAGGGTAATTTAATATATGTAAGCTAGATGTCATGCTCCAACTAGGGTAATTTAATATATGTAAGCTAGAAGTCATGCTCCAACTAGGGTAATTTAATATATGTAAGCTAGATGTCATGCTACAACTAGGGTAATTTAATATATGTAAGCTAGATGTCATGCTCCAACTAGGGTAATTTAATATATGTAAGCTAGATGTCATGCTCCAACTAGGGTAATTTAATATATGTAAGCTAGATGTTATGCTCCAACTAGGGTAATTTAATATATGTAAGCTAGATGTCATGCTCCAACTAGGGTAATTTAACATATGTAAGCCAGATGTCATGCTAGATGTCATGCTCCAACTAGGGTAATTTAATATATGTAAGCTAGATGTCATGCTCCAACTAGGGTAATTTAATATATGTAAGCTATATGTCATGTTCCAACTAGGGTAATTTAATATATGTAAGCTAGATGTCATGCTCCAACTAGGGTAATTTAATATATGTAAGCTAGATGTCATGTTCCAACTAGGGTAATTTAACATATGTAAGCTAGATGTCATGCTAGATGTCATGCTCCAACTAGGGTAATTTAATATATGTAAGCTAGATGTCATGCTCCAACTAGGGTAATTTAATATATGTAAGCTAGATGTCATGCTCCAACTAGGGTAATTTAATATATGTAAGCTAGATGTCATGCTCCAACTAGGGTAATTTAATATATGTAAGCTAGATGCCATGTTCCAACTAGGGTAATTTAATATATGTAAGCTAGATGTCATGCTCCAACTAGGGTAATTTAATATATGTAAGCTAGATGTCATGCTCCAACTAGGGTAATTTAATATATGTAAGCTAGATGTCATGTTCCAACTAGGGCAATTTAATATATGTAAGCTAGATGTCATGTTCCAACTAGGGTAATTTAATATATGTAAGCTAGATGTCATGTTCCAACTAGGGCAATTTAACATATGTAAGCTAGATGTCATGTTCCAACTAGGGCAATTTAACATATGTAAGCTAGATGTCATGCTCCAACTAGGGCAATTTAACATATGTAAGCTAGATGTCATGCTCCAACTAGGGTAATTTAACATATGTAACCTAGATGTCATGCTCCAACTAGGGTAATTTAACATAAGTAAGCTAGATGTCATGCTCCAACTAGGGTAATTTAACATATGTAAGCTAGATGTCATGCTCCAACTAGGGTAATTTAACATATGTAAGCTAGATGTCATGCTCCAACTAGGGTAATTTAACATATGTAAGCTAGATGTCATGCTCCAACTAGGGTAATTTAATATATGTAAGCTAGATGTCATGCTCCAACTAGGGTAATTTAATATATGTAAGCTAGATGTCATGCTCCAACTAGGGTAATTTAATATATGTAAGCTAGATGTCATGCTCCAACTAGGGTAATTTAACATATGTAAGCTAGATGTCATGCTCCAACTAGGGTAATTTAACATATGTAAGCTAGATGTCATGCTCCAACTAGGGTAATTTAATATATGTAAGCTAGATGTCATGCTCCAACTAGGGTAAGTTAATATATGTAAGCTAGATGTCATGCTCCAACTAGGGTAATTTAATATATGTAAGCTAGATGTCATGCTCCAACTAGGGTAATTTAATATATGAAAGCTAGATGTCATGCTCCAACTAGGGTAATTTAATATATGTAAGCTAGATGTCATGCTCCAACTAGGGTAATTTAATATATGTAAGCTAGATGTCATGCTCCAACTAGGGTAATTTAATATATGTAAGCTAGATGTCATGCTCAAACTAGGGTAATTTAATATATGTAAGCTAGATGTCATGCTCCAACTAGGGTAATTTAATATATGTAAGCTAGATGTCATGCTCCAACTAGGGTAATTTAATATATGTAAGCTAGATGTCATGCTCCAACTAGGGTAATTTAATATATGTAAGCTAGATGTCATGCTCCAACTAGGGTAATTTAATATATGTAAGCTAGATGTCATGCTCCAACTAGGGTAATTTAATATATGTAAGCTAGATGTCATGCTCCAACTAGGGTAATTTAATATATGTAAGCTAGATGTCATGCTCCAACTAGGGTAATTTAATATATGTAAGCTAGATGTCATGCTCCAACTAGGGTAATTTAATATATGTAAGCTAGATGTCATGCTCCAACTAGGGTAATTTAATATATGTAAGCTAGATGTCATGCTCCAAATAGGGTAATTTAATATATGTAAGCTAGATGTCATGCTCCAACTAGGGTAATTTAATATATGTAAGCTAGATGTCATGCTCCAACTATGGTAATTTAATATATGTAAGCTAGATGTCTTGCTCCAACTAGGGTAATTTAATATATGTAAGCTAGATGTCATGCTCCAACTAGGGTAATTTAATATATGTAAGCTAGATGTCATGCTCCAACTAGGGTAATTTAATATATGTAAGCTAGATGTCATGCTCCAACTAGGGTAATTTAATATATGTAAGCTAGATGTCATGCTCCAACTAGGGTAATTTAATATATGTAAGCTAGATGTCATGCTCCAACTAGGGTAATTTAATATATGTAAGCTAGATGTCATGCTCCAACTAGGGTAATTTAATATATGTAAGCTAGATGTCATGCTCCAACTAGGGTAATTTAATATATGTAAGCTAGATGTCATGTTCCAACTAGGGTAATTTAATATATGTAAGCTATATGTCATGTTCCAACTAGGGTAATTTAATATATGTAACCTAGATGTCATGCTCCAACTAGGGTAATTTAATATATGTAAGCTAGATGTCATGTTCCAACTAGGGCAATTTAATATATGTAAGCTAGATGTCATGTTCCAACTAGGGTAATTTAACATATGTAAGCTAGATGTCATGCTAGATGTCATGCTCCAACTAGGGTAATTTAATATATGTAAGCTAGATGTCATGCTCCAACTAGGGCAATTTAATATATGTAAGCTAGATGTCATGTTCCAACTAGGGTAATTTAATATATGTAAGCTAGATGTCATGTTCCAACTAGGGTAATTTAATATATGTAAGCTAGATGTCATGTTCCAACTAGGGTAATTTAATATATGTAAGCTAGATGTCATGCTCCAACTAGGGTAATTTAATATATGTAAGCTAGATGTCCTGCTCCAACTAGGGTAATTTAATATATGTAAGCTAGATGTCATGTTCCAACTAGGGTAATTTAATATATGTAAGCTAGATGTCATGCTCCAACTAGGGTAATTTAATATATGTAAGCTAGATGTCATGTTCCAACTAGGGTAATTTAATATATGTAAGCTAGATGTCATGCTCCAACTATGGTAATTTAATATATGCAAGCTAGATGTCATGTTCCAACTAGGGTAATTTAATATATGTAAGCTAGATGTCATGTTCCAACTAGGGTAATTTAATATATGTAAGCTAGATGTCATGCTCCAACTAGGGTAATTTAATATATGTAAGCTAGATGTCATGTTCCAACTAGGGTAATTTAATATATGTAAGCTAGATGTCATGCTCCAACTATGGCAATTTAATATATGTAAGCTAGATGTCATGCTCCAACTAGGGTAATTTAATATATGTAAGCTAGATGTCATGCTCCAACTAGGGTAATTTAATATATGTAAGCTAGATGTCATGCTCCAACTAGGGCAATTTAATATATGTAAGCTAGATGTCATGCTCCAACTAGGGCAATTTAATATATGTAAGCTAGATGTCATGCTCCAACTAGGGTAATTTAATATATGTAAGCTAGATGTCATGCTCCAACTAGGGTAATTTAATATATGTAAGCTAGATGTCATGCTCCAACTAGGGCAATTTAATATATGTAAGCTAGATGTCATGCTCCAACTAGGGTAATTTAATATATGTAAGCTAGATGTCATGTTCCAACTAGGGTAATTTAATATATGTAAGCTAGATGTCATGTTCCAACTAGGGTAATTTAACATATGTAAGCTAGATGTCATGCTCCAACTAGGGTAATTTAACATATGTAAGCTAGATGTCATGCTCCAACTAGGGTAATTTAACATATGTAAGCTAGATGTCATGCTCCAACTAGGGTAATTTAACATATGTAAGCTAGATGTCATGCTCCAACTAGGGTAATTTAACATATGTAAGCTAGATGTCATGCTCCAACTAGGGTAATTTAACATATGTAAGCTAGATGTCACGCTCCAACTAGGGTAATTTAACATATGTAAGCTAGATGTCACGCTCCAACTATGGTAATTTAACATATGTAAGCTAGATGTCATGCTCCAACTAGGGTAATTTAACATATGTAAGCTAGATGTCATGCTCCAACTAGGGTAATTTAACATATGTAAGCTAGATGTCATGCTCCAACTAGGGTAATTTAACATATGTAAGCTAGATGTCATGCTCCAACTAGGGTAATTTAACATATGTAAGCTAGATGTCATGCTCCAACTAGGGTAATTTAACATATGTAAGCTAGATGTCATGCTCCAACTAGGGTAATTTAACATATGTAAGCTAGATGTCATGCTCCAACTAGGGTAATTTAACATATGTAAGCTAGATGTCATGTTCCAACTAGGGTAATTTAACATATGTAAGCTAGATGTCATGCTCCAACTAGGGTAATTTAACATATGTAAGCTAGATGTCATGCTCCAACTAGGGTAATTTAACATATGTAAGCTAGATGTCATGCTCCAACTAGGGTAATTTAACATATGTAAGCTAGATGTCATGCTCCAACTAGGGTAATTTAACATATGTAAGCTAGATGTCATGCTCCAACTAGGGTAATTTAACATATGTAAGCTAGATGTCATGCTCCAACTAGGGTAATTTAACATATGTAAGCTAGATGTCATGCTCCAACTAGGGTAATTTAACATATGTAAGCTAGATGTCATGCTCCAACTAGGGTAATTTAACATATGTAAGCTAGATGTCATGCTCCAACTAGGGTAATTTAACATATGTAAGCTAGATGTCATGCTCCAACTAGGGTAATTTAACATATGTAAGCTAGATGTCATGCTCCAACTAGGGTAATTTAACATATGTAAGCTAGATGTCATGCTCCAACTAGGGTAATTTAATATATGTAAGCTAGATGTCATGCTCCAACTAGGGTAATTTAATATATGTAAGCTAGATGTCATGCTCCAACTAGGGTAATTTAATATATGTAAGCTAGATGTCATGCTCCAACTAGGGTAATTTAATATATGTAAGCTAGATGTCATGTTCCAACTAGGGTAATTTAATATATGTAAGCTAGATGTCATGCTCCAACTAGGGTAATTTAATATATGTAAGCTAGATGTCATGCTCCAACTAGGGTAATTTAATATATGTAAGCTAGATGTCATGCTCCAACGAGGGTAATTTAATATATGTAAGTTAGATGTCATGCTCCAACTAGGGTAATTTAATATATGTAAGCTAGATGTCATGCTCCAACTAGGGTAATTTAATATATGTAAGCTAGATGTCATGCTCCAACTAGGGTAATTTAATATATGTAAGCTAGATGTCATGCTCCAACTAGGGTAATTTAATATATGTAAGCTAGATGTCATGCTCCAACAAGGGTAATTTAATATATGTAAGCTAGATGTCATGCTCCAACTAGGGTAATTTAATATATGTAAGCTAGATGTCATGCTCCAACTAGGGTAATTTAACATATGTAAGCTAGATGTCATGCTCCAACTAGGGTAATTTAACATATGTAAGCTAGATGACATGTTCCAACTAGGGCAATTTAACATATGTAAGCTAGATGTCATGTTCCAACTAGGGTAATTTAACATATGTAAGCTAGATGTCATGCTCCAACTAGGGTAATTTAATATATGTAAGCTAGATGTCATGCTCCAACTAGGGCAATTTAATATATGTCAGCTAGATGTCATGTTCCAACTAGGGTAATTTAATATATGTAAGCTAGATGTCATGTTCCAACTAGGGTAATTTAATATATGTAAGCTAGATGTCATGTTCTAACTAGGGTAATTTAATATATGTAAGCTAGATGTCATGTTCCAACTAGGGTAATTTAATATATGTAAGCTAGATGTCATGTTCCAACTAGGGTAATTTAATATATGTAAGCTAGATGTCATGTTCCAACTAGGGTAATTTAATATATGTAAGCTAGATGTCATGCTCCAACTAGGGTAATTTAATATATGTAAGCTAGATGTCATACTCCAACTAGGGTAATTTAATATATGTAAGCTAGATGTCATGCTCCAACTAGGGTAATTTAATATATGTAAGCTAGATGTCATGCTCCAACTAGGGCAATTTAATATATGTAAGCTAGATGTCATGTTCCAACTAGGGCAATTTAATATATGTAAGCTAGATGTCATGTTCCAACTAGGGCAATTTAACATATGTAAGCTAGATGTCATGTTCCAACTAGGGCAATTTAACATATGTAAGCTAGATGTCATGCTCCAACTAGGGTAATTTAACATATGTAAGCTAGATGTCATGCTCCAACTAGGGTAATTTAACATATGTAAGCTAGATGTCATGCTCCAACTAGGGTAATTTAATATATGTAAGCTAGATGTCATGTTCCAACTAGGGTAATTTAATATATGTAAGCTAGATGTCATGTTCCAACTAGGGTAATTTAATATATGTAAGCTAGATGTCATGTTCCAACTAGGGTAATTTAATATATGTAAGCTAGATGTCATGCTCCAACTAGGGTAATTTAATATATGTAAGCTAGATGTCATGCTCCAACTAGGGTAATTTAATATATGTAAGCTAGATGTCATGCTCCAACTAGGGTAATTTAATATATGTAAGCTAGATGTCATGCTCCAACTAGGGCAATTTAATATATGTAAGCTAGATGTCATGTTCCAACTAGGGCAATTTAATATATGTAAGCTAGATGTCATGTTCCAACTAGGGCAATTTAACATATGTAAGCTAGATGTCATGTTCCAACTAGGGCAATTTAACATATGTAAGCTAGATGTCATGCTCCAACTAGGGTAATTTAACATATGTAAGCTAGATGTCATGCTCCAACTAGGGTAATTTAACATATGTAAGCTAGATGTCATGCTCCAACTAGGGTAATTTAACATATGTAAGCTAGATGTCATGCTAGATGTCATGCTCCAACTAGGGTAATTTAACATATGTAAGCTAGATGTCATGCTCCAACTAGGGTAATTTAATATATGTAAGCTAGATGTCATGCTCCAACTAGGGTAATTTAATATATGTAAGCTAGATGTCATGCTCCAACTAGGGTAATTTAATATATGTAAGCTAGATGTCATGCTCCAACTAGGGTAAGTTAATATATGTAAGCTAGATGTCATGCTCCAACTAGGGTAATTTAATATATGTAAGCTAGATGTCATGCTCCAACTAGGGTAATTTAATATATGTAAGCTAGATGTCATGCTCCAACTAGGGTAATTTAATATATGTAAGCTAGATGTCATGCTCCAACTAGGGTAATTTTATATATGTAAGCTAGATGTCATGCTCCAACTAGGGTAATTTAATATATGTAAGCTAGATGTCATGCTCCAACTAGGGTAATTTAATATATGTAAGCTAGATGTCATGCTCCAACTAGGGTAATTTAATATATGTAAGCTAGATGTCATGCTCCAACTAGGGTAATTTAATATATGTAAGCTAGATGTCATGCTCCAACTAGGGTAATTTAATATATGTAAGCTAGATGTCATGTTCCAACTAGGGTAATTTAATATATGTAAGCTAGATGTCATGTTCCAACTAGGGTAATTTAATATATGTAAGCTAGATGTCATGTTCTAACTAGGGTAATTTAATATATGTAAGCTAGATGTCATGTTCCAACTAGGGTAATTTAATATATGTAAGCTAGATGTCATGTTCCAACCAGGGTAATTTAATATATGTATGCTAGATGTCATGTTCCAACTAGGGCAATTTAATATATGTAAGCTAGATGTCATGTTCCAACTAGGGTAATTTAACATATGTAAGCTAGATGTCATGCTAGATGTCATGCTCCAACTAGGGTAATTTAATATATGTAAGCTAGATGTCATGTTCCAACTAGGGTAATTTAACATATGTAAGCTAGATGTCATGCTAGATGTCATGCTCCAACTAGGGTAATTTAATATATGTAAGCTAGATGTCATGCTCCAACTAGGGCAATTTAATATATGTAAGCTAGATGTCATGTTCCAACTAGGGTAATTTAATATATGTAAGCTAGATGTCATGTTCCAACTAGGGTAATTTAATATATGTAAGCTAGATGTCATGTTCTAACTAGGGTAATTTAATATTTGTAAGCTAGATGTCATGTTCCAATTAGGGTAATTTAATATATGTAAGCTAGATGTCATGTTCCAACTAGGGTAATTTAATATATGTAAGCTAGATGTCATGTTCCAACTAGGGTAATTTAATATATGTAAGCTAGATGTCATGCTCTAACTAGGGTAATTTAATATATGTAAGCTAGATGTCATGTTCCAACTAGGGTAATTTAATATATGTAAGCTAGATGTCATGTTCCAACTAGGGTAATTTAATATATGTAAGCTAGATGTCATGTTCCAACTAGGGTAATTTAATATATGTAAGCTAGATGTCATGTTCCAACTAGGGTAATTTAATATATGTAAGCTAGATGTCATGTTCCAACTAGGGTAATTTAATATATGTAAGCTAGATGTCATGTTCCAACTAGGGTAATTTAATATATGTAAGCTAGATGTCATGCTCCAACTAGGGTAATTTAATATATGTAAGCTAGATGTCATGCTCCAACTAGGGTAATTTAATATATGTAAGCTAGATGTCATGCTCCAACTAGGGTAATTTAATATATGTAAGCTAGATGTCATGTTCCAACTAGGGTAATTTAACATATGTAAGCTAGATGTCATGCTCCAACTAGGGTAATTTAACATATGTAAGCTAGATGTCATGCTCCAACTAGGGTAATTTAACATATGTAAGCTAGATGTCATGCTCCAACTAGGGTAATTTAACATATGTAAGCTAGATGTCATGCTCCAACTAGGGTAATTTAACATATGTAAGCTAGATGTCATGCTCCAACTAGGGTAATTTAACATATGTAAGCTAGATGTCATGCTCCAACTAGGGTAATTTAACATATGTAAGCTAGATGTCATGCTCCAACTAGGGTAATTTAAGATATGTAAGCTAGATGTCATGCTCCAACTAGGGTAATTTAACATATGTAAGCTAGATGTCATGCTCCAACTAGGGTAATTTAACATATGTAAGCTAGATGTCATGCTCCAACTAGGGTAATTTAACATATGTAAGCTAGATGTCATGCTCCAACTAGGGTAATTTAATATATGTAAGCTAGATGTCATGCTCCAACTAGGGTAATTTAATATATGTAAGCTAGATGTCATGCTCCAACTAGGGTAATTTAATATATGTAAGCTAGATGTCATGCTCCAACTAGGGTAATTTAATATATGTAAGCTAGATGTCATGCTCCAACTAGGGTAATTTAATATATGTAAGCTAGATGTCATGCTCCAACTAGGGTAATTTAATATATGTAAGCTAGATGTCATGCTCCAACTAGGGTAATTTAATATATGTAAGCTAGAAGTCATGCTCCAACTAGGGTAATTTAATATATGTAAGCTAGATGTCATGCTACAACTAGGGTAATTTAATATATGTAAGCTAGATGTCATGCTCCAACTAGGGTAATTTAATATATGTAAGCTAGATGTCATGCTCCAACTAGGGTAATTTAATATATGTAAGCTAGATGTTATGCTCCAACTAGGGTAATTTAATATATGTAAGCTAGATGTCATGCTCCAACTAGGGTAATTTAACATATGTAAGCTAGATGTCATGCTAGATGTCATGCTCCAACTAGGGTAATTTAATATATGTAAGCTAGATGTCATGCTCCAACTAGGGTAATTTAATATATGTAAGCTATATGTCATGTTCCAACTAGGGTAATTTAATATATGTAAGCTAGATGTCATGCTCCAACTAGGGTAATTTAATATATGTAAGCTAGATGTCATGTTCCAACTAGGGTAATTTAACATATGTAAGCTAGATGTCATGCTAGATGTCATGCTCCAACTAGGGTAATTTAATATATGTAAGCTAGATGTCATGCTCCAACTAGGGTAATTTAATATATGTAAGCTAGATGTCATGCTCCAACTAGGGTAATTTAATATATGTAAGCTAGATGTCATGCTCCAACTAGGGTAATTTAATATATGTAAGCTAGATGCCATGTTCCAACTAGGGTAATTTAATATATGTAAGCTAGATGTCATGCTCCAACTAGGGTAATTTAATATATGTAAGCTAGATGTCATGCTCCAACTAGGGTAATTTAATATATGTAAGCTAGATGTCATGTTCCAACTAGGGCAATTTAATATATGTAAGCTAGATGTCATGTTCCAACTAGGGTAATTTAATATATGTAAGCTAGATGTCATGTTCCAACTAGGGCAATTTAACATATGTAAGCTAGATGTCATGTTCCAACTAGGGCAATTTAACATATGTAAGCTAGATGTCATGCTCCAACTAGGGCAATTTAACATATGTAAGCTAGATGTCATGCTCCAACTAGGGTAATTTAACATATGTAACCTAGATGTCATGCTCCAACTAGGGTAATTTAACATAAGTAAGCTAGATGTCATGCTCCAACTAGGGTAATTTAACATATGTAAGCTAGATGTCATGCTCCAACTAGGGTAATTTAACATATGTAAGCTAGATGTCATGCTCCAACTAGGGTAATTTAACATATGTAAGCTAGATGTCATGCTCCAACTAGGGTAATTTAATATATGTAAGCTAGATGTCATGCTCCAACTAGGGTAATTTAATATATGTAAGCTAGATGTCATGCTCCAACTAGGGTAATTTAATATATGTAAGCTAGATGTCATGCTCCAACTAGGGTAATTTAACATATGTAAGCTAGATGTCATGCTCCAACTAGGGTAATTTAACATATGTAAGCTAGATGTCATGCTCCAACTAGGGTAATTTAATATATGTAAGCTAGATGTCATGCTCCAACTAGGGTAAGTTAATATATGTAAGCTAGATGTCATGCTCCAACTAGGGTAATTTAATATATGTAAGCTAGATGTCATGCTCCAACTAGGGTAATTTAATATATGAAAGCTAGATGTCATGCTCCAACTAGGGTAATTTAATATATGTAAGCTAGATGTCATGCTCCAACTAGGGTAATTTAATATATGTAAGCTAGATGTCATGCTCCAACTAGGGTAATTTAATATATGTAAGCTAGATGTCATGCTCCAACTAGGGTAATTTAATATATGTAAGCTAGATGTCATGATCCAACTAGGGTAATTTAACATATGTAAGCTAGATGTCATGCTCCAACTAGGGTAATTTAACATATGTAAGCTAGATGTCATGCTCCAACTAGGGTAATTTAACATATGTAAGCTAGATGTCATGCTCCAACTAGGGTAATTTAATATATGTAAGCTAGATGTCATGCTCCAACTAGGGTAATTTAATATATGTAAGCTAGATGTCATGCTCCAACTAGGGTAATTTAATATATGTAAGCTAGATGTCATGCTCCAACTAGGGTAATTTAATATATGTAAGCTAGATGTCATGCTCCAACTAGGGTAATTTAATATATGTAAGCTAGATGTCATGCTCCAACTAGGGTAATTTAATATATGTAAGCTAGATGTCATGCTCCAACTAGGGTAATTTAATATATGTAAGCTAGAAGTCATGCTCCAACTAGGGTAATTTAATATATGTAAGCTAGATGTCATGCTACAACTAGGGTAATTTAATATATGTAAGCTAGATGTCATGCTCCAACTAGGGTAATTTAATATATGTAAGCTAGATGTCATGCTCCAACTAGGGTAATTTAATATATGTAAGCTAGATGTTATGCTCCAACTAGGGTAATTTAATATATGTAAGCTAGATGTCATGCTCCAACTAGGGTAATTTAACATATGTAAGCTAGATGTCATGCTAGATGTCATGCTCCAACTAGGGTAATTTAATATATGTAAGCTAGATGTCATGCTCCAACTAGGGTAATTTAATATATGTAAGCTATATGTCATGTTCCAACTAGGGTAATTTAATATATGTAAGCTAGATGTCATGCTCCAACTAGGGTAATTTAATATATGTAAGCTAGATGTCATGTTCCAACTAGGGTAATTTAACATATGTAAGCTAGATGTCATGCTAGATGTCATGCTCCAACTAGGGTAATTTAATATATGTAAGCTAGATGTCATGCTCCAACTAGGGTAATTTAATATATGTAAGCTAGATGTCATGCTCCAACTAGGGTAATTTAATATATGTAAGCTAGATGTCATGCTCCAACTAGGGTAATTTAATATATGTAAGCTAGATGCCATGTTCCAACTAGGGTAATTTAATATATGTAAGCTAGATGTCATGCTCCAACTAGGGTAATTTAATATATGTAAGCTAGATGTCATGCTCCAACTAGGGTAATTTAATATATGTAAGCTAGATGTCATGTTCCAACTAGGGCAATTTAATATATGTAAGCTAGATGTCATGTTCCAACTAGGGTAATTTAATATATGTAAGCTAGATGTCATGTTCCAACTAGGGCAATTTAACATATGTAAGCTAGATGTCATGTTCCAACTAGGGCAATTTAACATATGTAAGCTAGATGTCATGCTCCAACTAGGGCAATTTAACATATGTAAGCTAGATGTCATGCTCCAAGTAGGGTAATTTAACATATGTAACCTAGATGTCATGCTCCAACTAGGGTAATTTAACATAAGTAAGCTAGATGTCATGCTCCAACTAGGGTAATTTAACATATGTAAGCTAGATGTCATGCTCCAACTAGGGTAATTTAACATATGTAAGCTAGATGTCATGCTCCAACTAGGGTAATTTAACATATGTAAGCTAGATGTCATGCTCCAACTAGGGTAATTTAATATATGTAAGCTAGATGTCATGCTCCAACTAGGGTAATTTAATATATGTAAGCTAGATGTCATGCTCCAAC
This sequence comes from Lamellibrachia columna, assembly GCA_963662155.1. Lineage (NCBI taxonomy): Eukaryota > Metazoa > Annelida > Polychaeta > Sabellida > Siboglinidae > Lamellibrachia > Lamellibrachia columna. The sequence continues at coordinate 5,571,391 of OY759265.1, read as the reverse complement.
TAGGGTAATTTAATATATGTAAGCTAGATGTCATGCTCCAACTAGGGTAATTTAACATATGTAAGCTAGATGTCATGCTCCAACTAGGGTAATTTAACATATGTAAGCTAGATGTCATGCTCCAACTAGGGTAATTTAACATATGTAAGCTAGATGTCATGCTCCAACTAGGGTAAGTTAATATATGTAAGCTAGATGTCATGCTCCAACTAGGGTAATTTAATATATGTAAGCTAGATGTCATGCTCCAACTAGGGTAATTTAATATATGAAAGCTAGATGTCATGCTCCAACTAGGGTAATTTAATATATGTAAGCTAGATGTCATGCTCCAACTAGGGTAATTTAATATATGTAAGCTAGATGTCATGCTCCAACTAGGGTAATTTAATATATGTAAGCTAGATGTCATGCTCCAACTAGGGTAATTTAATATATGTAAGCTAGATGTCATGCTCCAACTAGGGTAATTTAATATATGTAAGCTAGATGTCATGCTCCAACTAGGGTAATTTAATATATGTAAGCTAGATGTCATGCTCCAACTAGGGTAATTTAATATATGTAAGCTAGATGTCATGCTCCAACTAGGGTAATTTAATATATGTAAGCTAGATGTCATGCTCCAACTAGGGTAATTTAATATATGTAAGCTAGATGTCATGCTCCAACTAGGGTAATTTAATATATGTAAGCTAGATGTCATGCTCCAACTAGGGTAATTTAATATATGTAAGCTAGATGTCATGCTCCAACTAGGGTAATTTAATATATGTAAGCTAGATGTCATGCTCCAACTAGGGTAATTTAATATATGTAAGCTAGATGTCATGCTCCAACTAGGGTAATTTAATATATGTAAGCTAGATGTCATGCTCCAACTAGGGTAATTTAATATATGTAAGCTAGATGTCATGCTCCAACTAGGGTAATTTAATATATGTAAGCTAGATGTCATGCTCCAACTAGGGTAATTTAATATATGTAAGCTAGATGTCATGCTCCAACTATGGTAATTTAATATATGTAAGCTAGATGTCTTGCTCCAACTAGGGTAATTTAATATATGTAAGCTAGATGTCATGCTCCAACTAGGGTAATTTAATATATGTAAGCTAGATGTCATGCTCCAACTAGGGTAATTTAATATATGTAAGCTAGATGTCATGCTCCAACTAGGGTAATTTAATATATGTAAGCTAGATGTCATGCTCCAACTAGGGTAATTTAATATATGTAAGCTAGATGTCATGCTCCAACTAGGGTAATTTAATATATGTAAGCTAGATGTCATGCTCCAACTAGGGTAATTTAATATATGTAAGCTAGATGTCATGCTCCAACTAGGGTAATTTAATATATGTAAGCTAGATGTCATGCTCCAACTAGGGTAATTTAATATATGTAAGCTAGATGTCATGTTCCAACTAGGGTAATTTAATATATGTAAGCTATGTCATGTTCCAACTAGGGTAATTTAATATATGTAACCTAGATGTCATGCTCCAACTAGGGTAATTTAATATATGTAAGCTAGATGTCATGTTCCAACTAGGGCAATTTAATATATGTAAGCTAGATGTCATGTTCCAACTAGGGTAATTTAACATATGTAAGCTAGATGTCATGCTAGATGTCATGCTCCAACTAGGGTAATTTAATATATGTAAGCTAGATGTCATGCTCCAACTAGGGCAATTTAATATATGTAAGCTAGATGTCATGTTCCAACTAGGGTAATTTAATATATGTAAGCTAGATGTCATGTTCCAACTAGGGTAATTTAATATATGTAAGCTAGATGTCATGTTCTAACTAGGGTAATTTAATATATGTAAGCTAGATGTCATGTTCCAACTAGGGTAATTTAATATATGTAAGCTAGATGTCATGTTCCAACTAGGGTAATTTAATATATGTAAGCTAGATGTCATGTTCCAACTAGGGTAATTTAATATATGTAAGCTAGATGTCATGTTCCAACTAGGGTAATTTAATATATGTAAGCTAGATGTCATGCTCCAACTAGGGTAATTTAATATATGTAAGCTAGATGTCATGCTCCAACTAGGGTAATTTAATATATGTAAGCTAGATGTCATGTTCCAACTAGGGTAATTTAATATATGTAAGCTAGATGTCATGCTCCAACTAGGGTAATTTAATATATGTAAGCTAGATGTCATGTTCCAACTAGGGTAATTTAATATATGTAAGCTAGATGTCATGTTCCAACTAGGGTAATTTAATATATGTAAGCTAGATGTCATGTTCCAACTAGGGTAATTTAATATATGTAAGCTAGATGTCATGTTCCAACTAGGGTAATTTAATATATGTAAGCTAGATGTCATGTTCCAACTAGGGTAATTTAATATATGTAAGCTAGATGTCATGTTCCAACTAGGGTAATTTAATATATGTAAGCTAGATGTCATGCTCCAACTAGGGTAATTTAATATATGTAAGCTAGATGTCATGCTCCAACTAGGGTAATTTAATATATGTAAGCTAGATGTCATGCTCCAACTAGGGTAATTTAATATATGTAAGCTAGATGTCATGCTCCAACTAGGGTAATTTAATATATGTAAGCTAGATTTCATGCTCCAACTAGGGTAATTTAATATATGTAAGCTAGATGTCATGCTCCAACTAGGGTAATTTAATATATGTAAGCTAGATGTCATGCTCCAACTAGGGTAATTTAATATATGTAAGCTAGATGTCATGCTCCAACTAGGGTAATTTAATATATGTAAGCTAGATGTCATGTTCCAACTAGGGTAATTTAATATATGTAAGCTAGATGTCATGCTCCAACTAGGGTAATTTAATATATGTAAGCTAGATGTCATGCTCCAACTAGGGTAATTTAATATATGTAAGCTAGATGTCATGCTCCAACGAGGGTAATTTAATATATGTAAGCTAGATGTCATGCTCCAACTAGGGTAATTTAATATATGTAAGCTAGATGTCATGCTCCAACTAGGGTAATTTAATATATGTAAGCTAGATGTCATGCTCCAACTAGGGTAATTTAATATATGTAAGCTAGATGTCATGCTCCAACTAGGGTAATTTAATATATGTAAGCTAGATGTCATGCTCCAACAAGGGTAATTTAATATATGTAAGCTAGATGTCATGCTCCAACTAGGGTAATTTAATATATGTAAGCTAGATGTCATGCTCCAACTAGGGTAATTTAATATATGTAAGCTAGATGTCATGCTCCAACTAGGGTAATTTAACATATGTAAGCTAGATGTCATGTTCCAACTAGGGCAATTTAATATATGTAAGCTAGATGTCATGTTCCAACTAGGGTAATTTAACATATGTAAGCTAGATGTCATGCTCCAACTAGGGTAATTTAATATATGTAAGCTAGATGTCATGCTCCAACTAGGGCAATTTAATATATGTCAGCTAGATGTCATGTTCCAACTAGGGTAATTTAATATATGTAAGCTAGATGTCATGTTCCAACTAGGGTAATTTAATATATGTAAGCTAGATGTCATGTTCCAACTAGGGTAATTTAATATATGTAAGCTAGATGTCATGTTCCAACTAGGGTAATTTAATATATGTAAACTAGATGTCATGCTCCAACTAGGGTAATTTAATATATGTAAGCTAGATGTCATGCTCCAACTAGGGTAATTTAATATATGTAAGCTAGATGTCATGCTCCAACTAGGGTAATTTAATATATGTAAGCTAGATGTCATGCTCCAACTAGGGCAATTTAATATATGTAAGCTAGATGTCATGTTCCAACTAGGGCAATTTAATATATGTAAGCTAGATGTCATGTTCCAACTAGGGCAATTTAACATATGTAAGCTAGATGTCATGTTCCAACTAGGGCAATTTAACATATGTAAGCTAGATGTCATGCTCCAACTAGGGTAATTTAACATATGTAAGCTAGATGTCATGCTCCAACTAGGGTAATTTAACATATGTAAGCTAGATGTCATGCTCCAACTAGGATAATTTAACATATGTAAGCTAGATGTCATGCTCCAACTAGGATAATTTAACATATGTAAGCTAGATGTCATGCTCCAACTAGGGTAATTTAACATATGTAAGCTAGATGTCATGCTCCAACTAGGGTAATTTAATATATATAAGCTAGATGTCATGCTCCAACTAGGGTAATTTAATATATGTAAGCTAGATGTCATGCTCCAACTAGGGTAATTTAATATATGCAAGCTAGATGTCATGCTCCAACTAGGGTAATTTAATATATGTAAGCTAGATGTCATGCTCCAACTAGGGTAATTTAATATATGTAAGCTAGATGTCATGCTCCAACTAGGGTAATTTAATATATGTAAGCTAGATGTCATGCTCCAACTAGGGTAATTTAATATATGTAAGCTAGATGTCATGCTCCAACTAGGGTAATTTAATATATGTAAGCTAGATGTCATGCTCCAACTAGGGTAATTTAATATATGTAAGCTAGATGTCATGCTCCAACTAGGGTAAGTTAATATATGTAAGCTAGATGTCATGCTCCAACTAGGGTAATTTAATATATGTAAGCTAGATGTCATGCTCCAACTAGGGTAATTTAATATATGTAAGCTAGATGTCATGCTCCAACTAGGGTAATTTAATATATGTAAGCTAGATGTCATGCTCCAACTAGGGTAATTTTATATATGTAAGCTAGATGTCATGCTCCAACTAGGGTAATTTAATATATGTAAGCTAGATGTCATGCTCCAACTAGGGTAATTTAATATATGTAAGCTAGATGTCATGCTCCAACTAGGGTAATTTAATATATGTAAGCTAGATGTCATGTTCCAACTAGGGTAATTTAATATATGTAAGCTAGATGTCATGTTCCAACTAGGGTAATTTAATATATGTAAGCTAGATGTCATGCTCTAACTAGGGTAATTTAATATATGTAAGCTAGATGTCATGTTCCAACTAGGGTAATTTAATATATGTAAGCTAGATGTCATGTTCCAACCAGGGTAATTTAATATATATATGCTAGATGTCATGTTCCAACTAGGGCAATTTAATATATGTAAGCTAGATGTCATGTTCCAACTAGGGTAATTTAACATATGTAAGCTAGATGTCATGCTAGATGTCATGCTCCAACTAGGGTAATTTAATATATGTAAGCTAGATGTCATGTTCCAACTAGGGTAATTGAACATATGTAAGCTAGATGTCATGCTAGATGTCATGCTCCAACTAGGGTAATTTAATATATGTAAGCTAGATGTCATGCTCCAACTAGGGCAATTTAATATATGTAAGCTAAATGTCATGTTCCAACTAGGGTAATTTAATATATGTAAGCTAGATGTCATGTTCCAACTAGGGTAATTTAATATATGTAAGCTAGATGTCATGTTCCAACTAGGGTAATTTAATATATGTAAGCTAGATGTCATGCTCCAACTAGGGTAATTTAATATATGTAAGCTAGATGTCATGTTCCAACTAGGGTAATTTAATATATGTAAGCTAGATGTCATGTTCCAACTAGGGTAATTTAATATATGTAAGCTAGATGTCATGTTCCAACTAGGGTAATTTAATATATGTAAGCTAGATGTCATGTTCCAACTAGGGTAATTTAATATATGTAAGCTAGATGTCATGTTCCAACTAGGGTAATTTAATATATGTAAGCTAGATGTCATGTTCCAACTAGGGTAATTTAATATATGTAAGCTAGATGTCATGCTCCAACTAGGGTAATTTAATATATGTAAGCTAGATGTCATGTTCCAACTAGGGTAATTTAATATATGTAAGCTAGATGTCATGCTCCAACTAGGGTAATTTAATATATGTAAGCTAGATGTCATGCTCCAACTAGGGTAATTTAATATATGTAAGCTAGATGTCATGCTCCAACTAGGGTAATTTAATATATGTAAGCTAGATGTCATGCTCCAACTAGGGTAATTTAATATATGTAAGCTAGATGTCATGCTCCAACTAGGGTAATTTAATATATGTAAGCTAGATTTCATGCTCCAACTAGGGTAATTTAATATATGTAAGCTAGATGTCATGCTCCAACTAGGGTAATTTAATATATGTAAGCTAGATGTCATGCTCCAACTAGGGTAATTTAATATATGTAAGCTAGATGTCATGCTCCAACTAGGGTAATTTAATATATGTAAGCTAGATGTCATGTTCCAACTAGGGTAATTTAATATATGTAAGCTAGATGTCATGCTCCAACTAGGGTAATTTAATATATGTAAGCTAGATGTCATGCTCCAACTAGGGTAATTTAATATATGTAAGCTAGATGTCATGCTCCAACGAGGGTAATTTAATATATGTAAGCTAGATGTCATGCTCCAACTAGGGTAATTTAATATATGTAAGCTAGATGTCATGCTCCAACTAGGGTAATTTAATATATGTAAGCTAGATGTCATGCTCCAACTAGGGTAATTTAATATATGTAAGCTAGATGTCATGCTCCAACTAGGGTAATTTAATATATGTAAGCTAGATGTCATGCTCCAACAAGGGTAATTTAATATATGTAAGCTAGATGTCATGCTCCAACTAGGGTAATTTAATATATGTAAGCTAGATGTCATGCTCCAACTAGGGTAATTTAATATATGTAAGCTAGATGTCATGCTCCAACTAGGGTAATTTAACATATGTAAGCTAGATGTCATGTTCCAACTAGGGCAATTTAATATATGTAAGCTAGATGTCATGTTCCAACTAGGGTAATTTAACATATGTAAGCTAGATGTCATGCTCCAACTAGGGTAATTTAATATATGTAAGCTAGATGTCATGCTCCAACTAGGGCAATTTAATATATGTCAGCTAGATGTCATGTTCCAACTAGGGTAATTTAATATATGTAAGCTAGATGTCATGTTCCAACTAGGGTAATTTAATATATGTAAGCTAGATGTCATGTTCTAACTAGGGTAATTTAATATATGTAAGCTAGATGTCATGTTCCAACTAGGGTAATTTAATATATGTAAGCTAGATGTCATGTTCCAACTAGGGTAATTTAATATATGTAAGCTAGATGTCATGTTCCAACTAGGGTAATTTAATATATGTAAGCTAGATGTCATGCTCCAACTAGGGTAATTTAATATATGTAAGCTAGATGTCATGCTCCAACTAGGGTAATTTAATATATGTAAGCTAGATGTCATGCTCCAACTAGGGTAATTTAATATATGTAAGCTAGATGTCATGCTCCAACTAGGGCAATTTAATATATGTAAGCTAGATGTCATGTTCCAACTAGGGCAATTTAATATATGTAAGCTAGATGTCATGTTCCAACTAGGGCAATTTAACATATGTAAGCTAGATGTCATGTTCCAACTAGGGCAATTTAACATATGTAAGCTAGATGTCATGCTCCAACTAGGGTAATTTAACATATGTAAGCTAGATGTCATGCTCCAACTAGGGTAATTTAACATATGTAAGCTAGATGTCATGCTCCAACTAGGGTAATTTAATATATGTAAGCTAGATGTCATGCTAGATGTCATGCTCCAACTAGGGTAATTTAACATATGTAAGCTAGATGTCATGCTCCAACTAGGGTAATTTAACATATGTAAGCTAGATGTCATGCTAGATGTCATGCTCCAACTAGGGTAATTTAACATATGTAAGCTAGATGTCATGCTCCAACTAGGGTAATTTAATATATGTAAGCTAAATGTCATGCTCCAACTAGGGTAATTTAATATATGTAAGCTAGATGTCATGCTCCAACTAGGGTAATTTAATATATGTAAGCTAGATGTTATGCTCCAACTAGGGTAATTTAATATATGCAAGCTAGATGTCATGCTCCAACTAGGGTAATTTAATATATGTAAGCTAGATGTCATGCTCCAACTAGGGTAATTTAATATATGTAAGCTAGATGTCATGCTCCAACTAGGGTAATTTAATATATGTAAGCTAGATGTCATGCTCCAACTAGGGTAATTTAATATATGTAAGCTAGATGTCATGCTCCAACTAGGGTAATTTAATATATGTAAGCTAGATGTCATGCTCCAACTAGGGTAAGTTAATATATGTAAGCTAGATGTCATGCTCCAACTAGGGTAATTTAATATATGTAAGCTAGATGTCATGCTCCAACTAGGGTAATTTAATATATGTAAGCTAGATGTCATGCTCCAACTAGGGTAATTTAATATATGTAAGCTAGATGTCATGCTCCAACTAGGGTAATTTTATATATGTAAGCTAGATGTCATGCTCCAACTAGGGTAATTTAATATATGTAAGCTAGATGTCATGCTCCAACTAGGGTAATTTAATATATGTAAGCTAGATGTCATGCTCCAACTAGGGTAATTTAATATATGTAAGCTAGATGTCATGCTCCAACTAGGGTAAGTTAATATATGTAAGCTAGATGTCATGCTCCAACTAGGGTAATTTAATATATGTAAGCTAGATGTCATGCTCCAACTAGGGTAATTTAATATATGTAAGCTAGATGTCATGCTCCAACTAGGGTAATTTAATATATGTAAGCTAGATGTCATGCTCCAACTAGGGTAATTTTATATATGTAAGCTAGATGTCATGCTCCAACTAGGGTAATTTAATATATGTAAGCTAGATGTCATGCTCCAACTAGGGTAATTTAATATATGTAAGCTAGATGTCATGCTCCAACTAGGGTAATTTAATATATGTAAGCTAGATGTCATGTTCCAACTAGGGTAATTTAATATATGTAAGCTAGATGTCATGTTCCAACTAGGGTAATTTAATATATGTAAGCTAGATGTCATGTTCTAACTAGGGTAATTTAATATATGTAAGCTAGATGTCATGTTCCAACTAGGGTAATTTAATATATGTAAGCTAGATGTCATGTTCCAACCAGGGTAATTTAATATATGTATGCTAGATGTCATGTTCCAACTAGGGCAATTTAATATATGTAAGCTAGATGTCATGTTCCAACTAGGGTAATTTAACATATGTAAGCTAGATGTCATGCTAGATGTCATGCTCCAACTAGGGTAATTTAATATATGTAAGCTAGATGTCATGTTCCAACTAGGGTAATTGAACATATGTAAGCTAGATGTCATGCTAGATGTCATGCTCCAACTAGGGTAATTTAATATATGTAAGCTAGATGTCATGCTCCAACTAGGGCAATTTAATATATGTAAGCTAGATGTCATGTTCCAACTAGGGTAATTTAATATATGTAAGCTAGATGTCATGTTCCAACTAGGGTAATTTAATATATGTAAGCTGGATGTCATGTTCCAACTAGGGTAATTTAATATATGTAAGCTAGATGTCATGCTCCAACTAGGGTAATTTAATATATGTAAGCTAGATGTCATGTTCCAACTAGGGTAATTTAATATATGTAAGCTAGATGTCATGTTCCAACTAGGGTAATTTAATATATGTAAGCTAGATGTCATGTTCCAACTAGGGTAATTTAATATATGTAAGCTAGATGTCATGTTCCAACTAGGGTAATTTAATATATGTAAGCTAGATGTCATGTTCCAACTAGGGTAATTTAATATATGTAAGCTAGATGTCATGTTCCAACTAGGGTAATTTAATATATGTAAGCTAGATGTCATGCTCCAACTAGGGTAATTTAATATATGTAAGCTAGATGTCATGCTCCAACTAGGGTAATTTAATATATGTAAGCTAGATGTCATGCTCCAACTAGGGTAATTTAATATATGTAAGCTAGATGTCATGCTCCAACTAGGGTAATTTAATATATGTAAGCTAGATGTCATGCTCCAACTAGGGTAATTTAATATATGTAAGCTAGATTTCATGCTCCAACTAGGGTAATTTAATATATGTAAGCTAGATGTCATGCTCCAACTAGGGTAATTTAATATATGTAAGCTAGATGTCATGCTCCAACTAGGGTAATTTAATATATGTAAGCTAGATGTCATGCTCCAACTAGGGTAATTTAATATATGTAAGCTAGATGTCATGCTCCAACTAGGGTAATTTAATATATGTAAGCTAGATGTCATGTTCCAACTAGGGTAATTTAATATATGTAAGCTAGATGTCATGCTCCAACTAGGGTAATTTAATATATGTAAGCTAGATGTCATGCTCCAACTAGGGTAATTTAATATATGTAAGCTAGATGTCATGCTCCAACGAGGGTAATTTAATATATGTAAGTTAGATGTCATGCTCCAACTAGGGTAATTTAATATATGTAAGCTAGATGTCATGCTCCAACTAGGGTAATTTAATATATGTAAGCTAGATGTCATGCTCCAACTAGGGTAATTTAATATATGTAAGCTAGATGTCATGCTCCAACTAGGGTAATTTAATATATGTAAGCTAGATGTCATGCTCCAACAAGGGTAATTTAATATATGTAAGCTAGATGTCATGCTCCAACTAGGGTAATTTAATATATGTAAGCTAGATGTCATGCTCCAACTAGGGTAATTTAATATATGTAAGCTAGATGTCATGCTCCAACTAGGGTAATTTAACATATGTAAGCTAGATGTCATGTTCCAACTAGGGCAATTTAATATATGTAAGCTAGATGTCATGTTCCAACTAGGGTAATTTAACATATGTAAGCTAGATGTCATGCTCCAACTAGGGTAATTTAATATATGTAAGCTAGATGTCATGCTCCAACTAGGGCAATTTAATATATGTCAGCTAGATGTCATGTTCCAACTAGGGTAATTTAATATATGTAAGCTAGATGTCATGTTCCAACTAGGTTAATTTAATATATGTAAGCTAGATGTCATGTTCTAACTAGGGTAATTTAATATATGTAAGCTAGATGTCATGTTCCAACTAGGGTAATTTAATATATGTAAGCTAGATGTCATGTTCCAACTAGGGTAATTTAATATATGTAAGCTAGATGTCATGTTCCAACTAGGGTAATTTAATATATGTAAGCTAGATGTCATGCTCCAACTAGGGTAATTTAATATATGTAAGCTAGATGTCATGCTCCAACTAGGGTAATTTAATATATGTAAGCTAGATGTCATGCTCCAACTAGGGTAATTTAATATATGTAAGCTAGATGTCATGCTCCAACTAGGGCAATTTAATATATGTAAGCTAGATGTCATGTTCCAACTAGGGCAATTTAATATATGTAAGCTAGATGTCATGTTCCAACTAGGGCAATTTAACATATGTAAGCTAGATGTCATGTTCCAACTAGGGCAATTTAACATATGTAAGCTAGATGTCATGCTCCAACTAGGGTAATTTAACATATGTAAGCTAGATGTCATGCTCCAACTAGGGTAATTTAACATATGTAAGCTAGATGTCATGCTCCAACTAGGGTAATTTAATATATGTAAGCTAGATGTCATGCTAGATGTCATGCTCCAACTAGGGTAATTTAACATATGTAAGCTAGATGTCATGCTCCAACTAGGGTAATTTAACATATGTAAGCTAGATGTCATGCTAGATGTCATGCTCCAACTAGGGTAATTTAACATATGTAAGCTAGATGTCATGCTCCAACTAGGGTAATTTAATATATGTAAGCTAGATGTCATGCTCCAACTAGGGTAATTTAATATATGTAAGCTAGATGTCATGCTCCAACTAGGGTAATTTAATATATGTAAGCTAGATGTTATGCTCCAACTAGGGTAATTTAATATATGCAAGCTAGATGTCATGCTCCAACTAGGGTAATTTAATATATGTAAGCTAGATGTCATGCTCCAACTAGGGTAATTTAATATATGTAAGCTAGATGTCATGCTCCAACTAGGGTAATTTAATATATGTAAGCTAGATGTCATGCTCCAACTAGGGTAATTTAATATATGTAAGCTAGATGTCATGCTCCAACTAGGGTAATTTAATATATGTAAGCTAGATGTCATGCTCCAACTAGGGTAAGTTAATATATGTAAGCTAGATGTCATGCTCCAACTAGGGTAATTTAATATATGTAAGCTAGATGTCATGCTCCAACTAGGGTAATTTAATATATGTAAGCTAGATGTCATGCTCCAACTAGGGTAATTTAATATATGTAAGCTAGATGTCATGCTCCAACTAGGGTAATTTTATATATGTAAGCTAGATGTCATGCTCCAACTAGGGTAATTTAATATATGTAAGCTAGATGTCATGCTCCAACTAGGGTAATTTAATATATGTAAGCTAGATGTCATGCTCCAACTAGGGTAATTTAATATATGTAAGCTAGATGTCATGCTCCAACTAGGGTAATTTAATATATGTAAGCTAGATGTCATGCTCCAACTAGGGTAATTTAATATATGTAAGCTAGATGTCATGTTCCAACTAGGGTAATTTAATATATGTAAGCTAGATGTCATGTTCCAACTAGGGTAATTTAATATATGTAAGCTAGATGTCATGTTCTAACTAGGGTAATTTAATATATGTAAGCTAGATGTCATGTTCCAACTAGGGTAATTTAATATATGTAAGCTAGATGTCATGTTCCAACCAGGGTAATTTAATATATGTATGCTAGATGTCATGTTCCAACTAGGGCAATTTAATATATGTAAGCTAGATGTCATGTTCCAACTAGGGTAATTTAACATATGTAAGCTAGATGTCATGCTAGATGTCATGCTCCAACTAGGGTAATTTAATATATGTAAGCTAGATGTCATGTTCCAACTAGGGTAATTTAACATATGTAAGCTAGATGTCATGCTAGATGTCATGCTCCAACTAGGGTAATTTAATATATGTAAGCTAGATGTCATGCTCCAACTAGGGCAATTTAATATATGTAAGCTAGATGTCATGTTCCAACTAGGGTAATTTAATATATGTAAGCTAGATGTCATGTTCCAACTAGGGTAATTTAATATATGTAAGCTAGATGTCATGTTCTAACTAGGGTAATTTAATATATGTAAGCTAGATGTCATGTTCCAATTAGGGTAATTTAATATATGTAAGCTAGATGTCATGTTCCAACTAGGGTAATTTAATATATGTAAGCTAGATGTCATGTTCCAACTAGGGTAATTTAATATATGTAAGCTAGATGTCATGCTCCAACTAGGGTAATTTAATATATGTAAGCTAGATGTCATGCTCCAACTAGGGTAATTTAATATATGTAAGCTAGATGTCATGTTCCAACTAGGGTAATTTAATATATGTAAGCTAGATGTCATGCTCCAACTAGGGTAATTTAATATATGTAAGCTAGATGTCATGTTCCAACTAGGGTAATTTAATATATGTAAGCTAGATGTCATGTTCCAACTAGGGTAATTTAATATATGTAAGCTAGATGTCATGTTCCAACTAGGGTAATTTAATATATGTAAGCTAGATGTCATGTTCCAACTAGGGTAATTTAATATATGTAAGCTAGATGTCATGTTCCAACTAGGGTAATTTAATATATGTAAGCTAGATGTCATGTTCCAACTAGGGTAATTTAATATATGTAAGCTAGATGTCATGCTCCAACTAGGGTAATTTAATATATGTAAGCTAGATGTCATGCTCCAACTAGGGTAATTTAATATATGTAAGCTAGATGTCATGCTCCAACTAGGGTAATTTAATATATGTAAGCTAGATGTCATGCTCCAACTAGGGTAATTTAATATATGTAAGCTAGATGTCATGCTCCAACTAGGGTAATTTAATATATGTAAGCTAGATTTCATGCTCCAACTAGGGTAATTTAATATATGTAAGCTAGATGTCGTGCTCCAACTAGGGTAATTTAATATATGTAAGCTAGATGTCATGCTCCAACTAGGGTAATTTAATATATGTAAGCTAGATGTCATGCTCCAACTAGGGTAATTTAATATATGTAAGCTAGATGTCATGTTCCAACTAGGGTAATTTAATATATGTAAGCTAGATGTCATGCTCCAACTAGGGTAATTTAATATATGTAAGCTAGATGTCATGCTCCAACTAGGGTAATTTAATATATGTAAGCTAGATGTCATGCTCCAACGAGGGTAATTTAATATATGTAAGCTAGATGTCATGCTCCAACTAGGGTAATTTAATATATGTAAGCTAGATGTCATGCTCCAACTAGGGTAATTTAATATATGTAAGCTAGATGTCATGCTCCAACTAGGGTAATTTAATATATGTAAGCTAGATGTCATGCTCCAACTAGGGTAATTTAATATATGTAAGCTAGATGTCATGTTCCAACTAGGGTAATTTAATATATGTAAGCTAGATGTCATGCTCCAACTAGGGTAATTTAATATATGTAAGCTAGATGTCATGCTCCAACTAGGGTAATTTAATATATGTAAGCTAGATGTCATGCTCCAACTAGGGTAATTTAACATATGTAAGCTAGATGTCATGTTCCAACTAGGGCAATTTAATATATGTAAGCTAGATGTCATGTTCCAACTAGGGCAATTTAATATATGTAAGCTAGATGTCATGTTCCAACTAGGGTAATTTAACATATGTAAGCTAGATGTCATGCTAGATGTCATGCTCCAACTAGGGTAATTTAATATATGTAAGCTAGATGTCATGCTCCAACTAGGGCAATTTAATATATGTAAGCTAGATGTCATGTTCCAACTAGGGTAATTTAATATATGTAAGCTAGATGTCATGTTCCAACTAGGGTAATTTAATATATGTAAGCTAGATGTCATGTTCTAACTAGGGTAATTTAATATATGTAAGCTAGATGTCATGTTCCAACTAGGGTAATTTAATATATGTAAGCTAGATGTCATGTTCCAACTAGGGTAATTTAATATATGTAAGCTAGATGTCATGTTCCAACTAGGGTAATTTAATATATGTAAACTAGATGTCATGCTCCAACTAGGGTAATTTAATATATGTAAACTAGATGTCATGCTCCAACTAGGGTAATTTAATATATGTAAGCTAGATGTCATGTTCCAACTAGGGTAATTTAATATATGTAAGCTAGATGTCATGCTCCAACTAGGGTAATTTAATATATGTAAGCTAGATGTCATGTTCCAACTAGGGTAATTTAATATATGTAAGCTAGATGTCATGTTCCAACTAGGGTAATGACTCCATTAACTTCCCTCAATTACACTTCTATGTTGTTTAAAACATGGGATATACGATGATTATTCTCTCATATATAACAATAGTTAGTTATGTGCACGTTTTACAATTAGAACAATTAATGTATATTTTAACAATTTGTACCACATTACCTTTCTAATTCTCCTGTTGTTGTTTTGTCATTGCTTTGGTCTCTGGCTGTCTCTTGAACCACAGCGCTGCCTGACTACCTGCCCGACTACCTGCCCGACTACCTGCCGTGGCACATGTGGTGCTCCCTCTTTCTGCAAGTGCCTATCCCATTTTGTCTAAAATGGTATATAGGTGTTTAAACATAACAAGTAAAAACTCATCATTTTCTATATTATCCCTACAACATTCATAGATAAATATGTTCTGTGTATGCAACACCAAACTTGATAATGTGTGCCCAACAGATATTGAGATTATTATCATCCTTTCGTAAATTACATGGGAAAATCAATATTGTTCACCACAGTGAATCAGGATTACCCGGTACTAAAACACTGACATACAACATATTCTGGCTATCCACTATTAATTCATGTATTAGTCAGGCATGATGTACAACATCAATGTATGTATTAGTCAGGCATGATGTACAACATCAATGTATGCATTAGTCAGGCATGATGTACAACATCAATGTATGTATTAGTCAGGCATTATGTACATCAATGTATGTATTAGTCAGGCATGATGTACAACATCAATGTACACAGTTAACATGAACACTAGTGCTATCATACTGCTCTTCAACATAAACTTACTTAATCAATAGGTAGAACAATATAGCCATATGCATGTATAAACCTCTCATGACCATCTCTCAGGGGGTGATCAATCAATGGTCAAAAAGTTTATTTCTCAGAATTTACTTAAATTTTAACCAATGACTAAGGGGCTACACTTGAGCACTTTTGCAAAAGGACTAAGCATTTACTTACAAATTGTGTCTGTAATGCCCTATGATGTGAACAAGAGGTCAGCGCTGTTATTTTGACTTGTTTTCAGATGCCTCTACCTTGAGAAGTTTATAAGCTACATATTTAAAATTTGCTAAATATGTAGATATATTGGTACAGATTGTCTTTGCAAAATTCAAGAATTATAGGGAGAATGACAAAGGACACACTGCGTGCACGAAAATGGAAAATCATTTTTAATTTCCGAAAGTTGTTTCTGCAGCCCATATTTCACTGTTGTATTACAGTACAGTGTCAAACTTGCTGCCCTCTGTGTCAGATATACTTTTGGTTGATATTTTTGGTTGATTTGGGCGTAAATGCCATTAGCAGAACAGTAATTTTTCAACTTCAATATAAACTAAATGAGACAGAACACCATCCTGAAATGTCAATATATTGTTTACCTAACATAGTGCAAAAATGGTGATAGGTCATAGGCCTCATCCCATTTTGTCATTTTTGGGTGCTGAATTTCATAATATATAAGAAGCTAAGTTTAAGGCTGAATTATTCTTAAACTGCATTAAGCAGATACCTGCTGAATTATAGGATTATTGTCAGTAGACAATAGATGGTAGCAATTTGGACATTGCACTGTAACACAATTAAATACAGACTGCCGAAATCACTTTACATAAGACGTAAACTTCTCAACTTCTGAAAACAGGTGAAAATAACGGGTGTGACTTTAGGTGCTTACCCCTTGTTCACGTTATATCCTGGGTAAAATGCAAACTATGTTACCTGTCATATTTAGTCACATGAAGGTGGTTTCTGCTGTCCCTTGATCAGCAGCGGCGTCCCAATACGTCTTACGGATTTCAGTGTCTATCCCATGTCGTCTTCAAAAAGGCAAAGTTCATCAATAGATAATCAGTAGCTCTATATATATTATCTATCTATCCCCGGGAGAACAGCTATTAGAAACATGGATTTGTAGTTTGTCCCACTTGCTGTCTTGGTTGGCCCAGATATAGGCAATCAACTTCCCAGATTCAGACAAATCGTAGCCGATCCAACAATAAAATAATAAATGTACATAGCGCCAGATCAATCGAGATTGCTCTTAGGTGCTTTACATACATAGTAGATTTTACAGGCCATAAGTTGCTAAGAGAATATTTATACTTAGAATAATCTACACAAATGCTAAACATAAAAAAGAAATGCTAACAAAATAAAATATTCTGTAACACTACTTTAAATATAATTATTAATACAAGTAAAAGTAAGAAAATTATCATGAAACTACTAACAAAATTAAAGACACACATATATACTAATGTGCGAAAATAAAGATTTTATTTATTATTATTTATTATATATATATATACATACTAAAAAATTCAAAAACATACTTTAAATATATTCATTTATTTTCAGACTAAGAATATAACCATAAAAACTTTTAATACAATTACATGAAAAAAAATGCAATTCTTCAGAACTGTTCTATACTATTGGGACTAACAACAACACAATAAATAAAATGCTTTTTCAGTACACAAAGGTTAATATTGTATGTTAATGAGATGAGTGATCACGTGGCTTTGTGACGTCAATGATGATATGGGTTTACATTGAGTCAGTGATTTCTATGCAATACTTCAGTATATTTTTACTCGTGTTACTATAGTGAGCGATGGCGATGTAAAATAAAGTGTATAATGTAACGATTTTGAACTAGCGGCTATCATCTTCATATTTGGCTTTTTCGGGGCACTTTAGCGACGCCAGTAGCCTGACTTCGAACTTAATTTACTTTGTGACCGAACCATAAAAATGACCACATAGAGCTGTCAAACTTCTCCTCATATATCTACCATATGCACACATGTGACGTGGTCAAACATTATTCTTACTTCAAAATAAAGATCAAAATAGGCGAAAACTTTTCATCTCATGTAAAAACATATGAATATATATATATATATATATATATATAAAATTATTTACTGGGTGGCACATCAAACCAACTTAATTTGTACCTCTTGCTGCCCACATAGTTATTAGATCCATTCTCCCATGTAACTCTGTAAAAACTGTGATTTTCCTGCTGGGTGTTAATTATATATGTCTAATGGCTACACAGTTTAATGTTATTTCTACTGCTTTTTTTAAAAGGTACTACTAGTACACTGTTACTATTGTAAACTGCTTAATAGTAATACCGATTAACGTGCTAATTTGTTTGGAAAACTTATTTATTTTACTAGCGGTTTTTGATCACTCATGGGTACAGGGACACTGTGTAATCTGGCTTGTGAAGCCCCCCATTTTGTACTCCTATCATCTCAAACAAACAATTAAACAATGGGGCCTTTGACTCCATAGGAGTGTTGGCCAGTATTACTACAATATAAGACAAGACAGGGCAGCTAGCAATGGCAATTCCGGAATTGGATTTGGCAATGTCAATGCCAATGCCAATGGCAATGTCACGACAATGTCAATGTAATTGACCCCAGCCATGATAATTAATCTTTTTTATTTATGAGCCAAGTCTGCCGTCGATCAAGTTATAACATAAGTAATTGCCGACATTGGTGCGCCCAATATGACTGATATAAACCCAAGAACATAAAAACACACCCGCTTCAGCCCAGAATGAAGGGCTTTTGGGGTACAAATCCCAACGTTTACCCACATAACATGACATAATAGTCATAGAAATAGCCATAGGCATAGCATAGGTCATAACCACACGACCGATATCTTCCAGTTCCACGTAAGCTAATGTCATCGTTTAATAATTTATTCGGGATAAATATCATAATCCTGGCATATGAACATTTAATATACACTGGCCTTAGGGTCTTAGTACACAGTTAACTGAAATTAAATTGTTACTTAGAAGTTAAACCACATAACCAACTTACGTGTTCGTGGCCGAGTACCTTTCGATATCCTTTGAGCGGATACAGGTCAGAACGGCGACAAGTTGAAACGGCGACAGCCAAAACGGCGACAGATCCAAAACGGCGACAACCAAAACGGCGACAAGGCAACACGGCGACAAACCAAAACGGCGACAATCGTGGTCAAAACGGCGACAAGGCATAAGTCAAAATGGCGACAACCATTGGTCAAAACGGCGACAACCATTGGTCAATTGCGACAAATATTGTGTATGTCAAAACGGCGACAAAAACGGCAACAAACCTAAACGGCGACAACGGAACGGCAACAAACCAGATAAATGAAGATGATAATTGTAACTTTATACGGTTAATGAATTGCATAAATATTATAATATTATATTAATTTTATATGTTGTGGGTATTACTATTGGAAATAAAAATGCCATCATGATATCATACCCTAACTATATCAGTATTGTTTTTGAGCGCAACGAAGCCATCTGCGTAGGTTCTTTAATATCGGTTTTCATGAGATGTAAGCCCGGATCGCGGATGTGCAGCAATGTTTGTTATTCACACCTGCCAATTATACGAGGCGATGCGTTGAACATCAGCAGCGAACCAAATTGGGTTATCCACTATAAGCTTGGCTTCCCTTTCATGACGCGAAGGCCTGCTTGTATGACAACCATTCAAAAGGCTAATTCATTACTAACCAAGTTTCCCATGAATGGTTTGAAAGGAAATGATCAACTGAGTAGATCTTGCGTGTTACCCCAGTTTATGCCACGAGTTCAAAACCTTCAAATCAAAGTTAGGTTTCACTCTTTTATCCAACAATAAGTGGCTTAATAAATAAAAATAAAGCCGGTGCTCCCTCCACGTCTAGTCACTCTGCTTTACATGACGTTTCCTCATATAAGTGTGTAAAATCGTGTTATATCGTTCGTGCATTTTGTGAAATCTCTATATATATTTTGTTAAATTGTACAATGCCAAACGACGACACAGACAACTGTGTGGTATGTTGCAAATTGGTCAGGCCTCGACAACTGCAGTGCGATGATTGTGACCGGTGGCAACATCGGGTATGTAAGACAGGGCTCAGTCAACGCCGGTACTGGCAGCTGGTAGCCGATGACAGCAACAGTTACATTTGGCGGTGTAGTGTGTGCTGCGGACGCCAGGTAGCAGACAAGGAACCAGCGGGAGATGTGGTAAGTGATTGTGAATATGGCAAATATAACAGTTAAATGTTAAGCGAGTTGTGTGCAATAGAGCCAATATGTTTGATAATTACATAGCCTGGTATTACATTACTGACGGCACCGTCGCAATGCCCCAACCGCTTGGTCGGAATGCCCCATTGATGATCGGAATGTTCTATTGATTTTAATGGAGGCAATTATATTATTATCACAAGTTGTTCGTGTTCGTTAACGTTACGGTTGAAATAATTCGCGTAATGAAACCTATAATGTCAGTTAAACATTATAAGAGATACAACAATATTATTTCGTGAATATTCAGTCTGGAGAAACCGTACTCGGATTACCTATATTTTGTAGACCTCTGACCTTCGTTGTTCCTAGGCGCGTGTCTATTGGTTACCCCGCTACTATATGTGATACATTCCAGCTCCGCTCACTCAATAGCAGGAACGACGTCTGGCCGCTCATTACCAATTATATGCTGATTGCTGTCTTTTGTCCACAATGAAATGAAATATATTATAAATTGAGCCACAGTTTTGATGCGAAATGCAAGCTGAATGACATTCGCAAAACCTTTCTGACCTACTGCTGTGCAACTTATTGGCCTTTGTTTTATGCATGCACCACGGTTGTTTGGAATTACATTTTTGACTAATGAGCGACATAACAAAAAACCGGCGACAATCGAAACGGAGACACATGCCTTAGCTGTACATTTCTATTATTTATTTGTGTCACTTATAACATAATTTAATTTAACCAAGTGTACCTCACATCAGGGTTTATCCACATCGGGTATACGCACCATTATTATTTATTTATTTTTGCATGAGTACGCGACGCTTATACACGATGATTATTTATTTGTGTCGCCGTTTTGGTTTGTCGCCGTTTTGACCATTGGGTGTCGCCGTTTCGACTCGACTTGTCGCGGTTTTGACCACGGATGTCGCCGTTTAGGATTGTCGCCGTTTTGGTTAGTCGCCGTTTTGGATTTGTCGCCGTTTTGGTTGTCGCCGTTTTGGATCCGTCGCCGTTATGACCAGTCCCCCTTTGTCTTTGAGCGAGGGGCCTGTATATTAGCCGGAACGAGCCCGGAACGAGATTGAATTGCTAAATGCGTGGATTACGTGATCAGTATAATGATTTCACTTGAATGTGTAGTGAGATAACGTAATAATGCAACTTTTCACCAAGTTGGAAATAATTACACGTACATTAAGAAATGTTTTGGGCTCCCGGAACGATAACTTATTGACGATCGGCGGCCATGTTTTGGCTGTTCCGTCTATTGAACATCACAACTGACATTAGTGGGTTACTCATGGTGATCTCGGCCTGTAGAGATCTCGGCCTGCATGTAATGGTTGCTCCGTTGGGGGGGGGGTTGATTGATAGTATGGGTGTGTGTGGTCATCAATAGCCATTATTATATTTTAGTCATTTCCTTGTATATTTGACATTTCCTTAATAATATTTAATGACTGCATAAGTTAAATTTAAATGTGACTATTTAAACACAACCTAACTTATAAAAACGACACAAAGCAAGAATGTAAAAAGAAATCTGGATGTTTATTTTTTATAAAGCATGCATACATGTATTAATTCGTACAACAATTATGACATTTTTAAAAACAATATAAAATCATACATCCATGATCCAGGGCAGTGGGAAGGCACAGGCTTATTTGATGGCGACCTGCACTCGCCATGTTGTAACACCGTCATTGGGTTTACATGGAATTTTTCTAGACATAGCAGCGCCACCTACTACAGGCCCTTGAGCGAGGCTATTCGCAGAGCAGCTACGGCAAAATGTGTTCTTATTCGCAGAGCTGCTCTGCGTATTACTTTTAAAATGTCTTATTCGCAGAGCCGCTCTATGATTAACGGCTAATTGTATTCTTATTCGCAGAGCCGCTCTATGATTAACGGCTAATTTTATTCTTATTCGCAGAACAGCTCTACGAATTACGGCAAAAGTTATTCTGCGAATTATGGGAGGACTGATTACTGAAAGAGTTATTCTGCTTTGCGAATTATGTTAAAAATTTCTTATTCGCAGAGCCGCTCTGCGAATAACGGCAACATTAATATAAATATATTAATATATATATATATATATATATAGTGTGTGTGTGTGTGTGTGTGTGTGTGTGTGTGTGTGTGTGTGTGTGTGTGTGTGTGTGTGTGTGTGTGTGTGTGTGTGTGTGTGTGTGTGTGTGTGTGTGTGTGTGTGTGTGTGTGTGTGTACGTGTGTGTGTGTGTGTGTGTGTGTGTGTGTGTGTGGGTGGGTGGGTGCGTGCGTGCGTGCGTGCGTGCGTGCGTGCGTGCGGGTGCGGGTGCGGGTGCGTGTGTGTGTGCTATTCCTCCTTATTCCCTGCTGTACAGGGGTGAGGGTCAGGTAAAGTATTGTTGAGCCACTCTTTCTGTTCTTTCTTTCCATAGTTTTCGCCGCTCCCTCTCTCCATCTTTTATCCTCCCCAAACCTTCTCATGTCCCTCCACCCGCAGTCCTCCCATCTCAGCTGTGGCCTTCCCCTTTTCCTACGTCCTTGATGTTTTTTACCTCTGCTCTCTTTGCTATAGTTTGCTTTCATCCATCCTTACCAAGTGGCCTGCTCATCTCATTTTGCTTCTCACAAATCTTCCTGTTAGGCTGCATGGCATCCCATCCCATCTTTCCTCAGGTCGTTCACCCTTCTTCGGTCCACCATTTTTGTTCTTGTTATTCGACGAACCCAGTTGTTCTCACAAACTTGCAGCTTCTGTTGTTGTTGTTCTGTCAATGCCATATGTGTTGCCAAACCATACATGCTGGTGTAATACACGCTTTCAGGACATTCCCTTTCTGCTTTTTCGATTTTTTTATGTTAAACTTGACTAGCTCCTCTATCTTTATCCAAGCATTCGCTCCCGCTTGTGTCCGACGTCGCACTTCTGCATCTGAATACCATATATATATAACCATTCCTCCAAGGTACACAAAGCCATCTATTTGCTTGATCTCCTTACCATCCAACCTGATGTTCAACTTCTCTCTCTGGTGTCCAACCCACATCACTTCTGTCTTCTCCAGGCTCATTCTCAGTCCGTGCTTCTCGAACACCCCTTCCATTCCTCGAACACTTCTTGTAGTTCTGAATTGTTTGCATGCTTTCTGCTATTATGGCTAGATCGTCTACATACATCATCTTCCTGAGAATATCATTCGTGCTGATCTCCATGCTGATTAATTCCATCACCATGAAAAACAGTAAAGGGCTTCCTTGTGTCAAACCAATGTTAACCTTTACAGACCGGTCGAGCGATATATCGCTCCACTGCATAGGCGTGGTCACATGTCGACAGGTGCGGTTTTTCTATTGCCCCGTAGAGAGGGATACGGGTATTGAGCAATAGAGGAAAAGACTAGGTATTGTCTGTTGTAAATGGCGTCGCGAAATATAGCCTCGGTTATCCAGGCTCCGCGCCGTGGCGCCACCGTTTGTCGCACACATTACAGCCTGGACGCAGAGTGGGGTTCCCATTATGACGGAAATTATGTATGCGCCCACATTCTGATACGTCCTGTATGTCAAACGCCAAGACTTGGTACATCGACGCCACGTTACACGTCATGCGGCAGCCGTTCTACCAGTTGTTTACGGTTCACGCTGTTGTTCAGCACGAAGGCTGCACGAAACAACTGCCACTGGTAATGTGCATGTCTCGACGTTGAAAGACCGACTACATAGATGTCTTTCGTCAACTGTGTGCCATGCTTCCCCGTCGCCGGGTCGAGCGCATACTGCTTGATTTTGAAGATGCCACGTGGCGCACAGCACGCGTCGGCTTCCCAGATGTGGAATTGAAGGGCTCTGCCATCCAGTTTACACAGGCCATAAGGCGACATATACAAGAGTGCGGCCTCCAAGCAGCATACACCACCATTTGCCAAGACTAAAAGTTCTTCCGGTATGTAGTTGGATTTTCACCTACCAATCTCCTCTCTCAACCTGTTTGAGAACACTTTATATTCGACCCAGTGACGATAACACTTTGTGACAGTCTCCGTTGAATTTATGTTGTCACGTGTCGTTTTTAAAACTGTCACTTTGTTTATTTACTGTTTGCTTTTATTCCACTGAACACTGTTTTCTAAAAAAATAAAGGTTCATATTGCGAAATTAAATATGTATGGACATTTTCCGACAGTGTAATGTCAATACATGTATTGTTGTCAGCAGCCGTTTTATTGACGATAACTAATTTTTAATAATTTGTCGTAATTATGATTAATAATAATAAATCATTAACTTGTTAAAAATTTCACGAATGACTTTCCACAGCAACAGTTTATGACAGAGGAGATCATTATGTGTGGGAGGCTCAGTACACGCCGTGTACTCACCTCCTAGGATGCTCTGTACACGCCGTGTACTCACCTCCTAGGATGCTCTGTACACCCCGTGTACTCACCTCCTAGGATGCTCTGTACACCCCGTGTACTCACCTCCTAGGAGGCTCTGTACACCCCGTGTACTCACCTCCTAGGATGCTCTGTACACCCCGTATACTCACCTCCTAAGAGGCTCTGTACACCCCGTGTACTCACCTCCTAGGATGCTCTGCACACCCCGTGTACTCACCTCCTAGGATGCTCTGCACACCCCGCATACTCACCTCCTAGGAGGCTCTGCACACCCCGCGTACTCACCTCCTAGGAGGCTCTGTACACCCCGCGTACTCACCTCCTAGGAGGCTCTGTACACCCCGCGTACTCACCTCCTAGGAGGCTCTGTACACCCCGTGTACTCACCTCCTAGGAGGCTCTGTACACCCCGTGTACTCACCTCCTAGGAGGCTCTGTACACCCCGTGTACTCACCTCCTAGGATGCTCTGCATACCCCGTGTATTCACCTCCTAGGATGCTCTGTACACCCCGTGTATTCACCTCCTAGGATGCTCTGCATACCCCGCGTACTCACCTCCTAGGAGGCTCTGTACACCCCGTGTACCCACCCCTAGGAGGCTCTGTACACCCCGTGTACTCCCTCCTAGGAGGCTCTGTACACCCCGTGTATTCACCTCCTAGGATTCTCTGTACACCCCGCGTACTCACCTCCTAGGAGGCTCTGTACACCCCGTGTATTCACCTCCTAGGAGGCTCTGTACACCCCGTGTATTCACCTCCTAGGATGCTCTGCATACCCCGTGTATTCACCTCCTAGGATGCTCTGCATACCCCGTGTATTCACCTCCTAGGATGCTCTGCATACCCCGTGTATTCACCTCCTAGGATGCTCTGCATACCCCGCGTACTCACCTCCTAGGATGCTCTGTACACCCCGCGTATTCACCTCCTAGGATGCTCTGCATACCCCGTGTATTCACCTCCTAGGATGCTCTGCATACCCCGCGTACTCACCTCCTAGGATGCTCTGTACACCCCGCGTACTCACCTCCTAGGATGCTCTGCACACCCCGCGTACTCACCTCCTAGGAGGCTCTGTACACCCCGTGTATTCACCTCCTAGGATGCTCTGCACACCCCGCGTACTCACCTCCTAGGAGGCTCTGTACACCCCGTGTATTCACCTCCTAGGAGCAAGACTAATACTGTTTGTTGTAGAATCGACTAAAATCACATCTCACGGGATGGAGCGAGGCGAATGAGGGAGATTTGTGGGAGGGCGGGACTGAATTTAGTGCGAGTAGACCACTTGTCTCTTAGCATACACACACGAACACACATACACACATAAATGCGCACACACTGACACACACATTTGTGTTATGTCTGTTGTAGTCGGTACCGCTAGGAGCTGCCATCAGAAGAAGACTATGGCAGTTATTGTGATAACAATGAAAGTGATGACAGCGACAACTAAGTCGTCTTCAGACGAGAGCAGTGATAATCACCGAACCTGCGTTATCAGTCAATGTCGCTGCTGGTGACATGTGACTTCCATCCAGAAATAATTTAATATTTCAGTTTCAATCAGTGCAGGCAGAAGTCTGCTTTGTCATTGTGAACACACTTGCGAAGAAACTCTCCTCACTACTTGTGGGCCTTTCAGGCCACTTAATGTTCCTACACTTTCCACTGATGTCATTCTCTAAAGGTGGCAGGAACACTTCTGTAATCTCTTCAGTCGGCCATACACAGCAAACATGTATTCGCATATGTGAAGTAGCACCCATTGCACAGTGAACTCTCTTCTAACATATGACGAGGTTTAAAATGTGACTAAAACCACCAAGGCTGGTATAGTCTCCCAGCTGAAATTGTTCAGCATGGTGGTACTTCCCTGAAATTCTCTCCAATGTCAACTAACTGAATTGTACCACACTTGTTGGTAAGCTGGATAACTCTCCCAGGATTTTACAGATGTCCTAATAATCACCATCTACAAGACAAAGGTTGAGCGCAGTAACTGGAAACCATCAT
The DNA here is from genome assembly GCA_963662155.1 of Lamellibrachia columna. Classification (NCBI taxonomy): domain Eukaryota; kingdom Metazoa; phylum Annelida; class Polychaeta; order Sabellida; family Siboglinidae; genus Lamellibrachia; species Lamellibrachia columna. The sequence continues at coordinate 5,544,789 of OY759265.1, read as the reverse complement.
TGTATTTCCCTCTTATCTGTTGTAGGAGAAATATTAAGCTAAAATATGGAGAGAAAAACTGCACTGATTCAGTGACAGTGATTCAGTCAAGGGCATTCGATGCAGATGGTCAACCAATGCTGTGGTCTTTGCTGAAACGCTCCAGACATCTTTGTTAAGACTATTCAGGTGTTAAACGACGGCATGGAGGCCAGCGTCTCCTCAGACAGGGACGCATCTTAACCCCAGCACGGTTTACGTTATACCTGGCAGCAGTGCTGGAGTCAGCTTCCGTTAACCTGACTCAAGGCTAAGACAATGACACATGAAGTCCTCGAATGGAAACTGTTGTTTGTTGACCATGCTGCGCTCGTAGCAAGCTCTGTCAATGGCATATGTGAAATTGCTGAACAACGGCAGCAAACTGTCTGGCCTTACAATCAGCATCAAGAAAATATAATCAATACACCAACCTGTTCTGGGGAAACCTCATTTGGATCCTGTAGTCATGGTAGACTACAAACTTCTCAACTCTCTGCACTCCTTCAACTATCTGGGTAGCACAATCACTTCAGACAACACGATTGACACTGAAAGTACCAACTTAATATAGGCAACTACCAAAGCCTTTGGCTGTCTAAGGGAACGACTCTGGTTACAACGTGGAATCAAGTAGCTTTTGTTGCTACCAAGTGCAAAGTCTGTCATTCCATCGTCCTGTCTTTGCTTCTCTACTCAACCGGCTCGTACCCTCTCTATCGCTCGTACCCCCTCTATCGTTCGTACCCCCTCTATCGCCAGCACATCAAACAAGACAAGAAAGTAGGGACAACGATTTTAGATGTTGAATAATAATATAAACAATTAAAACTATATAATTTTAATGGCGTAATGTTTAACAATTGAAAGTAATGTGAATACCTTTGCAGAGATTACGCACTATTATCACGTGTATAGTATGTTACAGCATATATGATTATTTCTGGTGGCTTATGAAATCTTGTGTTTGTGCGAGACATTACAGGACTGGACGTCAGATTTCAACTTGTCACAATTTGCAATCACGTGTTAATGCCTTGTTGAAGTGGCAGCTTTTACCTTTGAATTACGCTACAAGAAGATATATTTATCAACATATTTTGTTTGCCTAATATATAGCGTTCGTAGAAGACAGTATATACCGGTACATATGCTTTTGTTGGTTGACGAAACAAATTCGATATTGTGCAGAGCAAGTGCAACGCGTATTGCATAACATTCAGTATATGCCGCACAAAAACAGCGAATGGTCCAAATGACTCGGTTAAGTTTGTGTTTGACGTTAGATGGAGCAACTGAATGTGACGTAAAGGACAAGAAAGTAGGGACAAAGATTTTAGATGTTGAACAATAATAGTTTATTATAATTAAAATTATGTCTAATTTTAATGGCGTAATGTTAACAATTTAAATTAATAGGAATACGTTTTCATAGATTACGCACTATTATCACGTGTATAGTACGTTACAGCATATATTGTTATTTCTGGTGGCTTATGAAGTCTTGTGTTTGTGCCAGACATTACAGGACTGGACGTCAGATTTCAAGTTATAGTCACACCAATTGATTATGTAATTTTTATTGATGTATGTAGGCTTATCATTTAATCGGCAGCGTTCTTTATGGCTTTGTAAACGCATAAAGCACAGCTTTTGTACTCATGACGTAATATTCTGACCTCTGCAGCCGCGCGTTAATGCCAAACTTGTTGAAGTGGTAGCTTTTTCCTTTGAATTGTGCTACAAGAAGTCATTTATCAACATATCGTTTTCGTGCTTTATATGTAGCTTTCGTAGAAGGCACACACTTTTGTTGGTTGACGAAAAAGTTCGATATTGTGCAGAGCAAGTGCAACGCGTCTTGCATAACGTTCAATATATGTCACACACAAAAACAGCGCACAGGGCCCAGTATGGTCCAAGCGACTCAGTTAAGTTTGTGTTTGACGTTAGATGGAGCAACTGAATTATCTGTGATGTAAACGAAAGTAGGGGCAATGATCTTAGATATTACATGTTGAAAATTAATTAACATATCACAGGAGAGTTACATATTAGGACATGTATCAGCTGACCAAGCACCAGTATTTGATACGTATCCGATGATATTTAAAATATATATTAGGACATGCAGTAAAGTTATGAGGCCTAAATTTTTACAGGTCGACGAGACAGCCTATTTAATGGTAGCCGCATGATGAACGTGAGGGAAAGTTAGTACAACTGAGTTACTTTGCATATAAAATACATTTGAGAGTTACTTTGTATATAAAATACATTTGAGAGTTATGTAAAAGAAGATTATCCTTTAAAATATTCAGAAAAGAATACTGGATAGATTCAGTTGATGGACATATTGCAATGTAAAATTACGCTGTTAAAAACTTGCTTTCATGGATATTTCATGTGTATCTTGCTGATGTGTTCAATGTAATAAAATGTGCTTTGTTTAAACAAACGTGAGTTTGTGTGCGTGCGTGCGTGCGTGCGTGCGTGCGTGCGTGCGTTCGTGCGTGCTTAGATACATAGTGTGAAATAACAGTGCTTCAGAATGTCACTGTAGTACACTAGAGACGTAAGTATTTCTCCGGCTTCTCGTTCGGTGTAGACAGTAATGTCGATTAGTGTTCCTTGTAAAAGCAAGTAATTTGTATAGTATACATAATAAATTATATTATAGAAATGATGTCAGATATGGTGGCAGTTGATGACGTCAAACAAATAAGAAGATTGTTGTCTAGAACAGTCCAAAGTCAACATACTATACATTCTTCATTGACAAACAAAATTTACGCAGTGTATTAATACCAGTTTCTTCAAGTCGAAGTATATGTTTAGGCACTACGTAAGCTCATTGTGTGAGTGCGCGCGCGCGTGCGTGCGTGCGTGTGTTAACAGTGTTTTGGCACTCGGTGGAGACCCTAACTAGAGTACGATGACGCACCGTGTCCAGGTGCATGACGTTGCTACCACATGGGGGGGGGCCTCCCATCTAGCCATAATACTTTAAAATAAATTTCGATATAGCCATATAGAGCCGCATATCATCATGGGCATCTGGTTACAATAGGGTTGCAGCAGAAACAAAAGACGCTGTAAGTTGTTCACATTAACATTTGACCTTCGTAAGTATTCAAACTGTCGTTTCTGAAATGAGACCGTGCACAGTAGCCACGGGAATCTGAGGCAAAATTCATACAATAGACAAAAGATGATTATTGTAGTGGTATTGGCCATGTCTGCCGCATGGAGGATGGACGTATTCCAAAGGCCGTCCTCTATGGTGAACATGTCTCTGCTGCTAGGCGTGTCAACCTTCCAACTCTGCTGTTCGGTGATACTTCCAAGCATGATATAAAGTGTGCTCCGACCAGCATCGAGTCTTGGGAATCTGCTGCAGTAGACAGTGACATCTCGCGACAGGCTGTGCGGAGTGGTATCGGGAAGGCAGAAGAAAGAAGAAACGAACTGTAGATAGAGAAGAGGGAGAGTCGGAGAGATGCCGTCGGCCTGCCACGACTCTACACAACAAATTGTGGATATACAAGTTTAAAACACAAGGCTTGAATTGTGTCTCGTGTTGCTGAGCTTTCGGGTTGATCTCCGATATATGTTTGTATCAGATTTGGGGATGTTCAGATTTTTTATTTTGTCCGTCAGCGGTGCTGTCTTACCCCGGGGTACAGTGTTGCCCTAGATTACCCTACGTACATATGTTGACATGCTGCGAAATAAACCATGGTTAAATATCCATTTAAGCACAGCAAAACAATTAAGCAAACTTTTTAATAATTAATGTACACGTCACGACAAGGCTAAACAAGATTTAACATTTGTTAATTTGCCTGTAAATTACAAATACTATTAAAGGAATACTATATATCAAATAATCCAAACAATGTATGGTTTCAGTTGTCAAGTTTCTTTTTGCGCAGTATATCAGAAAGGGGGAGAGAGAAAACTTATAAAAAAGGCAAATATAGATTAAAGTGGTCATCACGTGTGGGAGGAAAGCGTCGTCCTGTTCACTGGCCAGTTTGTGAGCGTGTGTGCATGTAGGGGAAGGCAGTATTAGTTGAGCCATTTTTAATTCTTTTTGATATCTAGGGCGTAATCATGTTCAATTTTGTCAAATTTGTTTTACTCGCATAAACTATGATTACTAGTAGATCATTTTATACCAAGATAATACATCTAGTATGCATAGATAATTATATGTAGCTGATTCAAATAGGGTTGTTAAGCTGGCTCAACTAACGCTTTGTGTTGAGTAAGTTGAGCGACAATGTAGCGTGAGTTGGGTAAATGCTTTATTTGTATAATTTACGTAGGCCGTGTACTAATATTGCACAACAACTCGGCTGACATATCTACCCAATGGGTACAACACGTCTCTAACAAGTCTACGCGATTAATTTCTAAGTTGACACATTTAATTAATATAGATTTATAGGCCAATCGCCATCAGTGTAACTAACCGCTAATATGGTGCCTTGTATTTGGGGGTAAAGAACAGTCGTCTTCATTCTTTAACCGCTGCTCAATTCATTTGGCCTTGGGCAGTTCAACGAAAGCTGGCTTGTGACGCCTTTGCTCAAGAAGCCTTCATTGGACAAAAATGTCATGAAAAACCTTCGACCTGTCTCTAATCTGTCCTTTTTCTCTAAGTTGACAGAGAGGGTAGTGCTGAACAGGCTTATTGACCACGTCTCGCGCAACAATCTGCAGGGAAAATTTCAATCTGCCTATAAACCGAATCACCATACTGAAACTGCACTAATGCGAATCCAGAATGATATCTTGACGACCCTGCACAACAAGAGGGGTGTTTTGCTGTTCCTACTTGATCTGTCAGCGGCGTTTGACACTACTACTACTGTTGGCTTGCATGAGAAGCGCCGGTGTCATCGGCTTCGCACACAAGTGGTTTGAGTCATACCTGACTTCGAGAACTCTGACTGTCCACCTAGGCCAGACCCAGTCTGACCCGTCGGAGCTGCTCAAGGGAGTGCCGCAGGGGTCTGTTCTTGGCCCAGTTTTGTTTACACTCTACACGGGACCCATTGGGCGGATAGTTAGGCGGCATCGACTTGATTTCCACCTCTTTGCTGATGATTCTCAACTGTATGTCTCATTTAAGATCAAGGCACCAATGATGAGATGGCTGCACTGGCACGCATCCAAGCATGTGTGGGAGAACTAAAATGGATGACTCATCATCGTCTTCAGCTGAATGACAATAAGACTGAAGTGCTTGTGATCACTACACCGAGCTCGGCTAGCAAGCACAGTCTGACTGATGTCGTCATTGGTGACAGCATCCTCCAGCCTACTGCCGTCGCTCGCAACATTGGAGTGATGTTTGACAGTGAGCTCAGCATGAAATCTCAAGTGTCGAAACTGTGCAAGGAAGCATACTTTCACCTACATCGTATTCGCTCCATCAGAGATTGCTTGACACAACATGCCCTGAACTCTTGGTTCACTCCCTTGTCATATCGCGACTGGACTATGGAAATGGCCTCCTTTATGGTGTACCTGGTCAGTTACTGGACAAGCTGCAGAGAGTCCAGAATGTGGCAGCTCGCATTGTGGTCAGAGCCAGTCGCTATGACCACATCACATCCATCCTAGAGACTCTCCATTGGCTTCCTCTCCGGTACCGTATTGAGTACAAGGTCTTACTGATCACGTTCAAAGCCCTTCATCTGCTTGCGCCGAGCTACATTGCAGACCTGCTCCAGTTCTACCAGCCCTGCAGAACATTGCAATCCTCATCAGACTTTCTTCTGACTGTACGCAGTGCACATCTCCGCCATTATGGTGATCGTGCCTTCTGACTGTACGCAGTGCACATCTCCGCCATTATGGTGATCGTGCCTTCTGACTGTACGCAGTGCACATCTTCGCCATTATGGTGATCGTGCCTTCTGACTGTGCGCAGTGCACATCTCTGCCATTATGGTGATCGTGCCTTCTGACTGTACGCAGTGCACATTTCCGCCATTATGGTGATCGTGCCTTCTGACTGTGCGCAGTGCACATCTCTGCCATTATGGTGATCGTGCCTTCTGACTGTACGCAGTGCACATCTCTGCCATTATGGTGATCGTGCCTTCTGACTGTACGCAGTGCACATCTCCGCCATTATGGTGATCGTGCCTTCTGACTGTGCGCAGTGCACATCTCTGCCATTATGGTGATCGTGCCTTCTGACTGTACGCAGTGCACATCTCTGCCATTATGGTGATCGTGCCTTCTGACTGTACGCAGTGCACATCTCCGCCATTATGGTGATCGTGCCTTCTGACTGTACGCAGTGCACATCTCCGCCATTATGGTGATCGTGCCTTCTGACTGTGCGCAGTGCACATCTCCGCCATTATGGTGATCGTTCCTTCTGCATCGCTGCTCCTCGCCTGTGGAACAGTCTTCATGTGACTCTCTATACACCTTTAAAAGACTCTTGAAAACTCTCTTGTTTAAACGCGCATATTATTCTTAACTGTCAGATTGATTCGACTTTTAGTGCTATGTTCTATAAACTTGGAGTTGCTATGTTTTAATGTTTTTATTTATTTATCAATTTATTTATTTTTTATCTTGACTGTCCTTAACTATTTTTTTATTTTATTAGTTTGTGTCAGCGCCTTTGAACAGGGTCACCTGGATCCATGGTGCTCTAAAAGTGCTCTACTTATTATTATTATTATTATTATTATTCTATCGGGGACACGTAATCATTCTGTTTACAACCATTTTCTCAACACGTTTACACACAAAATAATACGACGCATCAGTTGGTGTGAGGAAGGGAGGCGGGAAGGCAGGCAAACAGGGAGGGAGGCGGGAAGGCAGGCAGACAGGGAGGGAGGCGGGAAGGCAGGCAGAGAGGGAGGGAGGCGGGAAGGCAGGCAGACAGGGAGGGAGGCGGGAAGGCAGGCAGAAAAGGTATGTTCGTGATATTCAGTCCTTGGGATTGTTCTTTACACTTCACCCCCTGACAGAACTGTTAATTTCAAATCCATCTCGACTTCAGTGTTGTTATATCGAGGATACGTAATCATTCTGTTTAAAGCAATTTTCTAAACACAATTACACACCAAAAACAGTAGTACACATCAATTGGTTCAGTGTTCTGCAGTAAATGCACGTGTGACTTCAATGTGGGCAGTAAAGGACAGCTCCTTACATACGCCTCGCTCGCACGCTCGCACGCACGCACGCACGAGAGGTGGAGGCGGGGATGGAAGCAGACAGGTAGGGTGGCAGACAGGCAGACAGGAAAGGTATGTTCGTGGTATCCAGTCCTTTGTACTGTTCAAAGTGCTTTACACTTCACCCCCTAGCACACCTGTTCATTCCAACTCCACCTCGACCTCTCGGGGAAGCATTCGGCCATGCTGCAGTTACTGCACGAAGACCATTCGTACATATATTCACCACTGCATATAGGTAGGTACTCTTCAAACGTGTCACAGTTTTAAATTTGGCTGGATAATATGCGACGAGCCAATGGACATGTACTCGTTAAGTTCAGTGTGGGTATTTAAATTTAAAGATTTCCCATTTAATAACACACAATGAAAAAAATAGTATTGTTACAATCCCACATCAAAAATAATTTACAGTCCTAAATCAAAAATAATTTACAGTCATATATAAAAAATTAATACAGCCCTATATCAAGAAAGATTTACGTGTTCGGCGAGTGCCGTCTTGCTGGTGACTAAAGTAAACAAGCTAATTATACACAACCTCACATGATCTCCGATCTGTGACTATACAGCTGAATGAGCTGTGGCAACGATTGGGTGAAACAAATTGCCAAAACTTCGAAACGGCAGCAAGAGGGCTCGAACGCGGGTTTTCACGAGCCCGACGTTCTATCCGCAACGCTACTACGTCCTATTCGAGGGGAGAGAAGGACACGGGAAGTGTGTGTGTGTGTGTGTGTGTGTGTGTGTGTGTGTGTGTGTGTGTGTGTGTGTGTGTGTGTGTGTGTGTTTGTGTGTGTGTGTGTGTGTGTGTGTGTGTGTGTGTGTGTGTGTGTGTGTGTGTGTGTGTGTGTGTGTGTGTGTGTGTGTGTGTGTGTGTGTGTGTGTGTGTGTGTGTGTGTGTCGTCACTAACACTAGTATGAAGAGCAAAATAATGTAACTGCGCAAAAGCAAATATGAATTTATGTGACAGCGGTGCATAAAGGATTTTATGCGAAATAACAAGACAATGAAGGTGGTTCGAGGTTAGACATGTTCTGAGGACGAGGGTATTAGCCTATTTACTGAGACACGCGTAGAGATACACTGGGCTATATAAGCAGCCGCAGTACCTAGATCCGGCCTCACTTGATTTCCAAGCTAGCTTGTGTCGTTGTGAAACCTTTGCGCTTACAAATAATTCCGAACTTCTGCTGTTACTGGTTAATCGTTATTGTTGAATTTGTTGATGATATTGCAAGATCATTTTATTGTTCAGTTTATCGTGTTCAATCTTGTCAGATATTTTTGCTCCCACCCTCCTCCCTGGTACCATAAACATTGAAGACTGAGAGGTATTTCACAAAGAGTTTGAATACGCTTTTCCCTGTAGCTCGGTACAGGCACTGAGTTTTTCGGTAGTGTACACAGGGTTTTTAGTGCAAGTACTTGTTATTAGTACATATAGTGTGGCCCTTGGCCTTACCTCTCGGTCTGATGTGTTAGTGGCGGAGTGACCCCCACCGATATCATGTTTTAGTGTTCGAGTGATTATAAATAAACTGTTTGCAAAACACTAAAAGTCGTTTGTTGTGATCAACGAAATATCAATAGAAAAGAACACAACACATGTAGTAATTCACATATATAATGTAGCGTAACATGCTACCGTAATAAACATAATTATCGATAACATAGAATCACTTGGCGAGAACACGTCGTTACGGATGATAACAATCAATGCTCTAAAAGTCACTTCCGGTACATCTATCCTTGTAGACGTCGGCGCCACAGAACCTCCCCCCAGAGCTTGAGTACGGGTTCAAGGTCGATATCGAACTGGTACCCGTACAACTCGGCCACCTCTAGTAGTAGGTAGCTGTGGTGGAAGAGCTCCTATAATATCAGTGTCTAGGAACGCCGGTTTCAGTCGGTCAATGGATACAGTTTCATGTCGGCCGTTGTAATCCAAGACGAAGAACTTCTCGTTCCGTTGAAGGATGAGAAACGGGCCATCGTACGGTCGCTGCAGAGGGGTGCGATGTGCATCATGTCGAACGAATACGTGTGTCGCTGATGTCAACGCAGTGGGAACAGCAGTTCTGTGTGAACAATGATGTTCCGGAATGGTAGGTCGCAAATCTCGCATAGCAGTGCGCAGACGTGGGAGGAACGCGGCTGGATCGTCTACGTGTCCAGCGGGTAGTTGTTCGAAGAACTGTCCAGGTAAACGCAGTGGCATACCAAACACTAGTTCGGCCGAGGAACATCCTAGATCTTCCTTCACAGCAGCACGTATCCCGAGTAGAACTGTCGGAAGCACCAAGATCCAACAGTTAGCAGCTGCTTCGAGACGACTTTTCAGTGATGACTTGAGTTGACGATGGAATCTCTCGACCATGCCGTTGGCTTGCGGGTGATAAGATGTCGTTCGAACACGAGTGCATGCCATGATTTTCATTAGCTCCGTCCAGAGATTGGACTCAAACTGTCGTCCTCTATCCGAAATGATTGTCGACGGAACCCCGAATCGTGAGATCCATTGGTCGAGAAGAGCGCGAGCACAACATTCAGCAGTTGCATTGACCATTGGTATAGCTTCGGGCCAACGGGTGAAGCGATCCACCACTGTGAACAGGTAATTATATCCCTGCGAATGAGGAAGTGGGCCTACAATGTCAACATGAATTGCATCAAAACGGCGATCGGGAATGTCAATCTTGTGAATAGGAGAAGCGATGTGTCGCTGAATCTTCGACTGTTGACATGAACAGCAGTTCCGCGCCCATTGCGTAACCTCTCGATTGAGACCATGCCACACGAATCTGGCAGAAACCAGGCGTTTGGTTGCTTTGCCACCAGGATGAGAAAGATTGTGCAACTGATCGAAAATGTCTCGACGTAAGACACGTGGCACAACAGGTCGAGCATATCCTTGCGAGATATCACACAACAGCGTATCAGTTGAATCGAGAAGTGGCAGATCTACGAGTTGCAACCCAGTGATAGCCGTACGATAGGCCGGCATTTCGTCGTCTTCTCGTTGTAACTGTGCCATTCTTTCGTAGTCGACTGCAGACGATGTAATGGCATTATTCTGATCACACAGTTCAGCTCTTGAGAGTGTATCAGCAACCACGTTGTCTTCTCCTTTGAGATATCTGAGATCGGTAGTGAATTCAGCAATGTACGATAGGTGGCGCGTCTGTCGAGGCGAATGTTTGTCAGAGGGTTTGCTGATGGCGTAGGTCAACGGTTTATGATCTGTGTTGACATGAAACTCTCGCCCTTCTACAAAGTATCTGAAGTGGCGAAGAGATAGATACACGGCCAACAGTTCACGGTCGAATGTACTGTAGCGAGTCTCTGGTGGTTTGAGCTTTCTTGAGAAGAAGGAAATGGGTCGCCATTGTCCACGAACCAGTTGAGAAAGCACCGCTCCCACAGCAACGTCAGATGCATCAGAAGTAATGCTGGTTGGTGCATCATGATGGGGATGAGTGAGCATCGTTGCATCGGCCAACGCTCGTTTGCTTGCCTCAAAAGCAGTCTCACATTCCTCTGTCCATGTGATGTCCTTCTTTGTAGCAGTTGACCTCTTTTCATCTGTAGCGTCTGCTGACAACAGTCGATGAAGAGGGTGCAAGATCTGCGCGCAACGTGGTATAAAGCGGTGGTAGAAGTTGACGAGACCGAGAAATTCTCGAAGTGAACGCGTGTTGGTCGGTCTAGGGAATTCTCTCACCGTCAGAACTCTGTCTGGCAGGGGGGAGGCACCTGACGAGTCAATGTTATGTCCCAAAAATTCCAGACTTGTCGCGCCAAATTCACACTTAGCCGGATTCAGAACCACGTTATGCTCGGCTAACGTTTCAAAGAGGCGACGTAGATGTTCTCTGTGTTCAACCTCTGATCTGCTGGCTATCAGGATATCGTCTAAATACACGAAGACGAAGTCTAATTCACGACATACATCGTCCATGAATCTTTGGAATGTCTGTGCAGCATTCCGCAGACCATATGGCATTCGTACGTATTCGAACAACCCGAATGGTGTGATTATCGCTGTCTTTTGGATATCCTCAGCCGCCACTGGAATCTGATGATATGCGCGAACGAGATCAACTTCGGAGAATATTCTCGCTCCTGCCAGTTTCGCTGTAAAGTCTTGTAGATGTGGGATCGGGTAGCGGTCAGGGACTGTGACGTCGTTAAGAGCGCGATAGTCACCACATGGACGCCATTGTCCAACTCCTTTCTTGGGGACCATGTGTAGAGGAGAAGACCACGCACTGGACGATCTTCTAATCACTCCCATGTCTAACATCGTTTCAAACTCGCGTTTAGCAATCGTCAACTTTTCAGGTGCCAGGCGACGAGCCTTGGCGAAGACAGGACGACCTTTGGTTTCGATAGAGTGCGATACATGAAGCTTTGAGCGTGTTGTGGTAAAGTCTGTTCGCGTAAGAGACGGGAAATCAGTCAGAATGGTTTCATATTCTGATGGTGATTTGAGGAAATGCAGTCGGAGAGGTTGTAGTGCTGTAGTTTGAAGAGACACGTGTGCAAATGATGCAGCTTCTATTATACGGTTGTTCTTCATGTCTACAACGATTCCATTGGAGCGAAGAAAATCAGCACCAATGAGTGCCATGCGTACGTCTGCAATTTGGAATTTCCAGGTGTAGTTACGTTGAAATCCAATGTCAAGAGAGATGTTTCGTTCTCCATATACTGCAATTCTCGAACCATTGGCTGCTACCAACGGTTGACCTTGTTTACTCTCGAGTTTTTCGCGACTTGTTGCTGGAAAAACGCTGACCTCTGCACCCGTGTCGATCAAAAAACGCGTTTTGGATGCATGATCGGTGAGGTAAAGTAAGCGAGAAACATGGCTGCATCCACTATTCGCCACTAGTGGGCAGCTTTGGCTTTTCCCGACCAAGAACACGGCGATCGACATTTACGAGCTTTGGTACCGAACTTAGCATGAATCCAACACAGTTGGTTGTCACTGGTATGTCGAGGTACGTTCTGTTGCTCTACTTGGTTCCGCAGTCTTGCATTTTCTCTTCTGAGTGAGTCGATTTCGAGGAGTGTTTCTGAAGACAGAGAAGACAGTGAAAGCTTTTGCGTAGAGGTATCCGCTTCAAGGGTGTTACAATTCACTCGGTTGCCCACAGCCATCATGACATCTGCTTGTGTTGCCAATTCAGTCAGTGGAACGTTGGCACGCGTGGCCAAAGCTACTTGAACGTGATCTGGGAGACGAGTAAGGAATAGACGACGAAAAACGATGTCGTTTAACGCTGCGGCACCAGTGCCTCTCAGTCTTTGCATTTGACGAAGTAAAGATGATGGTTTTTGATCTCCTAGAGAGACGCCAGTTAACAACCGATCCATCCTTTCTTCTTCTGTAACACCCAGGCGTGTAATGAGAGCGTTTTTGAGAGCATCATATTGATTCTCAGCTGGCGGTTCGAGAATCACATCTTCTATTTCAGCTGCGACTGATGGAACTAGCGCACCGATGATGTGACCGAACTTGGTCTCTTGTTGTGTTATGCGCATTGCCGTAAATTGTCCTTCAATTTGTGCAAACCACAATCGCGGATTTTCCGTCCAGAAGGGAGGAATTTTTATGCTCACAGCGTTAGTGAACGTCGCTTCGGCCATGATGTTTTGTAATCACGTCAGGGTCACCAATTTAGTGTTCGAGTGATTATAAATAAACTGTTTGCAAAACACTAAAAGTCGTTTGTTGTGATCAACGAAATATCAATAGAAAAGAACACAACACATGTAGTAATTCACATATATAATGTAGCGTAACATGCTACCGTAATAAACATAATTATCGATAACATAGAATCACTTGGCGAGAACACGTCGTTACGGATGATAACAATCAATGCTCTAAAAGTCACTTCCGGTACATCTGTCCTTGTAGACGTCGGCGCCACAATGTGAATTGTATTGAAGACAGTAGTGGTACAGATAGTACTGGTAGTCGGTAGCTGATAGGCATGAGATACTAATTATGCATAAACACTTCTGGGGGCCGGCATGCTTGCTGAGATTATTTGATGTATCTTATTTTGATGATGTATGCTTGCCTGATTTCATGCTACTTAATTAATAAATCTAAATGTCATTCATTGGCCTATTTCAATCTACACTGGACTTGTGTTGTTATTTTGCATAAAGGCCTGTATAGCTCAATGAGCGTACCAGCTCAGATCACGTCATATGGATATTATTAAACGTCGGCGGGGAGCGTGTCTGCACATCAGTGTTTGTTACACATGTGTTTCCTGGTACGAAGTCAACACTTGTGTCGCAAGCGTTGACCGTGTTGGGGAGCATTGAATGCTATATAAAAAATGATTGATTTGTTATACTGTTTACATCATCCAACGAGTGTCGTGGTACGAAACCAGAAATGGTATCGCATCGAAGAGACGTCGACATCTCTCCTGGTCGGGGTCGTGCATCAGTGCTTCACGTGAGCTGGACGAAGGCGGAGTCTAGTAAGAGCAGTTTCTGTAGACTTCGGGGAATTGAAGTAGATTGGATGTCGTCGAATAAGACAAAGATGTACTTGGGCAGCGGCTTGCGTTTGCTGAGCGCCGTCACCAGGTAGTTCGCTGTCGTCGATGAACTCTTGCATCAAACATACAACCACTTTGTCGCTGTTGTCGAAGCCGCGCATTTTTGAGGCGCCGACGTCGTTGCGATCGCCGACGTAGAGACGCAATCCCCACTTGTCCTCGGCGTGTTTCAACAGTTGCCTACAAACCCAGCGCGAGGTTATTGCGACGCCGCCCCGGTGATAAACAGGGTTGGCGGCTTGTTGGAACTAGAGAACCACAGTATCGTAGTCTCTCCTCAATTAAATGTATGCACATATCATTTCAGACTCGTTTCATGAAGAATTGAACAGATTTAGTGTCCACTACAACATGTTACCCGAAGAGCTGCTTTAAGAACACCACTTTGATGTAGGGCTTCCCCTTTGATGTAGTGCATCGATGAATTAATGAATGAATGAATGAAATGAAATTTATTAGACCAATAATTACAAGTGCATATTATAATTTACTATATACAATAGGTCAGGAGACTCTCGAGAGCCATGAGACCACGAGACTCCCGAGAGAAAAAAATGCATAAATAGACATTACAATAAAATTATTTTAAAGACAACATTTAATCTGCCAAGATATAATTAGCTAGTAACTACAAGGCGACTTATACATAGGGATTAAAGTTAATTATGTTCTACATATATAACTGTTAATAAAAGTACAAGCATTTTGATACCTTTCAATAATGTACATTTTAATATAGGTGGAGAATCCATGGATACTGTGGGTGAATATTTTATTAATAATGGTATCGGAAGAATTATTAAATATCATTGCTATGCTGAACCTGATATTTCTTTTTGAGAATTCGTGATTGACTCTCGGGATAAATACATTTGTATCTGCCTTAGTGGCATGTTGATGGCGCTGGGTACTGTATAAATACATATGTGCCTGCCCTAGTGGCATGTTGATGGCGCTGGGTATTGTATATATACATCTGTGCCTGCCCTAGTGGCATGTTGATGGCGCTGGGTATTGTATAAATACATCTGTGCCTGCCCTAGTGGCATGTTGTTGGCGCTGGGTATTGTATAAATACATCTGTGCCTGCCCTAGTGGCATGTTGATGGCGCTGGGTATTGTATAAATACATCTGTGCCTGTCCTAGTGGCATGTTGATGGCGCTGGGTATTGTATAAGAGTAGGTTTTGATTGAAATAAACAGGCAGCTGCTTGTTGATCAATTTGTAAATAAATTTGAATAGTTGAATTCTATATATGTCATCAAGCTTTAAGAGGTAAATGTTTCTTAAAAAACATCTTCACTATGAGCCAGGTAATTACTAGAAGTTATAATTATAACTGCCATTTTTTGTAATTTTACAATTCTATTATTTAGATTACTCTGAGTCCCCCAGACCAACACTCCATAATTGAGGTGGCATACGATTAGGGACTTTTAATGCTGATGACATGAAGTCCTACATCATTGACCTGCTCAACAAATTTTAGATGGCTCTCAGTTGGAACAACTAGAACCAACTCACCGTTCCCTCTTTCCCACGCCGGTGGACATGAGACGGGAACAGCCACGCTGTGACGTCATGGTCAGTTTTAATCCACTATATCTTCCCTTTGTGTAAACAAAGAGAGTAGGAAACAAAGAGGCGCCACTCATTCATGTTTTGCGACTATAAGTGAAACTAAGCAGTTTACAGCGCCACCAAACTGAGTTTATGTTGTCAAGTGGCATTTGTAAGAGAAATTGTCACTATTTATTTATATTAGTTTGTTTTTATTGCATAAAATTATATTTTCTTAAGATATACTATCCGTTGCTATGCCGAGTCAAAGTTTCTGAGTTTAAATAATTACTGAGTCTCCACATTTAAAATGTGACACGTTTCGATCAGCACCTAAATTGTAAAGTTATTCCCCAATTTTTGGTAAAAGGTGAGAGGGCAGGTTGTAAAGACACTGTAACTTAATTGTAATCATAGCGGTATATATAATGTTTTTGGTGTAAACAGTGTATGTGTAACACATACTGGAATTAGTTCAACATTCACTGGCACGTAACATGTTATCAAGAAATATGTCTGTTGTATTTAATATGTCACATGCCCGTCTTCGGCGGTTATGTTTGTTCACAAAGACGCTTAAATGGAATTGAGCTTTGTCGGTCATCTCAGTTTCTTAGGGAAATCGCTTACGGCATCCATCAGAGTGAGAAATTGATTGACGAACTGCAATCGTCTAGCAGGGTCATTGGGCTGTAAATCTTGCACAAGTTAAGCAGTATCCTGTAAGGCCTTGTCAAAACGCGTTGTAAGGAATTCGATAGTCCAAGTTCCTGGGCTACTGTTCAACAACTGAGTCATACTGGATCAATCCATTTATTCGTGGTAAATCTCCAGGTTTAGGGCCTCAATCTGGAAAAAGATCACATTGTTAGGCGCTAGCATTTACAAAATATTAACATTCAAAATCACTACACTACTTTTGGGACACCATGTATTTCTGGAATAGCAGTAACAGGCAAAATACTTAAATGTGTGGACAACAGAAATGTGTTTCAAAAGTGTGGTAGCTACATACGAAATATGTTTCAAAAGTGTGGTAACTACATACATACATGCATACATACATATATACATATATAATGACATGTCATCCAGTAATCATTTGGTCTTGCTCATTGAATTAAGACCACTACACACGTGTCGTTCTACTTACATAAGATTTAATATCAGCCGGCTGCTAATACTTTAGTCTTTACATTGATACTAGTTCCGATGTAGACCTATATTGGGGAGACCGGGGCTAGTCCGCCCCCATGAATACTCTAATAGTTCTGGAGACTGTATTTGTAGAGCTAGAGGATCAGTTTCGGCCTTACAATGAACGGAAATATCTTGTCCATATTTGTGCTATCAACAAAAGCAAACACTGTTACAAGCTAATATCAAAATCTGACTTTTAGTAGACTTGTCCAAGCATGGGCAGACTTGCCTCATGTCGGGGCAAGTTCGTGACACACATGTGTTAGATACTTAAAACTCTCACAAATTATGTTGTATCTATGAAATAAACCAGGCAAAAAAAAAACAGTTTGGCACTGCATCGGCGAAATAAAATCTGGTTTCGTAACTTTTTTACTAGAAAATAACACTAAACTGGACAATTGGAAGTCTTTATTAGAATGCATATTAGTGTGTTTATGTTCATAGGTAATCATGAGCATTTTACATTAGATATTACATTCAGTCACCAAAATAATTTTTCTAGTTCACAAATTTCCAGCCAGCAACTCGTGGACGTCAGTTTCCCGCGGCATCAGTGTTCGAAATGAGGGGGGTCTGGGGGTCCTGCCATACGGCAAGAGGGACCTCACATAAGAATTAAAAATGCAAGCTTGGGTGGTCCCACATTTTATCATCTTACCGATGTAATTAACATTTCGCTGTTACACCTGTTGCCGCGTGTGAGGCTACTCTAGTTCGTATGTGCAAAAACTAGACGGTTTTCGCAGAATTCGATGGATCTCGCAACAAGAACTCGATTGTTTTCGCAGAACTCGATCGATCTCGCAGCAAGAACTCGACGGCTTTCACAGAACTTGATGGTTTTTGCAGGACTCGAAATCATTATGTTGGTAGTTTAGCTGATTCATTCAGCTCACTCTATTGTCATTATGTTAATCTCTGTTAAAAACGTCTTAAATCATTCCACTCATATCGTTGATGAGTGTGTGTTCTGTGGTTAAGGGCGCCATCTGTTGGGGGTCTGCAGCAATGCCACCAACGAGTGTCTAGCTGAGACACATTTTATTTTGGCATTTTACTTCTCAGAACTACAGAGCACTGTGTCTGTAAGCGCATTACTCCAGTAACAATGGTTTAGACCACAATTTAGTCATTTAGCAGATGCTCTTATTCAGAGCGACTCCAACAAGTGCATTCAATCTAAGTTGGTAAAATAACTAAAGGCCGAAATAACTGCAGTTCGCTATGATAGCAAGCAAGTTTTTTCAAAAAATAGTCGTTAATAGCCATTACACTGCCTGAAAAGAAAAACTTTTTTTAGGGGGAGCCCCAATTAAGAGTCAATGGTAATTTCGAACACTGCGCTGCATGCAGTTTGATGATCATGTGACTTAATCGTGTGACCGAAATGACAAAATTCTGCAATGGCACGAAATAAAAGCCGGTTGGCGGACTTGCCCCGGGGGCGGACTAGTCCTGGTCTCCCTTTCGTGTTTCTGTACCGTAATATTTGCCACGGACACTGTATGTATGTAGTCAGCTACCACACTTTTGAAACACATTTCTTCTGTTGTCCACACATTTTGCCTGTTACTGCTATTCCAGAAATACATGGTGTCCCAAAAGTAGTGTAGTGATTTTAAATTTTAATATTGTAAATGCTAGCGCCTAACAATGTGATCTTTTTCCAGACTGATGCCCTAAACCTGGAGATTTACCACGAATAAATGTATTGATTCAGTATGACTCAGTTGTTGAACAGTAGCTCAGGAACTTGGACTATTGAATTCCTTACAACGCATTTTGACAAGACCTAACAGGATACTGCTTAGCTTATGCAAGATGTAAAGCCCAGTGACAACATAAACTCAGTAGAAACCTACCTTATCGTTTGGTGGCGCTGTAAACTGCTTAGTTTCACTTTTAGTTGCTAAACATGAATGAGTGGCGCCTCTTTGTTTCCCACTCTCTTTGTTTACACAAAGGGAAAATAGAGTGGATTAAAACTGACCATGACGTCACAGCGTGGCTGTTCCCGTCTCATGTCCACCGGCGTGGGAAAGAGGGAAGGGTGAGTTGGTTCTAGTTGTTCCAAATGAGAGCCATCTCAAATTTGTTGAGCTGGTCAATGATGTAGGACTTCATGTCATCAGCATTGAAAGTGGTGTTCTTGAAGAGGATCTTTAGATCTTCAGTCCTCATGATTCCTGCAACTACACATGAATCAACATCCTGAGAACAATCTATAACTCCCTAATCGTATGCCACCTCAATTATGGAGTGTTGGTCTGGGGGACTCAGAGTAATCTAAATAATAAAATTGTAAAATTACAGAAATGGGCAGTTATAATTATAACTTCTAGTAATTACCTGGCTCATAGCGAACCAATTGTTAAGAAACTTTACCTGTTAAAGTTTGATGACATATATAGAATTCAACTACTCAAATTTATTTACAAATTGATCAAAAAGCAGTTGCCTGATTATTTCAATCAAAACCTACTCTTATACAATACCCAGCGTCATCAACATGCCATTAGGGCAGGCACAGATGTATTTATACAATACCCAGAGCCATCAACATGCAATTAGGGCAGGCACATATGTATTTATACAATACCCAGCGCCATCAGCATGCTACTAGGGCAGGCACAGATGTATTTATACAATACCCAGCGCTATCAACATGCCACTAGGGCAGGCACATATGTATTTATACAATATCCAGCGCCATCAACATGCCACTAGGACAGGCACAGATGTATTTATACAATACCCAGCGCCATCAACATGCCACTAGGGCAGGCACATATGTATTTATACAATACCCAGCGCTATCAACATGCCATTAGGGCAGGCACAGATGTAGTTATACAATACCCAGCGCTATCAACATGCTACTAGGGCAGGCACAGATGTATTTATACAATACCCAGAGCCATCAACATGCCACTAGGGCAGGCACAGATGTATCTATACAATACCCAGCGCCATCAACATGCCACTAGGGCAGGCACAGATGTATTTATACAATACCCAGCGCCATCAACATGCCACTAGGGCAGGCACATATGTATTTATACAATGCCCAGCGATATCAACATGCCACTAAAGCAGGCACAGATGTATTTATACAATACCCAGCGCCATCAACATGCCACTAGGGCAGGCACAGATGTATTTATACAATACCCAGCGCTATCAACATGCCACTAGGGCAGGCACAGATGTATTTATACAATACCCAGCGCTATCAACATGGTACTAAGGCAGGCACAGATGTATTTATACAATACCCAGCGCCATCAACATGCCACCAGGGCATGCACAAATTTTATTGTAATATCTATTGATGCATTTAGTTTGTTTTGCTTATTAATATATGTATATGTGCACATGTGTATGTCAGCTACTGTATGAACTTTTGATTGTAATCTTTACTATGGCATGTTCACGTATTATTAGCTAAATTACTCTGTAAATGTATTATTACTATTATTATACTACAATTATTATTCAAGGGGGCTCTCGTGGTTTCGTGGCTCTCGGGAGTCTCGTGACTCTCGGGAGTCTCGTGGCTCTCGGGAGTCTCGTGGCTCTCGCTAGTCTCGTGGCTCTCGGGAGTCTCGTGGTCTCGTTGCTCTCGGGAGTCTCGTGGCTCTCGGGAGTCTCGTGGCTCTCGGGAGTCCCGTGGCTCTCGGGAGTATCGTGACTCTCGGGAGTCTCGTGGCTCTCGGGAGTCTCGTGGCTCTCGCTAGTCTCGTGGCTCTCGGGGGTCTCGTGGTCTCGTTGCTCTCGGGAGTCTCGTGGCTCTCGGGATTCCCGTAGCTCTCGGGAGTCTCGTGGCTCTCTTGGTCTCGTGGCTCTCGGGAGCCTCGTGGCTCTCGGGAGTCCCGTGGCTCTCGGGAGTCTCGTGACTCTCGGGAGTCTCGTGGCTCTCGGGAGTCTCGTGGCTCTCGCTAGTCTCGTGGCTCTCGGGAGTCTCGTGGTCTCGTGGCTCTCGGGAGTCTCCTGACCTATTGTATATAGTAAATTATAATTATGTACTTTTAATTATTGGTCTAATAAATTTCATTTCATTAATATATTAATTAATTAATTCATCGATGCACTACATCAATGTGGGGTTCTTAAAGCAGCTCTTCAGGTAGCATGTTGTAGTGGATACTCTTCGGGTAGCATGTTGTAGTGGACACTAAATCGGTTCAATTCTTCATGAAACGATTCTGAAATGATATGTGCATACATTTAATTGAGGAGAGACTACGATACTGTGGTTCTCTAGTTCCAACAAGCCGCCAACCCTGTTTATCACCGGGGCGGCGTCGCGATAATCTCGTGCTAAGTTTGCAGGCAACTGTTGAAACACGCCGAGGACAAGTGGGGATTGCGTCTCTACGTCGGCGATCGCGACGACGTCGGCGCCTCAAAAATGCGCGGCTTCGACAACAGCGACAAAGTGGTTGTATGTTTGATGCGAGAGTTCATCGACGACAGCGAACTACCTGGTGACGGCGCTCAGCAAACGCAAGCCGCTGCCCAAGTACATCTTTGTCTTATTCGACGACATCCAATCTACTTCAATTCCCCGAAGTCTACAGAAACTGCTCTTACTAGATTCCGTCTCCATCCAGCTCACGTGAAGCACTGATGCACGACCCCGACCAGGAGAGATGTCGACGTCTCTTCGATGCGATACCATTGCTGATTTCGTACCACGACACTCGTTGGATGATGTAAACAGTATAACAAATCAATCATTTTTTATATAGCATTCAATGCTCCCCAACACGGTCAACGCTTGCGACACAAGTGTTGACTTCGTACCAGGATACACGTGTGTAACAAACACTGATACGCAGACACGCTCCCCTGCCGACGTTTAGTAATATCCATATGACGTGATCTGAGCTGGCACGCTCATTGAGTTATACAGGCCTATGTTGGAACATTTGTTTTTGCGCAGTTAACTCACTTCCCGTGTGTCCTTCTCTCCCCTCGAATAGGACGTGGTAGCGTTGCGAATAGAACGTCGGGCTCGTGAAAACCCGAGAGATCGAGCCCTCTTGCTGCCGTTTCGAAGCTTTGGCAATTGGTTTCACCCAAACGTTGCCACAGCTCATTCAGCTGTATAGTCACAGATCGGAGATCATGTGAGGTTGTGTATAATTAGCTTGTTTACTTTAGTCACCAGCGATTGAAATTTTGGTACGCAAGACGTCACTCGCCGAGCACGCCGTACGCAAGACGGCACTCGCCGAACACGTAAATCTTTCTTGATATAGGGCTGTATTAAATTATTTTTGATATATGACTGTAAATTATTTTTTATGTAGGACTGTAAATTATTTTTGATGTGGGATTGTAACAATACTAGTTTTTCCATTGTGCGTTATTAAACGGGAAATCTTTTACCCTTTACCTTTGCTGTCGAATTATTGTAATCGCACGAATTCCCACACTGAGCCTAACGAGTACTTGTCCATTGGCTCGCCCAGCGAAACTTAAAACTGTGACATGTTTGAAGAGTACCTACCTATATGCAGTGGTGAATATATGTACGAATGGCCTTTGTGCAGTAACTGCAGCATGGCCGAATGCTTCCCCGAGAGGTCGAGATTGAGTTGGAATGAACAGGTGTGCTAGGGGGTGGAGTGTAAAGCACTTTGAACAGTACAAAGGACTGGATACCACGAACATACCTTTCCTGTATGCCTGTCTGCCACCCTCCCTGTCTGCTTCCATTCCCGCATCCACCTCTCGTGCGAGCGTGCGTGCGTGCGTGCGTGCGTGCGTGCGTGCGTGCGAGCGAGGCGTATGTAAGGAGCTGTCCTTTACTGCCCACATTGAAGTCACACGTGCATTTACTGCAGAACACTGAACCAATTGAT
Source organism: Lamellibrachia columna (assembly GCA_963662155.1). Lineage (NCBI taxonomy): Eukaryota > Metazoa > Annelida > Polychaeta > Sabellida > Siboglinidae > Lamellibrachia > Lamellibrachia columna. The sequence goes on along the minus strand of OY759265.1, from coordinate 5,522,328 downwards.
GTGTACTATTGTTTTTGGTGTATAATTGTGTTTAGAAAATTGCTATAAACAGAATGATTACGTATCCTCGATATAACAACGCTGAAGTCGAGATGGATTTGAAATTAACAGTTTGCCAGGGGGTGAAGTGTAAAGAACAATCCCAAGGACTGAATATCACGAACATACCTTTTCTGCCTGCCTGCCTCCCTCCCTGTCTGCCTGCCTTCCCGCCTCCCTCCCTGTCTGCCTGCCTTCCCGCCTCCCTCCCTCACACCAACTGATGCGTCCATTATTTGTGTAAACGTGTTGAGAAAATGGCTGTAAACAGAATGATTACGTGTCCTCGATAGAACAACGTGCACGTGTCGATACATTAGGATACCGGAATAATTGCGACATAGAAACTGCGTTTAATTGTTGAAACGTTAAAGAATGAAGACGACTGTTCTTTACCCCCAAATACAAGGCAACATATTAGCAGTTAGTTACACTGATTGCGATTGGTCTATAAAGGTGAGGTAAAGTCATCCCCCAGGCATTACGCCTTAGGAAGCCATGAAGGCTTATATGGCCAGTGCTTAAACCTGGTTTCTGTAGTGCGAAGCAACTTAGAGTGCAGTTATACTGACTCTCCTGGACGGGACACTAGATTGGTCTATACATCTATATTAATTAAATGTGTCAACTTAGAAATTAAGCGCGTAGACTTGTCGGAGACGTGTTGTACCCATTGGGTAGATATGTCGGCCGAGTTGTTGTGAAATATTAGTACACGGCCTACGTAAATTATACAAATATAGCATTTACCCAACTCACGCTACACAAAGCGTTAGTTGAGCTTAACAACCCTATTTGAATCAGCTACATATAATTATCTATGCATACTAGATGTATTATCTCGGTATAAAATTATCTACTAGTAATCATAGTTTATGCGAGTAAAACAAATTTGAACATGATTGTGCCCTAATTAAAAATGGCTCAACTAACACTGCCTTCCCCTACATGCACACACGCTCACACTGGCCAGTGAACAGGACGACGCTTTCCTCCCACACATGGTGGGATATGACCACATTAATCTATATTTGCCTTTTTTAGAAGTTTTCTCTCTCCCCTCTTCCCCTTTCTCATATACTGCGCAAAAAGAAACTTGACAACTGAAACCATACATTGTTTGGATTATTTGATATATAGTATTCCTTTAATAGTATTTGTAATTTACAGGCAAATTAACAAATGTTAAATCTTGTTTAGCCTTGTCGTGACGTGTACATTAATTATTACAAAAGTTTATGTAATTGTTTTGCTGTGCTTAAATGGATATTTAACCATGGTTTATTTCGCAGCATGTCAACATATGTACGTAGGGTAATCTAGGGCAACACTGTACCCCGGGTAAGAAGGCACCGCTGACGGACAAAATAAAAAATCTTAACATCCCCAAATCTGAAACAAACATATATCGGAGATCAACCCGAAAGCTCAGCAACACGAGACACAATTCAAGCATTGTGTTTTTAACTTTTATATGCACAGTTTGTTGTAGAGTCGTGGCAGGCCGACGGCATCTCTCCGACTCTCCCTCTTCTCTGTCCACAGTTCGTTTGTTCTTTCTTCTGCCTTCCCGATACCACTCCGCACAACCTGTCACCAGATGTCGCTGTCTACTGCAACAGATTCCCAAGACTCGATGCTGGTCGGAGCACATTTTATATCACGCTTGCAAGTATCACTGAACAGCAGAGTTGGAAGGCCGACACGCCTTGCAGCAGAGACAAGCTCACCATAGAGGACGCCCTTTGGAATACGTCCATCCTCCATGCGGCAGACATGGCCAATACCACTACAATAATCTTCTTTTGTCTACTGTATGAATTCACTTATTTTGCCTAAGTTTCCCGTGGCTTCTGTCTCACTGCAGTAACGACGGTTTGAATACTTACGAAGGTCAAATGTTAATGTGAACAACTTACAGCGTCTTTTGTTTCTGCTGATGATGATGATGATATGCTGCTCCATCTGACTATTTAAAAAATTATTTTCAAGTATTATGGCTAGATGGTAGCAACGTCATGCACCTGGACACGGTGCGTCATCTTACTCTAGTTAGGGTCTCCACCGAGTGCAAAAAAACTGTTAACACACACACACGCACTCACACAATGAGGTTACGTAGTGCCTAGACATGCACTTCGACTTGAAGAAACTGGTATTTATGCAAAGTAACAACACAAGTTCAGCGTAGATTGAAATAGGCAAAAGATGACATTTAGATTCATTAATTAAGGAGCATGAAATTAGACAAGCATTCACCATCAAAATAAGATACATCCAATAATCTCAGCAAGCATGCCGGCCCCCAAAAGGTGTTTACACATAATTAGTAAATCCTGCCTATCAGCTACCCAATACCAGTACTATCTGTACCACTACTGACTTATATACAATTCACATGGTATCGTTGGGGGTCACTCCGCCGTGAATTAACCATACACATACATGTACAAACAGAAAGACTGGGGTACTCGATCCCCCAGCCAAACATGATCAATGAAAAAAGTGGGCTAACCACCCAACATTCGTGAACATTTCATAATGAAAATTATGGTAACACAACACACAATGTATAAAGGTGTTACATATCTAGACATTAGTCAAGCAATAACTACTAACACATCAGACCGAGAGGTAGGGCCAAACCAGGGCGTTTTTTATTGAATTTTCACTGGGGCAATGTCCTAAAATAGCACTCCAAATGGTTAAAAAGGGCAGCTTACGCATTATTAATGATTATTTACATAACCCTTAGGAATGTATGAAAGCTTTATATTTATATATATATAATTATATATATATATATATATATATATATATATATATATATATATATATATATATAAATATATATATATATAATTATATATATATATATTATATATATATATATATAGATATATATATATATGTATATATATATATATATATATATATATATATATATATATAATTATATATATATATATATATATATATATATATATATATATATATATATATATATATATATATATATATATATATCAGTATCTTTTTATCCATATGGTTGCACACTGACGACTGCATCTCGGTATAAAATTAATGTTACACATATATTCCAGATTTTTTTTTATTACAAACTGATGCAGTAGCAACTTGCAAGTCAGTACGTTTGACAGTCGTATAAATGTTACTAGACGAGCCCCGTTTCGCGGGTGAATTTCCTAACGAATTCACGCTGCCCGTAGATGTCCAAATCTGGAGCCCCCATCTTCTGGTCTTCTCCAGGAATTTGACGAGAGCGGGTCGAGGGTCAAAGTAGGCGGTGCCCACAATATTCAGGGCCACAATGAGGCGGGCGTTTCTCGTGTCCTCATCCATGCTGGTGCGGTGATTGTCGACAACGAGGTTGTGGTGGCTTACGATCCTTTCGGTCTGCATAGAGTGTGGACTCATGCATGCCAGAGATGCCAACACCTTCTGAACTGAACCTGTGGTGACTGGCAGAAGTTGCCGCAATCTGACAGTCATCTTACAACCGAGATCACAGCCATCAGGCAGTAACGGCACATTTATCATGTTCTCACATTGCCTGGATGCCCCGTCCGCAAAGCCAGAAGCTTCGTCTGGAAAAAGACGCCTGACGACACGCACGCCATGTTCAACGAATGATCCCAGGTTGCGTGATATCACCAACCCCTTCATGTCTTTGATGACGTCATCCTGCTCCGGTGCATGCGTTCAGACAAGTATTCGTGGGATGCTTGCACGACCTCCAGCCTGATTGCTCGTGAGTAGTTATAGTGCTCTAATGACCAAGCAAATGAGTGGCCCAGTAGGGAGTGACCCATTGACTTCCGGTCTCAGAGCCTTCTGGGTAGCCTAAGCGCCCCCTAGCGGTGATTTATATCCACCTAGAGCGCCCCCTAGCGACTGGAGTTAACCCTAACGATCGTAACCCCAACTTTTTGACATGATCCCGACCTGATCTCATTAGTGGTGACCCATGACCCTAACGATGATGACCCTTGACCCTAACGGAGTGACCGCTACCCTAACGTGACCGCTACCCCGATCCTCGAGGAGAAATAATTTTAATCATAAGCAGCAATTAATAATAGGGTCGTTAAATATCAACTATCAAAGGGGACTAATGGAGACGAGAAACCAACGCAACACGATATGGTACGAGTGCACACGTATTTTATTGAACAACACAAACAGCATGGCGATACATCAAGGGTAGCGTGTAATATCACCACTACGACTACGACTACGATGAATATGACGTATACGAAGATGACTGGACTTGCGGATGTTGACCATCGCGTCAGAGGTCGCGAGCTTAGGGGTGTCTCCACCTCGCCAGAGGCTCGAGGGTGATGATGATGATGACGACGAGGCGACTTGCGGATGTTTACCATCACGCCAGAGGTCGCGAGCTTACGGGTGCTGCGTCCACCTCGAAAGAGGCTCGATCGATGTAATACTACTACTACTACTATGACGAGCGATAATACAGTCTACCTTATCGCAGCTGTTTAAGCCAATCAAACACGCGGCAATCGTTAGCTACTAGATCGGTGCCGAATATGTTAACAAAAGTTCTCATCGGAACGTTAATACAACGAAGCAATACAAAAGCAACACAATATTGTCCACAAACGTTAGACAGAGGACTCTGAAGCCTCTTGGTATTATGAGTCCAATCGGAACAATGTTCGTTCAGGAAAGTACGGAACGCAGCGTGTCGTGGTGGCAGACCGTACGAGCAGAAGTAATCGCCGCGTCCGTCGGCATCCAGGTACAGCGCTAACCAATGTTCACCTGGTTCGTCGCCGTCGTCGGTGTTGCACACGAAGGCCGCGGGCAGAGTGCCGTCTATCGTCGTGGGCAGTCCGTCTTTGGGTACGACGCCGCGAAATATCGATCTGGCGCGCGGGTCCATCGCCAGTAGTCTAGCTATCTGCAGGGTGTCCATCTCAGTAGTCGTAGATGATGTTGCGGTTCTTGTCGATTTTCAGCACGGACTCGAGCTCGGCGTAGACGACGACGTTCACGGTGTTCAGCAGCGCGTTGCGGAAATTGAGTTCTATGCGCAGGTTGCCCTTTTGTACCAGATGGAAGCAGGGACCGTCGCACTGGTCGGGGGTCAAGTCGAAACCGAAGAAGGTGTAGCCGTGTCGATAGTCGCTACGAGTCAGTCCGTTCCCTTCGTCCTGCCACATCTTGCCGATCGAGGAGAACATGCTCATGTAGCTCCTGACGAAGAGGTCGTCTGTGAAATTGGGCTGGAAAGGTTTGGCGGGTATCTGTCGTCCGTCCACGTACACCGCGTGGAAGTTGATGTCGTTGCTCTTGGCGTGAAACGGATTTTTGGTGTACACGCCGTTGTAGGCATCGTTATCTATGCAGCACAGCACCAGACGTTTCGGTAGGGTACCGAGGAACAAGTTCTCGTACGTGTGCGAGCGAGTGCCAGCAGGAATGGAGTACACCTTGACATCGACGGATCGCATCGGATACTTGACCGGACTCTTCTCCGGAGCGCCGATGTGTGCCACCTGCACGGTTGGGTTCAGGGTGACCTTCTTTGCAAACAAGGTAGCATTGACTATTTGTATTTTGTAATCGGGGTTGAGCCCACCAGCCATGAGCGCAAAAGCAGGTTTACTACGAACCAATCGTATATTGACATCGACGCCGTTGATCAGGAATTTATCTTGCAGAAAGAGATCCGCGTGGAGGCGACCCATCATATCGACAAGACGACTCCTTAGGATGCACTCTCGTCGACTCACGAACCCTTCGTTAGCCGCGGGTCCGTCGGCTATCTCGACGGCATCCATGCGAGAGGCCGTGTCCTTGTGCCACAGCTGACTTGTCAGTTGCGTGTCCTTGGCATCGGCACCGTAGCTCAGCAGCGTCTCTATGTAGGATGTAGAAATGTTCACGAATGTTAGGTGGTTAGCCCACTTTTTTCATACGTGTTGGTCGATTTGGTGAAGAGCACACCGTTCAGGTAGAGGTCGAGTTGACTGAACAGCGTATGCAAAAAGTTATTGACCGGCGCCACGGGGTCGACCAAGTCGAGATCGTCGCCGTTGGCTCGTGTCACCTTCACCTGCATGTGCAGCAACGTGTTGGCGAGATCCAGGTAATCGTCGCCCGATCCGGGTATGTGGAATTCTATCGGTCCATAGAAACATGGTGGCCGACGGTGTGAGACCGATATTCCTTCCACCTTGTCTCGGGTTCTCATGCGTGCTTATCGTCTCTGCTGTTGATATTGATGCTGTCATGATCGATCCTAGTACCGATGGTCCTGTCAATGGCGGACTGCTGACCACCGTTGGTTCGAATCCTAACATTCTTCCCAACGCACTGTGGTGAGGTACAGTGAACTCGCTGCCTGGTGTCATGTGCAACGTCATTTTTTAAGTGATGACGCTGTAACTCAATTTTGCTCGCACCTTATCTGTCATCATACTGTTCAGTCCCCGGTTGACGTGATGCATCAATGACATGGGAGACCTGTAATATCCAGCACTGATCCTTGCACTCGGGATTAGACCCGTAGTAATCGTCTCGTTAAGAAAGAACCAGCTGTCGTTCGTTCCTATGTTGTGCCACGTATGCGGGTACTGTATCTCTGCCAACCCGCATTCCCACTCACCAGGCAGATCGATAAGTCGAGGTAAGTCGGTGGTGTAATGCGTCAAGGTATTGCCGGGATACATCTTCATGGAAGCGTTGCTAGGCAGTGTCTGATAGAAATCAGTCGCCATTACGTCTCAACGTGGGATTGGGAAGCAGGTAACCCAAAGAACTACTCAACAGTGCCGTCCACAGATTAGAATTCTCGTGACCTGTGCTCAGGTTGTAAATGCTGATGATGATGACCGTGAACAAGACGAGTACCTGACACAGAAAGACTATTTCCTCTTTAGGACATACGGTACCGAACAGATGCCAAGGAGTGCTGCTGCTGCTGCTGCTGCTGTTGCTGCTGCTGCTGCTGTCCTCTGCGTTCTGTCCGTCAGTACTGTCCTCCGCTGCTGCTGCTGCTGCTGCTGCTGCTGCTGCTGCTGCTGCTGCTGCTGCTGCTGTTACGTCCTCTTGTTCCTCCTGTTCTACGATGATGATGTCGGTGAAGTCCCGTGTTGTCGTGTCTTGTGTCATTTCTCTAATGAAGTGTCACCGTTCGCGTGGCTGGTCTTTATAGTGGAGTGGACGAGTGCCTTGGCATCGATCCAGCTGTTGAATTTGGAGGGGTAGCCGAACCATTTCACCAAAGCTTCCTTTCGTCGACCTACCTTACGACGCTGCAGTACCGCTTCCACGTAGTACATTTTATCGGTGGGTACCGACACCTTCTGCAGCTCCATTTCGTAGAAGGTGCCTTCCAGCACTTCACCGAGATCGTCCTTCAATCGATACACGAGTGGATCGGAGGGATGAACCTCGTGTATCGTGAACATCTCTTCACTCCAATTCGCCGCGTAGCCTTTTTCGAACTTACCTTTGTACTTGCTGATGCGCACGCGATCCGACACGCGCAACTTGGGCACGCCCTTACCGTCGTGACCGTACAGACGCTGCCACACCTGTTCTTGATTGCGGTAACTCACCTGTGACGGAGCCATACCGATACTGCTGTGGTGGGTGTTGTTGTACGATTGCACCAAGCCCTGAAGGATGTCGATGTATCGCCACGTCTGGTGTTTCGTGAAGTATCGCCACATGCGTGTCTTCAACGTTCTGTTGAATCTTTCCACGATACTCGCCTTCGTCTCCGCGTTATGCGTGGAGAAGTGATGGATGTTGCGCTTCTTCAATAGAGTCTGAACGGATTTATTCAGAAATTCCAGTCCTTGGTCTGTCTGCAACGTCTTTGGCCAGCCTTTGTTGAACGTGCTGACAAGCGCCGCTACCAACGACGCCGCGGACTTGTTCTTCATGGGAACACACCAGGCCACTTTCGAGAAGACGTCGATCACCGTGAGGAGAAAGGTCATACCGTTGTTGTCCTTTTTCAAATGCGACAGATCGACGAGATCGGCCTGCCACTGCTGATGTAGACCACTCACGATGACGCGTCGTCTCTTGAAATGCCGTCTAGCCGGCTTGTGTAGGGTATAGGCGTCCTGTTCCGACAACCATTCCGCGACCTTTTTACGCGGTATGCGCGTGACGCGTTGCAAGGCATCGACTCCACCTTAACTACCTACCCTTGTTGGATCGAAGTAGACCGTCCTAAGTGGTTGTTCTTTCCTCGGTGCCATTAAAACAGGAGGTCGGATGTGTTGACGGTGGTGGTGGTGGTGACGTTGACTCCAGAGTACCAATGCTGATGAAGGACGAGGAGTACGCTAACGTATAGCAGGACACACGTTATCGCACCCACAAAGATAGCGGTGGAACAACAGTCTAGCAAAACCATAGTCTGAATAACGGCTCTTTCATAATAAGGTGGACTATACCGTGAGCAATCAAGTAAAGTCCACTGATAAATATCGCAGCAACGATGGAACGATACGCGTCCTGTTCATCGGTTGGCATGGCAAACACTGTGCTATAGACACGTATTGTATCGTCTTAAATCTCTTCTCAACTAGCCAATGATGTCAGAGCCTTGCGTTGACGTTCTGGAGGTGGGGTGAGCATGGAATGTTCCATCTGACCACGGCGACGAGCGAGGGGTGTCCAACTGAGCGACCTTCGCGCGCTACGTGCGCTAGCACCACCACCACCACCACCAGAACGAGGAGTAGTCGGTATTCGACGACGGCGACCTGGAGTGGATGTCGGCGGCGTCGCCTGACGTATGTAAGCTCTCCTGGTGACGTTGCCGACCAACTCCATAGGCAGGTTCATGGCACGGAGTTGTCTTGCAAACGGTTGCCATCCCGTTGGATCGGTCTTTCTCTTACGCAACAGAGCGTTCACGAGATCCACCACGTTACTTCCGGCAACCGGCACACCCTCGTGGATCAGTTCACCACGAGCGGTCCACGCAATATCTCTTTTCATACGCTCCATCAAACGTCTGGCTTTGCCTTGCATGGTCTTGGGGACGGTGTCCAAGACGTCGGCCTCTATCCCACTAGTACTAGTAGTAGTAGCAGGAGCAGGAGCTCCTATTGCTCCCTCCGCTACCCCCGTCCCCTCCCCCGTCCCAGACTCGTTCACCGTGACCACGCGTACCGGTTCCTTGACGTGTTTATCAGACAAGACGTTATACCGTTGTAATACCTGATTATACAATGTTACCTTGGTCCTGTCGTCGGGGTCCTTTCTGTCGAGGATGGTCTTCATCTCGTCATCGAGGGCTTGCACCTTCTTACCTAAGGTGTCCGTCGGAGGTGGTGGTGGTGAACGAAGCGTGTCCAACATTCGTGGATCTACCAAGACCATCTTGCGTGCGTGTACCATCTCTCTACCTCTAGCGTAGCGCCTATCGAAACAAGGACAGAAAGGCCGAACTTGCCAACGGTGCTAGAAAGGCCGATAGGAAACCTCCGCTCTGTCCTTCGCCGACCTGCCGTTGTACCAAGATGCGTCTTCTCCTGGCAGCTGGTGTTCGTCTCTGAGCCAACTGGCGTAATTTCGTCCTGTATCTACCCAAACGACGCTTCTGTACTGCGGTCAATGGAATGTTCTTTTTAAATATGTTGTAGGCACACTCGGCTAGTGCACACAGCAGATCGGCGTCTGCATTGGCGATGATGGTCTTTTTCACTTTGTTGTTCTTGATTCTATTCAGTAGCTGTATGCATGCAATGTGTCTCGTTACCAGCGCAGACATGGTGGGAATGAAGAGACTATCCACGCGTGCGGTCTTTTTATACCTTCGGCAAGTACACGTACTGAACACCGTCGTCTGGAAAGATGGCCGTGCGCAGACGCATGTCCTCAGACGTGTCCTGTTTGAGATCGACCAATAGATAACCGTACGGTACCGACGTGGCGTCTTTAAAAGCTTCTTGAACGAACTTGACGCGTCCTGGATACATCTGTCGAGCCAAGTGCGACATCTGCGATGCGTCACGAGGATTCTTGAACACCACCATGTACTGAGAATTCAGACTGATGGTACGACTCTCTTTGTTTTTGGGGAACAGGTTCTGTACGAGATACAGCACGGACGTGTTCCTGTGGTGACTTTTTTAGTAAACAAGGTCGTGACCCGTTCGTCCGTTTCTGCCATGAGATCGTCTATGACGATGAGGTTCCTCGTTGACGAATCGAACATGCTAGCACTCGGCAACCCTTCTTCGAACCGCACGTCAACCAAGTCCATCGTTGCGTAAGCCTCTTGCCATTCTCCGTAACACCACGTGATCCGTTCGGGTGGTGGTTCGATCATCGCAGCAGCGTGACGTAGCATACGCGTCACGAAAGTACTTTTGCCGCATCCCGTCGGACCGGCGACGATGCACGTGAATGGATGTTTCCACCGCGCGTCCATGGTCGCTTATGAACGATGACCACAGTGCATCGCTTTTATCTACACGTCCACCGGACCCGTGCTCACCCCGTCCTCATGCACCACGCGTTTGGCATAGAAGTAGGTGAGAGCCGCTCGTTCCTGCACGTACGTCAACACGGTCGAGTGACGCACCCGGAACCCGCTGTTCTTTCCACTTCCACTCCGACGGTTGGTGAGCACCTCCAGGAACGCGTTCTTGTCGATGTCGTTGTGACGTTTGCTCAGTCCTTTGGTGCTGTATTTGTCGGTGGGTCCGAAACAATAGTGCGTCTTGCTGCACAACCCCTCGAATCCGTCGCCGGACCACTCCACCTTGAACAGACCAGGTGTCCTCTTGTCGTACGCCCTGCGCGCCTTACAGCACGCCTCGTCGCCGATCCACGGTCTATTGGCGAGTCGACAGCGCACGTACTCGTTCCGATGGTTGTCGCAGCATTCGGACGGCAACCATTCGGAGCGGTGCCGGAAGTAATGTTCTCGTAGTTCCGAGGTTACGAGAGCGTCGATGGACCCGGCAGCCAAGGCCAAATAGGCAGAGTCTGTATCTGTCTCGCTGTACTGAAAAAGAGGGCGCTCCAGGTACCTGTCGATGAAGTCGTAATAGAATTGCAACATGCGCATCTTGGCGTACTGCAGAACGAAGAATCCCACTTGTATGGGCAGGGTGTACATGACTGTTTTCTTGTTCATCTCTATCTTGTACGCATCGTCGACGACGACGTCGAGTTGTCGGAATCGTCTATCGTTGACCATGAGCGATGCCGCCTTCTCCTTGCAGTAGTTGACATGGCTATGTCGGTCCACGTTGGTCCGTAACCCGAGTTCCCCAGTAACTTCATGGTATCTGCGATGATGGCCTTGTGTGAGTGGACGTCTCCTTCGCGTCGCGCCGTGGACACTGCATCGCCGAATCGCCTGAAGCACGGGACGGGATCGTACTCGATGACCTGATACACGTGCGTCACCTCGAGACCGTGGTCCATGTACCATCGCAGCAGAGGCGTGGCAAGCAAGATCTTATCGCCTCGATAACTACCCACGAGCATGCGTCTCGGAGTTGCCATGATGTTGTGCTCCTCGGCGTATCGGCGCATGAACGGTCCGAGATCGTCGCGTGTCAGACGGATGTTCTTGAACACGGGCTGCATCTCGGCAAAGTGTTCGCGCAATGCTTCCGGTACGCAAAGGTCACACTCAATCAGACCGAACACGGTTCCGGCACGCACGCTACTCAGGATCTGTTGTGACGTCATCGTCCATCGTGCGTGACGTCGTCGTGGAAATGCAGCATCCAGAAGCTTTTTCACGACAGGATTTCGTCTCTTCTCTTTCCATTCGCATTCCCACAACTCAACGACTTTGACAAAGTGGCGGAGATAAGTGGTGTTCTTTCGGGTCTCGGCGAGCAGTTCAGCCATGGATTTCCCATTTACCTCGTTGACCTCTTTATCAGTGCACGAGTGACCATGGAAAAAACATCCGTGGAACTGATAAGCCGTTTTCGTCTCGCTACACCACCCGTCCACCGGCAGTTTGCCTATTCTCTTCTCTCTACCGTTGATCTGGTGTCGTATGACGCGTCCCGTGCGTTCGGATTCCCAAGTCAACCATTCCGCAGCCATCTGACCGTACAGCTGCGCTGATTCGGGTCGGAAGTCGTTCTCTTCTCGTCGTCGCGTGTACCAGCCCATAGGCATGTCTTGCATGAGTGACCACAAGTACAGGGCGTTGGCATCGTATCCGACGATGGACCGACAAGGACGGGCGGCCTCTCCGTACTCGTTCTGACGTAGCTTGGTGACCCCTTTCTCGTGATAGCGATGAAAAACGAGCGAAGCCCCGCCAACCACATTATCTTTGACGAGATGATGAAGATCGTTATTCTTCTCGTTGAAGATGGTAAATTAGGTCTTCTCGGGAAGTTCGTTGAACAGGTAGAGCAAGGTCAAACCAGGTACGCTGATGCCTTGCTTGAACATGTCTATACCACGTTGTTCGCAGAAGGCAAACTGTCTGTCGATGGCCTGCAGAAAGGGAACCACGTCCCTGTTGTTGTACCAGACGAGAAAGTCTCGCAAAGTCGTCATGGTGTTGTCGCGCCAGGCCTCTTGACAACTGGCATAATCCTCGTCGGAAATACCTTCGTTCTTCTGTCGACTGAAGAAGGCTTGTTTCGGTGGAAGTGCGGTGTCGTTGAGTCTCTTTAGACGGTCCATGTACTAGTACGGGAAATGACCTTTTGTCACCTCGCATCCGTACGCCTTCAGATACTTGTCGTAACTGAACCCAGGAGCTATGTAATTGGTCATGTCTAGGAATTTCAACTGATCCGTCGAAAGACACATGAAAGTATTGTTGCGTTTGATGACGAAAAAAGCCCCGATACCCTCGTTCTCTTCTTCTTTGTTGTGGTCTTGTACTTCTTGTTCTTCTTGTTCTTGTTCTTGTTCTTGTTCTTCTTGTTCCTCTGTATTTGACGTGGTGGGCAGGAAGTAGGGTATGAGGAACTGTTTGATGACATTGAGATCATACTTACCCGAATTGAACCCGATGATGGGTAACTGATGCATCCATCCATACAGTTGTCCCATCAGCTTTTTGTAAGGATTGGTCGTTCGACGAGATTTCTTCTTCTTCTTGTCGTTGGCTGCTCGTGTATTCTCCTCTCTTTCGTCCCAGTTCGTCAGTTCCTCTGCGAGCTGTTCCAAGACATCTTCGTAGGAGTGTTTGATCTTTTCGTACGCGGCATCACTCATCGCTTGTAAGATATCCATCATTCTACTCAGCAACTTGTTGGTGTCTCCATCCGTGACGAGACATTGCACTCGCTTGTGGCCGGGTACGTTGGATGCTACGCTGACGCTCAGTGGAATGTGACGCGCCACCCAGTGGACCTTGTCACTGTCCGACGGAAGTTGTTCCGTATCGAACCAACACTCGAAATCAAAGGTGGCTCTATACGGATAGTAGCGCAACGATTCAGCCACGCGAATGTTCTCGTCGTCCAGACGTTCTAACACCGATGGAGTCGAATGGTACACGCCACCAGGATAGATTCGACGCACACCCCCCGTACACGTGCTCTCGTGTCTATACAGCATAAATGCTTTTTTCCATAACGAGTCACCGCACTTCCGACATCGATACGAGTTGCAGTACATGCGGACATCTTGGATGAATGAAAAATGTGTCTCGTGAAGGTTGAGATACATTGTTTCGGGGTACTTGCATAACGATCGACGGACCAGTTCGGCAGTCGACTTACCATCCTCCGCATTCTCTGCATCCGGTTTGACAAGCTGGTGTACGCACACGTTCGTTTGGAACGTGGTTTCTACGCGATAGAGGTCATCCAACGTGACCCCTGCAAATTTTTCCATGGGTACGTGATCTCGATCGTATGTCTCGTACAATGTCTTCACCACCGGTTCCAATCGACGTAGATCGCATCCTCGATGCAGGGCCAGACATCGGAACAGACACAGGTTATCATTATACCTCTTGTTATGGTTGGGTTCCGTTTCCAGACCGATGATGCTCTTCTTCTTCTTGATGTAGGTTGGAAGAGAGATCATGCCTACGCATCCTATAGGGTGATCGATGATGCGATTAACGAAAAAAGTGACATTCGTCACGAGTTTGCATACCCACGCGGAATCCGGTCTTTGATTGATGGCCCATTGCAAGACGTCGGTTTCTCGGATGGGTTTGAGAAAGTCATCAAAGTCCTTGCTATTAGTAACGAGACTAGGATCGTCCAGGTAGCGTCCACAGCAATTACAAGAGGTATGATAGTACTTGTATTGACCCGTGTTCTTGTTTCTCAGAACGAACCCGTAACTGAGGTTAATCTTGAACGCATTGGTCTGTTCATGGAACAGACGGTTCTAAGACGGCCGTGTCTAACGTGGTTAATCTGTAATCGTACCTGCATTGGAGAGGACCTCTCGACGCATGGGTCCTTATAGCAGACCAGTGCGCACGAACGACATCTAGCAACTCCGTCGACAGAGTGTCGGCGAAGGGAAGTCGATCGGGTGGTTCTAACGGGTCTTCCTCGGTAACGAGTGGGTGGTAGTGGGATGGGGTAGTGTCTTCTCTTGTTGATGTCTTTGGTGCTGTCGGCTCGGTGACGTTGACACACGCGGTTCGTGCGTGTATGGTCAGATGGTTACGTCTTTCGAACTTCCGTCCACATTTCTTACACGTGTAGACGGTGGTGTTTCTTCTTCTACAACTACTACTATTACTACTACTACATACCGACCTTACGTGACGTTGTAGGTTGTCCAATCTCCCGAAGGTGACACCGCATTTCTCGCATTGATGTCTTTTCATGACGATGATCGCATCTACAACTGAGAGGGAATGGACTCTCAGTGCATCTATATATACAGTGCGGGGTGGTAGGGTGGTGGGGGTATTTCTATATTTACTAATAAGACGTTAATGTATGATAAGAGGCGTTCCTATAACAATGGCTACTATTGTCCACTATGTCCACTATAATCGACTACGGGTTCCCTTTCGAGAGGAGGGGTGTCACTCGTGGGAATAATATAATGAAGGTACAACACGTTCCATTCCATTTTGACATATTTTTTAATCAATAAAATACATAAGTTGTGTATGAAATATATATATACTGTACTGGTATGAAAGGATAGACTTCTCTATATATAAGTTGATGACATATGACGGTGGTTTGTGGGTTTTTAATACCACGACAGTGACCAGTAGCTTGCGAACGTTTACCGTCGCGCCAGAGGCTAGTATGATGGAACTGACTTGTGAGTTTTTACACCACGACAGAGGTCACGTGTGTGAATAATGAATTATATATATATATATATATATATATATATATATATATATATATATATATATATATATATATATATATATATATATATATATATATATATATATATATATATATATATATATATATATAGTGTGTGTGTGTGTGTGTGTGTGTGTGTGTGTGTGTGTGTGTGTGTGTGTGTGTGTGTGTGGCGAGTTTACAACATCCAAGGGTTGAAACACGCCACTTCTTGTATGAGGTATGACTGCGTCTCCTCTAACAGTAGCCTCCCGCTTACTTCACTACATACGTTCACAGCGGCTTCGGCTACTGTTAAAAGGAATGTGATGTGATCTATGCATTATCAAATGTGTGACTTCCTCTGCTATCATAATGTTCGCTGCTTCTGGGTTTATAATGTTCGGAATTAATGGTGATGATGCTGTTGTCATAATGTTCTCGCAGAAGCGATAGCAGGTACATGTGGCCGATGATGACTGCTGCTGCTGCTGGCTGCTGAAGGAGGACGATGATGGCTGTATATCAGAGGGTAGCGGCGTCGTTAAGTTCAGTTCAAACGATGATAATGATGATGATGATGGCGGCGGCGACGCTGGACTAAACTCAAAGGTTTCCAGCAGAAACGGCGGTGGTGGGGGTGGTGGTAACATCGTGTGTCGTTGCGGTTGGCGCTGCTGCTTTGGCTGCTGCTGCTGCGGTTGGTGCTGCTGTTGCTGCTATTGCGGTTGCTGTTGGTGCTGCAAACCGCCGCTTTCTGTTTAGCACCAACCGCAGGTCGTTCGCAGCCAACGGCGGCATACTACGTTTGCGCGTCGGTGTTGCCACCTTCTCATCGACGTCATCGTGTTCGTACGCCTCTCTCAATTGCTTGAGACCGTTATGAATCTATAGACAGGATAACAAAAGACACACCTGTTTAATCACTGTCGGCAACATCATTCTCACCTGCATATCGACTGGCTATGGTCGCTCTGACCGTGTCTGCCATATCGAGACTCCATTGCATTTTCGCAAACCTCTCCTCCAACGCTATGACAGCCCAACGCAAGATGTGCGTGATAAGACCGGAAGATGGTACGTAATATTCATCTTCCGATAAATCTAATATACGAACCACCTCGTTACACGCATAACGAACACACGCTGCGTCTACCGCAGCGTCGAAGGTATTTTGATTCATCATGGCTTCCGCACGATTCCAAATTCTATCTATGTTCGTTACCGTCACCTGCATATCATTCATTACCGTCACCTGCATATCACTACTGCTACTGCTACTGCTACTGCTACTGCTACTGTTTACGTCAATAGCTGTATCGCTGCAGTTGCTGCTTACGACAATAGCTGCATCGTTACTTTGCTCGTCTGTTATAAACAGGGTCGGTTCGGTAGAGGAAGTGATGGATTGTGAGGATTCTTCATATTCATCTAACCAAACCTGTACCTTTTTATTCATGCTTGTTTCCCAGTCCCGTACCTTTTTAGTCATGCTTATTTCGTCAGCGGGACCTGTGCTGCTGTCAGCTCTGGTGTCGACGACGACAGCATTCTCTTTGTCTTCCTTCTACAAAGAGAATGCCTCGTCGTCAAGTACTTCCAGGACTGACGCAGTGTAGTTGGTGTAGTTGTTGTTGATGCGTTTTTTAATGGTCGCCATGACACGGATCCCCCTCAATAGAGACAGTGCATTCAACCGCTCTTCTTCTGACGTCATAGCGACGTAGGCGTTAGCGTTAAAGCCAAGAACTTTGGCTGCCACTGCATCAAAAGCGCTAACCCACGTTTCAGAGCCAATCCAGTCCCGTAGGAAGAAACGCAGGTTGTATCTGTACATAGGGGATCTCTGCCATTTGTGAAATGGACAATAGTAGCCTTGTTTATGGCGCTGGACACCTTTGGGACACTGCGAACATGATATATACACAACATATTTTTGTCGCGATGCCCAAGCGACTATGGTTAACGGTCTTGTAAATCTGGACGTTCCAGCACTTACCTGCGTCTGTAATCGGCTGAGGTTCATCATTCTTTCTTCTTCTTGTGCAATCTGCTGTTCGCCCATCGTGATTTCTACGGCCTGAATGTACGCGGAGAGAAGAGTGACTCGATCGATTGGCAGAGTTGATATACTGGTTACAGCTGCGAGTCCCTTATATAGCGGGACCGGTTGCATGGCGCGCCTGTCTTATCTAGCCAGCTGGAGCGCTGGTATGCGTTACGCTATCACCGCACATTCCTATCGCTCGGGTGTTGTTGCCGAGCCAGACTTGCCGTCGCCTGGTTTTTTCGAATGAACTCGCGACAATTCACGAGTATCTGACCCAACACGTTATGTCCAGACTGTCCAGTGTAGGTGAGCGTGCTCCAGTATCCCTCCTTACTTCTCACGCATTCCATTAACGACGATGGATATGTGTCTAACAATCGTTTGCGTATATTATACAACATTTGCCTAGGACTCGATGACTTGTTTTTTTTACACGTGATAGATGGGATTTGGCTTTCAGCGTGGGTTAGTTGACACTTCTGAAGCGGCCTTATCGTTGTGAGGGATTGCTTATTGTTTTACGACGAATGCAACGCCTATACAACGCCTATACAACGTTGGTTTAGGACTCGTTGACTTTGTTTTTTACGCGTGATAGATGGGATTTCGCTTTCAGCATCGATTCTCTGACACTTCTGTGACAGACTTATCGAACATGTTTTTCGTTGTGAAGGATGGCTTATTGTTCTAGTGGGTTTGGTAGTTGTTTTATGACATTCCAGTTTAATAAATATTTTATTATTATCGTTCTCTAGCATAACTTTCTGACTTTAACAGATTTGTTATTGTGTTATAGTGGCTTATGTCCGCTGTCTGCATTGTCTAGCGTTTACTATATAAGGCCGTTCTGAGACTAGGTATATATTTATACAATGACCGCCGTCGTTCTGTTGGTGTTGCTGTTGTTGCTTCTGACGTCACGCAGGATGCTGTCTAACATTGCGGTATTCACCGATGTGCTAGCGGTCTGCATTGAAATCGGGGACGCGTTGACTATGCTACTGAATCGATCGTAAGTACATAATGTCTGTGGTTGTTTGCTAATACATACTCCTATGTTTTTAAAAGATTTTAAAAGCATTTACATTTGAGTATGCTACTGCATCGATCGTATGTACATAATGTCTGTGGTTGTTTGCTAATACATACTCCTATGCTTTTAAAAGATTTTAAAAAGCATCTACATAACACGTACAGTTTAACTTTAAGAGACATCTTTTATGCAACTGTAACCTATTTCCCAACGCCTCTTGCTAGCCGACTGGCAGTTTGGTTATAAATAACACACGAGCCGAGTCGAGTCGAGCCGGGTCGCCGGGTCACTGATATCGCCTTTGCGTGACCTACTTTCTACGCATCTGCTAGCTGCCGAGCAGGCCAGCGGTAAATAAGCGACTTGGGTCGAAAGTACGCCTTTCGGCGCTCTCGGGTTTCCTCATAGCTTATTATTAACACATACATGTGCTATTTAAGAAATGCATATAGGATACTTTTAACAAAGTCCTTTACCAATGGCTAAATTTTTATGTGTCTTTCACTCTGGTTTTCAGCTTCCATAGACAACACTGGTCAGCTGTGATGGAGGAACTCTGTCGCCTCATACCGCGTATAGACAATCATGATGATGATGATGATGATGGGTACGGCAGCCCGGAGAATTGGGATGACGAATGTAATCATTATGCTTCATTTCTTGAGCACAAACAATCATGGGCTGCCGTTATGACGGAGATCGGGATGAATCGACCACTCGAGCGGGTTGAAATGGAAATGTCGCTAGGTTGCAACGCTCAAGGCGAGCCGCTACAACGACCTACCAAACTCATCGACAGACGAGGAAAGTCACTGCCGCGTCTGAACTTCCATTGAAATATATGATTTTATATGCTTTAATATGATTTGATATATGGCTATTTTAAAATAATTATTGAATTTATGTGCTTTAATTATGATTTGATATACTACCGCATCTGAACTTCCATTGAAATATATGATTTGATATGCTTTAATATGATTTGATATATGGCTATTTTAAAATAATTATTGAATTTATGTGCTTTAATTATGATTTGATATATGGCTATTTTTAAATAATTATATTACTAGATCTGATGTATCGTTATTTTTAAATATTATTTAATATGATTTGATATATGGCTATTTTAAAATAATTATTGAATGCTTTAATTATGATTTGATATACTGCCGCGTCTGAACTTCCATTGAAATATATGATTTTATATGCTTTAATATGATTTGATATATGGCTATTTTAAAATAATTATTGAATTTATGTGCTTTAATTATGATTTGATATATGGCTATTTTTAAATAATTATATTACTAGATCTGATGTATCGTTATTTTTAAATATTAAAGTTTCTTTGTGACTTCATTCAATGAGGTGTTGTGTCGATTTTGCCGGTTAGCTGATAGGGTATCGCGGACCACAACGAACCGACGGATAGGGTATCGCGGACTACATTGAACCAGGGATTAAATGCCTTCGGGTATAATTAAAATTATTTCACTCCTCGAGGATCGGGGTAGCGGTCACGTTAGGGTAGCGGTCACTCCGTTAGGGTCAAAGTTCACCATCGTTAGGGTCATGGGTCACCACTAATGAGATCAGTTCGGGATCATGTCAAAAAGTTGGGGTTACGATTGTTAGGGTTACCTCCAGTCGCTAGGGGGCGCTCTAGGTGGATATAAATCACCGCTAGGGGGCGCTTATGCTACCCAGAAGGCTCTGAGACCGGAAGTCAATGGGTCACTCCCTACTGGGCCACTCATTTGCTTGGTCATTAGAGCACTATAACTACTCTCGTGCATTACAGCGGTTCGTACAAACGAACTGGTGGTTGGACATTCGCTGTGTTAGGTCCTCACTGGTGCTATCGGTTGGGCAACTCTCTTTCTCCTCTCTTCTTCCCGGGAATGGTCCATCCCTCATCAATCTCAACTTCTTGACGGCAGCGCCAGTCACAGTGAGAAGATCGCTAATGAACAAATCACTCCTTTGCAACTTCTTCTGGAGTGTTTCGAATATCCCCAGGATATCGCCCATCAGTAAGGTGATCCACTTCTGTTGGTGGTTCCAGATTCTCAGAAACCCTTTGGCTTCAGCCTTCTCCTTTCTATCGCTGGTACTTTCTGGTGCCTGCATCTGTTCCCACACATTAATGCAGGCTGGTAGGTTATTCAGCACAGCATCCACCAGCTGCAGCTCGTGCTGGGCAAACCTGACATCGTGGTGCCGTGGGAACTGTTTGACATTCCCGGCTTGCGCCGACAACATCTTCATCCTTCTAGGCGTCCGGAAGAATCGTACGAGCCCCAGTAGATTAGACTTCCAGATGCTCAGCTCCGGTACGGTGCTGACGACCGACTCAATGGCTAAGTCTGACCGGTGAGCAGCACACCAGAAAGTTGCCAGACCTCTCTGCACTTGGTCAGCAAGCAAACGCCATAACCCACCATGTCTGCCAGTGTTTGCCGATTCGCCGTCAGTGGTGACAGCGACGAGCTTCGTGTCTTTACCTCCGGTCAGATCCAAAGTTTTGTTCATCGCTTCCAGTAGTCCAAGGGCGCCGTTCTTCACTGGCGAATGCATGACAACGAACACACTCGTTACGCTACTATCACTATTAGCCATCCGTCAACTTACAAACTTGTGGTCCAACATTTGCCTGTCACAGCTGCCATCAATCTGCACACGTGCATCGGTTGAACATTTGAGACAGACGCACTTTCTCTAGTTCGTATATGACATCCAGCATCTGATTGTAGTTGTTCGGATCCCTGTAGTGTAGGTCGTTAGACTCGGGCGTGAATGGAACAAATTCCACATCTGCGCCATTTTGTCGCATAGTGGCCAACAGATGGTCCGACGCCAAACAAGCCAGAGATCGTATCGGCCACGATCGGGCGGGGACCGTTCCGATTAGACAGTCGTTGTACACGTCAACGGCCATTCGCAGAAACAGCGCAAAAACAGTCTTATTGTAAGCAGTGAGTGCGCGTAGCCATGGATGCGACATTGTCCACTCTTCCTAGGCTTCGTCCATCTTCTTCTTGCTTGTAGCTGCCATGTGCGGTTCAGAGGTCATATGGTCAATGACCCTTTCCAGCTTATCACTACAGTCCGTCCTGACGCCTCTTGCGATTGGCATAGTGCCATTTTTAGAACTTTTCTTTGCCATCTCTTCATACTCCTGACATGTTGTGCATAGAATGTGAGCCCTTGTTCGGCCACATTTCTTTGCCGAATATGAGCGAAGCTCGGGGAATTTGTTGACAACATCTGCAATAGTTAACGGAATTCGTTTGTACGTCGGTGTGCAGGAACTTGACGGTCTCTGGTGTGAAGTTGCGTTGTCGGTTTCCAAGTGTCTGGGTAAGGTGGTGATCTTTGTCGCCAGGAGTGTGGTGGTTGTCGGATCATGGCTGCTTGATGAACTGGTTATCGGGCGAGAACACGACGAAGGCAGTATCTCTATGACTGGTGGTACACTTTTTCTTTGGGAGTGTCATCAGATGTGATGGCAGCGGACGGATCATAGTTCCCTGGCTACATTGTGGGTATTTCTCGCAATAAGTCATTGAGGCTGCATCAAAAAATTGTGTCCTAGGAGTTGACATTTTGCGGCAGATTTCTGTAGCTCTTCTTGTCTTCGTTTTGCATTTCTGTCTCTCTTAGGCATGACTGGCAGGACATCGACATGGACAAATTAAATGGTTAAATGTAATAACTAACTGAGGAAAAGCATGTCTATTTGAAACACTTGTATAGTGGAATTACAATCCGAGCGGGCGACATGCTCTAGACTCTAGACATAAATATACTGAAGATATAGGCTTAAGGCAGAAAAGAGAGTAATACAAAACATGCATACCACGTCTATCAATGAAGTGGTTGGCTAAGTACATAACAAATCAAAATACAGAAAATACGTACTTCCAAAAATGACATGTGCAAATGTTGATTACATTTTATGTTAATATGTGCACCACCAACTTTTGAGTAACAATTTTTCAAAGTTGATGTCCCTGCTGACCGCCAACTTTCCATCTCACATGTAGAACACTATCAACTACTCATACATTTTAAAGTTTATTTGTTTAGTATGTATACAATATGCTTATTTGAGTTATCATGCTTAAAATTTCGATTTCTCAAAGATGCGGAGAATGAATTGGCTCGGTTACTGCCTCAATCAAAATCTACCCTGCCAGGTTTATGGCTGTTATGATGTTTGTATCATCTTACCTACAAGAGGGATCATTATTAAAATGTGATTATTTTGTGATATTTGTTAAACGTTTCCAATTGCTTTCGATGGACACTACACACACTTTGCCAGGTTTCTTTATTATTTGAACAAAAAACAGCCGACTGTCAGGTTGTTGATACATCGTTAATCCCCGCCCGCTCGCTCTCGACCAGTGGTAATAGCGAATGGGCGAGGTTTTGCTCACCTCAGCCTGGGAGGAAGCTGAGAGGAGGGAAGGTGACAGGTCGTAGGGAGACAGGACGTAAGGAGACGGGAAGGAAAGGAACGGGAGGGAAGACAACCGCAGTGAAGGAGAGGGGAGTAGGGGAGACAGGAGGGAAGGAGAAGGGAGTGGGGGATACGGGAGGGAAGACAACCGGAGTGAAGGAGAGGGGAGTAGCGGAGACAGGAGGGAAGGAGAAGGGAGTGGGGGAGACGGGAGGGAAAACAACCGGAGTGAAGGAGAGGGGAGTAGGGGAGACAGGAGGGAAGGAGAAGGGAGTGGGGGAGACGGGAGGGAAAACAACCGGAGTGAAGGAGAGGGGAGTAGCGGAGACAGGAGGGAAGGAGAAGGGAGTGGGGGAGACGGGAGGGAAAACAACCGGAGTGAAGGAGAGGGGAGTAGGGGAGACAGGAGGGAAGGAGAAGGGAGTGGGGGAGACGGGAGGGAAACCAACCGGAGTGAAGGAGAGGGGAGTGGGAGAGACAAGAGCAAAGGAGTGGGAAGTGGGGGAGACAGGAGGGAAGGGGTCAGGACAGAATGTGATGGAGGGGATCGAAAGGAAGAGTTATTCTGCAGCAGTGATAGAGGGGGTGAGGAAGAGAGCGAGGGTGTTTGTGGGGGATTCGATAGTTAGGAAGACCGACAGAGTCTTAAACAAGGGAGATGATGTGGTGGTCTGCTTGCCTGGAGCCAAAATAGAGGCGATAACTGAGAGGGTAAAAAACATCGTAGGCTCGGGTAAGGGTGGATCTTTTTTAGTTCACGTAGGGACAAATAACGTACAGAGGGAGGGTACAACTGCCATAGTTAGAAAATATAGGCACTTGGTCAGAACACTAAAACAGACGCGGGTTGAGCAGGTAATACTGTCAGGGATTTTACCTGTAATGGGCAGGAGGGGTCACAAATATCGAAATTGTCGGGGGATGGCAATTAACATGTTAGTCCAGAAGCTATGTAGGGAAGAGGAAGTTGGATTTGTGGATTTATGGGGAAGTTTTGTTGGGAGGGCTGATATGTACATGAAGGATGGGCATCATTTAAGTGGAAAGGGGGCGGCAGTATTCGTGGACAAACTTTCTGCAGCAGTAGATAGTGACTTGGGTACAATGACAAATATTTTTTGGAAGTAAACATTCTTTAAACTAGAAGTGCAGGGGGGTTACCTAGAGGTGTCTCAAGCAGAACAAGAGGCCACTAGCACAGATAAACCAATATCAAATCATCCGAAAAACATCTCTGAAAAAAGTTATAGATGCATATGTTTAAATGCAAGGAGCCTAGTAAATAAGAAAAACGAATGAAACATTATGATAGAAGATATTGACCCTCACATAATTGGTATAACTGAATCATGGGCCAACATAGATATAACAGATGCTGAATTAGGACTGACAGGATATGTAATGTTTAGGAAAGATCGAATAGGAAGAAGGGGCGGGGGAGTTATTTTATATGTTAAAGAATCTATTCAGGCTTATGAAATAAAACTAGAAAGGGAAGCAGATTGCGATGAAGCTGTTTGGTGCAAAATTGTTTCAGGAAATTCAAAATTAACTATTGGATTAGTTTACCGAAGTCCAAACATAAACGAAGAGGACAACACAAAAATAAAAAACGCTATAAAGGAAGTTAGTAAAGGGGAATGTATCATAATGGGAGATTTTAACCATGGACACATACAATGGAATTCTCTAGAGAGCACAGGGATTGAGGATCAACAATTTCTATGTTTAATCCAGGATAGCTTTCTTACTCAGCACGTAATAGAACCAACCAGGGGAGAAAATGTATTAGATATAGGTTTGTTATCACAAAAAGAATTAGTGGACAATGTAAAAATATTTGAACCATTGGGTAATAGTGACCATAATCAAATACATTTTGACATCAATGTAAAATCAGAAAGTAAAAATAAGAAAACGTACAAGAGAAACTTCCACAAAGGTAACTACAAAGATATGAGAAAATACTTAGCAAAGCTAGATTGGAATAACATGCTGATGAATAAGACCGCAATTGAATGTTGGAATATTCTAAAATATGAAATTGAGAGTATCATCGATAAATTTTTTCCCTTCCAAAAACAAGGAAAACAGTGTAGAAAGAAACACTTGTCAAAAGAGGCAATTAGAAAAATAATGCTAAAACAAACTATGTGGAGGGTTTATAGGCGTACCAGAAAGGAAGAAGACTATGCAAAATACAAAGAGGCACTTAACGCAGCTACAACTGAAATCAGACAATCTAAAAGAAGCTATGAGCAAAAACTGGCATGTAACATAAAAAATTACAGCAAGAGTTTGTATGCATATGTCAAGAGTAAACAAAACGTACAAGACAAGGTTGGACCTCTAGAAGACAGTGCTGGAAATATAATATCACAGGGGTTTTTAATGGCGGAAGACCTAAATGGTTACTTCAGTTCAGTGTTTACCAAAGAAGATATTAGTTCATTACCAGTTGCTGATGCTAAATTTCAGGGGGCTAAATCTGACTATTTAGGTCCGTTAGTTATAACTCCAGAATTGGTAGCTAAGAAAATAAAGGCAATGAAGGATAACAAATCACCGGGAGTGGATGGCATTCCTCCAAAATTACTAATGGAAACAGTAGAACAAATCAGTATACCACTTGCAAGAGTATTCAACTTGTCATTAAAAGAGGGAGTTGTTCCGTTTGAATGGAAAGAAGCAAACATCATACCACTATTTAAAAAGGGTTCGAGAAATAAGTCAGATAATTACAGACCAGTGTGTTTAACGTCAGTGATTTGTAAATTATTAGAAAGGTTAATTAAAGACCATATGGTGGACTTCCTCGTTAAGCATAAATTATTAAATTCATCTCAACATGGATTCCTTAAAGCGAGGTCATGCTTAACAAATATGTTATGTTTTTGGGAAGAAATCACTAAGTGGATAGACATGGGATCGCCAGTAGATATTATCTACTTAGATTTTCAGAAAGCTTTTGACAAAGTGCCACATCAAAGATTACTACTTAAATTAAAAGCCCATGGTATCGGGGATAGCATAACTGACTGGATAGAACAATGGCTGACTGACAGAAGACAACGAGTTGTAGTAGATGGAGAAGTTTCAAATTGGAAATCGGTTTTGAGTGGGGTACCTCAAGGATCAGTATTAGGACCTATATTATTCTTAATTTATATCAATGACTTGGACGACAGTATAACAAGTAACGTACTGAAATTTGCGGATGACACAAAACTGTTTAGAAAGGTTAATACTGATGGTGATAAACAACATTTACAAAACGATCTAGACAGATTAGTGAAATGGTCTGAGAAATGGCAGATGCTGTTAAATTTTGGGAAATGTAAATGCCTACATACAGGACATGGGAACTTGAATGTAAACTATAAAATGGGAGATACTGTTCTGGGTACTACTGTAATAGAAAAGGACATAGGAGTTACAATAAGCGCTGATACGAAAGTTTCAGAGCAGTGTGGTATTGCAGCTTCAAAGGGTAATCATATTCTTGGATTGATTAGAAGAAACATAACATACAAGGGAAAAAAGTTAATTATACCTCTTTATAAAGCAATAGTTAGACCTCATTTAGAATACTGTATACAAACATGGAGACCATAATCGTAAGAAGGATATAGATACGCTTGAACGCATACAAAGGAGAGCAACTAAAATGATTCCAGAACTTAGAGACCTTAGTTATGAAGAAAGCCTGAAAGAATGTGGTTTAACAACTCTAGAGACAAGGAGGTTAAGAGGAGATCAGATTGAAGTTTTTAAGATATTGAATGGGTATGAAAATATTGATAGAAATATGTTTTTCTCACTCAAGAACGATAGCAGAACTAGAGGACATGAGGTAAAATTAGTAAAGGATCAATGTAGACTGGACATCAGGAAGCACTCGTTCTCACAGAGGACAATAAATGAATGGAACAAATTGTCTACAGATTGTGTAACTGCTAGCAGCGTGAATATGTTTAAAAACAAGGTTGACACATATCTCAGGAGGGCGGGTTATAAGTAGATAAACATTGTTGGACTCTCGATAAGCCAATGGCTTCCTTGTCCACTTGCCATCTGGGCCTTTGGCTTGGATGGCAAATCGTGTTAAATCTTGTTAAATCTAGTCTCGCCTGTGCTATACCGGGTACGTTTCGCAATTTCGCGGCCAGGACACCGGTTTATGTTAACAGCTATTTCAACATCACTGTAAAGAACTGGATTGCACGCGGCTCAATCGTGTAAAATGTGATGACCAGTCTTGTTGAATCATACACAATTTAAACAAACAGTAACATGCAGTTACACATATTTACATATACATAATCATTAGCTATTCTAGAACCGGAACACTGACGTCATAAGTAAACACTTCTAAGGCTATGGTATGGCTATGCCAAAGCACGTTTTCAGTTCTTCGCATGAACTGTACGAAGAAGCCATTCGGCAATACGTCACTGTTATTGCTATGACGCTATTACATTCCCATATCAATAAATTGATCTTTTGTAGACGTATTGCCCTTCTTTAACTTTGGAACTTTTAGATGTTGCCACAAATGAAAATTAACTAAAACACACTAACAAAAAGAATACAAATTAAGACCTACATTAATACAAGGGGCTGGTTAAGGAGAATGGGGGCACGCATTGGGGGGGGGCAAGTTGGTTTGACTGCGGGGCAATTGAAAGGGCTCGGGGGGCATTGCCCCCACTTTTTATGTTAAAAAACGCCCTGGGCCAAACAAATGTACTCGTAAAAAGTACCCGCACTAAAAACCCTGTGTACACTACTGAAAACTCAGTGGAGGGGAAAGCGTTAATGCAAAACCTCGTGTACCAAACTATAACAGGGAAAAGCGTAAAAAATTAAAAAACTTTGTGAACTACCTCTCTGTCTTCAGTGTTTCACAGTGTATCCATACATAATGCACCACTTGATTTATTAGATACCAACTGGGTAACAACTGTTAACACAATATTAGGGAGGGAGGGTGGGATTTTCCAAATGGAGCGGAATAAACCGAACAACAAAACTGATCTTGCAATAAAATTAACAAATTCAGCGATAACGATTAATCAGTAACAATAGAAATTCGGAAATATTTGCAGCGCAAAGGTCTCACAACGACACAAGCTAACTTGGAAAACGAGAGAGGCTGGCTCTAGGTCACGTGGTTGGTGTATCCATACGCGTGAGCGAGTAATTAGGCCAATGCTCTCTCTATCATAAAAGGTCTAACCTCAAATCGCCTTCATTGCCTTGTTATCTCGCATAAAATCCTTTATGCGCCGCTGTCACATAAATTCATTTATGCAAAATAACAACACAAGTCCAGCGTAGATTGAAATAGGCCAAAGAATGACATTTAGATTTATTAATTAAGGAGCAGGAAATTAGGCAAGCATACACCATCAAAATAAGATACATCCAATAATCTCAGCAAGCATGCCGCCCCCCAAAAGGTGTTTACACATAATTAGTAAATCCTGCCTATCAGCTACCCACTACCAGTACTATCTGTAACACTACTGACTTATATACAATTCACATGGTATCGTTGGGGGTCACTCCGCCGTGAATTAACCATACACATACATGTACAAACAGAAAGACTGGGGTACTCGATCCCCCAGCCAAACATGATCAATGAAAAAAGTGGGCTAACCACCCAACATTCGTGAACAATTCATAATGAAAATTATGGTAACACAACACACAATGTATAAAGGTGTTACATATCTAGACATTAGTCAATATCTAGACATTAGCCTCTGTGACCGACCCCCACCATAATTATAACTTTGGACTGTTCATTTCTAGACAACAATCTTCTCATTTGTTTGACGTCATCAGCTGCCACCATATCTGACATCATTTCTATAATATAATGTATACTATACACATTACTTGCTCTTACAAGGAACACTAATCGACATTACTGTCTACACTAAACGAGAAGCCGGAGAAATACTTACGTCTCTAGTGTACTACAGTGACATTCTGAAGCACTGTTATTTCACACTATGTATCTACGCACGCATGCACGCACGCACGCACGCACGCACGCACGCACGCACGCACGCACAACACAAACTCAAGTTTATGTTTAAACAAAGCACATTTTATTACATTGGACACATCAGCAAGATACACATGAAATATCCACGAAAGCAAGTTTTGAACAGCGTGTTTACATGGCAATTTATCAATAAACTGAATCTGTCCAGTATTCTTTTCTGAATATTTTAAAGGATAATCATCTTTTACAAAACTCTCAAATGTATTTTATATGCAATGTAATAACTCAGTTGTACTAACTTTTCCTCACGTTCATCAGGCGGGTGCCATAACATAATAGGCTGTCCCGTAGACGTGTAAAAAATCAAGGCCTCATAACTTTATTACGTATCAAATACTGGTGCTTGGTCAACTGATACATGTCCTAATATGTAACTCTACTGTGATATGTTAATTAATTTTCAACATGTAATATCTAAAAACATTGCCTCTACTTTCCTTTACATCACTAGTTGCAGCAACTGGGTGGACTTCGTCAAGTCTGGGTGCGAGAAGTCCTGGGCTGAGGTCCAGGCAGATAGTTTTAGTTTTGAGTGTAGGGGATGTACGAAGATGAAGGAATTAGAGGTGGAGTTGGAAGAGCTGAGGCTGCTCGTTGTGGCAATAGTGGGAAGGGAACAGGGGGGTTGTGTCAGTAGTTCCGGTGGGGGAACAGTAGATGATAAAGTGGGGAAAGACACAAGAGATGCTAGGGAGAGCTCACCGCAGCCTGGGAGGAAGCTGAGAGGAGGGAAGGTAACATGACGTAGGGAGACGGGAAGGAAAGGACCGGGAGGGAAGACAACCGGAGCGAAGGAGAGGGGAGTGGGGGAGACAGGAGGGAAGGAGAAGGGAGTGGTGGAGACGGGAGGGAAAACAACCGGAGTGAAGGAGAGGGAAGTGAGAGAGACAAGAGCAAAGGAGTTGGAAGTGGGGGAGACAGGAGGGAAGGAGAAGGGAGTGGGGGAGACAGGAGAAGGGAGTGGTGGAGACGGGAGGGAAAACAACCGGAGTGAAGGAGAGGGAAGTGGGAGAGACAAGAGCAAAGGAGTTGGAAGTGGGGGAGACAGGAGGGAAGGGGTCAGGACATAATGTGATGGAGGGGATCGAACAGAAGAGTTATTCTGCAGCAGTGATAGAGGGGGTGAGGAAGAGAGCGAGGGTGTTTGTGGGGGATTCGATAGTTAGGAAGACCGACAGAGTCTTAAACAAGGGAGATGATGTGGTGGTCTGCTTGCCTGGAGCCAAAATAGAGGCAATAACTGAGAGGGTAAAAAACATCGTAGGCTCGGGTAAGGGTGGATCTGTTTTAGTACACGTAGGGACAAATAACGTAGAGAGGGAGGGTACAACTGCCATAGTTAGGAAATATAGGCAGTTGGTCAGAACACTAAAACAGACGTGGGTTGAGCAGGTAATACTGTCAGGGATTTTACCTGTAATGGGCAGGAGGGGTCACAAATATCGAAATTGTCGGGGGATGGCAATTAACATGTTAGTCCAGAAGTTATGTAGGGAAGAGGAAGTTGGATTTGTGGATTTATGGGGAAGTTTTGTTGGGAGGGCTGATATGTACATGAAGGATGGGCTTCATTTAAGTGGAAAGGGGGCGGCAGTATTCGCGGACAAACTTTCAGCAGCAGTAGATAGTAACTTGGGTACAATGACAAATATTTTTGGAAGTAAACATTCTTTAAACTAGAGGTGCAGGGGGGTTACCTAGATGTGTCTCATGCAGAACAAAAGGCCACTAGCACAGATAAACCAATATCAAATCATCCGAAAAACATCTCTGAAAAAGGTTATAGATGCGTATGTTTAAATGCAAGGAGCATAGTAAATAAGAAAAACGAATTAAACATTATGGTAGAAGATATTGACCCTCACATAATTGGTATAACTGAATCATGGGCCAACATAGATATAACAGATGCTGAATTAGGACTGACAGGATATGTAATGTTTAGGAAAGATCGAATAGGAAGAAGGGGCGGGGGAGTTATTTTATATGTTAAAGAATCTATTCAGGCTTATGAAATAAAACTAGAAAGGGAAGCAGATTGCGATGAAGCTGTTTGGTGCAAAACTGTTTCAGGAAATTCAAAATTAACTATTGGATTAGTTTACCGAAGTCCAAACATAAACGAAGAGGACAACACAAAAATAAAAAACGCTATAAAGGAAGTTAGTAAAGGGGAATGTATCATAATGGGAGATTTTAACCATGAACACATAAAATGGAATTCTCTAGAGAGAGCACAGGGATTGAGGACCAACAATTTCTATTTTTAATCCAGGATAGCTTTCTTACTCAGCACGTACTAGAACCAACCAGGGGAGAAAATGTATTAGATATAGTTTTGTCATCACAAAAAGAATTAGTGGACAATGTAAAAATATTTGAACCATTGGGTAATAGTGACCATAATCAAATACATTTTGACATCACTGTAAAATCAGAAAGTAAAATTAAGAAAACGTACAAGAGAAACTTCCACAAAGGTAACTACAAAGATATGAGAAAATACTTAGCAAAGCTAGATTGGAATAACATGCTGATGAATAAGACCGCAATTGAATGTTGGAATATTCTAAAATATGAAATTGAGAGTATCATCGATAAATTTGTTCCCTTCCAAAAACAAGGAAAACGGTGTAGAAAGAAACACTTGTCAAAAGAAGCTATTAGAAAATAATGTTAAAACAAACTATGTGGAGGGTTTATAGGCGTACCAGAAAGGACGAAGACTATGCAAAATACAAAGAGGCACTTAATGCAGCTACAACTGAAATCAGACAATCTAAAAGAAGCTATGAGCAAAAACTAGCATGTAACATAAAAAATGACAGCAAGAGTTTTTATGCATATGTCAGGAGTAAACAAAATGTACAAGACAAGGTTGGACCTCTAGAAGACAGTGCTGGAAATATAATATCACAGGGGTTTTTAATGGCGGAAGACCTAAATAATTACTTCAGTTCAGTGTTTACCAAAGAAGATATTAGTTCATTACCAGTTGCTGATGCTAAATTTCAGGGGGCTAAATCTGACTGTTTAGGTCCGTTAGTTGTAACTCCAGAATTGGTAGCTAAGAAAATAAAGGCAATGAAAGATAACAAATCACCGGGAGTGGATGGGATTCCTCCAAAATTACTAATGGAAACAGTAGAACAAATCAGTATACCACTTGCAAGAGTATTCAACTTGTCATTAACAGAGGGAGTTGTTCCGTTTGAATGGAAAGAAGCAAACATCATACCATTATTTAAAAAGGGTTCGAGAAATAAGTCAGAGAATTACAGACCAGTGAGTTTAACGTCAGTGATTTGTAAATTATTAGAAAGGTTAATTAAAGACCATATGGTGGAATTCCTCGTTAAGCATAAATTATTAAATTCATCTCAACATGGATTCCTTAAAGCGAGTTCATGCTTAACAAATATGTTATGTTTTTTGGAAGAAATCACTAAGTGGATAGACGTGGGATCGCCAGTAGATATTATCTACTTAGATTTTCAGAAAGCTTTTGACAAAGTGCCACATCAAAGATTACTACTTAAATTAAAAGCCCATGGTATCGGGGATAGCATAACTGACTGGATAGAACAATGGCTGACTGACAGAAGACAACGAGTTGTAGTAGATGGAGAAGTTTCAAATTGGAAATCGGTTTTGAGTGGGGTACCTCAAGGATCAGTATTAGGACCTATATTATTCTTAATTTATATCAATGACTTGGACGACAGTATAACAAGTAACGTACTGAAATTTGCGGATGACACAAAACTGTTTAGAAAGGTTAATACTGATGTTGATAAACAACATTTACAAAACGATCTAGACAGATTAGTGAAATGGTCTGAGAAATGGCAGATGTTGTTCAATTTTGGGAAATGTAAATGCCTACATACAGGACATAGGAACATGAATGTAAACTATAAAATGGGAGATACTGTTCTGGGTACTACTGTAAAAGAAAAGGACTTAGGAGTTACAATAAGCGCTGATATGAAAGTTTCAGAGCAGTGTGGTATTGCAGCTTCAAAGGGTAATCAAATTCTTGGATTGATTAGAAGAAACATAACATACAAGGGAAAAAAGCTAATTATACCTCTTTATAAAGCAATAGTTAGACCTCATTTAGAATACTGTATACAAGCATGGAGACCATATCGTAAGAAGGATATAGATACGCTTGAACGCATACAAAGGAGAGCAACTAAAATGATTCCAGAACTGAGAGACCTTAGTTATGAAGAACGCCTGAAAGAATGTGGTTTAACAACTCTAGAGACAAGGAGGTTAAGAGGAGATCAGATTGAAGTTTTTAAGATATTGAATGGGTATGAAAATATTGATAGAAATATGTTTTTCTCACTCAAGAAGGATAGCAGAACTAGAGGACATGAGGTAAAATTAGTAAAGGATCAATGTAGATTGGACATCAGGAAGCACTCGTTCTCACAGAGGACAATAAATGAATGGAACAAATTGTCTACAGATTGTGTAACTGCTAGCAGCGTGAATATGTTTAAAAACAAGGTTGACACATATCTCAGGAGGGCGGGTTATAAGTAGATGAACATTGTTGGACTCTCGATAAGCCAATGGCTTCCTTGTCCACTTGCCATCTGGGCCTTTGGCTTGGATGGCAAATCTTGTTAAATCACGGATAATTCAGTTGCTCCATCTAACGTCAAACACAAACATAACTGAGTCGCTTGGACCATACTGGGCCCTGTGCGCTGTTTTTGTGTGCGACACATATTCAACGTTATGCAAGACGCGTTGCACTTGCTCTGCACAATATCGAACTTGTTTCGTCAACCAACAAAAGCGTATGTATAGTCTGTCTTCTACGAAAGCTACATATAAAGCACGAAAAAGATCTGTTGATAAATGTCTTCTTGTAGCACAATTCAAAGGAAAAAGCTACCACTTCAACAAGTTGGTATTAACACGCGGCTGCAGAGGTCAGAATATTACGTCATGAGTGCAAAAGCTGTCCTTTGTGTCACGGTCCTTTTCGTCACACGAATTGTGACAAAAAAGGCACCGTGTTTTAAAATCGTTTACAAAGCCATAAAGAACGCTGCCGATTAAATGATAAGCCTACATACATCAATAAAAATTACATAATCAATTGGTGTGACTATAAATTGAAATCTGACGTCCAGTCCTGTACTGTCTGGCACAAACAAGACTTCATAAGCCACCAGAAATAATCATATATGCTGTAACATACATACTATACATGTGATAATAGTGCGTAATATCTGCAAATGTGTTCCTATTAATTAAAATTGTTAACATTATGCCATTAAAATTATACATAATTTTAATTATAATAAACTATTATTATTAAACATCTAAACTCTTTGTCCCTACTTTATTGTCCTTTATGTCACGGACATTCAGTTGCTCCATCTAACGTCAAACACAAAATTAACCGAGTCATTTGGACCATTCGCTGTTTTTGTGCGCCATATATTGAACGTTATGCAATACGCGTTGCATTTTGCTCTGCACAATATCGAACTTGTTTCGTCAACCAACAAAAACATATGTACCGGTATATACTGTCTTCTACGAACGCTACATATTAGGCACAAAACTTATATGTTGATAAATCTCTTCTTGTAGCATAATTCAAACGTAAAAGCTGCCACTTCAACAAGCATTAATACGTGGCTGCAAATTGTGAGTTGAAATCTGATGTCCAGTCCTGTAATGTCTGGCACAAACACAAGACTTCATAAGCCACAAGAAATAATCATATATGCCGTAACATACATACTATACATGTTATAACAGTGCATAATCTCTGCAAACGTATTCACATTACTTTCAATTGTTAAACATTACGCCATTAAAATTATATAGTTTTAACTGTTTATATTATTATTCAACATCTAAAATCGTTGTCCATAATTTCTTGTCTTGTTTGATGTGATGGCGATAGAGAGGGTACGATCCAGTTGAGTAGAGAAGCAAACACAGGACGATGGAATGACAGACTTTGCACTTGGTAGCAACAAAAGCTACTTGATTCCACGTTGTAACCAGAGTCGTTCCCTTAGACAGCCAAAGGCTTTGGTAGTTGCCTATATCAAGTTGGTACTTTCAGTGTCAATCGTGTTGTCTGAAGTGATTGTGCTACCCAGATAGTTGAAGGAGTGCAGAGAGTTCAGAAGTGTGTAGTGTAACATGACTACAGGGTCCAAATAAGGTTTCCCCAGAACAGGTTGGTGTATTGATTATGTTTTCTTGATGTATATTGTAAGGCCAGACAGTTTGCTGCCGTTGCAGTGTTCAGCAATTTCACATATGTCATTGATGGAACTTGCTACGAGCGCAGCATGGTCAACAAACAACAGTTTGCATTCGAGGACTTCATGTGTCATTGTCTTAGCCTTGAGTCAGGTTGACGGAAGCTGACTCCAGCACTGCTGCCAAGTATAACGTAAACCATGCTGGGGTTTAGATGCGTCCCTGCCCGAGGAGACGCTGGCCTCCATGCCGTCGTGTAACACCTGAATAGTCTTAAAAAAGATGTCTGGAGCGTTTCAGCAAAGACCACAGCATTGGTTGACCAACTGCATCGAATGCCCTTGTGAAGCCATACTGACTGTCATTGAATCAGTGCATTTCTTCCAGATTTTAGCTAACATTTCTTCTACAACAGATAAGAGGGAAATACAATGATGATTTCCAGTCACTGCGCTCAACCTGTGTCTTGTAGATGGTGATTATTATTCATTCCTGGAGCTTTACCAGCCTTGGCGGTTTTAGTCACATTTTAAACCTCGTCATATGTTGGGAGAAGAGAGTTCACTGTGCAATGGGTGCTGGTTCACAAATGTGAATACTTGTTTGCTGTGTATGGCCGACTGAAGAGATTACAGAAGTGTTCCTGCCACCTTTAGAGAATGACATCAGTGGAATATTAAGCGGTCTGAAAGGCCCACAAGTAGTGAGGAGAGTTTCATTACAAGTGTGTTCACAATGGCAAAGCAGACTTCTGAATGCACTGATTGACAATGAAATTTTGAATTATTTCTGGATGGAAGTCACATGTCACCAGCAGCCACAATGATTGATAAAGCAGGCTTGGTGATTATCAATGCTCTCGTCTGAAGACGACTTGGTTGTCGTTGTCATGACTCATTGTTATCACAGCGACTGCCACAGCCTTCTTCTGATGGCAGCTCCTAGCGCCACAGACTACAACAGACATAACACAAATGTTACTCTCTGTCATCTATGTGTGGATGAGTGCGTGTGTGTGTCAGTGCATGCATGCATGTGACTATGTGTGTGCATGTGTTAGTGCGTGTATGCTAAGAGACAAGTGATCTACTCGCACTAAATTCAGGAGGCTCTGTACACGGGATGTACAGAGCCTCCTAGGAGGTGAGTGCACAGGGTGTACAGAGCCTCCCACATAATAATCAGTCCGTTGTCAACTGTTGCTGTGGAAAGACATTCGTGAATTTTTTATATTTGTAACAAGTTAATGATTTATTATTATTAAACATAATTACAAAAACATATTATTAAACAAAGTATTTATCGTCAATAAAACGGCTGTTGTCAACAAAACATTTAGTGACATTACACAGCTGGAAAATGTCCATACATGTTTAATTTTGCAACATGACACTTGATTTTTTGTCTTAGAAAACAGTGTTTAGTGGAATAAAAGCAAACAGCAAATAAACAAAGTGAAAGTTTCTTTTACAAACGACACTTGATGATATCAATTCAATGGAGACTGTCACAAAGTGTTATCGTTGCTGGGTAGAACATAAAGTGTCCTCAAACAGGTTGAGAGAGGAAATTGGTGGGTGAAACTACATACCTGAAGAACTTTAGTCTTGGCAAACTGTTTGCGACTCTCTTGATGGCATGTTCATTGGTACGGTCGATGTGACATTTCACCAACCTAGAGATATATGTCATGAATAAATTGAACCCAACATTTGACAACAATGGAAGACAACTGAATAGAGTAGGTTCATGCTTGTGCACTAAACAGCTTGGGTGTATGTGCAACCAGGGTTCATGCTTGCGCACTAAACAGCTTGGGTGTATGTGCAACCAGGGTTCATGCTTGTGTACTAAACAGCTTGGGTGTATGTGCAACCAGGGTTCATGCTTGTGCACTAACACAGCTTGGGTGTATGTGCAACCAGGGTTCATGCTTGCGCACTAAACAGCTTGGGTGTATGTGCAACCAGGGTTCATGCTTGTGCACTAAACAGCTTGGGGGTATGTGCAACCAGGGTTCATGCTTGTGTACTAAACAGCTTGGGTGTATGTGCAACCATGGTTCATGCTTGTGCACTAAACAGCTTGGGTGTATGTGCAACCAGGGTTCATGCTTGCACACTAAACAGCTTGGGTGTATGTGCAACCAGAGTTCATGCTTGCGCACTAAACAGCTTGGGTGTATGCGCAACCAGGGTTCATGCTTGTGCACTAAACATCTTGGGTGTATGTGCAACAAGGGTTCATGCTTGTGCACTAACACAGCTTGGGTGTATGTGCAACCATGGTTCATGCTTGTGTACTAAACAGCTTGGGTGTATGTGCAACCAGGGTTCATGCTTGTGCACTAAACAGCTTGGGTGTATGTGCAACAAGGGTTCATGCTTGTGCACTAACACAGCTTGGGTGTATGTGCAACCATGGTTCATGCTTGTGTACTAAACATCTTGGTTGTATGTGCAACCAGGGTTCATGCTTGTGCACTAAACAGCTTGGGTGTATGTGCAACAAGGGTTCATGCTTGTGCACTAACACAGCTTGGGTGTATGTGCAACCATGGTTCATGCTTGTGTACTAAACAGCTTGGGTGTATGTGCAACCAGGGTTCATGCTTGTGCACAAAACAGCTTGGGTGTATGTGCAACCAGGGTTCATGCTTGTGCACTAACACAGCTTGGGTGTATGTGCAACAAGGGTTCATGCTTGTGCACTAACACAGCTTGGGTGTATGTGCAACCAGGGTTCATGCTTGTGCACTAAACAGCTTGGGTGTATGTGCAACCAGGGTTCATGCTTGTGCACTAAACATCTTGGGTGTATGTGCAACCAGGGTTCATGCTTGTGTACTAAACATCTTGGGTGTATGTGCAACAAGGGTTCATGCTTGTGCACTAAACATCTTGGGGGTATGTGCAACCAGGGTTCATGCTTGTGTTCTAAACATCTTGGGTGTATGTGCAACCAGGGTTCATGCTTGTGCACTAAACATCTTGTAGGTATGTGCAACCAGGGTTCATGCTTGTGCACTAAACAGCTTGGGTGTATGTGCAACCATGGTTCATGCTTGCGCACTAAACAGCTTGGGTGTATGTGCAACCAGGGTTCATGCTTCCACACTAAACAGCTTGGGTGTATGTGCAACCAAGGTTCATGCTTGCGCACTAAACAGCTTGGTTGTATGTGCAACCAGGGTTCATGCTTGTGCACTAAACAGCTTTGGTGTATGTGCAACCAGGGTTCATGCTTGTGCACTAAACAGCTTGGGTGTATGTGCAACCAGGGTTCATGCTTGTGTACTAAACAGCTTGGGTGTATGTGCAACCATGGTTCATGCTTGTGCACTAAACATCTTGGGTGTATGTGCAACCAGGGTTCATGCTTGTGCACTAAACTTCTTGGGTGTATGTGCAACCAGGGTTCATGCTTGTGCACTAACACAGTTTGGGTGTATGTGCAACTAGGGTTCATGCTTGTGCACTAACACAACTTGGGTGTATGTGCAACCATGGTTCATGCTTGTGTACTAAACAGCTTGGGTGTATGTGCAACCAGGGTTCATGCTTGTGTACTAAACAGCTTGGGTGTATGTGCAACCAGGGTTCATGCTTGTGCACTAACACAGCTTGGGTGTATGTGCAACCATGGTTCATGCTTGTGTACTAAACAGCTTGTGTGTATGTGCAACCAGGGTTCATGCTTGTGCACTAAACAGCTTGGGTGTATGTGCAACCAGGGTTCATGCTTGTGCACTAAACAGCTTGGGTGTATGTGCAACCAGGGTTCATGCTTGTGTACTAAACAGCTTGGGTGTATGTGCAACCAGGGTACATGCTTGTGCACTAAACAGCTTGGGTGTATGTGCAACCAGGGTTCATGCTTGTGCACTAACACAGCTTGGGTGTATGTGCAACAAGGGTTCATGCTTGTGCACTAACACAGCTTGGGTGTATGTGCAACCAGGGTTCATGCTTGTGCACCAAACAGCTTGGGTGTATGTGCAACCAGGGTACATGCTTGTGCACTAAACATCTTCGGTGTATGTGCAACCAGGGTTCATGCTTGTGTACTAAACATCTTGGGTGTATGTGCAACCAGGGTTCATGCTTGTGCACTAAACATCTTGGGGGTATGTGCAACCAGGGTTTATGCTTGTGCACTAAACAGCTTGGGTGTATGTGCAACTAGGGTTCATGCTTGTGCACTAAACAGCTTGGGTGTATGTGCAACCATGGTTCATGCTTGTGTACTAAACAGCTTGGGTGTATGTGCAACCATGTTTCATGCTTGTGTACTAAACAGCTTGGGGGTATGTGCAACCATGGTTCATGCTTGTGCACTAAACAGCTTGGGTGTATGTGCAACCAGGGTTCATGCTTGTGCACTAAACAGCTTGGGTGTATGTGCAACCAGGGTTCATGCTTGTGTACTAAACATCTTGGGTGTATGTCCAACCATGGTTCATGCTTGTGTACTAAACAGCTTGGGTGTATGTGCAACCATGTTTCATGCTTGTGTACTAAACAGCTTGGGGGTATGTGCAACCATGGTTCATGCTTGTGCACTAAACAGCTTGGGTGTATGTGCAACCAGGGTTCATGCTTGTGCACTAAACAGCTTGGGTGTATGTGCAACCAGGGTTCATGCTTGTGTACTAAACATCTTGGGTGTATGTGCAACCAGGGTTCATGCTTGTGCACTAAACAGCTTGGGTGTATGTGCAACTAGGGTTCATGCTTGTGCACTAAACAGTTTGGGTGTATGTGCAACCAGGGTTCATGCTTGTGCACTAAACAGCTTGGGTGTATGTGCAACCAGGGTTCATGCTTGTGTACTAAACATCTTGGGTGTATGTGCAACCAGGGTTCATGCTTGTGCACTAACACAGCTTGGGTGTATGTGCAACTAGGGTTCATGCTTGTGCACTAACACAGTTTGGGTGTATGTGCAACCAGGGTCCATGCTTGTGTACTAAACAGCTTGGGTGTATGTGCAACCAGGGTTCATGCTTGTGTACTAAACATCTTGGGTGTATGTGCAACTAGGGTTCATGCTTGTGCACTAAACATCTTGGGTGTATGTGCAACCAGGGTTCATGCTTGTGCACTAACACAGTTTGGGTGTATGTGCAACCAGGGTTCATGCTTGTGCACTAAACAGCTTGGGTGTATGTGCAACCAGGGTTCATGCTTGTGTACTAAACATCTTGGGTGTATGTGCAACTAGGGTTCATGCTTGTGCACTAAACAGTTTGGGTGTATGTGCAACCAGGGTTCATGCTTGTGCACTAAACATCTTGGGTGTATGTGCAACCAGGGTTCATGCTTGTGCACTAAACTTCTTGGGTGTATGTGCAACCAGGGTTCATGCTTGTGTACTAAACATCTTGGGTGTATGTGCAACCAGGGTTCATGCTTGTGCACTAAACAGCTTGGGTGTATGTGCAACTAGGGTTCATGCTTGTGCACTAAACAGCTTGGGTGTATGTGCAACCAGGGTTCATGCTTGTGCACTAAACAGCTTGGGTGTATGTGCAACCAGGGTTCATGCTTGTGTACTAAACATCTTGGGTGTATGTGCAACCAGGGATCATGCTTGTGCACTAAACAGCTTGGGTGTATGTGCAACTAGGGTTCATGCTTGTGCACTAAACAGTTTGGGTGTATGTGCAACCAGGGTTCATGCTTGTGCACTAAACAGCTTGGGTGTATGTGCAACCAGGGTTCATGCTTGTGCACTAAACATCTTGGGTGTATGTGCAACAAGGGTTCATGCTTGTGCACTAACACAGCTTGGGTGTATGTGCAACCATGGTTCATGCTTGTGTACTAAACAGCTTGGGTGTATGTGCAACCAGGGTTCATGCTTGTGCACTAAACAGCTTGGGTGTATGTGCAACAAGGGTTCATGCTTGTGCACTAACACAGATTGGGTGTATGTGCAACCATGGTTCATGCTAGTGCACTAAACAGCTTTGGTGTATGTGCAACCAGGGTTCATGCTTGTGCACTAAACAGCTTGGGTGTATGTGCAACCAGGGTTCATGCTTGTGTACTAAACAGCTTGGGTGTATGTGCAACCATCGTTCATGCTTGTGCACTAAACATCTTGGGTGTATGTGCAACCAGGGTTCATGCTTGTGCACTAAACTTCTTGGGTGTATGTGCAACCAGGGTTCATGCTTGTGCACTAACACAGTTTGGGTGTATGTGCAACTAGGGTTCATGCTTTTGCACTAACACAACTTGGGTGTATGTGCAACTAGGGTTCATGCTTGTGCACTAAACAGTTTGGGTGTATGTGCAACCAGTGTTCATGCTTGTGCACTAAACATCTTGGGTGTATGTGCAACCAGGGTTCATGCTTGTGCACTAAACTTCTTGGGTGTATGTGCAACCAGGGTTCATGCTTGTGTACTAAACATCTTGGGTGTATGTGCAACCAGGGTTCATGCTTGTGCACTAAACAGCTTGGGTGTATGTGCAACTAGGGTTCATGCTTGTGCACTAAACAGCTTGGGTGTATGTGCAACCAGGGTTCATGCTTGTGCACTAAACAGCTTGGGTGTATGTGCAACCAGGGTTCATGCTTGTGTACTAAACATCTTGGGTGTATGTGCAACCAGGGTTCATGCTTGTGCACTAAACAGCTTGGGTGTATGTGCAACTAGGGTTCATGCATGTGCACTAAACAGTTTGGGTGTATGTGCAACCAGGGTTCATGCTTGTGCACTAAACAGCTTGGGTGTATGTGCAACCAGGGTTCATGCTTGTGCACTAAACATCTTGGGTGTATGTGCAACAAGGGTTCATGCTTGTGCACTAACACAGCTTGGGTGTATGTGCAACCATGGTTCATGCTTGTGTACTAAACAGCTTGGGTGTATGTGCAACCAGGGTTCATGCTTGTGCACTAAACAGCTTGGGTGTATGTGCAACAAGGGTTCATGCTTGTGCACTAACACAGCTTGGGTGTATGTGCAACCATGGTTCATGCTTGTGTACTAAACATCTTGGTTGTATGTGCAACCAGGGTTCATTCTTGTGCACTAAACAGCTTGGGTGTATGTGCAACAAGGGTTCATGCTTGTGCACTAACACAGCTTGGGTGTATGTGGAACCATAGTTCATGCTTGTGTACTAAACAGCTTGGGTGTATGTGCAACCAGGGTTCATGCTTGTGCACTAAACAGCTTGGGTGTATGTGCAACCAGGGTTCATGCTTGTGCACTAACACAGCTTGGGTGTATGTGCAACAAGGGTTCATGCTTGTGCACTAACACAGCTTGGGTGTATGTGCAACCAGGGTTCATGCTTGTGCACTAAACAGCTTGGGTGTATGTGCAACCAGGGTTCATGCTTGTGCAATAAACATCTTGGGTGTATGTGCAACCAGGGTTCATGCTTGTGTACTAAACATCTTGGGTGTATGTGCAACAAGGGTTCATGCTTGTGCACTAAACATCTTGGGGGTATGTGCAACCAGGGTTCATGCTTGTGTACTAAACATCTTGGGTGTATGTGCAACCAGGGTTCATGCTTGTGCACTAAACATCTTGTGGGTATGTGCAACCAGGGTTCATGCTTGCACACTAAACAGCTTGGGTGTATGTGCAACCATGGTTCATGCTTGCGCACTAAACAGCTTGGGTGTATGTGCAACCAGGGTTCATGCTTGTGCACTAAACAGCTTGGGTGTATGTGCAACCAGGGTTCATGCTTGTGTACTAAACAGCTTGGGTGTATGTGCAACCATGGTTCATGCTTGTGCACTAAACATCTTGGGTGTATGTGCAACCAGGGTTCATGCTTGTGCACTAAACTTCTTGGGTGTATGTGCAACCAGGGTTCATGCTTGTGCACTAACACAGTGTGGGTGTATGTGCAACTAGGGTTCATGCTTGTGCACTAACACAACTTGGGTGTATGTGCAACCAGGGTTCATGCTTGTGTACTAAACAGCTTGGGTGTATGTGCAACCAGGGTTCATGCTTGTGTACTAAACAGCTTGGGTGTATGTGCAACCAGGGTTCATGCTTGTGCACTAACACAGCTTGGGTGTATGTGCAACCATGGTTCATGCTTGTGTACTAAACAGCTTGTGTGTATGTGCAACCAGGGTTCATGCTTGTGCACTAAACAGCTTGGGTGTATGTGCAACCAGGGTTCATGCTTGTGCACTAAACAGCTTGGGTGTATGTGCAACCAGGGTTCATGCTTGTGTACTAAACAGCTTGGGTGTATGTGCAACCAGGGTTCATGCTTGTGCACTAAACAGCTTGGGTGTATGTGCAACCAGGGTTCATGCTTGTGCACTAACACAGCTTGGGTGTATGTGCAACAAGGGTTCATGCTTGTGCACTAACACAGCTTGGGTGTATGTGCAACAAGGGTTAATGCTTGTGCACTAACACAGCTTGGGTGTATGTGCAACCAGGGTTCATGCTTGTGCACCAAACAGCTTGGGTGTATGTGCAACCAGGGTACATGCTTGTGCACTAAACATCTTGGGTGTATGTGCAACCAGGGTTCATGCTTGTGTACTAAACATCTTGGGTGTATGTGCAACCAGGGTTCATGCTTGTGCACTAAACATCTTGGGTGTATGTGCAACCAGGGTTCATGCTTGTGTACTAAACATCTTGGGTGTATGTGCAACCAGGGTTCATGCTTGTGCAATAAACAGCTTGGGTGTATGTGCAACTAGGGTTCATGCTTGTGCACTAAACAGTTTGGGTGTATGTGCAACCAGGGTTCATGCTTGTGCACTAAACACCTTGGGTGTATGTGCAACCAGGGTTCATGCTTGTGTACTAAACATCTTGGGTGTATGTGCAACCAGGGTTCATGCTTGTGCACTAACACAGCTTGGGTGTATGTGCAACTAGGGTTCATGCTTGTGCACTAACACAGTTTGGGTGTATGTGCAACCAGGGTCCATGCTTGTGTACTAAACAGCTTGGGTGTATGTGCAACCAGGGTTCATGCTTGTGTACTAAACATCTTGGGTGTATGTGCAACTAGGGTTCATGCTTGTGCACTAAACATCTTGGGTGTATGTGCAACCAGGGTTCATGCTTGTGCACTAACACAGTTTGGGTGTATGTGCAACCAGGGTTCATGCTTGTGCACTAAACAGCTTGGGTGTATGTGCAACCAGGGTTCATGCTTGTGTACTAAACATCTTGGGTGTATGTGCAACAAGGGTTCATGCTTGTGCACTAACACAGCTTGGGTGTATGTGCAACCATGGTTCATGCTTGTGTACTAAACATCTTGGTTGTATGTGCAACAAGGGTTCATTCTTGTGCACTAAACAGCTTGGGTGTATGTGCAACAAGGGTTCATGCTTGTGCACTAACACAGCTTGGGTGTATGTGCAACCATGGTTCATGCTTGTGTACTAAACAGCTTGGGTGTATGTGCAACCAGGGTTCATGCTTGTGCACAAAACAGCTTGGGTGTATGTGCAACCAGGGTTCATGCTTGTGCACTAACACAGCTTGGGTGTATGTGCAACAAGGGTTCATGCTTGTGCACTAACACAGCTTGGGTGTATGTGCAACCAGGGTTCATGCTTGTGCACTAAACAGCTTGGGTGTATGTGCAACCAGGGTTCATGCTTGTGCACTAAACATCTTGGGTGTATGTGCAACCAGGGTTCATGCTTGTGTACTAAACATCTTG
The DNA here is from genome assembly GCA_963662155.1 of Lamellibrachia columna. NCBI lineage: Eukaryota > Metazoa > Annelida > Polychaeta > Sabellida > Siboglinidae > Lamellibrachia > Lamellibrachia columna. The sequence continues at coordinate 5,477,431 of OY759265.1, read as the reverse complement.
GGTGTATGTGCAACAAGGGTTCATGCTTGTGCACTAAACATCTTGGGGGTATGTGCAACCAGGGTTCATGCTTGTGTTCTAAACATCTTGGGTGTATGTGCAACCAGGGTTCATGCTTGTGCACTAAACATCTTGTAGGTATGTGCAACCAGGGTTCATGCTTGTGCACTAAACAGCTTGGGTGTATGTGCAACCATGGTTCATGCTTGCGCACTAAACAGCTTGGGTGTATGTGCAACCAGGGTTCATGCTTCCACACTAAACAGCTTGGGTGTATGTGCAACCAAGGTTCATGCTTGCGCACTAAACAGCTTGGGTGTATGTGCAACCAGGGTTCATGCTTGTGCACTAAACAGCTTTGGTGTATGTGCAACCAGGGTTCATGCTTGTGCACTAAACAGCTTGGGTGTATGTGCAACCAGGGTTCATGCTTGTGTACTAAACAGCTTGGGTGTATGTGCAACCATGGTTCATGCTTGTGCACTAAACATCTTGGGTGTATGTGCAACCAGGGTTCATGCTTGTGCACTAAACTTCTTGGGTGTATGTGCAACCAGGGTTCATGCTTGTGCACTAACACAGTTTGGGTGTATGTGCAACTAGGGTTCATGCTTGTGCACTAACACAACTTGGGTGTATGTGCAACCATGGTTCATGCTTGTGTACTAAACAGCTTGGGTGTATGTGCAACCAGGGTTCATGCTTGTGTACTAAACAGCTTGGGTGTATGTGCAACCAGGGTTCATGCTTGTGCACTAACACAGCTTGGGTGTATGTGCAACCATGGTTCATGCTTGTGTACTAAACAGCTTGTGTGTATGTGCAACCAGGGTTCATGCTTGTGCACTAAACAGCTTGGGTGTATGTGCAACCAGGGTTCATGCTTGTGCACTAAACAGCTTGGGTGTATGTGCAACCAGGGTTCATGCTTGTGTACTAAACAGCTTGGGTGTATGTGCAACCAGGGTACATGCTTGTGCACTAAACAGCTTGGGTGTATGTGCAACCAGGGTTCATGCTTGTGCACTAACACAGCTTGGGTGTATGTGCAACAAGGGTTCATGCTTGTGCACTAACACAGCTTGGGTGTATGTGCAACCAGGGTTCATGCTTGTGCACCAAACAGCTTGGGTGTATGTGCAACCAGGGTATATGCTTGTGCACTAAACATCTTCGGTGTATGTGCAACCAGGGTTCATGCTTGTGTACTAAACATCTTGGGTGTATGTGCAACCAGGGTTCATGCTTGTGCACTAAACATCTTGGGGGTATGTGCAACCAGGGTTTATGCTTGTGCACTAAACAGCTTGGGTGTATGTGCAACTAGGGTTCATGCTTGTGCACTAAACAGCTTGGGTGTATGTGCAACCAGGGTTCATGCTTGTGCACTAACACAGCTTGGGTGTATGTCCAACCATGGTTCATGCTTGTGTACTAAACAGCTTGGGTGTATGTGCAACCATGTTTCATGCTTGTGTACTAAACAGCTTGGGGGTATGTGCAACCATGGTTCATGCTTGTGCACTAAACAGCTTGGGTGTATGTGCAACCAGGGTTCATGCTTGTGCACTGAACAGCTTGGGTGTATGTGCAACCAGGGTTCATGCTTGTGTACTAAACATCTTGGGTGTATGTGCAACCAGGGTTCATGCTTGTGCACTAAACAGCTTGGGTGTATGTGCAACTAGGGTTCATGCTTGTGCACTAAACAGTTTGGGTGTATGTGCAACCAGGGTTCATGCTTGTGCACTAAACAGCTTGGGTGTATGTGCAACCAGGGTTCATGCTTGTGTACTAAACATCTTGGGTGTATGTGCAACCAGGGTTCATGCTTGTGCACTAACACAGCTTGGGTGTATGTGCAACTAGGGTTCATGCTTGTGCACTAACACAGTTTGGGTGTATGTGCAACCAGGGTCCATGCTTGTGTACTAAACAGCTTGGGTGTATGTGCAACCAGGGTTCATGCTTGTGTACTAAACATCTTGGGTGTATGTGCAACTAGGGTTCATGCTTGTGCACTAAACATCTTGGGTGTATGTGCAACCAGGGTTCATGCTTGTGCACTAACACAGTTTGGGTGTATGTGCAACCAGGGTTCATGCTTGTGCACTAAACAGCTTGGGTGTATGTGCAACCAGGGTTCATGCTTGTGTACTAAACATCTTGGGTGTATGTGCAACTAGGGTTCATGCTTGTGCACTAAACAGTTTGGGTGTATGTGCAACCAGGGTTCATGCTTGTGCACTAAACATCTTGGGTGTATGTGCAACCAGGGTTCATGCTTGTGCACTAAACTTCTTGGGTATATGTGCAACCAGGGTTCATGCTTGTGTACTAAACATCTTGGGTGTATGTGCAACCAGGGTTCATGCTTGTGCACTAAACAGCTTGGGTGTATGTGCAACTAGGGTTCATGCTTGTGCACTAAACAGCTTGGGTGTATGTGCAACCAGGGTTCATGCTTGTGCACTAAACAGCTTGGGTGTATGTGCAACCAGGGTTCATGCTTGTGTACTAAACATCTTGGGTGTATGTGCAACCAGGGATCATGCTTGTGCACTAAACAGCTTGGGTGTATGTGCAACTAGGGTTCATGCTTGTGCACTAAACAGTTTGGGTGTATGTGCAACCAGGGTTCATGCTTGTGCACTAAACAGCTTGGGTGTATGTGCAACCAGGGTTCATGCTTGTGCACTAAACATCTTGGGTGTATGTGCAACAAGGGTTCATGCTTGTGCACTAACACAGCTTGGGTGTATGTGCAACCATGGTTCATGCTTGTGTACTAAACAGCTTGGGTGTATGTGCAACCAGGGTTCATGCTTGTGCACTAAACAGCTTGGGTGTATGTGCAACAAGGGTTCATGCTTGTGCACTAACACAGATTGGGTGTATGTGCAACCATGGTTCATGCTTGTGTACTAAACATCTTGGTTGTATGTGCAACCAGGGTTCATGCTTGTGCACTAAACAGCTTGGGTGTATGTGCAACAAGGGTTCATGCTTGTGCACTAACACAGCTTGGGTGTATGTGCAACCGTGGTTCATGCTTGTGTACTAAACAGCTTGGGTGTATGTGCAACCAGGGTTCATGCTTGTGCACTAAACAGCTTGGGTGTATGTGCAACAAGGGTTCATGCTTGTGCACTAACACAGCTTGGGTGTATGTGCAACCATGGTTCATGCTTGTGTACTAAACAGCTTGGGTGTATGTGCAACCAGGGTTCATGCTTGTGCACTAACACAGCTTGGGTGTATGTGCAACCAGGGTTCATGCTTGTGCACTAAACATCTTGGGTGTATGTGCAACCAGGGTTCATGCTTGTGCACTAAACTTCTTGGGTGTATGTGCAACCAGGGTTCATGCTTGTGTACTAAACATCTTGGGTGTATGTGCAACAAGGGTTCATGCTTGTGCTCTAACACAGCTTGGGTGTATGTGCAACCATGGTTCATGCTTGTGTACTAAACAGCTTGGGTGTATGTGCAACCAGGGTTCATGCTTGTGCACTAAACAGCTTGGGTGTATGTGCAACCAGGGTTCATGCTTGTGCACTAACACAGCTTGGGTGTATGTGCAACAAGGGTTCATGCTTGTGCACTAACACAGCTTGGGTGTATGTGCAACCAGGGTTCATGCTTGTGCACTAAACAGCTTGGGTGTATGTGCAACTAGGGTTCATGCATGTGCACTAAACAGCTTGGGTGTATGTGCAACCAGGGTTCATGCTTGTGCACTAAACACCTTGGGTGTATGTGCAACCAGGGTTCATGCTTGTGCACTAAACATCTTGGGTGTATGTGCAACCAGGGTTCATGCTTGTGCACTAAACATCTTGGGTGTATGTGCAACCAGGGTTCATGCTTGTGCACTAACACAGTGTGGGTGTATGTGCAACTAGGGTTCATGCTTGTGCACTAAACATCTTCGGTGTATGTGCAACCAGGGTTCATGCTTGTGCACTAAACATCTTGTGGGTATGTGTAACCAGGGTTCATGCTTGCACAATAAACAGCTTGGGTGTATGTGCAACCATGGTTCATGCTTGCGCACTAAACAGCTTGGGTGTATGTGCAACCAGGGTTCATGCTTGTGTACTAAACATCTTGGGTGTATGTGCAACTAGGGTTCATGCTTGTGCACTAAACATCTTGGGTGTATGTGCAACCAGGGTTCATGCTTGTGCACTAACACAGTTTGGGTGTATGTGCAACCAGGGTTCATGCTTGTGCACTAAACAGTTTGGGTGTATGTGCAACCAGGGTTCATGCTTGTGCACTAAACAGCTTTGGTGTATGTGCAACCAGGGTTCATGCTTGTGCACTAAACACCTTGGGTGTATGTGCAACCAGGGTTCATGCTTGTGCACTAAACATCTTGGGTGTATGTGCAACCAGGGTTCATGCTTGTGCACTAAACATCTTGGGTGTATGTGCAACCAGGGTTCATGCTTGTGCACTAAACTTCTTGGGTGTATGTGCAACCAGGGTTCATGCTTGTGCACTAACACAGTGTGGGTGTATGTGCAACTAGGGTTCATGCTTGCGCACTAAACATCTTCGGTGTATGTGCAACCAGGGTTCATGCTTGTGCACTAAACATCTTGTGGGTATGTGTAACCAGGGTTCATGCTTGCACAATAAACAGCTTGGGTGTATGTGCAACCATGGTTCATGCTTGCGCACTAAACAGCTTGGGTGTATGTGCAACCAGGGTTCATGCTAGTGCACTAAACAGCTTTGGTGTATGTGCAACCAGGGTTCATGCTTGTGCACTAAACAGCTTGGGTGTATGTGCAACCAGGGTTCATGCTTGTGTACTAAACAGCTTGGGTGTATGTGCAACCATCGTTCATGCTTGTGCACTAAACATCTTGGGTGTATGTGCAACCAGGGTTCATGCTTGTGCACTAAACTTCTTGGGTGTATGTGCAACCAGGGTTCATGCTTGTGCACTAACACAGTTTGGGTGTATGTGCAACTAGGGTTCATGCTTTTGCACTAACACAACTTGGGTGTATGTGCAACTAGGGTTCATGCTTGTGCACTAAACAGTTTGGGTGTATGTGCAACCAGTGTTCATGCTTGTGCACTAAACATCTTGGGTGTATGTGCAACCAGGGTTCATGCTTGTGCACTAAACTTCTTGGGTGTATGTGCAACCAGGGTTCATGCTTGTGTACTAAACATCTTGGGTGTATGTGCAACCAGGGTTCATGCTTGTGCACTAAACAGCTTGGGTGTATGTGCAACTAGGGTTCATGCTTGTGCACTAAACAGCTTGGGTGTATGTGCAACCAGGGTTCATGCTTGTGCACTAAACAGCTTGGGTGTATGTGCAACCAGGGTTCATGCTTGTGTACTAAACATCTTGGGTGTATGTGCAACCAGGGTTCATGCTTGTGCACTAAACAGCTTGGGTGTATGTGCAACTAGGGTTCATGCATGTGCACTAAACAGTTTGGGTGTATGTGCAACCAGGGTTCATGCTTGTGCACTAAACAGCTTGGGTGTATGTGCAACCAGGGTTCATGCTTGTGCACTAAACATCTTGGGTGTATGTGCAACAAGGGTTCATGCTTGTGCACTAACACAGCTTGGGTGTATGTGCAACCATGGTTCATGCTTGTGTACTAAACAGCTTGGGTGTATGTGCAACCAGGGTTCATGCTTGTGCACTAAACAGCTTGGGTGTATGTGCAACAAGGGTTCATGCTTGTGCACTAACACAGCTTGGGTGTATGTGCAACCATGGTTCATGCTTGTGTACTAAACATCTTGGTTGTATGTGGAACCAGGGTTCATTCTTGTGCACTAAACAGCTTGGGTGTATGTGCAACAAGGGTTCATGCTTGTGCACTAACACAGCTTGGGTGTATGTGGAACCATGGTTCATGCTTGTGTACTAAACAGCTTGGGTGTATGTGCAACCAGGGTTCATGCTTGTGCACTAAACAGCTTGGGTGTATGTGCAACCAGGGTTCATGCTTGTGCACTAACACAGCTTGGGTGTATGTGCAACAAGGGTTCATGCTTGTGCACTAACACAGCTTGGGTGTATGTGCAACCAGGGTTCATGCTTGTGCACTAAACAGCTTGGGTGTATGTGCAACCAGGGTTCATGCTTGTGCACTAAACATCTTGGGTGTATGTGCAACCAGGGTTCATGCTTGTGTACTAAACATCTTGGGTGTATGTGCAACAAGGGTTCATGCTTGTGCATTAAACATCTTGGGGGTATGTGCAACCAGGGTTCATGCTTGTGTACTAAACATCTTGGGTGTATGTGCAACCAGGGTTCATGCTTGTGCACTAAACATCTTGTGGGTATGTGCAACCAGGGTTCATGCTTGCACACTAAACAGCTTGGGTGTATGTGCAACCATGGTTCATGCTTGCGCACTAAACATCTTGGGTGTATGTGCAACCAGGGTTCATGCTTGTGTACTAAACATCTTGGGTGTATGTGCAACAAGGGTTCATGCTTGTGCACTAAACATCTTGGGGGTATGTGCAACCAGGGTTCATGCTTGTGTACTAAACATCTTGGGTGTATGTGCAACCAGGGTTCATGCTTGTGCACTAAACATCTTGTGGGTATGTGCAACCAGGGTTCATGCTTGCACACTAAACAGCTTGGGTGTATGTGCAACCATGGTTCATGCTTGCGCACTAAACAGCTTGGGTGTATGTGCAACCAGGGTTCATGCTTGTGCACTAAACAGCTTGGGTGTATGTGCAACCAGGGTTCATGCTTGTGTACTAAACAGCTTGGGTGTATGTGCAACCATGGTTCATGCTTGTGCACTAAACATCTTGGGTGTATGTGCAACCAGGGTTCATGCTTGTGCACTAAACTTCTTGGGTGTATGTGCAACCAGGGTTCATGCTTGTGCACTAACACAGTGTGGGTGTATGTGCAACTAGGGTTCATGCTTGTGCACTAACACAACTTGGGTGTATGTGCAACCAGGGTTCATGCTTGTGTACTAAACAGCTTGGGTGTATGTGCAACCAGGGTTCATGCTTGTGTACTAAACAGCTTGGGTGTATGTGCAACCAGGGTTCATGCTTGTGCAATAACACAGCTTGGGTGTATGTGCAACCATGGTTCATGCTTGTGTACTAAACAGCTTGTGTGTATGTGCAACCAGGGTTCATGCTTGTGCACTAAACAGCTTGGGTGTATGTGCAACCAGGGTTCATGCTTGTGCACTAAACAGCTTGGGTGTATGTGCAACCAGGGTTCATGCTTGTGTACTAAACAGCTTGGGTGTATGTGCAACCAGGGTTCATGCTTGTGCACTAAACAGCTTGGGTGTATGTGCAACCAGGGTTCATGCTTGTGCACTAACACAGCTTGGGTGTATGTGCAACAAGGGTTCATGCTTGTGCACTAACACAGCTTGGGTGTATGTGCAACAAGGGTTAATGCTTGTGCACTAACACAGCTTGGGTGTATGTGCAACCAGGGTTCATGCTTGTGCACCAAACAGCTTGGGTGTATGTGCAACCAGGGTACATGCTTGTGCACTAAACATCTTGGGTGTATGTGCAACCAGGGTTCATGCTTGTGTACTAAACATCTTGGGTGTATGTGCAACCAGGGTTCATGCTTGTGCACTAAACATCTTGGGTGTATGTGCAACCAGGGTTCATGCTTGTGTACTAAACATCTTGGGTGTATGTGCAACCAGGGTTCATGCTTGTGCAATAAACAGCTTGGGTGTATGTGCAACTAGGGTTCATGCTTGTGCACTAAACAGTTTGGGTGTATGTGCAACCAGGGTTCATGCTTGTGCACTAAACACCTTGGGTGTATGTGCAACCAGGGTTCATGCTTGTGTACTAAACATCTTGGGTGTATGTGCAACCAGGGTTCATGCTTGTGCACTAACACAGATTGGGTGTATGTGCAACTAGGGTTCATGCTTGTGCACTAACACAGTTTGGGTGTATGTGCAACCAGGGTCCATGCTTGTGTACTAAACAGCTTGGGTGTATGTGCAACCAGGGTTCATGCTTGTGTACTAAACATCTTGGGTGTATGTGCAACTAGGGTTCATGCTTGTGCACTAAACATCTTGGGTGTATGTGCAACCAGGGTTCATGCTTGTGCACTAACACAGTTTGGGTGTATGTGCAACCAGGGTTCATGCTTGTGCACTAAACAGCTTGGGTGTATGTGCAACCAGGGTTCATGCTTGTGTACTAAACATCTTGGGTGTATGTGCAACAAGGGTTCATGCTTGTGCACTAACACAGCTTGGGTGTATGTGCAACCATGGTTCATGCTTGTGTACTAAACATCTTGGTTGTATGTGCAACAAGGGTTCATTCTTGTGCACTAAACAGCTTGGGTGTATGTGCAACAAGGGTTCATGCTTGTGCACTAACACAGCTTGGGTGTATGTGCAACCATGGTTCATGCTTGTGTACTAAACAGCTTGGGTGTATGTGCAACCAGGGTTCATGCTTGTGCACTAAACAGCTTGGGTGTATGTGCAACCAGGGTTCATGCTTGTGCACTAACACAGCTTGGGTGTATGTGCAACAAGGGTTCATGCTTGTGCACTAACACAGCTTGGGTGTATGTGCAACCAGGGTTCATGCTTGTGCACTAAACAGCTTGGGTGTATGTGCAACCAGGGTTCATGCTTGTGCACTAAACATCTTGGGTGTATGTGCAACCAGGGTTCATGCTTGTGTACTAAACATCTTGGGTGTATGTGCAACAAGGGTTCATGCTTGTGCATTAAACATCTTGGGGGTATGTGCAACCAGGGTTCATGCTTGTGTACTAAACATCTTGGGTGTATGTGCAACCAGGGTTCATGCTTGTGCACTAAACATCTTGTGGGTATGTGCAACCAGGGTTCATGCTTGCACACTAAACAGCTTGGGTGTATGTGCAACCATGGTTCATGCTTGCGCACTAAACATCTTGGGTGTATGTGCAACCAGGGTTCATGCTTGTGTACTAAACATCTTGGGTGTATGTGCAACAAGGGTTCATGCTTGTGCACTAAACATCTTGGGGGTATGTGCAACCAGGGTTCATGCTTGTGTACTAAACATCTTGGGTGTATGTGCAACCAGGGTTCATGCTTGTGCACTAAACATCTTGTGGGTATGTGCAACCAGGGTTCATGCTTGCACACTAAACAGCTTGGGTGTATGTGCAACCATGGTTCATGCTTGCACACTAAACAGCTTGGGTGTATGTGCAACCAGGGTTCATGCTTGTGCACTAAACAGCTTGGGTGTATGTGCAACCAGGGTTCATGCTTGTGTACTAAACAGCTTGGGTGTATGTGCAACCATGGTTCATGCTTGTGCACTAAACATCTTGGGTGTATGTGCAACCAGGGTTCATGCTTGTGCACTAAACTTCTTGGGTGTATGTGCAACCAGGGTTCATGCTTGTGCACTAACACAGTGTGGGTGTATGTGCAACTAGGGTTCATGCTTGTGCACTAACACAACTTGGGTGTATGTGCAACCAGGGTTCATGCTTGTGTACTAAACAGCTTGGGTGTATGTGCAACCAGGGTTCATGCTTGTGTACTAAACAGCTTGGGTGTATGTGCAACCAGGGTTCATGCTTGTGCACTAACACAGCTTGGGTGTATGTGCAACCATGGTTCATGCTTGTGTACTAAACAGCTTGTGTGTATGTGCAACCAGGGTTCATGCTTGTGCACTAAACAGCTTGGGTGTATGTGCAACCAGGGTTCATGCTTGTGCACTAAACAGCTTGGGTGTATGTGCAACCAGGGTTCATGCTTGTGTACTAAACAGCTTGGGTGTATGTGCAACCAGGGTTCATGCTTGTGCACTAAACAGCTTGGGTGTATGTGCAACCAGGGTTCATGCTTGTGCACTAACACAGCTTGGGTGTATGTGCAACAAGGGTTCATGCTTGTGCACTAACACAGCTTGGGTGTATGTGCAACAAGGGTTCATGCTTGTGCACTAACACAGCTTGGGTGTATGTGCAACCAGGGTTCATGCTTGTGCACCAAACAGCTTGGGTGTATGTGCAACCAGGGTACATGCTTGTGCACTAAACATCTTGGGTGTATGTGCAACCAGGGTTCATGCTTGTGTACTAAACATCTTGGGTGTATGTGCAACCAGGGTTCATGCTTGTGCACTAAACATCTTGGGTGTATGTGCAACCAGGGTTCATGCTTGTGTACTAAACATCTTGGGTGTATGTGCAACCAGGGTTCATGCTTGTGCAATAAACAGCTTGGGTGTATGTGCAACTAGGGTTCATGCTTGTGCACTAAACAGTTTGGGTGTATGTGCAACCAGGGTTCATGCTTGTGCACTAAACACCTTGGGTGTATGTGCAACCAGGGTTCATGCTTGTGTACTAAACATCTTGGGTGTATGTGCAACCAGGGTTCATGCTTGTGCACTAACACAGCTTGGGTGTATGTGCAACTAGGGTTCATGCTTGTGCACTAACACAGTTTGGGTGTATGTGCAACCAGGGTCCATGCTTGTGTACTAAACAGCTTGGGTGTATGTGCAACCAGGGTTCATGCTTGTGTACTAAACATCTTGGGTGTATGTGCAACTAGGGTTCATGCTTGTGCACTAAACATCTTGGGTGTATGTGCAACCAGGGTTCATGCTTGTGCACTAACACAGTTTGGGTGTATGTGCAACCAGGGTTCATGCTTGTGCACTAAACAGCTTGGGTGTATGTGCAACCAGGGTTCATGCTTGTGTACTAAACAGCTTGGGTGTATGTGCAACCAGGGTTCATGCTTGTGCACTAAACATCTTGGGTGTATGTGCAACAAGGGTTCATGCTTGTGCACTAACACAGCTTGGGTGTATGTGCAACCATGGTTCATGCTTGTGTACTAAACAGCTTGGGTGTATGTGCAACCAGGGTTCATGCTTGTGCACTAAACAGCTTGGGTGTATGTGCAACAAGGGTTCATGCTTGTGCACTAACACAGCTTGGGTGTATGTGCAACCATGGTTCATGCTTGTGTACTAAACATCTTGGTTGTATGTGCAACCAGGGTTCATTCTTGTGCACTAAACAGCTTGGGTGTATGTGCAACAAGGGTTCATGCTTGTGCACTAACACAGCTTGGGTGTATGTGGAACCATGGTTCATGCTTGTGTACTAAACAGCTTGGGTGTATGTGCAACCAGGGTTCATGCTTGTGCACTAAACAGCTTGGGTGTATGTGCAACCAGGGTTCATGCTTGTGCACTAACACAGCTTGGGTGTATGTGCAACAAGGGTTCATGCTTGTGCACTAACACAGCTTGGGTGTATGTGCAACCAGGGTTCATGCTTGTGCACTAAACAGCTTGGGTGTATGTGCAACCAGGGTTCATGCTTGTGCACTAAACATCTTGGGTGTATGTGCAACCAGGGTTCATGCTTGTGTACTAAACATCTTGGGTGTATGTGCAACAAGGGTTCATGCTTGTGCATTAAACATCTTGGGGGTATGTGCAACCAGGGTTCATGCTTGTGTACTAAACATCTTGGGTGTATGTGCAACCAGGGTTCATGCTTGTGCACTAAACATCTTGTGGGTATGTGCAACCAGGGTTCATGCTTGCACACTAAACAGCTTGGGTGTATGTGGAACCATGGTTCATGCTTGCGCACTAAACATCTTGGGTGTATGTGCAACCAGGGTTCATGCTTGTGTACTAAACATCTTGGGTGTATGTGCAACAAGGGTTCATGCTTGTGCACTAAACATCTTGGGGGTATGTGCAACCAGGGTTCATGCTTGTGTACTAAACATCTTGGGTGTATGTGCAACCAGGGTTCATGCTTGTGCACTAAACATCTTGTGGGTATGTGCAACCAGGGTTCATGCTTGCACACTAAACAGCTTGGGTGTATGTGCAACCATGGTTCATGCTTGCGCACTAAACAGCTTGGGTGTATGTGCAACCAGGGTTCATGCTTGTGCACTAAACAGCTTGGGTGTATGTGCAACCAGGGTTCATGCTTGTGTACTAAACAGCTTGGGTGTATGTGCAACCATGGTTCATGCTTGTGCACTAAACATCTTGGGTGTATGTGCAACCAGGGTTCATGCTTGTGCACTAAACTTCTTGGGTGTATGTGCAACCAGGGTTCATGCTTGTGCACTAACACAGTGTGGGTGTATGTGCAACTAGGGTTCATGCTTGTGCACTAACACAACTTGGGTGTATGTGCAACCAGGGTTCATGCTTGTGTACTAAACAGCTTGGGTGTATGTGCAACCAGGGTTCATGCTTGTGTACTAAACAGCTTGGGTGTATGTGCAACCAGGGTTCATGCTTGTGCACTAACACAGCTTGGGTGTATGTGCAACCATGGTTCATGCTTGTGTACTAAACAGCTTGTGTGTATGTGCAACCAGGGTTCATGCTTGTGCACTAAACAGCTTGGGTGTATGTGCAACCAGGGTTCATGCTTGTGCACTAAACAGCTTGGGTGTATGTGCAACCAGGGTTCATGCTTGTGCACTAACACAGCTTGGGTGTATGTGCAACAAGGGTTCATGCTTGTGCACTAACACAGCTTGGGTGTATGTGCAACAAGGGTTAATGCTTGTGCACTAACACAGCTTGGGTGTATGTGCAACCAGGGTTCATGCTTGTGCACCAAACAGCTTGGGTGTATGTGCAACCAGGGTACATGCTTGTGCACTAAACATCTTGGGTGTATGTGCAACCAGGGTTCATGCTTGTGTACTAAACATCTTGGGTGTATGTGCAACCAGGGTTCATGCTTGTGCACTAAACATCTTGGGTGTATGTGCAACCAGGGTTCATGCTTGTGTACTAAACATCTTGGGTGTATGTGCAACCAGGGTTCATGCTTGTGCACTAAACATCTTGGGTGTATGTGCAACCAGGGTTCATGCTTGTGTACTAAACATCTTGGGTGTATGTGCAACCAGGGTTCATGCTTGTGCAATAAACAGCTTGGGTGTATGTGCAACTAGGGTTCATGCTTGTGCACTAAACAGTTTGGGTGTATGTGCAACCAGGGTTCATGCTTGTGCACTAACCACCTTGGGTGTATGTGCAACCAGGGTTCATGCTTGTGTACTAAACATCTTGGGTGTATGTGCAACCAGGGTTCATGCTTGTGCACTAACACAGCTTGGGTGTATGTGCAACTAGGGTTCATGCTTGTGCACTAACACAGTTTGGGTGTATGTGCAACCAGGGTCCATGCTTGTGTACTAAACAGCTTGGGTGTATGTGCAACCAGGGTTCATGCTTGTGTACTAAACATCTTGGGTGTATGTGCAACTAGGGTTCATGCTTGTGCACTAAACATCTTGGGTGTATGTGCAACCAGGGTTCATGCTTGTGCACTAACACAGTTTGGGTGTATGTGCAACCAGGGTTCATGCTTGTGCACTAAACAGCTTGGGTGTATGTGCAACCAGGGTTCATGCTTGTGTACTAAACATCTTGGGTGTATGTGCAACAAGGGTTCATGCTTGTGCACTAACACAGCTTGGGTGTATGTGCAACCATGGTTCATGCTTGTGTACTAAACATCTTGGTTGTATGTGCAACAAGGGTTCATTCTTGTGCACTAAACAGCTTGGGTGTATGTGCAACAAGGGTTCATGCTTGTGCACTAACACAGCTTGGGTGTATGTGCAACCATGGTTCATGCTTGTGTACTAAACAGCTTGGGTGTATGTGCAACCAGGGTTCATGCTTGTGCACTAAACAGCTTGGGTGTATGTGCAACCAGGGTTCATGCTTGTGCACTAACACAGCTTGGGTGTATGTGCAACAAGGGTTCATGCTTGTGCACTAACACAGCTTGGGTGTATGTGCAACCAGGGTTCATGCTTGTGCACTAAACAGCTTGGGTGTATGTGCAACCAGGGTTCATGCTTGTGCACTAAACATCTTGGGTGTATGTGCAACCAGGGTTCATGCTTGTGTACTAAACATCTTGGGTGTATGTGCAACAAGGGTTCATGCTTGTGCATTAAACATCTTGGGGGTATGTGCAACCAGGGTTCATGCTTGTGTACTAAACATCTTGGGTGTATGTGCAACCAGGGTTCATGCTTGTGCACTAAACATCTTGTGGGTATGTGCAACCAGGGTTCATGCTTGCACACTAAACAGCTTGGGTGTATGTGCAACCATGGTTCATGCTTGCGCACTAAACATCTTGGGTGTATGTGCAACCAGGGTTCATGCTTGTGTACTAAACATCTTGGGTGTATGTGCAACAAGGGTTCATGCTTGTGCACTAAACATCTTGGGGGTATGTGCAACCAGGGTTCATGCTTGTGTACTAAACATCTTGGGTGTATGTGCAACCAGGGTTCATGCTTGTGCACTAAACATCTTGTGGGTATGTGCAACCAGGGTTCATGCTTGCACACTAAACAGCTTGGGTGTATGTGCAACCATGGTTCATGCTTGCGCACTAAACAGCTTGGGTGTATGTGCAACCAGGGTTCATGCTTGTGCACTAAACAGCTTGGGTGTATGTGCAACCAGGGTTCATGCTTGTGTACTAAACAGCTTGGGTGTATGTGCAACCGTGGTTCATGCTTGTGCACTAAACATCTTGGGTGTATGTGCAACCAGGGTTCATGCTTGTGCACTAAACTTCTTGGGTGTATGTGCAACCAGGGTTCATGCTTGTGCACTAACACAGTTTGGGTGTATGTGCAACTAGGGTTCATGCTAGTGCACTAACACAACTTGGGTGTATGTGCAACCAGGGTTCATGCTTGTGTACTAAACAGCTTGGGTGTATGTGCAACCAGGGTTCATGCTTGTGTACTAAACAGCTTGGGTGTATGTGCAACCAGGGTTCATGCTTGTGTACTAAACAGCTTGGGTGTATGTGCAACCAGGGTTCATGCTTGTGCACTAACACAGCTTGGGTGTATGTGCAACCATGGTTCATGCTTGTGTACTAAACAGCTTGTGTGTATGTGCAACCAGGGTTCATGCTTGTGCACTAAACAGCTTGGGTGTATGTGCAACCAGGGTTCATGCTTGTGCACTAAACAGCTTGGGTGTATGTGCAACCAGGGTTCATGCTTGTGTACTAAACAGCTTGGGTGTATGTGCAACCAGGGTTCATGCTTGTGCACTAAACAGCTTGGGTGTATGTGCAACCAGGGTTCATGCTTGTGCACTAACACAGCTTGGGTGTATGTGCAACAAGGGTTCATGCTTGTGCACTAACACAGCTTGGGTGTATGTGCAACAAGGGTTCATGCTTGTGCACTAACACAGCTTGGGTGTATGTGCAACCAGGGTTCATGCTTGTGCACCAAACAGCTTGGGTGTATGTGCAACCAGGGTACATGCTTGTGCACTAAACATCTTGGGTGTATGTGCAACCAGGGTTCATGCTTGTGTACTAAACATCTTGGGTGTATGTGCAACCAGGGTTCATGCTTGTGCACTAAACATCTTGGGTGTATGTGCAACCAGGGTTCATGCTTGTGTACTAAACATCTTGGGTGTATGTGCAACCAGGGTTCATGCTTGTGCAATAAACAGCTTGGGTGTATGTGCAACTAGGGTTCATGCTTGTGCACTAAACAGCTTGGGTGTATGTGCAACCAGGGTTCATGCTTGTGTACTAAACATCTTGGGTGTATGTGCAACTAGGGTTCATGCTTGTGCACTAAACATCTTGGGTGTATGTGCAACCAGGGTTCATGCTTGTGCACTAACACAGTTTGGGTGTATGTGCAACCAGGGTTCATGCTTGTGCACTAAACAGCTTGGGTGTATGTGCAACCAGGGTTCATGCTTGTGTACTAAACATCTTGGGTGTATGTGCAACTAGGGTTCATGCTTGTGCACTAAACAGTTTGGGTGTATGTGCAACCAGGGTTCATGCTTGTGCACTAAACAGCTTGGGTGTATGTGCAACCAGGGTTCATGCTTGTGTACTAAACATCTTGGGTGTATGTGCAACCAGGGTTCATGCTTGTGCACTAACACAGTTTGGGTGTATGTGCAACCAGGGTTCATGCTTGTGCACTAAACAGCTTGGGTGTATGTGCAACCAGGGTTCATGCTTGTGTACTAAACATCTTGGGTGTATGTGCAACCAGGGTTCATGCTTGCACACTAAACAGCTTGGGTGTATGTGCAACCATGGTTCATGCTTGCGCACTAAACAGCTTGGGTGTATGTGCAACCAGGGTTCATGCTTGTGCACTAAACAGCTTTGGTGTATGTGCAACCAGGGTTCATGCTTGTGCACTAAACAGCTTGGGTGTATGTGCAACCAGGGTTCATGCTTGTGTACTAAACAGCTTGGGTGTATGTGCAACCATGGTTCATGCTTGTGCACTAAACATCTTGGGTGTATGTGCAACCAGGGTTCATGCTTGTGCACTAAACTTCTTGGGTGTATGTGCAACCAGGGTTCATGCTTGTGCACTAACACAGTTTGGGTGTATGTGCAACTAGGGTTCATGCTTGTGCACTAACACAACTTGGGTGTATGTGCAACCATGGTTCATGCTTGTGTACTAAACAGCTTGGGTGTATGTGCAACCAGGGTTCATGCTTGTGTACTAAACAGCTTGGGTGGATGTGCAACCAGGGTTCATGCTTGTGCACTAACACAGCTTGGGTGTATGTGCAACCATGGTTCATGCTTGTGTACTAAACAGCTTGTGTGTATGTGCAACCAGGGTTCATGCTTGTGCACTAAACAGCTTGGGTGTATGTGCAACCAGGGTTCATGCTTGTGCACTAAACAGCTTGGGTGTATGTGCAACCAGGGTTCATGCTTGTGTACTAAACAGCTTGGGTGTATGTGCAACCAGGGTTCATGCTTGTGCACTAAACAGCTTGGGTGTATGTGCAACCAGGGTTCATGCTTGTGCACTAACACAGCTTCGGTGTATGTGCAACAAGGGTTCATGCTTGTGCACTAACACAGCTTGGGTGTATGTGCAACCAGGGTTCATGCTTGTGCACCAAACAGCTTGGGTGTATGTGCAACCAGGGTACATGCTTGTGCACTAAACATCTTGGGTGTATGTGCAACCAGGGTTCATGCTTGTGTACTAAACATCTTGGGTGTATGTGCAACCAGGGTTCATGCTTGTGCACTAAACATCTTGGGGGTATGTGCAACCAGGGTTTATGCTTGTGCACTAAACAGCTTGGGTGTATGTGCAACTAGGGTTCATGCTTGTGCACTAAACAGCTTGGGTGTATGTGCAACCAGGGTTCATGCTTGTGCACTAACACAGCTTGGGTGTATGTGCAACCATGGTTCATGCTTGTGTACTAAACAGCTTGGGTGTATGTGCAACCATGGTTCATGCTTGTGTACTAAACAGCTTGGGGGTATGTGCAACTATGGTTCATGCTTGTGCACTAAACAGCTTGGGTGTATGTGCAACCAGGGTTCATGCTTGTGCACTAAACAGCTTGGGTGTATGTGCTACCATGGTTCATGCTTGTGTACTAAACAGCTTGGGTGTATGTGCAACTAGGGTTCATGCTTGTGCACTAAACAGCTTGGGTGTATGTGCAACCAGGGTTCATGCTTGTGCACTAACACAGCTTGGGTGTATGTGCAACCATGGTTCATGCTTGTGTACTAAACAGCTTGGGTGTATGTGCAACCATGGTTCATGCTTGTGTACTAAACATCTTGGGTGTATGTGCAACCAGGGTTCATGCTTGCACACTAAACAGCTTGGGTGTATGTGCAACCATGGTTCATGCTTGCGCACTAAACAGCTTGGGTGTATGTGCAACCAGGGTTCATGCTTGTGCACTAAACAGCTTTGGTGTATGTGCAACCAGGGTTCATGCTTGTGCACTAAACAGCTTGGGTGTATGTGCAACCAGGGTTCATGCTTGTGTACTAAACAGCTTGGGTGTATGTGCAACCATGGTTCATGCTTGTGCACTAAACATCTTGGGTGTATGTGCAACCAGGGTTCATGCTTGTGCACTAAACTTCTTGGGTGTATGTGCAACCAGGGTTCATGCTTGTGCACTAACACAGTTTGGGTGTATGTGCAACTAGGGTTCATGCTTGTGCACTAACACAACTTGGGTGTATGTGCAACCATGGTTCATGCTTGTGTACTAAACAGCTTGGGTGTATGTGCAACCAGGGTTCATGCTTGTGTACTAAACAGCTTGGGTGGATGTGCAACCAGGGTTCATGCTTGTGCACTAACACAGCTTGGGTGTATGTGCAACCATGGTTCATGCTTGTGTACTAAACAGCTTGTGTGTATGTGCAACCAGGGTTCATGCTTGTGCACTAAACAGCTTGGGTGTATGTGCAACCAGGGTTCATGCTTGTGCACTAAACAGCTTGGGTGTATGTGCAACCAGGGTTCATGCTTGTGTACTAAACAGCTTGGGTGTATGTGCAACCAGGGTTCATGCTTGTGCACTAAACAGCTTGGGTGTATGTGCAACCAGGGTTCATGCTTGTGCACTAACACAGCTTCGGTGTATGTGCAACAAGGGTTCATGCTTGTGCACTAACACAGCTTGGGTGTATGTGCAACCAGGGTTCATGCTTGTGCACCAAACAGCTTGGGTGTATGTGCAACCAGGGTACATGCTTGTGCACTAAACATCTTGGGTGTATGTGCAACCAGGGTTCATGCTTGTGTACTAAACATCTTGGGTGTATGTGCAACCAGGGTTCATGCTTGTGCACTAAACATCTTGGGGTATGTGCAACCAGGGTTTATGCTTGTGCACTAAACAGCTTGGGTGTATGTGCAACTAGGGTTCATGCTTGTGCACTAAACAGCTTGGGTGTATGTGCAACCAGGGTTCATGCTTGTGCACTAACACAGCTTGGGTGTATGTGCAACCATGGTTCATGCTTGTGTACTAAACAGCTTGGGTGTATGTGCAACCGTGGTTCATGCTTGTGTACTAAACAGCTTGGGGGTATGTGCAACTACGGTTCATGCTTGTGCACTAAACAGCTTGGGTGTATGTGCAACCAGGGTTCATGCTTGTGCACTAAACAGCTTGGGTGTATGTGCAACCAGGGTTCATGCTTGTGTACTAAACATCTTGGGTGTATGTGCAACCAGGGTTCATGCTTGTGCACTAAACAGCTTGGGTGTATGTGCAACCAGGGTTCATGCTTGTGCACTAACACAGCTTGGGTGTATGTGCAACCATGGTTCATGCTTGTGTACTAAACAGCTTGGGTGTATGTGCAACCATGGTTCATGCTTGTGTACTAAACAGCTTGGGGGTATGTGCAACTATGGTTCATGCTTGTGCACTAAACAGCTTGGGTGTATGTGCAACCAGGGTTCATGCTTGTGCACTAAACAGCTTGGGTGTATGTGCAACCAGGGTTCATGCTTGTGTACTAAACATCTTGGGTGTATGTGCAACCAGGGTTCATGCTTGTGCAATAAACAGCTTGGGTGTATGTGCAACTAGGGTTCATGCTTGTGCACTAAACAGTTTGGGTGTATGTGCAACCAGGGTTCATGCTTGTGCACTAAACACCTTGGGTGTATGTGCAACCAGGGTTCATGCTTGTGTACTAAACATCTTGGGTGTATGTGCAACCAGGGTTCATGCTTGTGCACTAACACAGCTTGGGTGTATGTGCAACTAGGGTTCATGCTTGTGCACTAACACAGTTTGGGTGTATGTGCAACCAGGGTCCATGCTTGTGTACTAAACAGCTTGGGTGTATGTGCAACCAGGGTTCATGCTTGTGTACTAAACATCTTGGGTGTATGTGCAACTAGGGTTCATGCTTGTGCACTAAACATCTTGGGTGTATGTGCAACCAGGGTTCATGCTTGTGCACTAACACAGTTTGGGTGTATGTGCAACCAGGGTTGATGCTTGTGCACTAAACAGCTTGGGTGTATGTGCAACCAGGGTTCATGCTTGTGTACTAAACATCTTGGGTGTATGTGCAACTAGGGTTCATGCTTGTGCACTAAACAGTTTGGGTGTATGTGCAACCAGGGTTCATGCTTGTGCACTAAACAGCTTGGGTGTATGTGCAACCAGGGTTCATGCTTGTGTACTAAACATCTTGGGTGTATGTGCAACCAGGGTTCATGCTTGTGCACTAAACATCTTGTGGGTATGTGCAACCAGGGTTCATGCTTGCACACTAAACAGCTTGGGTGTATGTGCAACCATGGTTCATGCTTGCGCACTAAACAGCTTGGGTGTATGTGCAACCAGGGTTCATGCTTGTGCACTAAACAGCTTTGGTGTATGTGCAACCAGGGTTCATGCTTGTGCACTAAACAGCTTGGGTGTATGTGCAACCAAGGTTCATGCTTGTGTACTAAACAGCTTGGGTGTATGTGCAACCATGGTTCATGCTTGTGCACTAAACATCTTGGGTGTATGTGCAACCAGGGTTCATGCTTGTGCACTAAACTTCTTGGGTGTATGTGCAACCAGGGTTCATGCTTGTGCACTAACACAGTTTGGGTGTATGTGCAACTAGGGTTCATGCTTGTGCACTAACACAACTTGGGTGTATGTGCAACCATGGTTCATGCTTGTGTACTAAACAGCTTGGGTGTATGTGCAACCAGGGTTCATGCTTGTGTACTAAACAGCTTGGGTGTATGTGCAACCAGGGTTCATGCTTGTGCACTAACACAGCTTGGGTGTATGTGCAACCATGGTTCATGCTTGTGTACTAAACAGCTTGTGTGTATGTGCAACCAGGGTTCATGCTTGTGCACTAAACAGCTTGGGTGTATGTGCAACCAGGGTTCATGCTTGTGCACTAAACAGCTTGGGTGTATGTGCAACCAGGGTTCATGCTTGTGTACTAAACAGCTTGGGTGTATGTGCAACCAGGGTTCATGCTTGTGCACTAAACAGCTTGGGTGTATGTGCAACCAGGGTTCATGCTTGTGCACTAACACAGCTTCGGTGTATGTGCAACCATGGTTCATGCTTGTGTACTAAACAGCTTGGGGGTATGTGCAACTATGGTTCATGCTTGTGCACTAAACAGCTTGGGTGTATGTGCAACCAGGGTTCATGCTTGTGCACTAAACAGCTTGGGTGTATGTGCAACCAGGGTTCATGCTTGTGTACTAAACATCTTGGGTGTATGTGCAACCAGGGTTCATGCTTGTGTACTAAACATCTTGGGTGTATGTGCAACCAGGGTTCATGCTTGTGCACTAAACATCTTGGGTGTATGTGCAACCAGGGTTCATGCTTGTGTACTAAACATCTTGGGTGTATGTGCAACCAGGGTTCATGCTTGTGCACTAAACATCTTGGGGGTATGTGCAACCAGGGTTTATGCTTGTGCACTAAACAGCTTGGGTGTATGTGCAACTAGGGTTCATGCTTGTGCACTAAACAGCTTGGGTGTATGTGCAACCAGGGTTCATGCTTGTGCACTAACACAGCTTGGGTGTATGTGCAACCATGGTTCATGCTTGTGTACTAAACAGCTTGGGTGTATGTGCAACCATGGTTCATGCTTGTGTACTAAACAGCTTGGGGGTATGTGCAACTATGGTTCATGCTTGTGCACTAAACAGCTTGGGTGTATGTGCAACCAGGGTTCATGCTTGTGCACTAAACAGCTTGGGTGTATGTGCAACCAGGGTTCATGCTTGTGTACTAAACATCTTGGGTGTATGTGCAACCAGGGTTCATGCTTGTGCAATAAACAGCTTGGGTGTATGTGCAACTAGGGTTCATGCTTGTGCACTAAACAGTTTGGGTGTATGTGCAACCAGGGTTCATGCTTGTGCACTAAACAGCTTGGGTGTATGTGCAACCAGGGTTCATGCTTGTGTACTAAACATCTTGGGTGTATGTGCAACCAGGGTTCATGCTTGTGCACTAACACAGCTTGGGTGTATGTGCAACTAGGGTTCATGCTTGTGCACTAACACAGTTTGGGTGTATGTGCAACCAGGGTCCATGCTTGTGTACAAAACAGCTTGGGTGTATGTGCAACCAGGGTTCATGCTTGTGTACTAAACATCTTGGGTGTATGTGCAACTAGGGTTCATGCTTGTGCACTAAACATCTTGGGTGTATGTGCAACCAGGGTTTATGCTTGTGCACTAACACAGTTTGGGTGTATGTGCAACTAGGGTTCATGCTTGTGCACTAAACAGCTTGGGTGTATGTGCAACCAGGGTTCATGCTTGTGTACTAAACATCTTGGGTGTATGTGCAACTAGGGTTCATGCTTGTGCACTAAACAGTTTGGGTGTATGTGCAACCAGGGTTCATGCTTGTGCACTAAACAGCTTGGGTGTATGTGCAACCAGGGTTCATGCTTGTGTACTAAACATCTTGGGTGTATGTGCAACTAGAGTTCATGCTTGTGCACTAAACAGCTTGGGTGTATGTGCAACCAGGGTTCATGCTTGTGCACTAACACAGCTTGGGTGTATGTGCAACAAGGGTTCATGCTTGTGCACTAACACAGCTTGGGTGTATGTGCAACCAGGGTTCATGCTTGTGCACCAAACAGCTTGGGTGTATGTGCAACCAGGGTACATGCTTGTGCACTAAACATCTTGGGTGTATGTGCAACCAGGGTTCATGCTTGTGTACTAAACATCTTGGGTGTATGTGCAACCAGGGTTCATGCTTGTGCACTAAACATCTTGGGGGTATGTGCAACCAGGGTTTATGCTTGTGCACTAAACAGCTTGGGTGTATGTGCAACTAGGGTTCATGCTTGTGCACTAAACAGTTTGGGTGTATGGGCAACCAGGGTTCATTCTTGTGCACTAACACAGCTTGGGTGTATGTGCAACCATGGTTCATGCTTGTGTACTAAACAGCTTGGGTGTATGTGCAACCATGGTTCATGCTTGTGTACTAAACAGCTTGGGGGTATGTGCAACCATGGTTCATGCTTGTGCACTAAACAGCTTGGGTGTATGTGCAACCAGGGTTCATGCTTGTGCACTAAACAGCTTGGGTGTATGTGCAACCAGGGTTCATGCTTGTGTACTAAACATCTTGGGTGTATGTGCAACCAGGGTTCATGCTTGTGCACTAAACAGCTTGGGTGTATGTGCAACTAGGGTTCATGCTTGTGCACTAAACAGTTTGGGTGTATGTGCAACCAGGGTTCATGCTTGTGCACTAAACAGCTTGGGTGTATGTGCAACCAGGGTTCATGCTTGTGTACTAAACATCTTGGGTGTATGTGCAACCAAGGTTCATGCTTGTGCACTAACGCAGCTTGGGTGTATGTGCAACTAGGGTTCATGCTTGTGCACTAACACAGTTTGGGTGTATGTGCAACCAGGGTTCATGCTTGTGTACTAAACAGCTTGGGTGTATGTGCAACCAGGGTTCATGCTTGTGTACTAAACGTCTTGGGTGTATGTGCAACTAGGGTTCATGCTTGTGCACTAAACATCTTGGGTGTATGTGCAACCAGGGTTCATGCTTGTGCACTAACACAGTTTGGGTGTATGTGCAACCAGGGTTCATGCTTGTGCACTAAACAGCTTGGGTGTATGTGCAACCAGGGTTCATGCTTGTGTACTAAACATCTTGGGTGTATGTGCAACTAGGGTTCATGCTTGTGCACTAAACAGTTTGGGTGTATGTGCAACCAGGGTTCATGCTTGTGCACTAAACAGCTTGGGTGTATGTGCAACCAGGGTTCATGCTTGTGTACTAAACATCTTGGGTGTATGTGCAAACAGGGTTCATGCTTGTGCACTAAACAGCTTGGGTGTATGTGCAACTAGGGTTCATGCTTGTGCACTAAACAGTTTGGGTGTATGTGCAACCAGGGTTCATGCTTGTGCACTAAACAGCTTGGGTGTATGTGCAACAAGGGTTCATGCTTGTGCACTAACACAGCTTGGGTGTATGTGCAACCATGGTTCATTCTTGTGTACTAAACATCTTGGGTGTATGTGCAACCAGGGTTTATGCTTGTGCACTAACACAGCTTGGGTGTATGTGCAACAAGGGTTCATGCTTGTGTTCTAAACAGCTTGGGGGTATGTGCAACCAGGGTTCATGCTTGTGCACTAACACAGCTTGGGTGTATGTGCAACCAGGATTCATGCTTGTGCACTAAACATATTGGGTGTATGTGCAATCAGAGTTCACACAGATCCCCGAATGTTCTTGAATGTTCTTAAATTTTACATTGTGACTCAAGTACCCTAAAATGTTCTTGAATTCATGGCATTATTTTTGAATGTTCTTGAAAACAGATTTAACAAGATTTAACAAGATTTGCCATCCAAGCCAAAGGCCCAGATGGCAAGTGGACAAGGAAGCCATTGGCTTATCGAGAGTCCAACAATGTTCATCTACTTATAACCCGCCCTCCTGAGATATGTGTCAACCTTGTTTTTAAACATATTCACGCTGCTAGCAGTTACACAATCTGTAGACAATTTGTTCCATTCATTTATTGTCCTCTGTGAGAACGAGTGCTTCCTGATGTCCAATCTACATTGATCCTTTACTAATTTTACCTCATGTCCTCTAGTTCTGCTATCCTTCTTGAGTGAGAAAAACATATTTCTATCAATATTTTCATACCCATTCAATATCTTAAAAACTTCAATCTGATCTCCTCTTAACCTCAACCATTGATGTGTTGCTATGTAAATGCATCAAATATCAATGATTGCATGTTTTGTACTTGTGGAAAATTGTTTCGACTATTACAAGTTTTTAATTTGCCGTCACAAATTTCCCAGAGAAGACCGCCGCAAAGCTATAATACAAAAAAAATTTGCCATTATCACTAGATGTCACCACGTGTGCATATGAACCAATCAAATGAGCTCTTTCTCCGATGGCCTGGGAGGCAGCCACCAGTGCACATTATGTTTATTTTATTTTGTTGTTTGATTGATGATTGATAATCGCCATGCTGAGAGCTGAGAGCGATTGTAATGTGAGACGTGTGGTTACTGTAATGTAAGACAAGTGGTTATTTTTGCGGACGATATTGACCTGATGGGAGGCAGTGAGGGTGAACTCCAAGACCTCCTACCAGACTGGAAGAAAAGGCAAGAACTTAGGGGATGGAAGTCAGCTCAGAGAAAAGCAAAATACTTGTCAACAGTACCAACCAGAACACCCCCATTAACTTCATGATGAATGGGCAGAACCTTGAGGAAGTAGACTCTTTCAAATAACTTGAAAAAGTCCTGTTTTTTTCTGCCCAAATGTTCTTGAAATTTACTTTATGCTTTCTGTATGAACCCTGAGAGCAACAGGCTGGCCAACAACTGATGTCTTATGCTTTCTGTATGAACCCTGAGTGCAACAGGCTTGCCAATAACTTATGTCTTATTCTTTCTGTATGAACCCTGAGTGCAACAGGCTTGCCAACAACTGATGTCTTATTCTTTCTGTATGAACCCTGAGTGCAACAGGCTTGCCAATAACTGATGTCTTATTCTTTCTGTATGAACCCTGAGTGCAACAGGCTTGCCAATAACTTATGTCTTATTCTTTCTGTATGAACCCTGAGTGCAACAGGCTTGCCAACAACTGATGTCTTATTCTTTCTGTATGAACCCTGAGTGCAACAGGCTTGCCAATAACTGATGTCTTATTCTTTCTGTATGAACCCTGAGTGCAACAGGCTTGCCAATAACTTATGTCTTATTCTTTCTGTATGAACCCTGAGTGCAACAGGCTTGCCAACAACTCATGTCTTATTCTTTCTGTATGAACCCTGAGTGCAACAGGCTTGCCAATAACTGATGTCTTATTCTTTCTGTATGAACCCTGAGTGCAACAGGCTTGCCAATAACTTATGTCTTATTCTTTCTGTATGAACCCTGGGTGCAACAGGCTTGCCAATAACTGATGTCTTATTCTTTCTGTATGAACCCTGAGTGCAACAGGCTTGCCAACAACTGATGTCTTATTGCAGGCCATCGGAGAAAGAGCTCATTTGATTGGTTCATATGCACACGTGGTGACATCTAGTGATAATGGCCAATTTTTACTTTCTGTATGAACCCTGAGTGCAACAGACTTGCCAACAACTGATGCCTCAATAGTAAGCTATATCACGTCAACATAATTACAAATCTCACCTGAGTTTTTCCAGTTGCGACAGCCGCGACAAACTACGGCAAAGTTGTTGAGCGGCCACCGGACCAATGTGACTGAGGCTGTCAAGTAAGATATACCCATGAACTTATGCTGAATAATTAAAACATTTTAACAGCCACAATAATACAATTAATTTATAAACACACAACTTTGAATTAACTTGACTCTATAAATACAAATGTTTCTTACCACAAAGTACATTTTCTGGAGAGTAAAAAACGACACCGCTTGTTTGGAAAAAGCAAGTCTGTGTAACAAAAAATCTGTCAAATCTATTACTTTATTAATTGAAAATGTTTTTTTAATAATTGTAACACCGTGATTAGACAAAGTGTTGATTTAAATTAACATAATATGTATAATCAGCAACCATTAACTACTGACGGCACAGTGTTTATTAATTATGAAGTATTAGACCAGTGCCAATTAAACTGAAACCCTATAGACATATTTTAGCAAAGCATGCCAACAAATGGTTTTAGGGTGATCTGAATGTGGGGTATACAACAAATGGTTTTAGGGTGATCTGAGTGTTGGGATTACAACAAATGGTTTTAGGGTGATCTGAATGTGGGGTATACAACAAATGGTTTTAGGGTGATCTGAATGTGGGGTATACAACAAATGGTTTTAGGGTGATCTGAGTGTGGGGATTACAACAAATGGTTTTAGGGTGCTCTGAGTGTGGGGATTACAACAAATGGTTTTAGGGTGATCTGAGTGTGGGGATTACAACAAATGGTTTTAGGGTGATCTGAATGTGGGGAATACAACAAATGGTTTTAGGGTGATCTGAATGTGGTGTATACAACAAATGGTTTTAGGGTGATCTGAGTGTGGGGATTACAACAAATGGTTTTAGGGTGATCTGAATGTGGGGTATACAACAAATGGTTTTAGGGTGATCTGAGTGTGGGGATTACAACAAATGGTTTTAGGGTGATCTGAATGTGGGGAATACAACAAATGGTTTTAGGGTGATCTGAATGTGGGGTATACAACAAATGGTTTTAGGGTGATCTGAATGTGGGGTATACAACAAATGGTTTTAGGGTGATCTGAGTGTGGGGATTACAACAAATGGTTTTAGGGTGCTCTGAGTGTGGGGATTACAACAAATGGTTTTAGGGTGATCTGAGTGTGGGGATTACAACAAATGGTTTTAGGGTGATCTGAATGTGGGGATTACAACAAATGGTTTTAGGGTGATCTGAGTGTGGGGTATGCAACAAATGGTTTTAGGGTGATCTGAGTGTGGGGTATGCAACAAATGGTTTTAGGGTGATCAGATGTAACTCTCCCGTGAATACAACAACAAATGGTTTTAGGGTGATCTGAGTGTGGGGAAAACAACAAATGGTTTTAGGGTGATCTGAGTGTGGGGATTACAAGAAATGGTTTTAGGTTGATCTGAGTTTTGTCAAGCTATGACAAAAACAAAAATGGTGTCCTATTTGGGCAGAAAATAGGCAAACGTCCTTCTAATTAGTATGATAATGATCTCTTAATAACAATACTAGGGTGGTTTGTGTGTGCTGAATCCCAAATGTGATGTTGGCAAAATGTGGGAGGGATCCTTCCTCCCCTAAAAAACAAAATCACACCTGATTTGTTCACAAACTAGACAAACGCCCTTATAATTAGTGTAATAATGATCTCTTAACAATGTTTTTATAGTGATTTGGGTGTGCTAAATCCTAAATACAACAAGTCTGCCAACATATTTTGTTTGATTCAACACACCAAAATTATCCTAAGACTGTTGTTAGGAGATCATTGTTAGACTAATTATAAGGAATGTGGGCAAATCGGGTGACATTTTGGTTTGTTGGCTTTACTAAAACTTTTTACAGGATCCTTTTTAAGATACATATTTGGATTTCGGCACCAGTCTATGTGCACTTCTATTGCTTACAATAATAATTTGGATTACATTGCGTACATATTTATTTACAGACACTATGTAGCACATACAGTTAATGTTGTACTAAGTATTTTTATGCACATTTTGTTACATTAGTATGACTGTTTGTTTTCATATACTACCTCAACACATCTGTATACATGTAAACATTCTACCTACTTGAGTTCCTTCAGGGACGTCAAATGACACAAGTTATCCAGCAGAGTTGTCAACGCTTCATCCCGGATGTCACAGTATTGTAAACTGAAACATGAAACAAGATTCAACAAGATTTGTGATCCAAGCCTAAGGCCCAGATGGCAAATGGACAAGGACGCCATTGGCTTATCGAGAGTCCAACGATGTTCATCTACATGGGCATCTATAGTGCATAATTGACAGTTTATTTAACAACGTGATATGAAACTATGCTCCTAATACTGTGGTGTGATATGTAAATGTTGTTAGTCAACAGTTGTTGTTGTCAACAGTTGTTGTCAACAGTTGTTGTCAGGGTTGTTTGATTTAAATCATTTGATTTAAATCACTGATTTAAATCATGATTTAAATCACTCCAAAAAATCATTGATTTATGATTTTTTTGACTTCCGGATTTTTTAATCGCTGATTTATATGAATTTAACACAAAGAATTGTTTACAAGCATCGAGATCAACAAAGTTTTGTGTTTTTTAATACAAAAGCACAAAGTGTGCACACTTGTGTAGCTGCATTGACACCAGATAGCCTGATAGTCAAATATTTTATGACATTGTGTATACCAGATAAAAAATAATTCAATAACAAAAAAATCCGATTTAAATAAAAAAAATTCTATTTATTTTATTTAAAAAAAATCATGATTTTTTCATCCCTGGTTGTTGTCAACAGTTGTTGTTGTTAACAGTTGTTGTTGTCAACAGTTGTTGTTAACAGTTGTTGTTAGTCAACAGTTGTCAACAGTTGTTGTTGTCAACAGTTGTTGTTGTCAACAGTTGTTGTTGTCAACAGTTGTTGTTAGTCAACAGTTGTTGTTAGTCAACAGTTGTTGTCAACAGTTATTGTTGTCAACAGTGCAGAATGTGACTAGGAAGGATTTGCTAGTCACAATATATTATTGCCACATTTTAACTGTTACAGTCCATGACTGATCTAAGACTTGTGTTTGGATTATGTTCTTTTGGTCGGGCACCAATTCAACAAGGTAGGGTAGGACACCCACTATACATGGGAGGGCGCTGCCATGCTGTGGTACACTCTCTGTACATCCCATTGTACAACACTATACATGGGAGGGTGCTGACATGCTGTGGTACATTCTCTGTACATCCCATTGTACAACACTATACATGGGAGGGCGCTGCCATGCTGTGGTACATTCTCTGTACATCCCATTGTACAACACTATACATGGGAGGGTGCTGCCATGCTGTGGTACATTCTCTGTACATCCCATTGTACAACACTATACATGGGAGGGCGCTGACATGCTGTGGTACACTCTCTGTACATCCCATTGTACAACACTATACACGGGAGGGCGCTGCCATGCTGTGGTACACTCTCTGTACATCCCATTGTACAATACTATACATGGGAGGGTGCTGCCATGCTGTGGTACACTCTCTGTACATCCCATTGTACAACACTATACATGGGAGGGTGCTGCCATGCTGTGGTACATTCTCTGTACATCCCATTGTACAACACTATGCATGGGAGGGCGCTGACATGCTGTGGTACATTCTCTGTACATCCCATTGTACAACACTATACATGGGAGGGTGCTGCCATGCTGTGGTACATTCTCTGTACATCCCATTGTACAACACTATACATGGGAGGGCGCTGACATGCTGTGGTACACTCTCTGTACATCCCATTGTACAACACTATACACGGGAGGGCGCTGCCATGCTGTGGTACACTCTCTGTACATCCCTTTGTACAACACTATACATGGGAGGGCGCTGCCATGCTGTGGTACATTCTCTGTACATCCCATTGTACAACACTATACATGTGAGGGTGCTGCCATGCTGTGGTACACTCTCTGTACATCCCATTGTACAACACTATACATGGGAGGGCGCTGCCATGCTGTGGTACACTCTCTGTACATACCATTGTACAACACTATACATGGGAGGGTGCTGCCATGCTGTGGTACATTCTCTGTACATCCCATTGTACAACACTATACATGTGAGGGTGCTGCCATGCTGTGGTACACTCTCTGTACATCCCATTGTACAACACTATACAAGGGAGGGCGCTGCCATGCTGTGGTACACTCTCTGTACATCCCATTGTACAACACTATACATGGGAGGGCGCTGCCATGCTGTGGTACATTCTCTGTACATCCCATTGTACAACACTATACATGGGAGGGCGATGACATGCTGTGGTACATTCTCTGTACATCCCATTGTACAACACTATACATGTGAGGGTGCTGCCATGCTGTGGTACACTCTCTGTACATCCCATTGTATGACACTATACATGGGAGGGCGCTGCCATGCTGTGGTACACTCTCTGTACATCCCATTGTACAACACTATACATGTGAGGGTGCTGCCATGCTGTGGTACACTCTCTGTACATCCCAGTGTACAACACTATACATGGGAGGGCGCTGCCATGCTGTGGTACATTCTCTGTACATCCCATTGTACAACACTATACATGTGAGGGTGCTGCCATGCTGTGGTACACTCTCTGTACATCCCATTGTACAACACTATACATGTGAGGGTGCTGCCATGCTGTGGTACACTCTCTGTACATCCCATTGTACAACACTATACATGGGAGGGCGCTGCCATGCTGTGGTACAATCTCTGTACATCCCATTGTACAGCACTATACATGGGAGGGTGCTGCCATGCTGTGGTACACTCCCTGTACATCCCATTGTACAACACTATACATGTGAGGGTGCTGCCATGCTGTGGTACAATCTCTGTACATCCCATTGTACGACACTATACATGGGAGGGCGCTGCCACGCTGTGGTACACTCTCTGTACATCCCATTGTACAACACTATACATGGGAGGGCGCTGCCATGCTGTGGTACAATCTCTGTACATCCCATTGTACAACACTATACATGGGAGGGTGCTGCCATGCTGTGGTACACTCCCTGTACATCCCATTGTACAACACTATACATGTGAGGGTGCTGCCATGCTGTGGTACAATCTCTGTACATCCCATTGTACAACACTATACATGGGAGGGTGCTGCCATGCTGTGGTACACTCCCTGTACATCCCATTGTACAACACTATACATGTGAGGGTGCTGCCATGCTGTGGTACACTCTCTGTACATCCCATTGTACAACACTATACATGTGAGGGTGCTGCCATGCAGTGGTACACTCTCTGTACATCCCATTGTACAACACTATACATGTGAGGGTGCTGCCATGCTGTGGTACACTCTCTGTACATCCCATTGTACAACACTATACATGGGAGGGTGCTGCCATGCTGTGGTACAATCTCTGTACATCCCATTGTACAACACTATACATGGGAGGGTGCTGCCATGCTGTGGTACAATCTCTGTACATCCCATTGTACAACACTATACATGGGAGGGTGCTGCCATGCTGTGGTACACTCCCTGTACATCCCATTGTACAACACTATACATGTGAGGGTGCTGCCATGCTGTGGTACACTCTCTGTACATCCCATTGTACAACACTATACATGTGAGGGTGCTGCCATGCTGTGGTACAATCTCTGTACATCCCATTGTACAACACTATACATGGGAGGGTGCTGCCATGCTGTGGTACACTCCCTGTACATCCCATTGTACAACACTATACATGTGAGGGTGCTGCCATGCTGTGGTACACTCTCTGTACATCCCATTGTATGACACTATACATGTGAGGGTGCTGCCATGCTGTGGTACAATCTCTGTACATCCCATTGTACAACACTATACATGGGAGGGTGCTGCCATGCTGTGGTACACTCACTGTACATCCCATTGTACAACACTATACATGTGAGGGTGCTGCCATGCTGTGGTACACTCTCTGTACATCCCATTGTACAACACTATACATGTGAGGGTGCTGCCATGCTGTGGTACAATCTCTGTACATCCCATTGTACAACACTATACATGGGAGGGTGCTGCCATGCTGTGGTACACTCCCTGTACATCCCATTATACAACACTATACATGTGAGGGTGCTGCCATGCTGTGGTACACTCCCTGTACATCCCATTGTACAACACTATACATGTGAGGGTGCTGCCATGCTGTGGTACACTCTCTGTACATCCCATAGTACGACACTATACATGTGAGGGTGCTGCCATGCTGTGGTACACTCTCTGTACATCCCATTGTACAACACTATACATGTGAGGGTGCTGCCATGCTGTGGTACAATCTCTGTACATCCCATTGTACAACACTATACATGGGAGGGCGCTGCCATGCTGTGGTACAATCTCTGTACATCCCATTGTACAACATTATACATGGGAGGGCGCTGCCATGCTGTGGTACATTCTTTGTACATCCCATTGTACAACACTATACATGGGAGGGCGCTGCCATGCTGTGGTACATTCTCTGTACATCCCATTGTACAACACTATACATGGGAGGGTGCTGCCGTACTGTGGTACACTCTCTGTACATCCCATTGTACAACACTATACATGGGAGGGCGCTGCCATGCTGTGGTACACTCTCTGTACATCCCATTGTACAACACTATACATGGGAGGGTGCTGCCGTACTGTGGTACACTCTCTGTACATCCCATTGTACAACACTATACATGGGAGGGTGCTGCCGTACTGTGGTACACTCTCTGTACATCCCATTGTACAACACTATACATGGGAGGGCGCTGCCATGCTGTGGTACACTCTCTGTACATCCCATTGTACAACACTATACATGGGAGGCCGCTGACATGCTGTGAACCACTCTCTGTACATCCCATTGTACGACACTATACATGGGAGGGCGCTGCCATGCTGTGGTACACTCTCTGTACATCCCATTGTACAACACTATACATGGGAGGGTGCTGCCATGCTGTGGTACACTCTCTGTACATCCCATAGTACGACACTATACATGGGAGGGCGCTGCCATGCTGTGGTACACTCTCTGTACATCCCATAGTACGACACTATACATGGGAGGGCGCTGCCATGCTGTGGTACACTCTCTGTACATCCCATTGTACAACACTAAGCCGAGACATCCAGGAAACAATACACCTGATACTTTTTCACACAGTTGTAAAAGTCAGTGTTCAGAACACTCACATAATTAAGTAGCTCTAACTCACTTATACCCTGTACTGCGCCCTATGACAACTTAATGTAAAATACTCCACTTAGAGAGTGGATAATGAAGCCATCAGCTTACCACCATCCAACACCTTTAACGCCATATTATTAAATTGTATTGGCCATACATAGTTTAATGGAACATAGATTTAGCAAGATTTAACAAGATTGCCATCCCAAACAACAAGTTCCAGATGGCAAGTGGACAAGGAAATAATTGGCTTATCGAGAGTCAAACAATTTTTTCACCTATGTATAGCCCACCTTTATCAGATATCTGTCAATTCTATTTTTAAACATGTTCACACTACTAGCATTAACACAATCACTTGGCAGTTTGTTCCATTCATTTATCACCCTCTGTGAGAAAGAGTACTTTCTCGTGTCCAACCTACACTGTTCCTTAACTAATGCTGCTTTGTTTCTTCTGGTTCTACTACCTTCTTTATGTTTGAAGAATATATTCCTATCAACATCCTCATAACCGTTCACTATTTTAAACACTTCTATTTGGTCTCCTGGTTGCAACTTTCATCTCTCAATTCTGGAATCATCACAAATCGTGTCTGTAATTTCAGATATGTAGCTTGTAAACCTTAGTTTTTTGCACAAGTGCTCAAGCATAGCTACTTATTCATTGGTTAAAATTTAAGCAAATTCTGAGACATCAACTTCTTGACCATTGGTTGATTTGACACAGAATGACCAAGATAATACATCAGACATAGTAAACATACCTTAGTAACTGTAGTCCTGTCATCTTGGAAACATTGTCAACGAGAATTTGACTAGTTGTTGGGTCACTGCAGTTGTTGCTGTTTAAGCTGTGAAAATACATAATATATGTATAGGGCCTAAGTTAGTTATTAACATAATATTATTTGCAAGTAGAGTTTTTCAAGAAAACTAATCATGCATTGACCTGAAAGCTTGTAGTGTACGTTTACTAACATTCTATTTATTTCAGTAAACAGTATTAACTATTTTTGAAAAAATGTGAAGGCATATATAAAAATTCCATTAATATATTTCACTCCTAAATTGATTGTACGATGGTTGAATACTGATAAAGGTAATGTTCCAAAATTATGCTGGTCATAAATGTTTATGCTCATACACACAAATTATGGTGAATAACAATAGCTTGAGTGACTACACATGTACATCAATGTGTATGAAAGAATGTATTATAACAATAGCTTGAGTGACTACACATGTACATCAGTGTGTATGAAAGAATGTATTATAACAATGGCTTGAGTGACTACACCTGTACATCAGTGTGTATGAAAGAATGTATTATAACAATAGCTTGAGTGACTACACCTGTACATCAGTGTATGAAAGAATGTATTATAACAATGGTTTGAGTGACTACACATGTACATCAGTGTGTATGAAAGAATGTATTATAACAATGGCTTGAGTGACTACACCTGTACATCAGTGTGTATGAAAGAATGTATTATAACAATGGTTTGAGTGACTACACATGTACATCAATGTGTATGAAAGAATGTATTATAACAATAGCTTGAGTGACTACACCTGTACATCAGTGTGTATGAAAGAATGTATTATAACAATGGCTTGAGTGACTACACCTGTACATCAGTGTGTATGAAAGAATGTATTATAACAATGGCTTGAGTGACTACACATGTACATCAATGTGTATGAAAGAATGTATTATAACAATGGCTTGAGTGACTACACCCGTACATCAGTGTGTATGAAAGAATGTATTATAACAATGGCTTGAGTGACTACACATGTACATCAATGTGTATGAAAGAATGTATTATAACAATTGCTTGAGTGACTACACATGTACATCAATGTGTATGAAAGAATGTATTATAACAATGGCTTGAGTGACTACACCCGTACATCAGTGTGTATGAAAGAATGTATTATAACAATGGCTTGAGTGACTACACATGTACATCAATGTGTATGAAAGAATGTATTATAACAATTGCTTGAGTGACTACACATGTACATCAATGTGTATGAAAGAATGTATTATAACAATGGCTTGAGTGACTACACCTGTACATCAGTGTGTATGAAAGAATGTATTATAACAATGGCTTGAGTGACTACACATGTACATCAATGTGTATGAAAGAATGTATTATAACAATGGCTTGAGTGACTACACATGTACATCAATGTGTATGAAAGAATGTATTATAACAATGGTTTGAGTGACTACACATGTACATCAGTGTGTATGAAAGAATGTATTATAACAATGGCTTGAGTGACTACACCTGTACATCAGTGTGTATGAAAGAATGTATTATAACAATGGTTTGAGTGACTACACATGTACATCAGTGTGTATGAAAGAATGTATTATAACAATGGCTTGAGTGACTACACATGTACATCAGTGTGTATGAAAGTAACACACTTTAATCAGTTATTCCTACCTGAGTTTTGTCAACTGAAGCATGTGACCCAATGCGACAGCCAAATCTCTTGTCGTTTTGCCAGTCAGCTTGCAACCATTCAAACTGTATCACATACATAATGTCAGCATAATAACTTTATAAATCAGTTGAAGATTGCAACACTAGAGTGCTATTCAACAGTTATTATGCACTTCATATTGTATTAAAAACAGTGTGGGGAACACTTATAAATTCATAAAATGAGACCATATTCGCAAAATGTGATTTGAAATAGCTAGTGTGTGAACAGTATTGTTGCATTAGAACCATTACTGGTTATTGAATTAGAACACGATTTAAAAATAACTGTTCCCCACAGAGCACTTCTGAGGGATGTTTTATAGATAATGTAGTCCAGAGATAGTGATTTGGACACATTGCTTTTAGCTATACATTAAAACTTGGTACCGGGCATAACAATAAACACTGTAGCTTGGTACTGGGCGTAACAACTATCTTTAAAACAAAGTATATATATATATATATTTGTGTGTGTGTTCTATATATGTTAAACTGATGTTTACTATGCAGGACAGCAAGATATATTTCTACTGCATGTTGTATTGCACGTTGTGACTACAGGTGGTTATTTTCTTTATGCCTAGACCCACATTCTCGTCTACGTCCACAAGCGCGTGTCTGGGGAAGCAACTTCTAATATGTTTGATGTTTAATTGTTGTCTTCACCCATCTATCATAATTTCCTTGAAATGTACTGGTGTTGGCGTCATGGCAACAGCACTTATAACAGGAACTATCCTTTCACCATCATATTGTGCACATCCATTTGGCCCTTTCCAATGAGAACGTCATTCCAAAAATTCATTGTGTAGTGGTCAATGTGTGGATGCAGTGTAAGAGTATTTTGTTAGCAGCGTGAATATGTTTAAAAACAAGGTTGATACATATCTCAGGAGGGCGGGTTATAAGTAGATGAAAATTTTTGGACTCTCGATAAGCCAATGGCTTCCTTGTCCACTTGCCATCTGGGCCTTTGGCTTGGATGGCCAATCTTGCTAAATCTTGTATCACGGCGTACTGACTCTTGTATCACGGCGTACTGACTCTTGTATCACGGCGTACTGACTCTTGTATCACGGCGTACTGACTCTTGTATCGCCTGTGTGTCCATCTATATGTCTGTGGGTTACTGCCCTCACACACATTACAGTCTACTACTGTCTGTGTGTCTGTCTATGGGTTACTGCCCTCACACACATTGCAGTCTCCTACTGTCTGTGTGTCTGTCTGTGGGTTACTGCCCTCACACACATTGCAGTCTCCTACTGTCTGTGTGTCTGTCTATGGGTTACTGCCCTCACACACATTGCAGTCTCCTACTGTCTGTGTGTCCATCTACCTGTCTGTGGGTTACTGCCCTCACACACATTACAGTCTACTACTGTCTGTGTGTCCATCTACCTGTCTGTGGGCTACTGCCCTCACACACATTACAGTCTACTACTGTCTGTGTGTCCATCTACCTGTCTGTGGGTTACTGCCCTCACACACATTGCAGTCTCCTACTGTCTGTGTGTCTGTCTATGGGTTACTGCCCTCACACACATGGCAGTCACCTACTGTCTGTGTGTCCGTCTATATGTCTGTGGGTTACTGCCCTCACACACATTGCAGTCTCCTACTGTCTGTGTGTCTGTCTATGGGTTACTGCCCTCACACACATTGCAGTCTCCTACTGTCTGTGTGACCGTCTACCTCTCTGTGGGTTACTGCCCTCACACACATTGCATTCTCCTACTGCCTGTGTGTCTGTCTACCTGTCTGTGGGTTACTGTCCTCACACACGTTGCTGTGTCCTACTGTCTGTGTGTCCCTTTTTATGTCTGTGGGTTACTGCCCTCACACATATTGCTGTGTCCTACTGTCTGTGTGTCCGTCTATATGTCTGTGGGTTACTGCCCTCACACACACTGCTGTCTCCTACTGTCTGTGTGTCCATCTCTCTGTGTGTCCGTCTATCTGTCTGTGTGTCCATCTGTCTGTGTGTCCGCCTATGTCTGTGGGTCACTGCCCTCACACACATTGCAGTCTCCTACTGTCTGTGTGTCCGTCTATCTGTCTGTGGGTTACTGCCTTCACACACATTGCAGTCTCCTACTGTCTGTGTGTCCATCTGTCTGTGTGTCCGTCTATATCTCTGTGGGTTATTGCCCTCACACACATTGCTGTCTCTTACTGTGTGGGAACTTGGAAGTTGGTATGTGTTGAAGCGTAGCCCCAATGACCTGCCTGTTGCTCTTACACTTGCTTGCATTAATATACATTAATAGTTTCTATAATGTGAAGAAGATGAAGCTGACAAAATGATAACTGAATGTGTTTTACGGTTTGGTAAATGACCATTGTTCCATGCACATTTTTATTAATGCTTTACTGGTAAATACTCAAGATAGCAAGTGGAATATGAAGCAATTAGCTTATGAGAGTCCAACGATACTGTTGACATCATATTATTAAATTATATTGGCAATGCACTGCATATTGAAACATAGCCTGATACGTTTAACTAGCATATTCATTGCATGTGTACCAATTTGTTGGAAATTTCATTGATGCTGTCATAAAGAACTTATATGTCAGATATTTTCATCAAACCTCAGTTCCTCTAGTGCTGTCATCTTTGAGATAGCGTCAACTAAGGCTTTACCAGTTGATGGGTCACCAAATTGGTTGCTGTCTAACCTGTGAAAATATACAATATATGCATAATTTTGTAATTAACATATGTACATGTATCCCGTTTCAAGAAAATCAAGTGTTGATTTCAACATTTTAATGCACGTCTCACATTATATTTAGTTCAGTGAACATACCTAAAATACGTTTAAACCAAAAATGAAGGCATTAGCAAAACTTGCAATTTCATTAATATGCATCACCCCTAAATTGACTGTATGATGATTGAATACTGATAAATGTAACATTCCAAAATTCTGCTGTTCAATAACGTTTATACTGCTACATACAAACTGTAGTTAAGAAAGAGGATGTAGTGTTACAAGTGGTGCATGGACAAAAGCCCTCCCCCGGACAAAAGCCCCACTGGACAAAAGCCCCACAATCTAATAACTTACTAGTATGCAAACAAATTGGAAATACAGTAATAGACATAAAACAAATGTACACAAAGAAGAGTAGGTCGAACACATCAAACCGGTGGGAATGCACAAAAAGGAAACATTTGATGCACTCAGTAGAACAAGAACTTCTTGTTCTTGATGCACTCACTAGATCATTTGACATGTTCTGTTGCTTTCAGGAAAAATTAAACAAACATATTATTTATTGTTTAATGTTGATGTATTTTACAGAAACTGCTTTATCAGCCATTTAAATGTTTGAAATTGTTTATGACTGGGAGACTGGAAAGTATGTACACTTAGCATAACATGTACACTTAGCATAACATGACATGACGATAGTTTTTTGTGGAATATTTTAGCACGTTCCATTGCAAATGTATTTAAATGTGTTTGTTATACTTTTAAATGCCAACAGACATCATGCGTAAATGATGTCACATATTATAAGCCAGAGAATTACAGACCAGCAAGTTTAACATAAGTGATTTGTAAATTATTAGAAAGGTTATTTAAAGACCATATGGTGGAATTCCTCGTTAGACATAAATTGCTAAATCCATCTCAACATAGATTCCTAAAAGTGAGGTCATGCTTAACGAATATGTTTTTTTTTTGAAGAAATCACTAAGTGGACAGACGAGGGATCACCAGTAGATATTATCTACTTAGATTTTCAGAAAGCTTTCGACAAAGTGCCACATAAAAGATTACTACTTAAATTAAAAGCCCTTGGTAATAGGGATGGCATAATCGATTGGATAGAAAATGGCTGACTGAGAGAAGACAATGTGCTGCAGTAGATGGAGGCTTCCAGTTTTGAGTGGGGTACCACAAGGATCAGTATTAGGACCTTTGTTGTTCTCAATACTTTTCAACGAATTGCACAATAATATAACAAGCAAGGTGTTAACATTTGGATGTAAACAATAAAATGGGAGATACTGTTCTAGGTAATACCATAAAAGAAAAGGACTAGTGAGTAACAATAATTGTTGGTATGAAAGTCTATTGCAGCTTCAAAGGATAATCAAATTCTTGGGTTGATTAGGAGAAATATAAGGAAAAAGAGCTAATTATACCTCTGTATAAAGCAATAGTAACATCATTTGGAGTACTAGAGACAAGGGGTTTAAGAGGAGATCAAACTGAACTTTTTAAAAAGATATTTAATGGGTACGAAAATAGTGATAGAAATATTTCTGTCTCACTTAAGAAAGATAGTAGAACTAGAGGACACGTACTCGGAAAGTACTCGTTCTCACAGAGGACAATAAATGAATGGAACAAATTATCTACAGATTGTGTAAATGCTAGCAGCGTGAATATGTTTTTAAACAAAGTTGGCAAATATCGCAGGAGGGTGGGTTACACATAGATGAAAACTTGTTGGACTCTCGAAAAGCCAACGGCTTCCTTGTCCACTTACCATCTGGCCCTTTGCCTTCGATGGCAATCTTGTTCAATCTTGTTGTTAAATTATCCTCTTGTTAAATTATCCAGTGATGTTTGTAAAGCTGGGACATGAAATGCACATTTACTGAAGAATCACCCATATATCAAAACACTGTATGTATACTTCCTTAATGTACCAAATGAAAGGAATGTAAAAATTTTCAACAATATTTTCAAGCTGCTATTGTCAAATAGATGCACTTAAAAGGTATCGTCGGCTACCATCATATTATTGAGGCATAAGATTATGAAAAATCTAATACAAAATAAAGATTAATAAAAGATAACATTTGCCACATAATACATGACCAGATAAGATATAATACATAGAACTGCTCTAACACACATAGCACACTATGTCATTAAGAGTACACATACCTTGATGTGCTTATGTATTTTCAAAATATGTAGAATAGTTTAAGAGTACTGGTGTATTATCATTCTGAATAAGTTATTCTTACCTGGCTTTTTTCAGCTGTGGCAGCTGACCCAGTGCGACGGCCAACGCTTTTGTACTTGCGCCAGACAGCTTGCAGCCATTCAAACTATGTAACACATATAAATAAAGTCAGTATAACTTAATAATCCTTTGAAAATTGCAACACTAGAGTGTTTACTGGAACTGTAGACATACAGCTCTACTTAGACAGACAACTATAGGTTTTAATCAATATCTTTCAGTGAATTTGTATCTTATATATCATTATATGCTGGTTTATTACAAGCTATGTAAAATTCCACAGTTTAGTGCCATATATAATCAACGACATAGCCCTTCTAGTAGTTGATGCAAGGTTTCTAAAAAAATGGTTTTGTCTTCTTGTGCAGTATTACTTTGTATGCATTAAAAATAATTTTTGGATATTTTATGGCAAATCATTTTACATAAACGCAGTACTGCTCTAAACTGCACCAAGTCGGTAAACTTTAACATGCGAGATTTGTTAAGCAATGTTGTTGTATGGTCACAACACTGAATCACCCTTTTTGCAACATAATTATAAAATTGTAAATTTGTAGAATAGGTGTTACCCCATATCTCCACACCATACAGTAGATATGGCAAGAATAGTGTGGAATAAAGCATTTACATACTACGATATTCCAGTAGTTTGCTGCATCTATACATGATACAGACTGTTATAGACAGCTTAGATTTTACTCGACTGATGTGGTCTTTCCAGTTTAATGACTCACTGACAAGAATGCCAAGACATTTTGTGACGTGTACTCTTGTTATCTGCATATTTTTTATCCTGATAGTTATACCAGATATTCGTACTTGACCAGAAAGTAACATATAGTTGGTTATATTCAAGGACAACTTATTGATTGAGAACCATAGGTGCAATTTAGAAAGTTCTCAACATATAATACATTCAAGTTGTTTTACGTTATTGGCTGAACAGAAGATATTTGTGTCACCTACAAACACAATAAATTTGATCAACATATCATTGATGTACAGAATAAATAACTTAGAGCCACGTACAGACCCTTGTGAAACTTCACACTTTGTTCCTTCCAGGCCTGAGCTGCAGCCATCAATAACTTAGGGCCACGTACAGACCCTTGTGACACTTCACACTTTGTTCCTTCCAGGCCTGAGCTGCAGCCATCAATAACTTAGGGCCACGTACAGACCCTTGTGACACTTCACACTTTGTTCCTTCCAGGCCTGAGCTGCAGCCATCAATAACTTAGGGCCACGTACAGACCCTTGTGACACTTCACACTTTGTTCCTTCCAGGCCTGAGCTGCAGCCATCAATAACTTAGGGCCATGTATAGACCCTTGTGACACTTCACACTTTGTTCCTTCCAGGCCTGAGCTGCAGCCATCAATAACTTAGGGCCACGTACAGACCCTTGTGACACTTCACACTTTGTTCCTTCCAGGCCTGAGCTGCAGCCATCAATAACTTAGGGCCACGTACAGGCCCTTGTGACACTTCACACTTTGTTCCTTCCAGGCCTGAGCTGCAGCCATCAATAACTTAGGGCCACGTACAGACCCTTGTGACACTTCACACTTTGTTCCTTCCAGGCCTGAGCTGCAGCCATCAATAACTTAGAGCCACGTACAGACCCTTGTGAAACTTCACACTTTGTTCCTTCCAGGCCTGAGCTGCAGCCATCAATAACTTAGGGCCACGTACAGACCCTTGTGACACTTCACACTTTGTTCCTTCCAGGCCTGAGCTGCAGCCATCAATAACTTAGGGCCACGTACAGACCCTTGTGACACTTCACACTTTGTTCCTTCCAGGCCTGAGCTGCAGCCATCAATAACTTAGAGCCACGTACAGACCCTTGTGAAACTTCACACTTTGTTCCTTCCAGGCCTGAGCTGCAGCCATCAATAACTTAGGGCCACGTACAGACCCTTGTGACACTTCACACTTTGTTCCTTCCAGGCCTGAGCTGCAGCCATCAATAACTTAGGGCCACGTACAGACCCTTGTGACACTTCACACTTTGTTCCTTCCAGGCCTGAGCTGCAGCCATCAATAACTTAGAGCCACGTACAGACCCTTGTGAAACTTCACACTTTGTTCCTTCCAGGCCTGAGCTGCAGCCATCAATAACTTAGGGCCAAGTACAGACCCTTGTGACACTTCACACTTTGTTCCTTCCAGGCCTGAGCTGCAGCCATCAATAACTTAGGGCCACGTACAGACCCTTGTGACACTTCACACTTTGTTCCTTCCAGGCCTGAGCTGCAGCCATCAATAACTTAGGGCCACGTACAGACCCTTGTGACACTTCACACTT
This sequence comes from Lamellibrachia columna, assembly GCA_963662155.1. Lineage (NCBI taxonomy): Eukaryota > Metazoa > Annelida > Polychaeta > Sabellida > Siboglinidae > Lamellibrachia > Lamellibrachia columna. The sequence continues at coordinate 5,434,297 of OY759265.1, read as the reverse complement.
TGTTCCTTCCAGGCCTGAGCTGCAGCCATCAATAACTTAGGGCCATGTATAGACCCTTGTGACACTTCACACTTTGTTCCTTCCAGGCCTGAGCTGCAGCCATCAATAACTTAGGGCCACGTACAGACCCTTGTGACACTTCACACTTTGTTCCTTCCAGGCCTGAGCTGCAGCCATCAATAACTTAGGGCCACGTACAGACCCTTGTGACACTTCACACTTTGTTCCTTCCAGGCCTGAGCTGCAGCCATCAATAACTTAGGGCCATGTATAGACCCTTGTGACACTTCACACTTTGTTCCTTCCAGGCCTGAGCTGCAGCCATCAATAACTTAGGGCCACGTTCAGACCCTTGTGACACTTCACACTTTGTTCCTTCCAGGCCTGAGCTGCAGCCATCAATAACTTAGGGCCACGTACAGACCCTTGTGACACTTCACACTTTGTTCCTTCCAGGCCTGAGCTGCAGCCATCAATAACTTAGGGCCACGTACAGACCCTTGTGAAACTTCACACTTTGTTCCTTCCAGGCCTGAGCTGCAGCCATCAATAACTTAGGGCCACGTACAGACCCTTGTGACACTTCACACTTTGTTCCTTCCAGGCCTGAGCTGCAGCCATCAATAACTTAGGGCCACGTACAGACCCTTGTGACACTTCACACTTTGTTCCTTCCAGGCCTGAGCTGCAGCCATCAATAACTTAGAGCCACGTACAGACCCTTGTGAAACTTCACACTTTGTTCCTTCCAGGCCTGAGCTGCAGCCATCAATAACTTAGGGCCACGTACAGACCCTTGTGACACTTCACACTTTGTTCCTTCCAGGCCTGAGCTGCAGCCATCAATAACTTAGGGCCACGTACAGACCCTTGTGACACTTCACACTTTGTTCCTTCCAGGCCTGAGCTGCAGCCATCAATAACTTAGAGCCACGTACAGACCCTTGTGAAACTTCACACTTTGTTCCTTCCAGGCCTGAGCTGCAGCCATCAATAACTTAGGGCCACGTACAGACCCTTGTGACACTTCACACTTTGTTCCTTCCAGGCCTGAGCTGCAGCCATCAATAACTTAGGGCCACGTACAGACCCTTGTGACACTTCACACTTTGTTCCTTCCAGGCCTGAGCTGCAGCCATCAATAACTTAGAGCCACGTACAGACCCTTGTGACACTTCACACTTTGTTCCTTCCAGGCCTGAGCTGCAGCCATCAATAACTTAGGGCCACGTACAGACCCTTGTGAAACTTCACACTTTGTTCCTTCCAGGCCTGAGCTGCAGCCATCAATAACTTAGAGCCACGTACAGACCCTTGTGAAACTTCACACTTTGTTCCTTCCAGGCCTGAGCTGCAGCCATCACTAACTTAGAGCCACGTACAGACCCTTGTGAAACTTCACACTTTGTTCCTTCCAGGCCTGAGCTGCAGCCATCAATAACTTAGAGCCACGTACAGACCCTTGTGAAACTTCACACTTTGTTCCTTCCAGGCCTGAGCTGCAGCCATCAATGCTTACTATTGATTACCATTAGCAAGGTAATCACTTATCCAATTCCACGAAAGCTGTAATATTAAAGTTTTTTACAAAGCAAGTGTCGAAAGCTTTCTTGAGATCTATAAATACACTTACTGCTCATTTCTTATTGTCTAGCGAGTGGGTAATTTCGTCAAGCAATTCTACCAGCGCGGGTGAAGTTGATATGCCTTCTCTAAATCCATATTGACAAGAGTTTAAGATATTGCAGGAATTTACAAAGCTATCAAGTTGAGTTAAATAATTTTTCTAGTATTTTAGATAACTGCGGTAGAAGTGAAATCGGTCTGTAGTTAATAAATAAGTTTTTTTCACCAGACTTAATTAAAGGTAATATTATAACTATTTTCATCTTATGTGGGAAAATGCCATACTTGAATGACAGATTACATATATGAGTCACAGGCTCGGAAATACATTTAATCATATTTTTTAACAGTTTCATCGTAAAGCCATTGCAGTTGGTTGAAGATTTATTTCCGCAACTATTTACCGTGTATAACTTCTTCTTTATCATTATTAAGCATAATTACCTCTCAAGAAACTTAGTGTTCGTTTTGTATATTTCAACTGCATCTCGCAGTCTTCTTCAGCAGACTGAAGTTACAGATCATCTATCCATCCAAGGGTTCTTCTTTATAAGTTGGTGTAAAAAACATAGAACGTTCATTGCGTGTCCCCATGTAATCAAGTACTGAGACCCCTGATGGAGTTTCTATCTGTTTTGCCAACTCTGGTCCAGTGCTTGTACAGTATTCGTTAAATGTGTTTGCTATAGTATGCCGATCACCGACAGTAATACCATTGTAATTATATTGTACAGGGTAGTTGCACTCAACTACTCAATCTACCCATGATGTTTCATAAAACTGTCCAAGTGCCTGATATATTACCTCGTTGACTATAGCTTGCTGTCATAGTTCCTTTTAGCGAAACATGACTGTTTTTAATTTATTTTTGTACGATTTATATCTCAATTTGATATCGTGGTTTCTATTCGGCAGAAACTGTTTATAGAACTTATTTTCTCCGACAAGCATTTTTGAGCCCATTCGTAAGCCAAGTTCATGCTTATTGCTGTTATTAACTCGGTGAAGCGGTCAGTGTCCCAAGATTGTGTGTTCAGTGCAGCTTTTAGTGAATTGGTATTCTCCACATTTGTTTGATGGATGTGTTGCACATTGCCACTGCGATTATGAGGGTTACTATTACACCTACAGATGGCAAAAACTGGCAAATGATCGCTTATGTCGGTGATAAGTAACCCACAGGTAATATCATGATTAATTTTGTTAGTAAATATATCATCGAGAAGTGTTGCACACATTCGAAATTTGGGTAGGCTTAGTTATGACTGGGTACATATCTAGGCTAAACATCAGATCTAGAAAATATTTGGTACCTCTGTGCGAGTCATATTTCAGTAAGTCTATATTGAAATCACCACAAATAAATAAAGTTTTTTTATCAATATGATAAGTTGAGTAACCTTGTAGATAACCTTGTAGATAACCTTGTAGATAAAACTGGGACATCTGATCTGTTTTTACCCATGTTTCAGAAACAGCTATAATGTCGAAAGCAATATTCAGTGAATCTAAATAATTACATGTTTTCAAAGTTTGCATTCTGACTACGTGAATTAAATTGAACAAACGACAGACTTCCACAGTCAATATTATATGATCCACAAAGATTTTAATTAAATTGATGATCTGAATAATATTTGGGGAAATACAATTATAAAAGTTATTCTCTGGGTCAATATCGTCACTTATTCCCACATACGGGAGAGCAAATAATGTGTTCATTGTCTTACTGCAGTCTAAATTCTCGCAAGGTCTGCTTTCACCCTTTGTCCGCCCTCATTGATCTTGATGTACACGCACTGACAATTTTTTTTTCTCATTTAAATTTTCTGGCTAGGCAGAAGAGGCCTTCCCTAACAGAGTTGTCTCCTACTCCTTTGTTGGAGCTTGTAAATAGGCATGTTTTAAACCTACACCTGTGACCTGTGGGGTTTTCTTACACCTGTCTATGATGTATTTGGCTCCTAAATTAGTAGTTTTTCTATGCCATGAAGGTTGTATCCGTGACAAAAAAAAGTATTCACAACTGAAACTTGGTTGGAATGTGGTAAATACCATCGTTCCATGAAAAGGTGAATTACTGTTTTGCTATTACATACTCCAGATGGCAAGTGGACCATGAAGCCATTGTCCAAAGAGAGTCCAACATTATCATTAACAACATTATTATTATTAGATTATATGGACAATGCATCAATTAATGAAATATAGTTTGATACTTTTGACTAACATAGTCATTGCATGTAAAGGTAAAGCTATTTGTTAGAAGTTTCCCATTGTCATAAAGATATTATATGTCAGACATTTTCATCATACCCCAGTGTCTCTAGTTCTGTCATCTTTGAGATAGCGTCAACTAGGGCTTGACCAGTTGACGGGTCATCAAATTTGTTGCTGTCTAACCTGTGTAAAATGTAAAATATATGTGCAAATTATTTATTAAAATGTTTAGTGATATTACAATATTTACAGGTGTTCACTTTAAAATTGTTAGTGCACAACTACTGAAATAATTAAAGTAAACAGTATGAAATATTTTGTAAACACAAGGTGATGGCATACAGAAGACATTTCCATCAATACATATCACTGCTAGAATGACTGTGTGTCGTTTGGATGCTGACAAAGGTAACGTTCCAACATTCTGCTGTTCACAAATGTTAATAATGATACACACAAACCATAGTGAATAAATGGGATGTAGTGTAACAAGCAGGTCCACTTCAGGTCCAAGTAACACTGGAAGATCATGATATTTATGTTGGAATTAAGCAACAGCCATAGGTTAATATTATATCAGTGGATGCTACAGGAAATAAATACACATTAAGTTGTATAGATAAATGGGGTGTTATTTCCTGTCTTGGGCTACGTGTGTCAAACAGTATTCATATACAAATACTATTTCAAATTGTATCATATGGCTGATGCAGCAGATGATTGATGCAGTAGACGCCAGGTAATGGCCAGTATGCACATCATGGTCACTTATGTACAGTTAAAATGTGTATGAATGGCTTGAGTAAGTACACATGTACATCAATATGTATAAAAGTAAAACACCCTATTCAGTTATTCCTACTTGAGTTTTGTCAGCAGTGGCAGGTGTTGCAGCGCAGCGGCCAAAGTGTGTGCTCCTGCGCCAGACAGCTTGCAGCCATTCAAACTGTAACACGTACAGATAACATCAGTATAAAAACTTAATAAATCTGTAGATGGCAAGGCAACACTAGAGTGTGGACTGGACCTGTAAACGTGACTTTACACATAAAACAAACATGTAAAACAAACAGATCACTGAATGGCAGTGAATTGGTAGCTTATATACGATTTAAAGTGAAACAAGTTATGGTTTTGAGCCTATGCAAATATCAACTCACCCAACATTGCTTACTTCTCAGCTCACTTAATTGAAAGTTCGTATGTCGATCTTGGCTCCCCGTTTGTATGTCGATCTTGAATGTGCGTGCGTGCGTGCGTGCGTGCGTGCGTGCGTGCGTGCGTGTTTAGGCATGTTTGTTTATGAGCATGCATGCGTGTATGCGTGATGGGCATGCACCCATCCATGCAGGTGTGTATGCATGGAGATACGTGTGCATGTTATTGTGTGAATGCTTGTCTGTTTATGCTTGCACGCTGATGTATACAATACATGGACATCTGTGTGCATGCATACTACAAAATGCCTTCCATTGTCCTGATATTGTTTTCATGGCTGAGAACAGCAACAGAGGAATGCGAGGTATTGGGATTGAGCACTGAGAATAACATGCCCTCAATTCACCATCATATATCAATATTGCATTTTAAGAACACTACAAAAACACCCTTTGATATATAACAATAATAATAAAACTTCTTCCGGGCCTTAGTCGTTGGAAACCAGGCTCAGAGGCCCATCAAGCCAAATGGGTTGGTCAATCTTGAAATCGATAACCAATAGTATTTGCCAGCGAAGCAAAAGTCATGATTGTGGGGCTATGCACCTAAAAGATTTAATAAATAATAATAAAAACTAACCACGTGCAACTAAAATCAAGAATATCGCGCCAGTGGTTTACACAGAATGTGTTCTAAAAGTGGGAGATTCCAGTCATTTCTCCGGTTGACTGAGGGCGGACATGTTAACTAGCTTGACTGATAAGCGCATACGTAGTTCTATGAAAATCAGGTAACACAGAATACACATGACGTATTAATTATCCCGCTAAAACACAGAGCCAATGCAAAGTCTCAAACAAATGTGCTACTTTGTTAGAAAGAGAAGTAGTTTAGTAAACAAAGGCCAAAATATGTTACATAAGTTGAGTTGGAACCCAAACAGCATAGCCATATCCTATTGATAAGCATAGGACTAGGTGTATACAAGTATATTTTCATTTGGGGACAGAATTTTGTTAGACTTTGACACCGGTGACGTAGGGTTATCCAACAGTATGGCAGATAAGATGCTGTGTTCAACATGGTTTTCCTAGTGAACCTATGTGATATTCTTAATTGTAGTTGCAAATGGTTGTTTTATTAACTCTAGGTGCACAAGCCCCAAACCATGATTTTTATTTCCCTTTAAAAAAGTGACCTCCTACTGCCAGGTGGGATGCGGTAAGTTGTTTCCCTTTAACAAAGTGGCCTCCTACTGCCAGGTGGGATGTTGTAAGTTGTTTCCCTTTAACAAAGTGATCTCCTACTGCCAGGTGGGATGCTGTAAGTTGTTTCCCTTTAACAAAGTGACCTCCTACTGCCAGGTGGGATGCTGTAAGTTGTTTCCCTTTAACAAAGTGACCTCCTACTGCCAGGTGGGATGCTGTAAGTTATTTCCCTTTAACAGAGTGACCTCCGACTGCCAGGTGGGATGCTGTATGTGGTTTCCCTTTAACAAAGTGACCTCCTACTGCCAGGTGGGATGCTGTAAGTTGTTTCCCTTTAACAAAGTGTCCTCCTACTGCCAGGTGGGATGCTGTATGTGGTTTCCCTTTAACAAAGTGTCCTCCTACTGCCAGGTGGGATGCTGTAAGTTGTTTCCCTTTAACAAAGTGTCCTCCTACTGTCAGGTGGGATGCTGTAAGTTGTTTCCCTTTAACAAAGTGTCCTCCTACTGCCAGGTGAGATGCTGTAAGTTGATTCCCTTTAACAAAGTGTCCTCCTACTGCCAGGTGGGATGCTGTAAGTTGTTTCCCTTTAACAAAGTAACCTCCTACTGCCAGGTGGGATGCTGTAAGTTGATTCCCTTTAACAAAGTGTCCTCCTACTGCCAGGTGAGATGCTGTAAGTTGATTCCCTTTAACAAAGTGTCCTCCTACTGCCAGGTGGGATGCTGTAAGTTGATTCCCTTTAACAAAGTGTCCTCCTACTGCCAGGTGGGATGCTGTAAGTTGTTTCCCTTTAACAAAGTGTCCTCCTACTGCCAGGTGGGATGCTGTAAGTTGATTCCCTTTAACAAAGTGACCTCCTACTGCCAGGTGGGATGCTGTATGTGGTTTCCCTTTAACAAAGTGTCCTCCTACTGCCAGGTGGGATGCTGTAAGTTGTTTCCCTTTAACAAAGTGTCCTCCTACTGCCAGGTGGGATGCTGTAAGTTGTTTCCCTTTAACAAAGTGTCCTCCTACTGCCAGGTGGGATGCTGTAAGTTGTTTCCCTTTAACAAAGTGTCCTCCTACTGCCAGGTGGGATGCTGTAAGTTGTTTCCCTTTAACAGAGTGACCTCCTACTGCCAGGTGGGATGCTGTATGTGGTTTCCCTTTAACAGAGTGACCTCCGACTGCCAGGTGGGATGCTGTAAGTTGTTTCCCTTTAACAAAGTGACCTCCTACTGCCAGGTGGGATGCTGTAAGTTGTTTCCCTTTAACAAAGTGTCCTCCTACTGCCAGGTGGGATGCTGTAAGTTGTTTCCCTTTAACAAAGTGTCCTCCTACTGCCAGGTGGGATGCTGTATGTGGTTTCCCTTTAACAGAGTGACCTCCGACTGCCAGGTGGGATGCTGTAAGTTATTTCCCATTAACAAAGTGTCCTCCTACTGCCAGGTGAGATGCTGTAAGTTGTTTCCCTTTAACAAAGTGTCCTCCTTCTGCCAGGTGGGATGCTGTAAGTTATTTCCCTTTAACAAAGTGTCCTCCTACTGCCAGGTGGGATGCTGTAAGTTGTTTCCCTTTAACAAAGTGTCCTCCTACTGCCAGGTGGGATGCTGTAAGTTATTTCCCTTCAACAAAGTGTCCTCCTACTGCCAGGTGGGATCCTGTAAGTTGTTTCCCTTTAACAAAGTGTCCCCCTACTGCCAGGTGGGATGCTGTAAGTTATTTCCCTTTAACAAAGTGACCTCCTACTGCCAGGTGGGATGCTGTAAGTTGTTTCCCTTTAACAAAGTGTCCTCCTACTGCCAGGTGGGATGCTGTAAGTTGTTTCCCTTTAACAAAGTGTCCTCCTACTGCCAGGTGGGATGCTGTAAGTTATTTCCCTTTATCAAAGTGACCTCCTACTGCCAGGTGGGATTGTGTATGTGGTTTCCCTTTCACAAAGTGTCCTCCTACTGCCAGGTGGGATGCTGTAAGTTATTTCCCTTTATCAAAGTGACCTCCTACTGCCAGGTGAGATGCTGTAAGTTGTTTCCCTTCAACAAAGTGTCCTCCTACTGCCAGGTGGGATGCTGGAAGTTGTTTCCCTTTCACAAAGTGTCCTCCTACTGCCAGGTGGGATGCTGTAAGTTATTTCCCTTTATCAAAGTGACCTCCTACTGCCAGGTGGGATGCTGTATGTGGTTTCCCTTTAACAGAGTGACCTCCGACTGCCAGGTGGGATGCTGTAAGTTATTTCCCATTAACAAAGTGTCCTCCTACTGCCAGGTGAGATGCTGTAAGTTGTTTCCCTTTAACAAAGTGTCCTCCTACTGCCAGGTGGGATGCTGTAAGTTGTTTCACTTTAATAAAGTGTCCTCCTACTGCCAGGTGGGATGCTGTAAGTTATTTCCCTTCAACAAAGTGTCCTCCTACTGCCAGGTGGGATGCTGTAAGTTGTTTCCCTTTCACAAAGTGTCCTCCTACTGCCAGGTGGGATGCTGTAAGTTATTTCCCTTTAACAAAGTGACCTCCTACTGCCAGGTGGGATGCTGTAAGTTGTTTCCCTTTAACAAAGTGTCCTCCTACTGCCAGGTGGGATGCTGTAAGTTGTTTCCCTTTCACAAAGTGTCCTCCTACTGCCAGGTGGGATGCTGTAAGTTTTTCCCTTTAACAAAGTGTCCTCCTACTGCCAGGTGGGATGCTGTAAGTTGTTTCCCTTTAACAGAGTGACCTCCGACTGCCAGGTGGGATGCCGTAAGTTATTTCCCTTCAACAAAGTGTCCTCCTACTGCCAGGTGGGATGCTGTAAGTTGTTTCCCTTTAACAAAGTGTCCTCCTACTGCCAGGTGGGATGCTGTAAGTTATTTCCCTTTAACAAAGTAACCTCCTACTGCCAGGTGGGATGCTGTAAGTTGTTTCCCTTTAACAAAGTGACCTCCTACTGTCAGGTGGGATGCTGTATGTGGTTTCCCTTCAACAAAGTGTCCTCCTACTGCCAGGTGGGATGCTGTAAGTTGTTTCCCTTTAACAAAGTGACCTCCTACTGCCAGGTGGGATGCTGTAAGTTATTTCCCTTTAACAAAGTGTCCTCCTACTGCCAGGTGGGATGCTGTAAGTTGTTTCCCTTTAACAAAGTGACCTCCTACTGCCAGGTGGGATGCTGTATGTGGTTTCCCTTTCACAAAGTGTCCTCCTACTGCCAGGTGGGATGCTGTAAGTTATTTCCCTTTATCAAAGTGACCTCCTACTGCCAGGTGGGATGCTGTAAGTTATTTCCCTTTATCAAAGTGTCCTCCTACTGCCAGGTGGGATGCTGTAAGTTGTTTCCCTTTAACAAAGTGTCCTCCTACTGCCAGGTGGGATACTGTAAGTTGTTTCCCTTTAACAAAGTGACCTCCTACTGCCAGGTGGGATGCTGTAAGTTGTTTCCCTTTAACAAAGTGTCCTCCTACTGCCAGGTGGGATGCTGTAAGTTGTTTCCCTTTAACAAAGTGACCTCCTACTGCCAGGTGGGATGCTGTAAGTTATTTCCCTTTATCAAAGTGACCTCCTACTGCCAGGTGAGATGCTGTAAGTTGTTTCCCTTTAACAAAGTGACCTCCTACTGCCAGGTGGGATGCTGTAAGTTGTTTCCCTTTCACAAAGTGTCCTCCTACTGCCAGTTGGGATGCTGTAAGTTATTTCCCTTTATCAAAGTGACCTCCTACTGCCAGGTGGGATGCTGTATGTGGTTTCCCTTTAACAGAGTGACCTCCGACTGCCAGGTGGGATGCTGTAAGTTATTTCCCTTTAACAAAGTGTCCTCCTACTGCCAGGTGAGATGCTGTAAGTTGTTTCCCTTTAACAGAGTGACCTCCTACTGCCAGGTGGGATGCTGTAAGTTGTTTCCCTTTATCAAAGTGACCTCCTACTGCCAGGTGGGATGCTGTAAGTTATTTCCCATTAACAAAGTGTCCTCCTACTGCCAGGTGAGATGCTGTAAGTTGTTTCCCTTTAACAAAGTGTCCTCCTTCTGCCAGGTGGGATGCTGTAAGTTATTTCCCTTTAACAAAGTGTCCTCCTACTGCCAGGTGGGATGCTGTAAGTTGTTTCCCTTTCACAAAGTGTCCTCCTACTGCCAGGTGGGATGCTGTAAGTTATTTCCCTTTATCAAAGTGACCTCCTACTGCCAGGTGGGATGCTGTAAGTTGTTTCCCTTTCACAAAGTGTCCTCCTACTGCCAGGTGGGATGCTGTAAGTTATTTCCCTTTAACAAAGTGACCTCCTACTGCCAGGTGGGATGCTGTAAGTTGTTTCCCTTTAACAAAGTGTCCTCCTACTGCCAGGTGGGATGCTGTAAGTTGTTTCCCTTTCACAAAGTGTCCTCCTACTGCCAGGTGGGATGCTGTAAGTTTTTCCCTTTAACAAAGTGTCCTCCTACTGCCAGGTGGGATGCTGTAAGTTGTTTCCCTTTAACAGAGTGACCTCCGACTGCCAGGTGGGATGCTGTAAGTTATTTCCCATTAACAAAGTGTCCTCCTACTGCCAGGTGAGATGCTGTAAGTTGTTTCCCTTTAACAAAGTGTCCTCCTTCTGCCAGGTGGGATGCTGTAAGTTATTTCCCTTTAACAAAGTGTCCTCCTACTGCCAGGTGGGATGCTGTAAGTTGTTTCCCTTTCACAAAGTGTCCTCCTACTGCCAGGTGGGATGCTGTAAGTTATTTCCCTTTATCAAAGTGACCTCCTACTGCCAGGTGGGATGCTGTAAGTTATTTCCCTTTCACAAAGTGTCCTCCTACTGCCAGGTGGGATGCTGTAAGTTGTTTCCCTTTAACAAAGTGTCCTCCTACTGCCAGGTGGGATGCTGTAAGTTATTTCCCTTTAACAAAGTGTCCTCCTACTGCCAGGTGGGATGCTGTAAGTTGTTTCCCTTTCACAAAGTGTCCTCCTACTGCCAGGTGGGATGCTGTAAGTTATTTCCCTTTATCAAAGTGACCTCCTACTGCCAGGTGGGATGCTGTATGTGGTTTCCCTTTCACAAAGTGTCCTCCTACTGCCAGGTGGGATGCTGTAAGTTATTTCCCTTTATCAAAGTGACCTCCTACTGGCAGGTGGGATGCTGTAAGTTGTTTCCCTTTAACAGAGTGACCTCCTACTGCCAGGTGGGATGCTGTAAGTTGTTTCCCTTTAACAAAGTGTCCTCCTACTGCCAGGTGGGATGCTGTAAGTTGTTTCCCTTTAACAGAGTGACCTCCTACTGCCAGGTGGGATGCTGTAAGTTGTTTCCCTTTAACAAAGTGACCTCCTACTGGCAGGTGGGATGCTGTAAGTTATTTCCCTTTATCAAAGTGACCTCCTACTGCCAGGTGAGATGCTGTAAGTTGTTTCCCTTCAACAAAGTGTCCTCCTATTGCCAGGTGGGGTGCTGTAAGTTGTTTCCCTTTAACAAAGTGTCCTCCTACTGCCAGGTGGGATGCTGTATGTGGTTTCCCTTTAACAGAGTGACCTCCGACTGCCAGGTGGGATGGTGTAAGTTATTTCCCATTAACAAAGTGTCCTCCTACTGCCAGGTGAGATGCTGTAAGTTGTTTCCCTTTAACAAAGTGTCCTCCTTCTGCCAGGTGGGATGCTGTAAGTTATTTCCCTTTAACAAAGTGTCCTCCTACTGCCAGGTGGGATGCTGTAAGTTGTTTCCCTTTCACAAAGTGTCCTCCTACTGCCAGGTGGGATGCTGTAAGTTGTTTCCCTTTAACAAAGTGTCCTCCTACTGCCAGGTGGGATGCTGTAAGTTATTTCCCTTCAACAAAGTGTCCTCCTACTGCCAGGTGGGATGCTGTAAGTTGTTTCCCTTTCACAAAGTGTCCTCCTACTGCCAGGTGGGATGCTGTAAGTTGTTTCCCTTTAACAAAGTGACCTCCTACTGCCAGGTGGGATGCTGTAAGTTGTTTCCCTTTAACAAAGTGTCCTCCTACTGCCAGGTGGGATGCTGTAAGTTGTTTCCCTTTCACAAAGTGTCCTCCTACTGCCAGGTGGGATGCTGTAAGTTATTTCCCTTTAACAAAGTGTCCTCCTACTGCCAGGTGGGATGCTGTAAGTTGTTTCCCTTTAACAGAGTGACCTCCGACTGCCAGGTGGGATGCCGTAAGTTATTTCCCTTCAACAAAGTGTCCTCCTACTGCCAGGTGGGATGCTGTAAGTTGTTTCCCTTTAACAAAGTGTCCTCCTACTGCCAGGTGGGATGCTGTATGTGGTTTCCCTTTAACAAAGTGTCCTCCTACTGCCAGGTGAGATGCTGTAAGTTATTTCCCTTCAACAAAGTGTCCTCCTACTGCCAGGTGGGATGCTGTAAGTTGTTTCCCTTCAACAAAGTGTCCTCCTACTGCCAGGTGGGATGCTGTAAGTTGTTTCCCTTTAACAAAGTGACCTCCTACTGTCAGGTGGGATGATGTATGTGGTTTCCCTTCAACAAAGTGTCCTCCTACTGCCAGGTGGGATGCTGTAAGTTGTTTCCCTTTAACAAAGTGACCTCCTACTGCCAGGTGAGATGCTGTAAGTTGTTTCCCTTTAACAAAGTGACCTCCTACTGCCAGGTGGGATGCTGTATGTGGTTTCCCTTCAACAAAGTGTCCTCCTACTGCCAGGTGGGATGCTGTAAGTTATTTCCCTTTAACAAAGTGTCCTCCTACTGCCAGGTGGGATGCTGTAAGTTATTTCCCTTTAACAAAGTGTCCTCCTACTGCCAGGTGGGATGCTGTAAGTTATTTCCCTTTAACAAAGTGACCTCCTACTGCCAGGTGGGATGCTGTAAGTTATTTCCCTTTAACAAAGTGTCCTCCTACTGCCAGGTGGGATGCTGTAAGTTGTTTCCCTTTAACAAAGTGACCTCCTACTGCCGGGTGGGATGCTGTAAGTTGTCATGTCTTAAGCACAGCCTTAGTGTCTGATTTCACTAACACTTGCCTATAATGTGCAAAGACATTAATAGTTTCTCAAATACAGAGAAGAAGGGTCCATGACAAAAACTGTTACCTTATTCATCCAACAATACATTTGACAACATATTAAACTGTACTGGCATTACATCATTGAATTAAGCTTAGCCTATAACTTTTGACAAACACATTCATTGCATATATAGCTACTTGTTGGAAGTTTCATTTTGTCAAAAAGAACTTGTCAGATATTTTTATCATACCTCAGTATCTGTAGTGCTGTCATCTTCAACACATTGTTAGCGAGGACTTGAACTGTTGCTCGGTCATCAAATCTGTTACTGTCTAACCTGTGAACATATCAATGTGTACATTAGTTATTAACATATGTACAAGTAGTAGGTCTTTGAAGAACATTAAGTACTGGTTTCATAACTATTAGTGCACATCTACTAACATCATGTTTATTTCAGTAAACAGTTCTATGTTGTAATAAAAGGTGCAGGCATATACAAAACCTTTCCATTAATATATATATGGTGCTCTTCCACCTTGTTCCCTGCTGTACAGGGGTGAGGATCACGTAAAGTATTGTCGAGCCACTCTTTCTGTTCTTTCTTTCCATAGTTTTCTATTAGCCACTCCCTCTCTCCATATGCACAAAGCTCATGTATATTCGGCAGAAAAAAATACCCGCAATCCGTGTAGTTTTCTACGGACGCCTTAGGCTTGGCTTCACGTCGGATAAAAAATTGCTTCGGTGCTAAAACTAAAAATATACTAGTGGCTTTTTCGCACGGTACTATTATTTGTTTTGAACAATTTGCCCCCTATACTGTTATTCGGCACTATACTATTATTAAAATTGACCGATTTGCCACCCTATACTGTTATTTGGCCTATACGTTTATTTGGCACTCGAGAGTAATGCCATAAGTGTACATATGGCTTCATGCTTATGTACAACTAATATACATGTAGATCAAAGTGACTCAAACCTACCTGAGGTCTATCAGCCCTGGCAGGTGAAGCAGTGCGTCGGCCAAAGCTTTTGTTCCTGCGCCAGACAGCTGGCAGCGATTCAAACTGGAACACATATAAACAACGTTGGCATAACAGCTTAACAAATCCGTTGAAGATTGCAACACTAAACTGTGGACTGAACCAGTAGACATTTAGTTCTACTTAGATCGAACAAATATAGGTTGTAGCCAGTTTTGCCACATCATATATAGTAGTACCTGCCTTCAACAGACACTTCTGTATCCAAGCAAAAGTGTCCCTACATGGCATGTGTCCCCTCATCGGAGGGACAGGCATGCTGGAGTGGAGGGCTGAAATAAGGCGCGTTAGGTGTTCCGATGTCTGCCACCAGGGTGCTACAAACCAACAGCGATCGCCGCCCGCTGCTCCAAGTCCAAGAACGCTGTCGAAGCCACAGTGTGCTTGCAGCACTGTCTTATACTGCAATATGCAGTTTATAGGGCTTATTAAACGAGTCACCTACCATCAACGTGTATTATTTTTAAATGTCACACCCTGTTTAATCGTTAACTGAAAAAAATACATGTACGTATACCGATATGGAACTATGATGATGATGTACTGAACTAATAGGCCTACGAATCGAAAATAATAACCTGGATTTGAGCAGCCGAAAATGTATATGAGTTGACACACACAGTATGTAAGCTGCTTAAACACAGAAAATGACAATAGGCAGAATTAATAATCGTTTCACCTCGATTTTCAACTGATCTCGACCGAAGCATAAATTTATGATGCACAACTTAGCATCGATTCGTCATTTCATATGCAGATGACGAATTCGTATTTTCATGCACCGGTAGTGCCTTTGGCATGTTGGTTTCGTGTCGTTTAAATTGGAGGCATGCCATTTCACCCAGTGTCATATTAGTACTGCATACTAAATTGCATTTAAGAATGTTTATTTGATTCTTATGCGAGGCGTATTTGTGAATCTCGATTGCAATTTCAAACCGCCTAAACGAAGCCAACATTGGCGAATGATATCGGCGGCAGCGCCAAACAAACAACTTGTTGACAGTCGTTCATTATCGTTGACATTGTTCACCTGTTTCTTGAGAATTGTCAAAGCAATTCTAAGTAGGTTTAAGCAGGCCCATTTGGCATTTCCCCCAGCAGCAGAAAATCGGGGTCCACGACCAACAGCCTTATATCCGAATTCGCGATATAACATTGTTTTACCCACTACACACCGTGCTGTTTGTCCGTCGCCATTTTTGAAATAAAATATTTCGAGAAAAAAATTACAAAAATAATAATTACTGTCCACCTTAGCAGGGACAGAAAACCAAAATATCCTGTCCGCTGTCCGCATTCACCAGGTGTCCCCTCATCAGAGGGACATTAACATGGTAAAACAGTGCGTACATTGAGAAAGTGTCCCGCCATAGCAGGTGTCCGCTCATCAGAGGGTCCGTTGAAGGCAGGTACTACTGTAGCAGTGTATACTGGCTTATTACCGACCATGTCATACCATGACAAATGCCTAGCATATTATCACAAGAATACGCATACCTAGGTTGGTGTACTGGTTTGTATGTGTGCGTGTGTGCGTGCGTGCGTGCGATGCAGTACGTTTGTACATGCGTGATGAACATGCGCATGTATCCGAGTGGTGCATGCATTCATCCATGTATGCGTGTGTTCACATGTGCATGGGCATGTGCATGCACGCATGCGTGTGGTGAATGTATGCATCAATGCATAAGTACATTCTTGTCTATTTATGCTTGTGTACTGGTGGATCTTTCCGCATGAAATCAACCGATGGTCAAAAAGTTGATGTCTCAGAATTTGTTTAAATTTTAACCAATGAATAAGTAGCTATACCTGAGCACTTCTGTAACAAACTAAGGATTTGGATGCAAATTGTGTCTATAACGTGTAAACACCAAAAAATGGGCCCATTATTATTATCTGTTTTCAGATGCTTCTCACTTGAGAAGTTAACAAGCTACATATATGAAATTTGCAGAAGATGTAGACATATTGGTACAGATTATCTATGCAAATTTCAAGAATTATAGGGCAAAGGACAATATTTTTTTCCAAGAAGGATTTCAATAGCCTGTATTTCATTGTTGTATTACAGTTCAATGTCCAAACTGCTACCATCTTTTGTCAGGGATACTGACAATAACCAATTGATTCAGTAGGCTTCCAGTTGCTATACTTTCAGAATAATTCAGCCATGAACTTTACCTTTTTCTACATTTTTCGATTTTCAGCACCCAAAATGAGAATGTGGGACAAGTCCTTTGACCTCCTTTATTTAACTGTGCATAGTCCTTTATTAGGTAAACAGCATAGTAAAATTTCAGGATGGTGTTCTGCCACTTTTACAGAACAGTAACTTTCAGCTGCAATATAAATCAAAGGAGACAGAACACCAACCTGAAATTTTAATATGTTGTTTACCTAATAAAGGATTAAAAAAATTGGAATCTGGTAATACACTGTTAAGTTAAACATAGCTCGATGTTTTTGACTAAGACAGTGACATTTATTGCACATGGAACTTATATGTCATACCTCAGTGTCTGTAGTGTCGTCATCTTTGACACATTGGCAGCGAGTGTTTGAGCAACTGTTGAGTCACCGAATTTGTTGCTGTCTAACCTGTAAAAAATATATATAAATTAGTTATTAACATATCTACAAGTAGCATTTTTTAAATAAAATTAATCAAGTGTTGATTTCAAAACTGTTAGTGCACATCTACTACCACTGAATGGGGCGCGGTGGTCTGAGGTCATAGCACTGCACTGTCAATCGGTAGTACCAAGGTTTGAGTCCACCTGTTGCTGTTTCGAATTCTGGACAATTTAACCAGTTCAGTACTACAGCCCTGATCTGCTGTGACCACTGAATACTGCATTCCCAGTGAATATGCAAGAAAATCGACTGCATCACTTCAAATCAAGATTTCAGCAACAAAAATGCATTTTAGGAATAATATATATATTCTGAATAATCAGTGAGTAATTGGATGCGCTTTGAAAATTTTTCCCACCCTCCTCCCCATCTTTCTCCCTGTTGTATGTTTAATTGTTAGTAGCAATTGAACGTCTTTGGTGGAAGTGGGGTGTTCATGTCTCCAAGCTTTCCTATTTTTTTATTGCGATAGTGGACATGGGAGTTTTGGCTTTCCCAGAAGTGTTCACGGGTTTTAACGCTGGGACGCAGCTCGCTTCCCTTCCACCTTGGATTTTAGAACTGTTCGTGTGGCGAATTGGCCCCACCTTTGTAGTTATTCCAGTTAGAGCTAGTGTATTTTTAAGCAGGTAGTTGTATTCATAGACTGCGTGATAGCATGTAGGGCATTATGCTATTTGGTTTAAGGGTGTTCCATGACAATAGTAATGCCATTGTTTCTTTTATTTGTTCTAGGAATACTGCTACTGCTTTGTGGTGAAATGTGGGCCCTATTGAACCCGACGTCCAGGAGGCTCGCATGGGGCGTAGTCAGCCTGGCGTTGGGTTGTGGAGCCCACATTTCTTTGTTTTACATTTCTTTGAAAGTGGGCTTACCCTTAATCCCCACAATAAACGTCATTCATTTGGCAATAAACGTCATTCATTTGGCATGACCCAGCTCTGCTGGATTAGCATAATAGAATAAATTAGCAATGGACCAATCATTAATTGTATGTGGTGTTGCTCGTATAAAAACCCATATGCAACATTGGCTGTGCCAATGTCGCATACTCTCATTTTAGGAATAATATATATATTCTGAATAATCAGTGAGTAAAACGAGGCATATCGTTTTACATTTCGTCAGCATGGTAACCATCAATCCAAGATGACCACCACGATTTCAATGTTTTTGCAGTTGCTGAACGCAGTTGTATGCCAATGTACATATTTAATGTAAACTACTCATGTTGATCATGCTACAGGAGTGTACTATGATATATAATACAATATAAAGTACATTTTGTTGAGTACGAGAAGGTGAAAATCAAGTTATTTATCTGTATTTTAGACATATATGACAGAAGTGTTCATTTATATATTTGCTAACATATTCATCGCTACTGGGCCGATGCCAATCAAACTTTGCTTGTTGACGGATTCACAGACACCTTTTACTTCTTACAAAAATCAAACTACACATCATCTAGCACTGATAGTACAGTGATAGTACAGTGATAGTACAGTGATAGTACAGTGATAGTACAGTGATAGTACAGTGCGCAGCTCATCCTCAGTGTCTACACCACCACATTCATCATCATTGACGTCCGAGTAGCCATCGAAAATACTCCCGTTGTCAGTATCCGTTTTGCCTCCGGCTCCGTCACTAAGTTCGCCAACATCATTGTTGTTTCGATCATCAACATCCGACAAAGATTCGTCGCTAAAAGTATCAAATAATCTGTCGAAAACATACGGCAGTAAATCGTCAGTTGAAGTAACGCCGTCGCCACTGCAGCCATAGCAGATTTTGATAATTCATCATTAAAAACGCGAAAATCTCCGTAAAATGATATTGAGTGATAATAAACGATTGCCGATACCGAATAGCTAATTCATTCGCCATGACAACCATATATAACAAGTGGCTCCACTTACTGGATAATTATGAGTAAAAGCGATTTAAATGGTGAACGTAGCCAATGCCGGAATTCCGGCCTGTCGTACTGAAATGGCTAATTCACCCATTGATGCCTATGTCTTTCGGAAGAGACATAAAAAGCAGTTGTTACCTGGTGTCTGTGCCAGGGGAAGTAAAAGATCCCAACACGGGGTAAATGTGTAACCTGTCATGGACTCATGTCATGTGGTCTCTATCTCTAACCCACTATCTCCCGCGGCCAGGGCTACTTCCCGGTGAGAGGCGCCAAGTAGGCAGTGTGTATGACAGTTAAGGTCATAGCTGACTCCCTACAGGGGTCTACAGTAAGGTCGTAGCTGACTCTCTACAGGGGTCTACAGTAAGGTCGTAGCTGACTCTCTACAGGGGTCTACAGTAAGGCCGTAGCTGAGTCCCTACAGGGGTCTACAGTAAGGCCGTAGCTGACTCCCTACAGGAGCCTACAGTAAGGTCGTAGCCGACTCCCTACAGGGGTCTACAGTAAGGCCATAGCTGACTCCCTACAGGGGTCTACAGTAAGGCCGTAGCTGACTCTCTACAGGGGTCTACAGTAAGGCCGTAGCTGACTCCCTACAGGAGTCTACAGTAAGGCCGTAGCTGACTCCCTACAGGGGTCTACAGTAAGGCCGTAGCTGACTCCCTACAGGGGTCTACAGTAAGGTCGTAGCTGACTCTCTACAGGAGTCTACAGTAAGGTCGTAGCTGACTCTCTACAGGGGTCTACAGTAAGGCCGTAGCTGACTCCCTACAGGAGTCTACAGTAAGGCCGTAGCTGACTCCCTACAGGGGTCTACAGTAAGGCCGTAGCTGACTCCCTACAGGGGTCTACAGTAAGGCCGTAGCTGACTCCCTGCAGGGGTTTACAGTAAGGCCGTAGCTGACTCCCTACAGGGGTCTACAGTAAGGCCGTAGCTGACTCCCTACAGGGGTCTACAGTAAGGCCACAGCTGACTCCCTACAGGGGTCTACAGCGAGGCCGTAGCTGACACCCTACATGGGTCTACAGTAAGGCCGTAGCTGACTCCCTACAGGGGTCTACAGCGAGGCCGTAGCTGACACCCTACATGGGTCTACAGTAAGGCCACAGCTGACTCCCTACAGGGGTCTACAGTAAGGCCACAGCTGACTCCCTACAGGGGTCTACAGTAAGGCCGTAGCTGACTCCCTACAGGGGTCTACAGCAAGGCCACAGCTGACACCCTACATGGGTCTACAGTAAGGCCACAGCTGACTCCCTACAGGGGTCTACAGTAAGGCCACAGCTGACTCCCTACAGGGGTCTACAGTAAGGCCGTAGCTGACTCCCTACAGGGGTCTACAGCAGTATACGGTACAGTACTAACATTACATTTTATTTCAGTAAACAATATTAAATATGTTGTAAACAAAAGGTGAAGGCATTTAAAAAAAATTGCATTTACATTAATATAAATCGATGTATGACGTTTGGATACTGGTAAATATACTGTTACAAAATGATGCTGTTAAAAAATGTGAATGCTGATTCCCACAAAATGTTATGAATAAAGATATTGTAGCGTAACAAGAAGATCAATTTTACCAGTCATTTGTCATAACACAAGTATTTGTAAGAACATAATATTTATGTGGCAGCCACAGATTAATATTATTTTGGTGGGAATATAACAAATTATTACGTCTTAGAATATACAGTTAAACAACATTTCATTACAAGGCTTGGATAAAATATCTTTAGATCTAAAACAACAATTCAAATAGCAGCAGATGGCTGGTGCAGCAGACGGCTGGTGCAGCAGACGGCTGGTGCAGCAGACGGCTGGTGCAGCAGATGGCTGGTGCAGCAGATGGCTGGTGCAGCAGATGGCTGGTGCAGCAGACGGCTGGTGCAGCAGATGACGTATAATGCATTAATGATCGCTAGATGGCATTGACGGTAATACTTGTAAGAAAGAATTACAATTATAGTCATTGTGGTCAAGTGACAGTCCACATGACCTATGTAAAATTACATTATTTTTTGCCCTTACATCACAGAAAATGTGTCATAGACTATAGAGCATAACTGCCCTAACATACATGGCACACTTACGCTATAAGTGTACACACGGCATCAAGTGTTTGTGTACAACAAAATGTGTATGAATGGCTTGACTGAGTACACATGTACATCAAGGTGGCTCACTCTAAAGCAGTTATTCCTACCTGAGGTATGTCAGCTGAGGAAGTTGATCCAGTGTGACGACCAAAGCTTCTACCCCTTCATCAGTCAGCTTGCAGTGGTCCAAACTGTAACAGGTATAAATAATTTCAGTATAATAACTTAACGAATCCACTGAAGATTAAAACACCAGAATGTGAACTTGACTTGTTGGCATGTGGCTCTACCTACATATTAGTCAATGACAATGTTTGTCAATTAGTTGGTACTAATATTTAACATATATTACCAACCATACAAAGACAGGACAAATGGCCAGTGTGTTACAATAAAGCTATGTGTATTTTACTTACTTTGTTTCTTGATATACCATATTTGACCTAGTAAGCATACAGTACGCATGAAAAACAATTGAGAAAATGGAAAAATGTCAACGAATCTGTTCTTGTAAGCGTACACCATAATTTTTTTCTCTCAATAATAAGGTAACTGTTTAACACTAGTGATGTCATTTGGTGACTAGAATAGAACAACTGAAAAGTGATGCCATCTGCTTAACACAAGTTGGCAACTCCTTTCAGTTGTTCCACTTCAAGTAAAATTACAAATATTATGGATCCTGCTGATTAAAAAAGGTGTGTACGCTTAATACCTGTGGTAGGTCGAATACGGTATACACAGTTTATTTCATGGACGGGTAGGAAAGAACATGCGGGGTATTAACTGGCAACTTACCACGAGATAGTGACTGAGAAACATAATAGCATCTTTAAGGATGTTTTTTTGTTACTGCTTTTGCGACGGTCACAACAATGACACCCATAGTGTTAGCCACAGACCCATCCACCCGTCATTTGGATAGGTAGTTTTGATTTTGGATGGGTGGAAATCACCCCGGATGGGTTTGCTATCCGTCAATAAATCAACACTTGTGATATAGGATTGGTCGTTCGAACGTTTCCCGACTCAGACAGCATACAAGCTGATAAATCGTCACAGCAAATATCTGAACTCGGCTGTTTTCTTCCTAGACAACAAAAATCCAAAACATTCCCCTGGGGAAGTCTCATCATTTAGGATGAGACTTTGACTCTTTCACAGTCAGTGCTTTTGAGTGGCCCTTCTGTTCATGCGTGTGCTTCTTCTTCTTGCACATGATTCAAGGGGAGATCAATCATCACATCACAGTTAAATTACTCACACATTATAACTGTAGCATATTTCAACCTCTCTGACATAAATTGGAAAATTGGACAACTAAATCTAACAACCTAATTAACAAATTTGTAGAATGTATAAGATATGGATTTATGTCTCAACATGTGACAAACCCAACCAGAGGCAGAGGTTCAAATAACCCAAATGTTTTAGATTTAATTCTATCAAATGATGATGACATTATGTAGAAAACCTCAGCCCCTTAGGAAGAAGCGACCACTGCGTACTAACTTTTTTTAATTCATACATACAATCAAACTAAATAGTTACACTAAAAGAAGTAAGTATTATAAAAAGGGAAAACCAAATTTTAGGAGTCTGACAATAATATAAATAGACAATGGGAAATCATTAAGACAGAATAAAAATTATTAGAAGAAAAATATATACCACAAAAAGAAATCTCTAACCACAGGAAGGGAAACTTTCCCCTAAATGCGAACACCAGAAAACTGATTAGATGTAAAAAATAGATTATGGACAAGATATATGGAAACAAGAGATGGGAATAAATATTTAGAGTACTGCAAAATCAGAAACAAAGTCAGAGCCTTAACACGAAAACTTTGAAAGGAGTTTGAAAGAAATTGAGCTAATCAAGAAAAAAGAACCCAAAAGCCTTCTGGCAATATTATAAATCCAAACCTACAATCAAATCAGGAATTGGTAAATTAAATGTAGATCCAACCAATCCCAAATCCAACATTACAATAGATGATGGGGAAAAAGCAAATATTCTTGCAACCTACTTCACTAGCGTATTTACAACTGAAGAACCAGGGGAAATACCAACCAAGACAAAAACAATGATGGATAGGAGCCAGGCTATTGGTAGAACTTTCTAAATCAATCTGTCACCCAATGAGTACAATATTTGAAATGTCGATAAAAACAGCTAGTATTCTGAACGATTAGAAAGGGAAAATTTCAGCTTTTTTTTTACAAAAAAGGAAACAAGTCAGTAGCAAGCAACTACTGCCCAGTAAACATTACAAGTATTCTATGTAAATGAAAGGAATATTAGAAACTATTATTATTGAATATATGAAGAAAAATGGTCTATTTAGCCCAAAACAATATGGTTTATATCAGGGCTCTCAACAGTCCTCCAACTTATAAAAGTTTTAGATAACTGGACCTTGGGAAATTATAACGGAAATTATACAGATGTCATTTATGTGGACTTCAAAAAAGCTTTTGACACTGTACCACACAAGAGGTTAATAAATAAATCAGATAGCTTCAACATTAGGGATGAAATAATAAATTGGATTGGAGCAGATAGAAAACAAAAGGTGGCTGTAAATGGAAACGAATCAAATTGGTACAATGTAACTTCTGGGATACCTCAGGGTTTGGTTTTAGGACCGTTACTTTTTGTACTATATATAAATGACCTATCAGAACTAACTAAGTCTGATACATTTCTATTTGGAGACGGCATCAAGATATTTACTATTACAGATAAAAATGACCAGGGCATCTTACAACACGACCTAAATACCTTAGAGCAATGGAGTAACAAATGGTTACTAAAATTTCATCCAAACAAATGTAAACACTTGACTATTGGAAAAAAATTATGTTGGAGAAATCAAATATTCAATGACACTTAACAACTCCATACATACGCTCGACACAACTGAAAAAAAAAACCGACTTAGGGGTTATTACAGACACAAAGCTATACTTTGATGACCACATTAACCAAGCAGTAAACAAAGCAACAAAGATGACAAAAATAATTCGCAGAACTTTCCAATTTCTTGACAAAGAATTATATAAAACAATGGTAAGAATGCATCTTGACTAGTTTTGTACCCTTACAAAAAACACATTATTTAATCAAAGGTCAAATACAAATATAAGAAAAAATGCTTTTCCCTCAGAATGACTTAGCCTTGGAATTCCTTCCTGGAAACAGTCGTTCAGGCAAAATCTACAAATACTAAAAATCGCCTGGACCATTTCTGGTCCAGTCAGGAAATTCTATATAATTTTGATGCACCTTTAAAAATAGGAACAGGAATTCTTAAACTATTAATAGACGACGGTGAAGATCTGATCAATAAGGAGTCACAAGAATTCTGTGATCAGAACCATCTTAAGGTATCTTAAGGTAGATAAAAACAAACTGAACACAAAAGTGCTGTTTATAAAACAACATGCAGTTATCTTATCAGTAGTGTGTGTGTGTGCATGCGCGCGTGCATGTGTGTTACTGCCAAGGATGAAAACAGGAATTTTGAGGAATAGTTTTCATGCCGGATATACTAGGTGCAGTCTGGGGATATAATACCCCAAATGTGTTTTTTATATAAATGATGCTCCATTAACCACCAATGCTGCATGTATTGGTGATCAATCTCAATCAATTGTATTGCTGTTCTGTTTCTGTTCAAATAGAGCTAATCTCTCATAAACATGACTTCTTTTCAAAAACAAAGAATCCCCTCATATCCATAAACACAAGTTTTAACTGTCCTCCTCCCTTGAACGTGAACAAGAACTACAATCGCATCAAATGACACTAATAACACAAGGCAATGAGTAATGCCTAAAAAGTGCCACAAGTTTGAACAGAAAGCAGAAGACTGGATTGATGTGATAGTTACTTACTCTAACTTCTTAATAGACTTGTTATGTGTCAGCCCTTTGCACAGTTGCCTCACCAGGTGGACGTCTAACGATGAGTAAGACAAGCTGGAAGATGAAACAGTACCACAATTATAAGTTCCTTCCTGATTAACCAACATTAATTAGTTAATGCTAATAAGAAGCTACACCAAACAGCCTATTTCTATTTTAAATGTGTTTTTGTCATTGATCACTAAATAAATTCAGGCATCAAACACCAAATTATCGAGTTGCTAAGCTATTTTGATGTTGGTTTTCAACAAAACGTAAGCTCAATTGTTACACAGGAAACATTAAGCCACAGCCGTTAGATAATTAATTTAATAAAACACAATTCTAAAAACTAATATTTTGCATGACGTGTAGTTAGGATTTCATGTTCCAATTCTTTATAACAGTTTATAATATGTAATACAGTATGTTAAAAGCAACCTCAACTTCTACATCTTAGTTAGAAACTCACATTAAATGATGAATTATTTACACTACCAGTAAATTTGCTTGAACTTTTAAAACCACAATTTCACTATTGAATTTACTTGTTATTTCAAACCCAAACAACATATCTAAATGTGTCAACACTTGAATGAATGGAAGTAAAATGTTGCATGACTTACATGAGGCTGATAATACAGCACTTCGGTTGCATTAAAACCCAACGCAGCGACATCATTTCTGTTGGAGACACTTTGCTGGATTTGATCTCTTTTGGCACCAGATCTACGAGGTCTGGGCTTTGACCCTCGTGTATGATTGTGGTCAGTTGTAGTGGGTCAAACACATCAGCCAGTTTCTCAATGAAGGTGCGAGAGTCCAACTGATCTTCAACTAACTCTAGACGCTTCATGAAATCTTCATTCCGTGGGTCACATAGCAAGCCACTGATAAATGTGATCAACATCTCATGTTGGCGGACAGACGTCTTATCCATAATCAGCTCCAGAAGTGCTTCACGTGGTCCTCTCAATAGCCCCACAGCTGCAAACATTTCCTGTATGGTCAAGTGGCTGAACAACCAGCATGGTCTACTGGGACTTGGAAAGTGGTCCTTCGTCACAGATTCTGTCAGGAACCCTGTGTGTTTGTCTTTGTCACTTATGGGAAACTTTTCAAAGTCTTCTTCATAAATGATGATTCGTCGTGGTGTTGACATTGTGCAGTACTTCGCCAGATCCGCATGATTCTTCAAAGAACTGCCCACCTCGTCAAATATCTGCTTTGAGTTTATTTGTGTTTTGATGCCTTTCAAAGAAGGGTGAAGTTTCTTGGCAAGGTTAACTACTGCATAAATATACAGCTGCGTCATGGTATTCACTGATCGTTCGTCCTCACTGTCAGTGGGTAACATGTCAGAAAGACACACACAGATGATATTGCATAGCAACGGCACATGACAAAGTGTTTCAAGGTTCACATTGTTCTGAAGATAACGCCGGATGAAGTTCTCTAATTCAGTATCTTCTCTGCTGAATTCATGAATGTACTTCTTTATGCTTTCTTGCGGGAAGCCGTACAGTTCTACAGTGCGGTCACATGCAGCTGAAGGAATGTTGTCATTTGGTCTAGCAGTAATTATGACCTTGGCCCCTCGTAGCATGCCATTGTTCAGAACACTTGAGAGTATTGAGTTCAGTTTAGTCTTCTTGGTTTCATCACGTTCGAGGACTTCCTCATCCAGGTAATTACATTCATCCAGACCTTCTTCCACGATCATCACGTTCGATGGGTTTTCACGGAGGTGTTGAAGTGCTGCAGTCTTTTCTTCTTCAGTCAAAAGCAGTCCATCCAGCAGGAGATTCCCAAGTGTCCACATTCCATTCTGCTGCAGTTGTCGTAATGTGATAACAAACAAATACTCGATGACATCATTCCAGAGTTCTTTCTCAGCCCACTGTTTGGCAATCTGCTTAATGAGCGTCGTCTTTCCGATGCCCGCTTTGCCTAAAATCAGGACTTTTCCAGGAGCACATCTGTCATGAAGCTTCTCGAAGAGTTGTGATATTAGAATAGGTTCCGCTGACTGCATGCTTTGTTGCAATTCATCTACGTCTTGATTACCAAGTGTTTCTGGTAAGTGTGTTTTTTCGAACTTCTGTAATCGTAGTTCGACAAACATCTCATCAAGAGGGACATTACTGCATGAGTTTGAATCGACTCTCTCTTGGACCGGGACAGTCAGGTCGCTGTACATCTTTTGTAATGCGTTCTTCAGTTTTTCTGAAAACACATATCTGCTACTGGAAATGTAGCTCAAATATGAATACAAACATTGAGTATACATGAAGCATTTGAAAGTTTCATCAATACTTATTTTGTTAGAAAGAAATCCAGCTGGTTTTGTTCATCTGTGCAGAAACTGTATTAATTGTATATGGAAAAACTGTTCCTGGTCTAAACAAAATGACCCACAGAAACATACCCACATCGCTCACCATTATCACCAACAAGTCATGCCACAATGAGAAAGTGACAATAGGAATAAGTCACAACTGTTACACTCTACTTTACATGGGAATGTGGAACATGTGCATTGAGGGACGGTGAAGGTTCTCAAAAGCCACAATGAAGAACCAATTAATAATAATTATATATATATGTATATATATATATATATATAATTATATAGTCATGGTTTTATATAGATACATGTGTAAAATTATGTTATCATTTGAAGGAGAGTTTGTGATAAGTAGGGCTGAATAATAATGAAAACATGGTTAACTGGTACTGCTGTGTAGCTGGCTGTAATGTAGCTGGCTGTAATGTAGCTGGGTGTAATGTAGCTGGCTGTAATGTAGCTGGCTGTAATGTAGCTGGGTGTAATGTAGCTGGCTGTAATGTAGCTGGTTGTAATGTAGCTGGCTGTAATGTAGCTGGCTGTAATGTAGCTGTAGCCAAGAGGAAATTACTAGCTTTACATTTATCTTACAGCTGAAGTTGGCAGTGTTTATATCATGATACAATACAGGTCAGTAATAAGTTATATATTTATATACTGTGCATATGTTTGGGAAACATTTTCATCTGTATTTAATTGAATGTTTTTATTGAACACGAGATGTTCTTGCATTAAATGATCTACGAATTCACCCAAACCATGTCTTATAATTATATGCTCTCCTGTCGTAATGAAGTATATGTACCTATGTGAATATTATATACAATAAATCTATACATGTGTGTATGTAAGAGTGTGCTGATAACTTCCACTCTCCGTGCATGTATCTGTACATTAGCCTTTTTATGCATATCAGCCGGTAGTGTATAATAACATATCAGCCGGTAGTGTATAATAACATATCAGCCGGTAGTGTATAATAACATATCAGCCGGTAGTGTATAATAACATATCAGCCGGTAGTGTATAATATACTGTATTACTGGTTGGGGCCATTTTTGCTATGTTTAATAGAATAATGCCACTTTGACCACAATCTGAAGAATCATAAAAGATATCGATAATGTAAACCACTATCAATTAGTTCGCAGACTGAGTGCAAATAGCGTGACTGGGTGAAAAAACCTGACTTTCGATAGGCGGCAGGACACGCCCACTTGGGAGAGTGCTCCACAACACAGCTTGCTGTAACTATAGATTGTTAGCTGTGTTCATTAATCCCCTCAACTCAGGCACATGATAATATTATAAAGGTGATATGTCTCTTTTCTTCAAATGTTCTACTAACTGTTCAGAGTTGCCAACTTGTGTTGAGAAACGTGTGAAATCATGGGCGGATCCAAACTCTGAAACAGGGGTGTCCAGTTTCCCAACAGGACACAAGGTGGCAGCACCTCTACTCATTAAAATTTCCACTGGCAGGGCGTTTTTTTACATACAGCCCTTTCACTGCCACAAAGTCAGGCCAACTTTCCCCCAATCCCAAGTGGGCAATTTCAGATTCAAAAGAAGACAACATTTTCCATAAATGGGTAGTTTACCAATAATGTCAACAGTCCTAAGGGGTACTTTCGATCATATTTTTTTTAAACGTGGTAATGCCCCTAAAGCTTTGAAGCTATTTCATACGCTTTGTTCTAGCCCATTTGATGTGACAGTGTGTGCTTACTCAATATACATGGATTTATGCTTACTCAATATTCTTCCAGTGCACAATGTAAACAACACAAATAATTAAGGCTGGACAAAATTGAGTAATAACGTAGGTCAAGTTGCACTCCCAACCTGAGTCATCTACATACTAACAGGCAATTACAACCAAGGCGTCTTTTACCCAGAGTAGCCCTGGGACAGATTTACATTTTCTCGTCGAGCACGGCACACTGTCACTAGTCACAACACTTTGGAAACCCCTGCACAGTATCATGGCAGTTATTAGAAGGTCCTTTACAACCCTAATCAACATAATTTTGTGCCATTATATAAAGCTTCAGTTAGGAGTCATCTAGATTATGCAATATCAATATGGTTCCCTTATAAACAGAAATACAATGATGCCATCGAAAATGTGCAAAAACGCGCAACAAAGCAACTTCCTGGTATGAAGAATATTCCTTACGAGGAGACTTCAGAAATTGAAACTTCCTACACTTGCATATCGACGAACTCATGGTGATAATGATTGAGGTATATAAACTGCTCCAAGGGAAATATGACAGTGATGTATCTAACATTATCAAGCTGCACAAAGACAAGTGAAGGAACAAGGGGCCATAGTTTGAAATTGTTTATAGAACGTGCTCGTACAAATGTTAGAAAAAAATGCTTCTCACTTAGAGTTACAAGATTATGGAATGATCTACCGGAAGTAGTTGTAACTGCCCCAAGTGTCAACTCGTTTAAAAACAATCTAGATAGACATTGGAGTACTGAGGAGTTTCTCTGCAACTACAAAGCTGCCTTGCCAGGAAGTCGTAGAGCATTCCAAGGGAAAGTTGAAGATCTGACCACCGAGGCCACCGCCTACGGTCAGGAAGAACCTAAGAAAACCTAAGTAAGTAATATACATGGATTACTGTATCAGAGCATTTTAAGAGAATTTGAACTGGGGGGGGGGGCAATGTCCTGGAAGGGCACTTTCAATTGTCAAAAGGAAAAAGGCAAACTTTCTTTAAATTGGTAGTTTATTAAGAAATGGCAAAAATATTACAACTACCCTGGAGCAAGTACCTGAAGATACTGTAAAAAGGGCAACATTTAAAAGGGCAAACTTCTAGGGGCAAGTTCCCAAAGGGGCATTCATGATAACAAAGGTCACATTTTCTCTCAGAATTTCAAGTTATTAAAAGAAAGTTCCTGGAATTATAGACAATGGGATAATAGACAATGGGATATTTTCATAAAATGGCAACTATCTGACAACAAAACCCTTACCAAAAAGGTCAAATCATGTCACACAAGGGTAGACTACTGGGGGCAAAGTCCCAAAACTGCCCTTTGTAAGAAAGATACAATTTCCTTAAACCACAATTTATTGAAAGTCATAAAAGGGCAAGTAGTTGGGAGCACGGACCCTAAATGCTACTTTCCATTGTCAAAAGGTCAGACTACCAGGACAAATGTTCTGGAACAGTCCAGGTGACAGTACAATATTTATTTCTCTTAAGACTCAATGTGGAATATGCACTGGTTGTGTTTTATAAATAAACATGTTTGGAAGAATTCAAAAGAATGCAGCAGGATTGATTGAAAGCAACTATGAACGCACAGGCGGAATCGTAATAAATCTCATATGAGAACTCAACTGGTCATCATTTAGGAGGGATGCTGAATTGTCATACTGTCTTTAGAAATATCGAAATGAAAAATTGTATTTAGAAATGAAAAATTGCATGGTAGACGCCCAGCATTTTAACCCACCCCACACATGGGCATCCATTGCCAGCTTGACAGTGAGTACATGCCAGCGAGGTGTGGAACCACCTCGCTGGCATGTACTCATTGCCAGCCTGACAGTGAGTACATGCCAGCGAGGTGTGGAATCACCTCGCTGGCATGTACTCATTGCCAGCTTGACAGTGAGTACATGCCAGCGAGGTGTGGAACCACCTCGCTGGCATGTACTCATTGCCAGCTTGACAGTGAGTACATGCCAGCGAGGTGTGGAACCACCTCGCTGGCATGTACTGTAATGGAAAATGCACCATTAAATACTAATTGATTTAATGCCATACCTACTACCCTGGTACACCACTATGCACCAAATTTGTCTTGTTTAGTTCACTATTGATGGACAATTTAACAAAATTGGTTGTTGCTTGATAACTTGGTTCACAGTATTGCAGTGCAGGTTTTAGTACTAACATAAACTGACGTGGGACTAAGAAATGTGTCAAAAACAGCATGTGCAGATTTTCCTTAATAAATATTTCATGTATCTTCATAAAATGTGGCCTGTATATAGGTTCTTTAGTATAGCCATTGTGTGATAACAACACTGAATTAATAATACACAATGAATCATTTGTATACAATGAGGGAAAGTGTATTTTTGGCAAAAGTGTACCCTTTATGTGAAAACACCTATTAATTATTTATTGAAACGATCAATATGCATGATATTTATAGATGGCTGCGAGAATGTGAGATGGAAGTCAAATGCTTAAGTATCACGCCTACAATGTGTGAGACTTGGTAACCATGATTGTTCTCTTTTCCACGTTCCCGCATCTCTATCCTGCTTTAGGTCAGGCATCTCAGATCAACAGTCCTACCATATCAGATCAACAGTCCTACCATCTCAGATCAACAGTCCTACCATCTCAGATCAGCAGTCCTACCATCTCAGATCACGAAATCTCGCCAAACGACAATCCCCACTCATGATTAGGCTCGTGTGCAGCTACAATCCCCACTCATGATTAGGTTCGTGTGCAGCTACAATCCCCACTCATGATTAGGTTCGTGTGCGGCTACAATCCCCACTTGTGATTAGGTTCGTGTGCAGCTAAAATCCCCACTTGTGATTAGGTTCGTGTGCAGCTACAATCCCCACTCGTGTTAAGGTTCGTGTGCAGTTACAATCCCCACTCGTGATTAGTTTCGTGTGCAGCTACAATCCCCAGTCGTGATTAGGTTCGTGTGCAGCTACAATCCCCACCCGTGTTAAGGTTCGTGTGCAGTTACAATCCCCACTCGTGATTAGGCTCGTGTGCAGCTACAATCCCCAGTCGTGATTAGGTTCGTGTGCAGCTACAGTCCACACTCATGATTAGGTTCGTGTGCAGCTACAATCCACACTCATGATTAGGTTCGTGTGCAGCTACAACCCCTACTCATGATTATGTCCGTGTGCAGCTACAATCCACACTCGTGATTAAGTTCGTGTGCAGCTACAATCCCCATTCAGAATATCTTACTCCATACCTTTAACTGTAGCATCCTGGACTGGTCGTTGGACTGAAACAAACGTACATTTATATTCATATATTTATACATTGATAATCATTATTCTGAACACAATTTAAGTAAGTGCTCAGTGTAAACCCACTACACAGATCGCCTACCTATGGATCAGGCCAATGTAACATTAATAGTGGTCATGGAAGCATCATGTGTACTACAAACACAGGGGTAATGCAACAGAACTAAACAATTCAACTGAGTGATTATCTAAGCCTGTACCCTCAAGAAATATGGCCTAGTGGTCATACGTCTTGGCAAGGTCACTTTATCAAATACACTCAAACATTGTTAGATAGAATATTGTTTCAAACTTTGTACTTTCAGGTGTGTCATTATCCTCTGTAAAACGAATTATACTACAACGCCGTGTATGGGACTATTTTTTATTTTAGTGTGGTCCAATAGCTTTATTCCAGACTCAACATATGCTCAAAATACTTACTTTATGTGAATGCCACTCAAGATAATACCATTAAATGTCAAACATACATTTGTTACAAATCTAGTAAACCACAGGCTTAGCAATGGCATAAGCAGCGAATTTTTTAAGCTTTTGTGTACAGTTTCTCGCTAGAATACTACGGTCGCATGCTCCCAACTAGTGGTATCTGGACATAATCCCCCCAGACAATATCCCCCGCCAATACCCCAGGACAAAATCCCCCTAAAATAATATCCCCTGGACAATAACCTCCTAGGACAAAATCCCCATTCCAAATGCATATAATAGTTATCAATACGTAATTATCTGCATAAATGTTACTGCAAATAGTAGGATGGAGTAAGACGCCCAGGAGGGTAAGTAAGACGCCCAGGAGGGTAAGGGGACATCGTATGCGGGAAAGAATCCTTTAGGTATATATCGTCTATGTGTTGTGAATGCTATATGCTATGAATGATCTAGTTCATTATCTTAGGTATATTTTGTCCACAGGGATTAATATTATGTCCTAAAATCCAACTATTACATGAATTTTTTTTACAAACATGACAAATCTACGGTCCTGTCCCCGAAATCTGTGATCTCAATTCTGAATGGTAGATTGCTTTAAAAAATCTGTATCTTTCTCCCCACAACTGGGAAGACAGAGCAATCAAACACGTTTTTTTATAATTTGTAACCCGATTTATAATATCTAACCCGATTTGCATAGACTCAATGAATGAATATTTACTCTTGGAGGGTGTCTACTTAAAAAAAATATTAAGAAAAAAATTCCACAATGCACAATTGTTTATTTATTAAATACTAGAATACTTCACTTCTCTTTTGCCCACAGGGATAATGTCCTAGAATCAAATAAGTATTAGAACGAATTTACAAATCTACGGTCCTGTCCCCGAAATCTATGATTCTGATTTCGAATGGTAGATTCCCTTAAAAAAAAATCTGTATCTTTCACCCCACAACTAGGATGACAGAGCAATCAAACATGTTTTTTATAATTTGTAATTAAATATATCTAACCCGAATTGCATAGACTATTATTAAGAAAAAAATCCACAATGCACAATTATGTTTATTTTGATTATAGCTGGCATACACATGCATTGGTTATTTTGGCTTGGTTGCATGGTTTGGGTAAAGTATTAAATACTATAATACTTCACTTCTCTATTCACATGTACTTCTCAGTCTCATGATAAGAGGCAATAAATAAAGAAATTACCACGTCATTTTACAAATACATAGGTCATTGGAGGGTAGACAGGGGTGTGGCAGGGGTCTCAACCTCCCACCTTACACATCACCTTTGGCCCATAAGGCTTCAGTGCTCCTTCTCCAGCTTGTTCTGTTTTGGCCACTTGTCTCACTTCATTCCATGTTTTCAACCCTAAATCTTGTCTTTGTTGTTATACAGGTTTCCTCCAGGTTGTTTTTGTTTCAACCTCCCATCTCCCACCTATTTGTGTGGCCGATCTCCTCCCATCTCCCACCTATTTATGCGGCCAATCTCCTCCCATCTCCCACCTATTTGTGTGGCCAATCTCCTCCCATCTCCCACCTATTTGGTGATATCCAACTACACAAAGGTTTCTTCCACTGTCGGAGCATGCTTCCTCTATGAACATTTCACATCTTTCATACCTGTCATCATATCCTGGGCTGTCCTGAATTCTTGCAACTGTTGTTCATGGACTTGCAGCTGAATGGCCTGTTGTCGTAGCTGATCTGTGTTCGCTTGGTCTTGGCCTAAAACAAATGCAAATCAAAGATTATCTAATACGGCTAAGCAAATTATTCATGATGTAATGTGTAACCTTCATTTCATATAGACATGATATATTGTAAATTTGGTCAATGCATAAAATAAGATTTTTTTCATTGCCAGCCTATTCATTCATTTAGTAAAAGGTCACATTTATTATTGCCAGAAGAAATTAGGATACGATGAACACGTAAAAGTAAACAACACAGTGAAAGTACACTGTCATCTTAAGCATAAACATCCATAGAACAAAACAGGTCTGCATACCTCTCAAAAAGAATACAAATCATAGTGAGTCACTAAGAGAGCCGATATAATCATTTCAGAACAGATCATATCCAAATAAAGAGGGGATGATAATGGTAAAATTTTTTTTTAATACTGAGCACATCCCAACTTTAGGAATCTTTCTACTTTAAGAAATAGCTAATGAAAAAACCTAGATTACACTGTACCTATGTCTTGCTGATGATGCCTTTGCAGCAGAGATATCACTTGACCTTGATGTTGCTGTTTCCCTTCCAAATGATACATCGCTTGACCTTGCTGTTGCTGTTTCCCTTCCAAATGATACATCGCTTGACCTTGCTGTTGCTGTTTCCCTTCCAAATGATACATCGCTTGACCTTGCTGTTGCTGTTTCCCTTCCAAATGATACATCGCTTGACCTTGCTGCTGCTGTTGCCCTTCCAAATGATACATCGCTTGACCTTGCTGCTGCTGTTGCCCTTGCAGCTGATGCATCACTTGACCTTGATGTTGCTGTTGCCCTTGGAGTTGATACATCTCTTGGCCTTGCTGCTGCTGTTGCCCTTGGAGTTGATGCATCACTTGACCTTGATGTTGTTGTTGCCCTTGCAGCTGATGCATCATTTGACCTTGCTGCTGCTGTTGCCCTTGCAGCTGATGCATCACTTGACCTTGCTGCTGCTGTTGCCCTTGCAACCGAGTGATGTCATGGCCTTGTTGCTGCTGCACTGCTGTTCACGGGCAAATGAGACGTATAAATAATACAACTTAACAAAACATATGATGATAGATAGATATATAGATAGATGGTAATATGTTAACATCTACAAAAACGAAAATAGATAAATGCATGTTTGATACTACAGAACTAAGACAATGCTTAAGTAACTATCACAATACTGGTTGCAAATTATCTTTGTATCCTTGATTATATAATCTGGCATACTGTTTGCTGCCATAAAACATATTTGTTCCATCACATTATTAGTTACACCAGATAATTCCAGTAAACAAGCAGTGTTGTGTACAAACGTATGTAATGTTGAGTTATACATGCCACCAGCTGCTGAAGTGTAAAACAGACTTGTTCAGATGTTGTGTGTGCGTGCGTGCGTGCGTGCGTGCTTGCGTGTGTACATGCATGCGCAAGTGTGCGTGGGATTGTGCGTGCACTCGCCATGTATGTAGTAGTGTAACCTCTTAGTCATAGCCATGTATCATTTAAATTCAATATTTTTATGTGAATTTCTGCATTGCCAGCTATGGTTAACCAGGATGGTTGGATAGCATGCATATTGCCAATATGAACTATACACAGTGGTTGTGTCTACATAGGGACATTGGATGGCATGACACTCTACTATTTCACATATAAAAAAATACAAGACAAAAAATATTTTGGATGTGTCTAATAAAGAGCAAACTGGAAATGATAGGATCATCCCACTGACTTTGATACACCAACATTGCACTGCAGTTAATCAATGAAGTTGTGTGAAATTTACAGAAAAACAGCTGACAAAATTATTGTTGATATTTGTGCTGCCAATACCTGCTTGGCTCTGCTGGTGTTGATCAAGCACCTGCACCGTCCCGTCAAGCGCCTGCACCGTCAAGTCAAGTCCACTGTATCTCTGCCTCTCGGCATCAAGCAGTTGTTTGAGGCAGGTGCACTCAGCAGTGACCACGGGGTCTTGTGCCAGTCGTCTCATCTCAGTGGGGTCCCAGTGCAGTTGTGCATAGATGTCTTCTAAAGATGACAATTTTGTGTTGAAGGTTGCACTCGGTACAGATGCTGAAGTGGAGTGGGCCAACTCATTTCGCATCTTCCGCAGTTCGTCGACACGTTCACTATCTCGAATAGGTGGTGTCCTCGTGCCACGTCTAAGCTTTGGTAGCAGAATCTCAGTTCCAGAGTACAGCAGACACGTAAACAAAGCTGTGCAATCATAGAGTGCAGTGTCACCCTGTCTTATAGTGTCGATGATGTGTTGAAGTATATGCCTTGTGTCGCAATTTGCAATGAAAAATTCTCCTGATAGCTGATTATCGCCCCATGCAATGTTGAATAGTTGATGATATTTGCTCTTAAAGAAAACACGAAGCCTGCGAGGTACATCATCCCACAGGATGCGTATGAGGCGCCAGAAGTTTTCTTGATCGGGTGTTAGTGGGGCAACACTCATGTTTGAATTCTGAAAGGAAATATATACAAGACGTTTGAATGCATACACATTAACATCAGCTACACCTGCATTCATAACCACAATATGCAATAGTAAATTAAGTGGATATGCAGTTGAAGACAAGATAACAATTGGGCTAGTTTCGTGTAAACCAAACATAAACAAAGAGGAGTATGAAAAAGTACAAAACGCTATAAAGCATGCAAGTGAGAAAGGGAAATGTTTTATATGGCTTGTTGTTTTTCAGTGCAGAGGTTATAGAAACATGCATAGGAACATGGTATTGTGTTCATGGAATGACACTAAAACGGAATGTGTGATCGCGCTAATGAAAATATATTGTGGCAGGAATTGGGAGGGTGGTCTTAAAAACTGGTGGGAGGCTAGGACTCAAAAATAGATGGGAGGTGATGATGGCCGCAAAAACAGGTCGGTGGTTGAGACCCCTGCCACACCTCCCTCACTAGGTGGTTGAGACCCCTGCCACACCTCCCTCACTAGGTGGTTGAGACCCCTGCCACACCTCCCTCACTAGGTGGTTGAGACCTCTGCCACACCTCCCTCACTAGGTGGTTGGGACCCCTGCCACACCTCCCTCACTAGGTGGTTGAGACCCCTGCCACACCTCCCTCACTAGGTGGTTGAGACCCCTGCCACACCTCCCTCACTAGGTGGTTGAGACCCCTGCCACACCTCCCTCACTAGGTGGTTGGGACCCCTGCCACACCTCCCTCACTAGGTGGTTGAGACCCCTGCCACACCTCCCTCACTAGGTGGTTGAGACCCCTGCCACACCTCCCTCACTAGATGGTTGAGACCCCTGCCACACCTCCCTCACTAGATGGTTGAGACCCCTGCCACACCTCCCTCACTAGATGGTTGAGACCGCTGCCACACCTCCCTCACTAGATGGTTGAGACCCCTGCCACACCTCCCTCACTAGGTGGTTGAGACCCCTGCCACACCTCCCTTACTAGGTGGTTGAGACCCCTGCCACACCTCCCTCACTAGATGGTTGAGACCCCTGCCACATCTCCCTCACTAGATGGTTGAGACCCCTGCCACACCTCCCTCACTAGATGGTTGAGACCCCTGCCATACCTCCCTCACTAGATGGTTGAGACCCCTGCCACACCTCCCTTACTAGATGGTTGAGACCCCTGCCACACCTCCCTCACTAGATGGTTGAGACCCCTGCCACACCTCCCTCACTAGATGGTTGAGACCCCTGCCATACCTCCCTCACTAGATGGTTGAGACCGCTGCCACACCTCCCTCACTAGATGGTTGAGACCCCTGCCACACCTCCCTCACTAGATGGTTGAGACCCCTGCCACACCTCCCTCACTAGGTGGTTGAGACCCCTGCCACACCTCCCTCACTAGATGGTTGAGACCCCTGCCATACCTCCCTCACTAGATGGTTGAGACCCCTCCCACACCTCCCTCACTAGATGGTTGAGACCCCTGCCATACCTCCCTCACTAGATGGTTGAGACCCCTGCCACACCTCCCTTACTAGATGGTTGAGACCCCTGCCACACCTCCCTCACTAGATGGTTGAGACCCCTGCCACACCTCCCTCACTAGATGGTTGAGACCCCTGCCACACCTCCCTCACTAGATGGTTGAGACCCCTGCCACACCTCCCTTACTAGATGGTTGAGACCCCTGCTACACCTCCCTTACTAGATGGTTGAGACCCCTCCCACACCTCCCTCACTAGATGGTTGAGACCCCTCCCACACCTCCCTCACTAGATGGTTGAGACCCCTGCCACACCTCCCTCACTAGATGGTTGAGACCCCTGCCACACCTCCCTTACTAGATGGTTGAGACCCCTGCTACACCTCCCTTACTAGATGGTTGAGACCCCTGCCACACCTCCCTCACTAGATGGTTGAGACCCCAGCCATGCCTCCCTCACTAGATGGTTGAGACCCCTGCCACACATCCCTCACTAGATGGTTGAGACCCCTGCCACACCTCCCTCACTAGATGGTTGAGACCGCTGCCACACCTCCCTCACTAGATGGTTGAGACCCCTGCCACACATCCCTCACTAGATGGTTCAGACCCCTGCCACACCTCCCTCACTAGATGGTTGAGACCCCTGCCACATCTCCCTCACTAGATGGTTGAGACCTCTGCCACACCTCCCTCACTAGATAGTTGAAACCCCTGCCACATCTCCCTCACTAGATGGTTGAGACCCCTGCCACACCTCCCTCACTAGATGGTTGAGACCCCTGCCACATCTCCCTCACTAGATGGTTGAGACTCCTGCCACAACTCCTTCACTAGATGGTTGAGACCCCTGCCACACCTCCCTCACTAGATGGTTGAGACCCCTGCCATACCTCCCTCACTAGATGGTTGAGACCCCTGCCACACCTCCCTCACTAGGTGGTTGGGACCCCTGCCACACCTCCCTCACTAGGTGGTTGAGACCCCTGCCACACCTCCCTCACTAGGTGGTTGAGACCCCTGCCACACCTCCCTCACTAGATGGTTGAGACCCCTGCCACACCTCCCTCACTAGATGGTTGAGACCCCTGCCACACCTCCCTCACTAGATGGTTGAGACCGCTGCCACACCTCCCTCACTAGATGGTTGAGACCCCTGCCACACCTCCCTCACTAGATGGTTGAGACCCCTGCCACACCTCCCTCACTAGGTGGTTGAGACCCCTGCCACACCTCCCTCACTAGATGGTTGAGACCCCTGCCATACCTCCCTCACTAGATGGTTGAGACCCCTCCCACACCTCCCTCACTAGATGGTTGAGACCCCTGCCATACCTCCCTCACTAGATGGTTGAGACCCCTGCCACACCTCCCTTACTAGATGGTTGAGACCCCTGCCACACCTCCCTCACTAGATGGTTGAGACCCCTGCCACACCTCCCTCACTAGATGGTTGAGACCCCTGCCACACCTCCCTTACTAGATGGTTGAGACCCCTGCTACACCTCCCTTACTAGATGGTTGAGACCCCTCCCACACCTCCCTCACTAGATGGTTGAGACCCCTCCCACACCTCCCTCACTAGATGGTTGAGACCCCTCCCACACCTCCCTCACTAGATGGTTGAGACCCCTGCCACACCTCCCTCACTAGATGGTTGAGACCCCTGCCACACCTCCCTTACTAGATGGTTGAGACCCCTGCTACACCTCCCTTACTAGATGGTTGAGACCCCTGCCACACCTCCCTCACTAGATGGTTGAGACCCCAGCCACGCCTCCCTCACTAGATGGTTGAGACCCCTGCCACACCTCCCTCACTAGATGGTTGAGACCGCTGCCACACCTCCCTCACTAGATGGTTGAGACCCCTGCCACATCTCCCTCACTAGATGGTTGAGACCTCTGCCACACCTCCCTCACTAGATAGTTGAAACCCCTGCCACACCTCCCTCACTAGATAGTTGAAACCCCTGCCACATCTCCCTCACTAGATGGTTGAGACCCCTGCCACACCTCCCTCACTAGATGGTTGAGACCCCTGCCACATCTCCCTCACTAGATGGTTGAGACCCCTGCCACAACTCCTTCACTAGATGGTTGAGACCCCTGCCATACCTCCCTCACTAGATGGTTGAGACCCCTGCCACACCTCCCTCACTAGATAGTTGAAACCCCTGCCACATCTCCCTCACTAGATGGTTGAGACCCCTGCCACACCTCCCTCACTAGGTGGTTGAGACCCCTGCCACACCTCCCTCACTAGATGGTTGAGACCCCTGCCACACCTCCCTCACTAGATGGTTGAGACCCCTGCCACACCTCCCTCACTAGATGGTTGAGACCCCTGCCACATCTCCCTCACTAGATGGTTGAGACCCCTGCCACACCTCCCTCACTAGATGGTTGAGACCCCTGCCACACCTCCCTCAATAGATGGTTGAGACCCCTGCCACACCTCCCTCACTAGATGGTTGAGACCCCTGCCACACCTCCCTCACTAGATGGTTGAGACCCCTGCCACACCTCCCTCACTAGATGGTTGAGACCCCTGCCACACCTCCCTCACTAGATGGTTGAGACCCCTGCCACACCTCCCTCACTAGATGGTTGAAACCCCTGCCACATCTCCCTCACTAGATGGTTGAGACCCCTGCCACACCTCCCTCACTAGATGGTTGAGACCCCTGCCATACCTCCCTCACTAGATGGTTGAGACCCCTGCCACATCTCCCTCACTAGATGGTTGAGACCCCTGCCACACCTCCCTCACTAGATGGTTGAGACCCCTGCCACACCTCCCTCACTAGATGGTTGAGACCCCTGCCATACCTCCCTCACTAGATGGTTGAGACCCCTGCCACACCTCCCTCACTAGATGGTTGAGACCCCTGCCATACCTCCCTCACTAGATGGTTGAGACCCCTGCCACAACTCCCTCACTAGATGGTTGAGACCCCTGCCACACCTCCCTCACTAGATGGTTGAGACCCCTGCCACACCTCCCTCACTAGATGGTTGAGACCCCTGCCATACCTCCCTCACTAGATGGTTGAGACCCCTGCCACACCTCCCTCACTAGATGGTTGAGACCCCTGCCATACCTCCCTCACTAGATGGTTGAGAACCCTGCCATACCTCCCTCACTAGATGGTTGAGACCCCTGCCACACCTCCCTCACTAGATGGTTGAGACCCCTGCCACACCTCCCTCACTAGATGGTTGAGACCCCTGCCATACCTCCCTCACTAGATGGTTGAGACCCTGCCACACCTCCCTCACTAGATGGTTGAGACCCCTGCCACACCTCCCTCACTAGATGGTAACTACTTACATTTCTGCTTTCGATAAAGTGCCACATCAAATGTTGCTACTTAAATTAAAAACTAAATTAGAATAAATGTATATTTTAACAATTTGTGCCACTTTACCTTTCTAATTCTCCTGTTGTTGTTTTGTCACTGCTTTGGTCTGTGGCTGTCTCTTGAATCACTGCCTGACTACCTGCTCGACTACCTGCCGTGGCACATGTGGAGCTCTCTCTTTCTGCGAGTGCCTATCCCATTTTGTCTGAAATAGTATATAGGTGTTTAAACACAACAAGTAAAAACTCACCATTTTCTATATTATCCCTACAACATTCATAGATAAATATGTTCTGAGTGTGCAACACCACACTTGATAATGTGTGCCCAACAGATATTGAGATTATTATCATGCTTTACGTAAATTACATCGGAAAATCAATATTGTTCACCACATCATCAGGATTACCCAGTACTAAATATCATTCGTCCCGATATCCAGAAAAATAATATCTTCGCTAACCCTTACGATATCCTGCGTGAGGGAGTACAATCCTTCCACTTTTAACCCACCTCTAGCTACAAAAGCCACTTGGAAACGCTCCGGAGCTAGGTCGAGGTTCATCGAGCGATGAACCAAGGCATAATTCGCTAGCCGACGGACAAAGGAATGTCCGACAACCCCAACTTTAACACCGTCCATAACTGTGATCCGGAGCAAATTTACCAAGAAGGCAAGTGAAATGGAAACACGAGGATTGTGCTTCACTGAATGACTAGCAGTAGATTGTAAGAGATCGTTATTTTCATAAAAACATTAAAAAAATATCGAGAGCAGCAAATATTTTACCTTCGTAAACTTTGGCCAATATCGAAAAAGAGGCTAATTATTATGCGTGCATTTTGATTGTAAGAAATTGTCACATGGTGAGGTCGGCTTACCGTACAATCAAAATATAAGCTGCAGCATTACCCACATAAATATCATTTGAGTTTTCAATTCAAATGATGGTTATACTTTTACTTCTATAATGATAGGCTGAATTTAATATATGTAAGCTAGATTTCATGTTCCAACTAGGGTAATTTAATATATGTAAGCTAGATGTCATGCTCCAACTAGGGTAATTTAATATATGTAAGCTAGATGTCATGTTCCAACTAGGGTAATTTAATATATGTAAGCTAGATGTCATGTTCCAACTAGGGTAATTTAATATATGTAAGCTAGATGTCATGTTCCAACTAGGGTAATTTAATATATGTAAGCTAGATGTCATGCTCCAACTAGGGTAATTTAATATATGTAAGCTAGATGTCATATTCCAACTAGGGTAATTTAATATATGTAAGCTAGATGTCATGTTCCAACTAGGGTAATTTAATATATGTAAGCTAGATGTCATGTTCCAACTAGGGTAATTTAATATATGTAAGCTAGATGTCATGTTCCAACTAGGGTAATTTAATATATGTAAGCTAGATGTCATGCTCCAACTAGGGTAATTTAATATATGTAAGCTAGATGTCATGCTCCAACTAGGGTAATTTAATATATGTAAGCTAGATGTCATGCTCCAACTAGGGTAATTTAATATATGTAAGCTAGATGTCATGCTCCAACTAGGGTAATTTAATATATGTAAGCTAGATGTCATGTTCCAACTAGGGTAATTTAATATATGTAAGTTAGATGTCATGCTCCAACTAGGGTAATTTAATATATGTAAGCTAGATGTCATGTTCCAACTAGGGTAATTTAATATATGTAAGCTAGATGTCATGCTCCAACTAGGGTAATTTAATATATGTAAGCTAGATGTCATGCTCCAACTAGGGTAATTTAATATATGTAAGCTAGATGTCATGCTCCAACTAGGGTAATTTAATATATGTAAGCTAGATGTCATGTTCCAACTAGGGTAATTTAATATATGTAAGCTAGATGTCATGCTCCAACTAGGGTAATGTAATATATGTAAGCTAGATGTCATGCTAGATGTCATGTTCCAACTAGGGTAATGACTCCATTAACTTCCCTCAATTACACTTCTATGTTGTTTAAAACATGGGATATACGATGATTATTCTCTCATATATAACAATAGTTAGTTATGTGCACGTTTTACAATTAGAACAATTAATGTATATTTTAACAATTTGTACCACATTACCTTTCTAATTCTCCTGCTGTTGTTTTGTCATTGCTTTGGTCTCTGGCTGTCTCTTGAACCACAGCGCTGCCCGACTACCTGCCCGACTACCTGCCGTGGCACATGTGGTGCTCCCTCTTTCTGCGAGTGTCTATCCGATTTTGTCTAAAATGGTATATAGGTGTTTAAACATAACAAGTAAAAACTCACAATTTTCTGTATTATCCCTACAACATTCATAGATAAATATGTTCTGAGTGTGCAACACCACACTTGATAATGTGTGCCCAACAGATATTGAGATTATTATCATCTTTTCGTAAATTACATGGGAAAAATCAATATTGTTCACCACAGT
This sequence comes from Lamellibrachia columna, assembly GCA_963662155.1. Classification (NCBI taxonomy): domain Eukaryota; kingdom Metazoa; phylum Annelida; class Polychaeta; order Sabellida; family Siboglinidae; genus Lamellibrachia; species Lamellibrachia columna. The sequence continues at coordinate 5,390,280 of OY759265.1, read as the reverse complement.
GAATCAGGATTACCCGGTACTAAAACACTGACATACAACATATCCTGGCTATCCACTATTAATTCATGTATTAGTCAGGCATGATGTACAACATCAATGTATGTATTAGTCAGGCATGATGTACAACATCAATGTATGTATTAGTCAGGCATGATGTACAACATCAATGTATATTAGTCAGGCATGATGTACAACATCAATGTATGTATTAGTCAGGTATGATGTACAACATCAATGTATATTAGTCAGGCATGATGTACAACATCAATGTATGTATTAGTCAGGCATGATGTACAACATCAATGTATGTATTAGTCAGGCATGATGTACAACATCAATGTATATTAGTCAGGCATGATGTACATCAATGTATATTAGTCAGGCATGATGTACAACATCAATGTATGTATTAGTCAGGCATGATGTACAACATCAATGTATGTATTAGTCAGGCATGATGTACAACTTCAATGTATGCATTAGTCAGGCATGATGTACAACATCAATGTATATTAGTCAGGCATGATGTACATCAATGTATATTAGTCAGGCATGATGTACAACATCAATGTACACAGTTAACATGAACACTAGTACTATCATACTGCTCTTAAACATAAACCTACTTAGTCAATAGGTAGAACAATATAGCCATATGCATGTATAAACCTCTCATGACCATCTCTCAGGGGGTGATCAATCAATGGTCAAAAAGTTTATTTCTCAGAATTTAATTAAATTTTAACCAATGACTAAGGGGCTACACTTGAGCACTTTTGCAAAAGGACTAAGCATTTACTTACAAATTGTGTCTGTAATGCCCTATGATGTGAACAAGAGGTCAGCGCTGTTATTTTGACTTGTTTTCAGATGCCTCTACCTTGAGAAGTTTATAAGCTACATATTTAAATTTAAATTTGCTAAATATGTAGATATATTGGTACAGTCTTTGCAAAATTCAAGAATTATAGGGAGAATGACAAAGGACACACTGCGTGCACGAAAATGGAAAATCATTTTTAATTTCCGAAAGTTGTTTCTGCAGCCCATATTTCACTGTTGTACTACAGTACAGTGTCAAACTTGCTGCCCTCTGTGTCAGATATACTTTTGGTTGATATTTTTGGTTGAATTGGGCGTAAATGCCATTAGCAGAACAGTGATTTTTCAACTTCAATATAAACTAAATGAGACAGAACACCATCCTGAAATGTCAATATATTGTTTACCTAACATAGTGCAAAAATGGTGGTCATAGGCCTCGTCCCGTTTTGTAATTTTTGGGTGCTGAATATCATAATATATAAGAAGCTAAGTTTAAGGCTGAATTATTCTTAAACTGCATTAAGCAGATACCTACTGAATTATAGGATTATTGTCAGTATCCCCGACAATAGATGGTAGCAATTTGGACATTGCACTGTAACACAATTAAATGCAGACTGCCGAAATCACTTTACATAAGACGTAAACTTCTCAACTTCTGAAAACAGGTGAAAATAACGGGTGTGACTTTAGGTGCTTACCCCTTGTTCACGTTATATCCTGGGTAAAATGCAAACTATGTTACCTGTCATATTTAATCACATGAAGGTGGTTTCTGCTGTCCCTTGATCAGCAGCGGCGTCCCAATACGTCTTACGGATTTCAGTGTCTATCCCATGTCGTCTTCAAAAAGGCAAAGTTCATCAATAGATAATCAGTAGCTCTATATATATTATCTATCTATCCCCGGGAGAACAGCTATTAGAAACATGGATTTGTAGTTTGTCCCACTTGCTGTCTTGGTCGGCCCAGATATAGGCAATCAACTTCCCAGATTCAGACAAATCGTAGCCGATCCAACAATAAAATAATAAATGTACATAGCGCCAGATCAATCGAGATTGCTCTTAGGTGCTTTACATACATAGTAGTATTTTACAGGCCATAAGTTACTAAGAGAATATTTATACTTAGAATAATCTACACAAATGCTAAACATAAAAAAGAAATGCTAACAAAATAAAATATTCTGTAACACTACTTTAAATATAATTATTAATACAAGTAAAAGTAAGAAAATTATCATGAAACTACTAACAAAATTAAAGACACACATATATACTAATGTGAGAAAATAAAGATTTGATTTATTATTATTTATTATATATATATATATACATACTAAAAAATTCAAAAACCTACTTTAAATATATTCATTTATTTTCAGACTAAGAATATAACCATAAAAACTGTTAATACAATTACATGAAAAAAAATGCAATTCTTCAGAACTGTACTATACTATTGGGACTAACAACAACACACTAAATAAAATGCTTTTTCAGTGTGTACACAAAGGTTAATATTGTATGTTAATGAGATGAGTGATCACGTGGCTTTGTGACGTCAATGATGATATGGGTTTACATTGAGTCAGTGATTTCTATGCAATACTTCAGTATATTTTTACTCGTGTTACTATAGTGAGCGATGGCGATGTAAAATAAAGTGTATAATATAACGATTTTGAACTAGCGGCTATCATCTTCATATTTGGCTTTTTCGGGGCACTTTAGCGACGCCAGTAGCCTGACTTCGAACTTAATTTACTTTGTGACCGAACCATGAAAATGACCACACAGAGCTGTCAAACTTCTCCTCATATATCTACCATATGCACACATGTGACGTGGTCAAACATTATTCTTACTTCAAAATAAAGATCAAAATAGGCGAAAACTTTTCATCTCATGCAAAAACATATGAATATATATATATATATATATATATATATATATATATATATATATATATATATATATATATATATATATATATATATATATATATATATATAATTATTTACTGGGTGGCACATCAAACCAACTTAATTTGTACCTCTTGCTGCCCGCATAGTTATTAGATCCATTCTCCCATGTAACTCTGTAAAAACTGTGATTTTCCTGCTGGGTGTTAATTATATATGTCTAATGGCTACACAGTTTAATGTTATTTCTACTGCTTTTTTTAAAAGGTACTACTAGTACACTGTTACTGTTGTAAACTGCTTAATAGTAATACCGATTAACGTGCTAATTCGTTTGGAATACTTATTTATTTTACTAGCGGTTTTTGATCACTCATGGGTACAGGGACACTGTGTAATCTGGCTTGTGAAGCCCCCCACTTTGTATCCCTCCTATCATCTCAAACAAACAATTAAACAATGGGGCCTTTGACTCCATAGGAGTGTTGGCCAGTATTACTACAATATAAGACAAGACAGGGCAACTAGCAATGGCAATTCCGGAATTGGATTTGGCAATGTCAATGCCAATGGCAATGTCACGACAATGTCAATGTAATTGACCCCAGCCATGATAATTAATCTTTTTTATTTATGAGCCAAGTCTGCCGTCGATCAAGTTATAACATAAGTAATTGCCGACATTGGTGCGCCCAATATGACTGATATAAACCCAAGAACATAAAAACACACCCGCTTCAGCCCAGAATGAAGGGCTTTTGGGGTACAACGTTTACCCACATAACATGACATAATAGTCAAAGAAATAGCCATAGCCTAGGTCATAACCACACGACCGATATCTTCCAGTTCCACGTAAGCTAATGTCATCGTTTAATAATTTGTTCGGGATAAATATCATAATCCTGGCATATGAACATTTAATATACACTGGCCTTAGTGTCTTAGTACACAGTTAACTGAAATTAAATTGTTACTTAGAAGTTAAACCACATAACCAACTTACTTGTTCGCGGCCGAGTAGTCCAAGCACCTTTCGATATCCTTTGAGCGGATACAGGTAAGAACGGCGACAAGTTGAAACGGCGACAGCCAAAACGGCGACAGATCCAAAACGGCGAAAACCAAAACGGCGACAAGGCAACACGGCGACAAACCAAAACGGCAACAATCGTGGTCAAAACGGCGACAAGGCATAAGTCAAAATGGCGACAACCATTGGTCAAAACGGCGACAACCATTGGTCAATTGCGACAAATATTGTGTATGTCAAAACGGCGACAAAAACGGCAACAAACCTAAATGGCGACAACGGAACGGCAACAAACCAGATAAATGAAGATGATAATTGTAACTTTATACGGTTAATGAATTGCATAAATATTATAATATTATATTAATTTTATATGTTGTGGGTATTACTATTGGAAATAAAAATGCCATCATGATATCATACTCTAACTATATCAGTATTGTTTTTGAGCGCAACTAAGCCATCTGCGTAGGTTCTTTAATATCGGTTTTCATGAGATGTAAGCCCGGATCGCGGATGTTCAGCAATGTTTGTTATTCACACCTGGCAATTGTACGAGGCGATGCGTTGAACATCAGCAGCGAACCAAATTGGGTTATCCACTATAAACTTGGCTTCCCTTTGATGACGCGAAGGCCTGCTTGTATGACAACCATTCAAAAGGCTAATCCATTACTAACCAAGTTTCCCATGAATGGTTTGAAAGGAAATGATCAACTGAGTAGATCTTGCGTGTTACCCCAGTTTATGCCACGAGTTCAAAACCTTCAAATCAAAGTTAGGTTTCACTCTTTTATCCAACAAAAAGTGGCTTAAGAGGAACGGGTATAAAGCCGGTGCTCCCTCCACGTCTAGTCACTCTGCTTTACATGACGTTTCCTCATATAAGTGTGTAAAATCGTGTTATATCGTTCGTGCATTTTGTGAAATCTCTATATATATTTTGTTAAATTGTACAATGCCAAACGACGACACAGACAACTGTGTGGTATGTTGCAAATTGGTCAGGCCTCGACAACAGGCACTGCAGTGCGATGATTGTGACCGGTGGCAACATCGGGTATGTAAGACAGGGCTCAGTCAACGCAGGTACTGGCAGCTGGTAGCCGATGACAGCAACAGTTACATTTGGCGGTGTAGTGTGTGCTGCGGACGCCAGGTAGCAGACAAGGAACCAGCAGGAGATGTGGTAAGTGATTGTGATTATGGCAAATATAACAGTTAAATGTTAAGCGAGTTGTGTGCAATAGAGCCAATATGTTTGTTAATTACATAGCCTGGTATTACATTACTGACGGCACCGTCGCAATGCCCCAACCGCTTGGTCGGAATGCCCCAATGATGATCGGAATGTTCTATTGATTTTAATGGAGGCAATTATATTATTATCACAAGTTTAACAAGATTTAACAAGATTTGCCATCCAAGCCAAAGGCCCAGATGGCAAGTGGACAAGGAAGCCATTGGCTTATCGAGAGTCCAACAATGTTCACCTACTTATAACCCGCCCTCCTGATATATGTGTCAACCTTGTTTTTAAACATATTCACGCTGCTAGCAGTTACACAATCTGTAGACAGTTTGTTCCATTCATTTATTGTCCTCTGTGAGAACGAGTGCTTCCTGATGTCCAATCTACATTGATCATTTACTAATTTTACCTCATGTCCTCTAGTTCTGCTATCCTTCTTGAGTGAGAAAAACATATTTCTATCAATATTTTCATACCCATTCAATATCTTGAAAACTTCAATCTGATCTCCTCTTAACCTCCTTGTCTCTAGAGTTGTTAAACCACATTCTTTCAGGCGTTCTTCATAACTAAGGTCTCTAAGTTCTGGAATCATTTTAGTTGCTCTCCTTTGTATGCGTTCAAGCGTATCTATATCCTTCTTACGATATGGTCTCCATGCTTGTATACAGTATTCTAAATGAGGTCTAACTATTGCTTTATAAAGAGGTATAATTAACTTTTTTCCCTTGTATGTTATGTTTCTTCTAATCAATCCAAGAATTTGATTACCCTTTGAAGCTGCAATACCACACTGCTCTGAAACTTTCATATCAGCGCTTATTGTAACTCCTAAGTCCTTTTCTTTTACAGTAGTACCAAGAACAGTAGCTCCCATTTTATAGTTTACATTCAAGTTCCCATGTCCTGTATGTAGGCATTTACATTTCCCAAAATTGAACAGCATCTGCCATTTCTCAGACCATTTCACTAATCTGTCTAGATCGTTTTGTAAATGTTGTTTATCACCATCAGTATTAACCTTTCTAAACAGTTTTGTGTCGTCCGCAAATTTCAGTACGTTACTTGTTATATAAGTTGTTCGTGTTCGTTAACGTTACGGTTGAAATAATTCGCGTAATGAAACCTATAATGTCAGTTAAACATTATAAGAGATACAACAATATTATTTCGTGAATATTCAGTCTGGAGAAACCGTACTCGGATTACCTATATTTTGTGGACCTCTGACCTTCGTTGTTCCTAGGCGCGTGTCTATTGGTTACTCCGCTAGTATATGTGATACATTCCAGCTCCGCTCACTCAATCGCAGGAACGACGCCTGGCCGCTCATTACCAATTATAAGCTGATTGCTGTCTTTTGTCCACAATGAAATGAAATATATTATAAATTGAGCCACAGTTTTGATGCGAAATGCAAGCTGAATGACATTCGCAAAACCTTTCTGACCTACTGCTGTGCAAGTTATTGGCCTTTGTTTTATGCATGCACCATGGTTGTTTGGAATTACATTTTTGACTAATGAGCGACATAACAAAAAACCGGCGACAATCGAAACGGAGACACATGCCTTAGCTATACATTTGTATTATTTATTTGTGTCACTTATAACATAATTTAATTTAACCAAGTGTACCTCACATCAGGGTTTATCCACATCGGGTATACGCACCATTATTATTTATTTATTTTTGCATGAGTACGCGACGCTTATACACGATGATTATTTATTTGTGTCGCCGTTTTGGTTTGTCGCCGTTTTAACCAAAGTGTGTCGCCGTTTTGACCATTGGGTGTCGCCGTTTCGACTCGACTTGTCGCCGTTTTGACCACGGATGTCGCCGTTTAGGATTGTCGCCGTTTTGGTTAGTCGCCGTTTTGGATTTGTCGCCGTTTTGGTTGTCGCCGTTTTGGATCCGTCGCCGTTATGACCAGTCCCCCTTTGAGCGAGGGGCCTGTATATTAGCCGGAACGAGCCCGGAACGAGATTGAATTGCTAAATGCGTGGATTACGTGATCAGTATAATGATTTCACTTGAATGTGTAGTGAGATAACGTAATAATGCAACTTTTCACCAAGTTGGAAATAATTACACGTACATTAAGAAATGTTTTGGGCTCCCGGAACGATAACTTATTGACGATCGGCGGCCATGTTTTGGGGCCTGTATATTAGCCGGAACGAGGCCGGAACGAGATTGAATTGCTAAATGCGTGGATTACGTGATCTATATAATGATTTCACTTGAATGTGTAGTTAGATAACGTAATAATGCAACTTTTCACCAAGTGGGAAATAATTACACGTACATTAAGATATGTTTTGGGCTCCCGGAACGATAACTTATTGACGATCGGCGGCCATGTTTTGGCTGTTCCGTCTATTGAACATCACCTAGTGGGCGGCCTTGCATTAATGGGTTACTATTCATACACCATCTATTGCATTAATACTGGTGATCACTGATTGGGATGTGTACTGGTATATGAAATAATTTATATCTAAATAAAATGAAGTAAATCTGAAATGATACAGTTTAACTACACCATTCTACACAACATCATTATGTATATTATGTCAATGACTATGTATTATAATTTACTTTATAATATGTTTTATAGGTAACTATATTATATTACACATCTTCTGTTAACCCTTTTCCAATACGCTATTGGTGAATAAAACTTTCATTCCACGTATTGAATATTGGTGTTATATTTACATTATTATGTAACGCAATATTTTTTGTAGAAAATTAAATATTTATTAAAATATTGTATACTACATGGCACTGTTTTTTATTATTTAGTGTTACACAATGAACACTACAACTAAATTCTTTTTTAGGAGCGGCCTTTTGTTGTTAATAAGTGAATTTCAAAGAATAAATTATGGAATAATTACTTATGTTAGATTCGGAATTTGATACACAATTTATATTGGGCCTCTCTCGTGTTGTGTACCTAAGGCGCCCGTGTAACTATGCATCGTTGTTATTTATCGTTAAGGAAATTTACTTCACACCATGTTCTTTGTAAATGTGCTCTGTAATGGTCAGATTACTTAATCATTGTTTGACTTGTGAATCCACTTTCACAAAATGTTCTTTGTAAATGTGCTCTGTAATGGTCAGATTATTGAATCATTGTCTGACTTGTGAATCCACTTTCACCACATTTTCTTTTTAACTGTGCATACTAGTACTTTCATTTCTTACTTATTGTTTAATGGAGCCCTTGTCTAATCAGGATTAGCACCTTTGCAATGAGCTGCCTTGTTTAGTGAAAAGGAATGTGAATGTAAAAGTTATTGCAATATAACTTTACCCCGGTACTATGACATCACTAGGGTATCCACATGCAAAAGGACTCATTCTACAATAGAACTACCAGTATAATGGGATTAATTTAAACTCACAAAGGTAATCTTGTTGATTGCCTCATGAGAAACAAAACATTTCTAGGCAGAATGAAGAAAGAAAGATGTGCTCACTACCTGTGCTCACTCACTGTCATATAAGCCATGACATCTGGAATAGGTCACTCATTTGCTCTCGTGTCTTGTGCTATCAAGTTCATCATGACAACTGTTATTATCGGAGATTCACAGATCAAATATCTGCACTGCAATGTTAGAGATTTTGGCATCCCTACGTTGAGTTTTTCTGGCTACAAGATTGAGGAGCTGGCACTGGATGACACAATCAATTCGGCTTTCTCACAGTTTGAGGTAGGATCTTGTTACTTGTTCACTATGCATGTTCTCGTGTCACTGTTATATAACAGCATGTTAATTCGACCCCGACCCGAGTAGTTTTATAATAATAACAATACATGGTACATATCAGAAATGCTAAGTTACAAATCCCTAGATAATATGTCTGCACAGATTATGTGTATATATTTTATTTGTGTAAATGCATATATCTTGATTGCTTCATGATTTGTTATTTTTTGGAGTAAAAAAACTTCTTGTTCTACAACACATTATGTTTTATTAGGATTGTTTTTTATGCATAATACATGCTGACATGGTTGGCTGTGATCTCTGTGATGCCTGGCATCACAAGGTCTGTGTTGGGTTAGAGAATACAGCTCTCCTCGGCAGTGGTTATGCCGACAGTGTAAATCGGCTTAGATGCAATATCATACAACAGAACAGTGTTGTCACAACAGTTGTTGGCATGTTAAACACTAACTATTGGGCGGCCCGTAACTATTACACAGGGTGGTGTAGCAATATGCAAATACTAAGACGCTCAGCTACAACAGCCCTGCTGCCAGCAGGCGTCTGTGTTATTTGATCATGTTATGCTGTTATCTGCTAGATGGGCTAGGATTTTACCATATAAATATTCAGTGTTGGTTATCTATGCACAACATGTATGATATGAAAATATGCAGATATATGATTATGTAAATGGACAGATATGTACATATGCATATATGTAAATTTGTAAATATACGTGTTATCTCTAACTGTACTAATCATTACCTGAATCATCTACAAACTTATTATTCTTTCTTACTGTACACGGTGGTGTAGCGATACTAAGACGCTGGAAGCTACAACAGCACTGCTGTCAGCAGGCGTCTATGTTATTTGATAATGCTATTCATTTTATCTTTCTAGTTATGTTATCTTACTATTTTACAGGGTTTCATCAACTGCAAATATTATATTATTTCTCTCTGATCATCATTCTTTTCCAATGTTTTGTATATGACTGTCATTTCAATCAACTAAACTGTTCACCCTAACTGTTGTACATGTGTTTGTGTGAGTGTGTGGCTGTGTGTGGAGTGTGTGGCTGTGTGTGGAGTGTGTGATGTGATTTGTTGACAGGTGGTCAGAGATGTTCGACAAACAAGCAAGCAGTTCATCAAATGCGTGTACTTAATTTTTAATAGTTATTTTAGTACACAGTTTGTCTGTATTAGAAAAGTGTGTTATATTAGTGTGTTTCGTGTAGGCTATTTTTTGGTTAGTATGTATTAATGTTTGGAATTAGTACGTTTTGGTGATTTGTATGTAGACCATGTTTTGTTTAGTGTTTAGACGAGTATGTTATTAGTGTGTTCCGTGTAGGATACTAGCTGGTGTATTAGTATTTTTTAAAGCTTTAGACTAATATGTTATATTTGTTGGTGCTACGCAGCTAAATTGGTATGCCAATGCAGCTAAATCGATATCACTAGGGGCACATGGTCATGTTTTGTATTGGTAACCTATATATACTATATACTGTGATCCATTGGTTTTTTTATGATACTACCAGAGTATGGAAGATGTAGTAGGTGGCGCTGTTATGTCTAGAAAAATTCCATGTAAACCCAATGATGGTGTTACAACATGGCGAGTGCAGGTCGTCATCAAATAAGCCTGTGCCTTCCCACTGCCCTGGATCATGGATGTATGATTTTATATTGTTTTTAAAAATGTCATAATTGTTGTACGAATTAATACATGTATGCATGCTTTATAAAAAATAAACATCCAGATTTCTTTTTACATTCTGGGCTTGTGTCGTTTTTATAAGTTAGGTTGTGTTTAATAGTCACATTTAAATTGTTTTTACTTTTAACTTATGCAGTCATTAAATATTATTAAGGAAATGTCAAATATACAAGGAAATTACTAAAATATAATAATGGCTATTGATGACCACACACACCCATACTATCAATCAACCCCCCCCCCCAACGGAGCAACCATTACATGCAGGCCGAGATCTCTACAGGCCGAGATCACCATGAGTAACCCACTAATGTCAGTTGTGATGTTCAATAGACGGAACAGCCAAAACATGGCCGTCGATCGTCAATAAGTTATCGTTCCGGGAGCCCAAAACATATCTTAATGTACGTGTAATTATTTCCCACTTGGTGAAAAGTTGCATTATTACGTTATCTCACTACACATTCAAATGAAATCATTATACTGATCACGTAATCCACGCATTTAGCAATTCAATCTCGTTCCGGGCTTGTTCCGGCCTCGTTCCGGCTCGTTCCGGCTAATATACAGGCCCCATGTTTTGGCTGTTCCGTCTATTGAACATCACAACTGACATTAGTGGGTTACTCATGGTGATCTCGGCCTGTAGAGATCTCGGCCTGCATGTAATGGTTGCTCCGTTGGGGGGGGGGGGGGGTTGATTGATAGTATGGGTGTGTGTGGTCATCAATAGCCATTATTATATTTTAGTAATTTCCTTGTATATTTTACATTTCCTTAATAATATTTAATGACTGCATAAGTTAAAAGTAAAAACAATTTAAATGTGACTATTTAAACACAACCTAACTTATAAAAACGACACAAAGCAAGAATGTAAAAAGAAATCTGGATGTTTATTTTTTTATAAAGCATGCATACATGTATTAATTCGTACAACAATTATGACATTTTTAAAAACAATATAAAATCATACATCCATGATCCAGGGCAGTGGGAAGGCACAGGCTTATTTGATGGCGACCTGCACTCGCCATGTTGTAACACCGTCATTGGGTTTACATGGAATTTTTCTAGACATAGCAGCGCCACCTACTACAGGCCCTTGAGCGAGGCTATTCGCAGAGCAGCTACGGCAAAATGTGTTCTTATTCGCAGAGCTGCTCTGCGTATTACTTTTAAAATGTCTTATTCGCAGAGCCGCTCTACGATTAACGGATAATTTTATTCTTATTCGCAGAACAGCTCTACGAATTACGGCAAAAGTTATTCTGCGAATTATGGGAGGACTGATTACTGAAAGAGTTATTCTGCTTTGCGAATTATGTTAAAAATTGTGTGTGTGTGTGTGTGTGTGTGTGTGTGTGTGTGTGTGTGTGTGTGTGTGTGTGTGTGTGTGTGTGTGTGTGTGTGTGTGTGTGTGTGTGTGTGTGTGTGTGTGTGTGTGTGTGTGTGTGTGTGTGCGTGTGTGCGTGTGTGCGCGTGCGCGCGTGCGTGCGTGCGGGTGCGTGTGTGTGTGCTATTCCTCCTTATTCCCTGCTGTACAGGGGTGAGGGTCAGGGAAAGTATTGTTGAGCCACTCTTTCTGTTCTTTCTTTCCATAGTTTTCGCCGCTCCCTCTCTCCATCTTTTATCCTCCCCAAACCTTCTCATGTCCCTCCTCCCGCAGTCCTCCCATCTCAGCTGTGGCATTCCCCTTTTCCTACGTCCTTGATGTTTTTTCACCTCTGCTCTCTTTGCTATAGTTTGCTTTCATCCATCCTTACCAAGTGGCCTGCTCATCTCATTTTGCTTCTAACAAATCTTCCTGTTAGGCTGCATGGCATCCCATCCCATCTTTCCTCAGGTAGTTCACCCTTCTTCGGTCCACCATTTTTGTTCTTGTTATTCGACGAACCCAGTTGTTCGCACAAACTTGCAGCTTCTGTTGTTGTTGTTCTGTCAATGCCATATGTGTTGCCAAACCATACAGGCTGGTGTAACACACGCTTTCAGGACTTTCCCTTTCTGCTTTTTCGATTTTTTTATGTTAAACTTGACTAGCTCCTCTATCTTTATCCAAGCATTCGCTCCCGCTTGTGTCCGACGTCGCACTTCTGCATCTGAATGCCATATATATATAACCATTCCTCCAAGGTACACATAGCCATCTATTTGCTTGATCTCCTTACCATCCAACCTGATGTTCAACTTGTCTCTCTGGTGTCCAACCCACATCACTTCTGTCTTCTCCAGGCTCATTCTCAGTCCGTGCTTCTCGAACACCCCTTCCATTCCTCGAACACTTCTTGTAGTTCTTAATTGTTTGCTTTCTGCTATTATGGCTAGATCGTCTACATACATCATCTTCCTGAGAACGTCCATCGTGCTGATCTCCATGCTGATTAATTCCATCACCATGATAAACATAAAGGGCTTCCTTGCGTCAAACCAATGTTAACCTTTACAGACCGGTCGAGCGATATATCGCTCCACTGCATAGGGGTGGTCACATGTCGTCAGGTGCGGTTTTTCTATTGCTCCGTAGAGAGGGATACGGGTATTGAGCAATAGAGGAAAATACTAAGTATTGTCTGTTGTAAATGGCGTCGCGAAATATAGCCTCGGTTATCCAGGCTCCACGCCGTGGCGCCACCGTTTGTCGCACACATTACAGCCTGGACGCAGAGTGGGGTTCCCATTATGACGGAAATTATGTATGCGCCGAGATTCTGATACGTCCTGGATGTCAAACGCCAAGACTTGGTACATTGACGCCACGTTACACGTTATGCGACAGCCATTCTACCAGTTGTTTACGGTTCACGCTGTTGTTCGGCACGAAGGCTGCACGAAACAACTGCCACTGGTAATGTGCATGTCTCGACGTAAGCAAAATTGTTCGCCCCGCTCTTCGTCTCTGGGGCGAAAGTCCTGACGGGCATTTGCTAACTCGCCATTTTGGCAGTTCCGTAGCCATTTGGCTACGGAACTAATAACTTAAGTTTTAAAACCGATAGGCACTAACCGTTTCACATGTGTATTCCGTGACATACAACCGACGATTGGGCGTCAAGAAACTGAAGAAATGTGCTCCAAATAATTACTTATGAGTACTTTTATCGGTGACATAGAAAACATTTCACAATTAGCCGCCATACTGTGCACGTGATGTTGCCTTTGGGTCACATGATCAAACGCGATTTCGTGTAGAATGAGGCCAGAAGGGGCCAGCAGCACAGACATAAATAAAACACCCGTTAGTAAGTTAGTAGTTTATAGAGGCATTATTAATGATGTAACTCTATGGCCAGCAGACGGCAATTCTTAGCGTGACCTTATATAGATCTATGGAAATCCCGCGTGCTATTCTCGCTCACAACAACATCCGGTTATATACAAACCTTGACAAGCACATGCGTTCTGACAAAAAGGTAATAATTTCACACTTTTACATGGTTATTGTCAGGTAACTTTAGTGATATACATATAAGAATGCATACAGACACGAAAGACGTGTTTATTGCTCTGTTTATGGCGTTTTTGTAAGGTTTCACGTTTCATGAAAATACTTACGTTTCGGCCGAGCGAGATCTTCGCCGTACTAGTAGCAACAGCCAGATAGAAAAACATTGTAGGGCGATTGACTTTGCCTAGTCTCGACGTAGAAAGACCGACTACATAGCTGTCTTTCGTCAACTGTGTGTCATGCTTCCCCGTCGCCGGGTCGAGCGCATACTGCTTGATTTTGAAGATGCCACGTGGCGCACAGCACGCGTCGTCTTCCCAGATGTGGAATTGAAGGGCTCTGCCATCCAGTTTACACAGGCCATAAGGCGACGTATACAAGAGTGCGGCCTCCAAGCAGCATACACCACCATTTGCCAAGACTAAAAGTTCTTCCGGTATGTAGTTGGATTTTCACCTACCAATCTCCTCTCTCAACCTGTTTGAGAACACTTTATATTCGACCCAGTGACGATAACACTTTGTGACAGTCTCCGTTGAATTTATGTTGTCACGTGTCGTTTTTAAAACAAACTGTCACTTTGTTTATTTACTGTTTGCTTTTATTCCACTCAACACTGTTTTCTAAAAATAATAAAGGTTCATATTGCGAAATTAAATATGTATGGACATTTTCCGACAGTGTAATGTCACTAAATGTATTGTTGTCAGCAGCCGTTTTATTGACGATAACTATTTTTTAATAATTTGTCGTAATTATGATTAATAATAATAAATCATTAACTTGTTACAAATTTCACGAATGACTTTCCACAGCAACAGTTTATGACAGAGGAGATCATTATATGTGGGAGGCTCAGTACACGCCGTGTACTCACCTCCTAGGATGCTCTGTACACGCCGTGTACTCACCTCCTAGGATGCTCTGTACACCCCGTGTACTCACCTCCTAGGAGGCTCAGTACACCCCATGTACTCATCTTCTAGGAGGCTCTGTACACCCCGTGTACTCATCTCCTAGGAGGCTCTGTACACCCCGTGTACTCCCTCCTAGGATTCTCTGTACACCCCGTGTACTCACCTCCAAGGATTCTCTGTACACCCCGTGTACTCACCTCCTAGGAGGCTCTGTACACCCCGTGTACTCACCCCTAGGAGGCACTGTACACCCCGTGTACTCACTCCTAGGATTCTCTGTACACCCCGTGTACTCACTCCTAGGATTCTCTGTACACCCCGTGTACTCACCTCCTAGGAGGCTCTGTACACCGCGTGTACTCACCCCTAGGAGGCACTGTACACCCCGTGTACTCACTCCTAGGATTCTCTGTACACCCCGTGTACTCACCCCTAGGAGGCACTGTACACCCCGTGTACTCACTCCTAGGATTCTCTGCACACCCCGTGTACTCACTCCTAGGATTCTCTGTACACCCCGTGTACTCACCCCTAGGATTCTCTGTACACCCCGCGTACTCACCTCCTAGGAGGCTCTGTACACCCCGTGTACTCACCCCTAGGAGGCACTGTACACCCCGTGTACTCACTCCTAGGATTCTCTGTACATCCCGTGTACTCACTCCTAGGATTCTCTATACACCCCGTGTACTCACCTCCTAGGAGGCTCTGTACACCCCGTGTACTCACTCCTAGGATTCTCTGTACACCCCGTGTACTCACCCCTAGGAGGCACTGTACACCCCGTGTACTCACTCCTAGGATTCTCTGTACACCCCTTGTACTCACCTCCTAGGAGGCTCTGTATACCCCGTGTACTCACTCCTAGGATTCTCTGTACACCCCGTGTACTCACCTCCTAGGATTCTCTGTACACCCCGTGTACTCACTCCTAGGATTCTCTGTACACCCCGTGTACTCACCTCCTAGGAGGCTCTGTACACCCCGTGTACTCACCTCCTAAGAGGCACTGTACACCCCGTGTACTCACTCCTAGGATTCTCTGTACACCCCGTGTACTCACTCCTAGGATTCTCTGTACACCCCGTGTACTCACCTCCTAGGAGGCTCTGTACACCCCGTGTACTCACTCCTAGGATTCTCTGTACACCCCGTGTACTCACCTCCTAGGATTCTCTGTACACCCCGTGTACTCACTCCTAGGATTCTCTGTACACCCCGTGTACTCACCTCCTAGGAGGCTCTGTACACCCCGTGTACTCACCTCCTAAGAGGTACTGTACACCCCGTGTACTCACTCCTAGGATTCTCTGTACACCCCGTGTACTCACTCCTAGGAGGCTCTGTACACCCCGTGTACTCACTCCTAGGATTCTCTGTACACCCCGTGTACTCACCTCCTAGGATTCTCTGTACACCCCGTGTACTCACTCCTAGGATTCTCTGTACACCCCGTGTACTCACCTCCTAGGAGGCTCTGTACACCCCGTGTACTCACCTCCTAATAGGCACTGTACACCCCGTGTACTCACTCCTAGGATTCTCTGTACACCCCGTGTACTCACTCCTAGGATTCTCTGTACACCCCGTGTACTCACCTCCTAGGAGGCACTGTACACCCCGTGTACTCACCTCCTAGGAGGCACTGTACACCCCGTGTACTCACCTCCTAGGAGGCACTGTACACCCCGTGTACTCACTCCTAGGATTCTCTGTACACCCCGTGTACTCACCTCCTAGGAGGCACTGTACACCCCGTGTACTCACCTCCTAGGATTCTCTGTACACCCCGTGTACTCACTCCTAGGATTCTCTGTACACCCCGTGTACTCACTCCTAGGATTCTCTGTACACCCCGTGTACTCACCTCCTAGGAGGCTCTGTACACCCCGTGTACTCACCTCCTAGGATTCTCTGTACACCCCGTGTACTCACTCCTAGGATTCTCTGTACACCCCGTGTACTCACCTCCTAGGAGGCTCTGTACACCCCGTGTACTCACTCCTAGGATTCTCTGTACACCCCGTGTACTCACCTCCTAGGATTCTCTGTACACCCCGTGTACTCACTCCTAGGATTCTCTGTACACCTCGTGTACTCACCTCCTAGGAGGCTCTGTACACCCCGTGTACTCACCTCCTAAGAGGCACTGTACACCCCGTGTACTCACTCCTAGGATTCTCTGTACACCCCGTGTACTCACCTCCTAGGATTCTCTGTACACCCCGTGTACTCACTCCTAGGATTCTCTGTACACCCCGTGTACTCACTCCTAGGATTCTCTGTACACCCCGTGTACTCACCACCTAGGATTCTCTGTACACCCCGTGTACTCACTCCTAGGATTCTCTGTACACCCCGTGTACTCACCTCCTAGGAGGCTCTGTACACCCCGTGTACTCACCTCCTAAGAGGCACTGTACACCCCGTGTACTCACTCCTAGGATTCTCTGTACACCCCGTGTACTCACTCCTAGGATTCTCTGTACACCCCGTGTACTCACCTCCTAGGAGGCACTGTACACCCCGTGTACTCACCTCCTAGGAGGCACTGTACACCCCGTGTACTCACTCCTAGGATTCTCTGTACACCCAGTGTACTCACCTCCTAGGAGGCACTGTACACCCCGTGTACTCACCTCCTAGGATTCTCTGTACACCCCGTGTACTCACTCCTAGGATTCTCTGTACACCCCATGTACTCACCTCCTAGGATTCTCTGTACACCCCGTGTACTCACCTCCTAGGATTCTCTGTACACCCCGTGTACTCACTCCTAGGATTCTCTGTACACCCCGTGTACTCACCTCCTAGGAGGCTCTGTACACCCCGTGTACTCACCCCTAGGAGGCACTGTACACCCCGTGTACTCACTCCTAGGATTCTCTGTACACCCCGTGTACTCACTCCTAGGAGGCTCAGTACACCCCGTGTACTCACCTCCTAGGAGGCTCAGTACACCCCGTGTACTCACTCCTAGGATTCTCTGTACACCCCGTGTACTCACTCCTAGGAGGCTCAGTACACCCCGTGTACTCACCTCCTAGGAGGCTCAGTACACCCCGTGTACTCACTCCTAGGATTCTCTGTACACCCCGTGTACTCACTCCTAGGAGGCTCAGTACACCCCGTGTACTCACCTCCTAGGAGGCTCAGTACACCCCGTGTACTCACTCCTAGGATTCTCTGTACACCCCGTGTACTCACTCCTAGGAGGCTCAGTACACCCCGTGTACTCACCTCCTAGGAGGCTCAGTACACCCCGTGTACTCACCTCCTAGGAGCAGGACTAATACTGTTTGTTGTAGAATCGACTAAAATCACATCTCACGGGATGGAGCGAGGCGAATGAGGGAGATTTGTGGGAGGGCGGGACTGAATTTAGTGCGAGTAGACCACTTGTCTCTTAGCATACACACACGAACACACATACACACATAAATGCGCACACACTGACACACACATGCACTCATCCACACGTAGATGACAGATGGTAACATTTGTGTTATGTCTGTTGTAGTCGGTACCGCTAGGAGCCGCCATCAGAAGAAGACTATGGCAGTCGTTGTGATAACAATGAAAGTGATGACAGCGACAACTAAGTCGTCTTCAGACGAGAGCAGTGATAATCACCGAACCTGCGTTATCAGTCAATGTCGCTGCTGGTGACATGTGATTTCCATCCAGAAATAATTTAATATTTCAGTTTCAATCAGTGCAGGCAGAAGTATGCTTTGTCATTGTGAACACACTTGCGAAGAAACTCTCCTCACTACTTGTGGGCCTTTCAGACCACTTAATGTTCCTACACTTTCCACTGATGTCATTCTCTAAAGGTGGCAGGAACACTTCTGTAATCTCTTCAGTCGGCCATACACAGCAAACATGTATTCGCATTTGTGAAGTAGCACCCATTGCACAGTGAACTCTCTTCTAACATATGACGAGGTTTAAAATGTGACTAAAACCACAAATGCTGGTATAGTCTCCCAGCTGAAATTGTTCAGCATGGTGGTACTTCCCTGAAATTCTCTCCAATGTCAACTAACTGAATTGTACCACACTTGTTGGGAAGCTGGATAACTCTCCCAGGATTTTACAGATGTCCTAATAATCACCATCTACAAGGCAAAGGTTGAGCGCAGTGACTGGAAACCATCATTGTATTTCCCTCTTATCTGTTGTAGGAGAAATATTAAGCTAAAATATGGAGAGAAAAACTGCACTGATTCAGTGACAAGTGACAGTGATTCAGTCAAGGGCATTCGATGCAGATGGTCAACCAATGCTGTGGTCTTTGCTGAAACGTTCCAGACATCTTTGTTAAGACTATTCAGGTGTTAAACGACGGCATGGAGGCCAGCGTCTCCTCAGACAGGGACGCATCTAAACCCCAGTACGGTTTACGTTATACCTGGCAGCAGTGCTGGAGTCAGCTTCCGTTAACCTGACCGAAGAAGTATGCGGAAAACTGCGTAACCTTCCCAGACTCAAGGCTAAGACAGCGACATATGAACTCCTCGAATAGAAACTGCTGTTTGTTGATAATGCTGCGCTCGTAGCAAGCTCTGTCAATGGCATATGTGAAATTGCTGAACAACGGCAGCAAACTGTCTGGCCTTACAATCAGCATCAAGAAAATATAATCAATACACCTGTTCTGGGGAAACCTCATTTGGATCCTGTAGTCATGGTAGACTACAAACTTCTCAACTCTCTGCACTCCTTCAACTATCTGGGTAGCACAATCACTTCAGACAACACGATTGACACTGAAAGTACCAACTTGATATAGACAGTTACCAAAGCCTTTGGCTGTCTAAGGGAACGGCTCTGGTTACAACGTGGAATCAAGTAGCTTTTGTTGCTACCAAGTGCAAAGTCTGTCATTCCATCGTCCTGTCTTTGCTTCTCTACTCAACCGGCTCGTACCCTCTCTATCGCCAGCACATCAAACAAGACAAGAAAGTAGGGACAACGATTTTAGATGTTGAATAATAATATAAACAATTAAAACTATATAATTTTAATGGCGTAATGTTTAACAATTGAAAGTAATGTGAATACTTTTGCAGAGATTACGCACTATAGTATGTATAGTATATAGTACGTGTATAGTATGTTACAGCATATATGATTATTTCTGGTGGCTTATGAAATCTTGTGTTTGTGCGAGACATTACAGGACTGGACGTCAGATTTCAACTTGTCACAATTTGCAGTCACGTGTTAGTGCCTTGTTGAAGTGGCAGCTTTTACCTTTGAATTACGCTACAAGAAGATATATTTATCAACATATTTTGTTTGCCTAATATATAGCGTTCGTAGAGTACGTTACAGCATATATTGTTATTTCTGGTGGCTTATGAAGTCTTGTGTTTGTGCCAGACATTACAGGACTGGACGTCAGATTTCAAGTTATAGTCACACCTATTGATTATGTAATTTTTATTGATGTATGTAGGCTTATCATTTAATCGGCAGCGTTCTTTATGGCTTTGTAAACGCATAAAGCACAGCTTTTGTACTCATGACGTAATATTCTGACCTCTGCAGCCGCGCGTTAATGCCAAACTTGTTGAAGTGGTAGCTTTTTCCTTTGAATTGTGTTACAAGAAGTAATTTATCAACATATCGTTTTCGTGCTTTATATGTAGATTTCGTAGAAGGCACACACTTTTGTTGGCTGACGAAACAAATTCGATATTGTGCAGAGCAAGTGCAACGCGTCTTGCATAACGTTGAATATGTGTCACACACAAAAACAGCGCACAGGGCCCAGTATGGTCCAAGTGACACAGTTAAGTTTGTGTTTGACGTTAGATGGAGCAACTGAATTATCTGTGATGTAAAGGAAAGTAGGGACAATGATTTTAGATATTAGATGTTGAAAAGTAATTAACATATCACAGGAGAGTTACATATTAGGACATGTATCAGCTGACCAAGCACCAGTATTTGATACGTATCTAATGATATTTAAAATATATGTTAGGATATGCAGTAAAGTTATGAGGCCTAAATTTTTACAGGTCGACGAGACAGCCTATTTAATGGTAGCCGCCTGATGAACGTGAGGGAAGTTAGTACAACTGAGTTACTTTGTATATAAAATACATTTGAGAGTTACTTTGTATATAAAATACATTTGAGAATTATGTAAAAGACGATTATCCTTTAAAATATTCAGAAAAAAATACTGGATAGATTCAGTTTATGGACATATTGCAATATAAAATTACGCTGTTAAAAACTTGCTTTCATGGATATTTCATGTGTATCTTGCTGATGTGTTCAATGTAATAAAATGTGCTTTGTTTAAACAAACGTGAGTTTGTGTGCGTGCGTGCGTGCGTGCGTGCGTGCGTGCGTGCGTGCGTGCGTTCGTGCGTGCGTAGATACATAGTGTGAAATAACAGTGCTTCAGAATGTCACTGTAGTACACTAGCTTCTCGTTCAGTGTAGACAGTAATGTCGATTAGTGTTCCTTGTAAGAGCAAGTAATGTGTATAGTATACATAATACATTATATTATAGAAATGATGTCAGATATGGCGGCAGTTGATGACGTCAAACAAATAAGAAGATTGTTGTCTAGAACAGTCCAAAGTCAACAGACTATACATTCTTCATTGACAAACAAAATTTACGCAGTGTATTAATACCAGTTTCTTCAAGTCGAAGTATATGTTTAGGCACTACGTAAGCTCATTGTGTGAGTGCGCGCGCGCGTGCGTGCGTGCGTGAGTGCGTGCGTGTGTTAACAGTTTTTTGGCACACGGTGGAGACCCTAACTAGAGTACGATGAGGCACCGTGCCCAGGTGCATGACGTTGCTACCACATGGGGGGGGCCGCCCATCTAGCCATAATACTTGAAAATAAATTTCGATATAGCCATATAGAGCCGCATATCATCATGGGCATCTGGTTACAATAGGGTTGCAGCAGAAACAAAAGACGCTGTAAGTTGTTCACATTAACATTTGACCTTCGTAAGTATTCAAACTGTCGTTACTGAAGTGAAACTGTGCACAGTAGCCACGGGAATCTGAGGCAAAATTCATACAATAGACAAAAGATGATTATTGTAGTGGTATTGGCCATGTCTGCCGCATGGAGGATGGACGTATTCCAAAGGCCGTCCTCTATGGTGAACATGTCTCTGCTGCGAGGCGTGTCAACCTTCCAACTCTGCTGTTCGGTGATACTTGCAAGCGTGATATAAAGTGTGCTCCGACCAGCATCGAGTCTTGGGAATCTGCTGCAGTAGACAGCGACATCTGGCGACAGGCTGTGCGGAGTGGTATCGGGAAGGCAGAAGAAAGAAGAAACGAACTGTAGATAGAGAAGAGGGAGAGTCGGAGAGATGCCGTCGGCCTGCCACGACTCTACAACAAACTGTGCATATAAAAGTTTAAAACACAAGGCTTGAATTGTGTCTCGTGTTGCTGAGCTTTCGGGTTGATCTCCGATATATGTTTGTATCAGATTTGGGGATGTTCAGATTTTTTATTTTGTCCGTCAGCGGTGCTGTCTTACCCCGGGGTACAGTGTTGCCCTAGATTACCCTGCGTACATATGTTGACATGCTGCGAAATAAACCATGGTTAAATATCCATTTAAGCACAGCAAAACAATTAAACAAACTTTGTAATAATTAATGTACACGTCACGACAAGGCTAAACAAGATTTAACATTTGTTAATTTGCCTGTAAATTACAAATACTATTAAAGGAATACTATATATCAAATAATCCAAACAATGTATGGTTTCAGTTGTCAAGTTTCTTTTTGCGCAGTATATCAGAAAGGGGGAGAGAGAAAACTTATAAAAAAGGCAAATATAGATTAATGTGGTCATCACGTGTGGGAGGAAAGCGTCGTCCTGTTCACTGGCCAGTTTGTGAGCGTGTGTGCATGTAGGGGAAGGCAGTGTTAGTTGAGCCATTTTTAATTCTTTTTGATATCTAGGGCGTAATCATGTTCAAATTTGTCAAATTTGTTTTACTCGCATAAACTATGATTACTAGTAGATCATTTTATACCAAGATAATACATCTAGTATGCATAGATAATTATATGAAGCTGATTCAAATAGGGTTGTTAAGCTGGCTCAACTAACGCTTTGTGTTGAGTAAGCTGAGCGACAATGTAGCGTGAGTTGGGTAAATGCTTTATTTGTATAATTTACGTAGGCCGTGTACTAATATTGCACAACAACTCGGCTGACATATCTACCCAATGGGTACAACACGTCTCTAACAAGTCTACGCGCTTAATTTCTAAGTTGACACATTTAATTAATATAGATTTATAGGCCAATCGCCATCAGTGTAACTAACCGCTAATATGGTGCCTTGTATTTGGGGGTAAAGAACAGTCGTCTTCATTCTTTAACCGCTGCTCAATTCATTTGGCCTTGGGCAGTTCAACGAAAGCTGGCTTGTGACGCCTTTGCTCAAGAAGCCTTCATTGGACAAAAATGTCATGAAAAACCTTCGACCTGTCTCTAATCTGTCCTTTTTCTCTAAGTTGACAGAGAGGGTAGTGCTGAACAGGCTTATTGACCACGTCTCGCGCAACAATCTGCAGGGAAAATTTCAATCTGCCTATAAACCGAATCACCATACTGAAACTGCACTAATGCGAATCCAGAATGATATCTTGACGACCCTGGACAACAAGAGGGGTGTTTTGCTGTTCCTATTTGATCTGTCAGCGGCGTTTGACACTACTACTACTGTTGGCTTGCATGAGAAGCGCCGGTGTCATCGGCTTCGCACACAAGTGGTTTGAGTCATACCTGACTTCGAGAACTCTGACTGTCCACCTAGGCCAGACCCAGTCTGACCCGTCGGAGCTGCTCAAGGGAGTGTCGCATGGGTCTTTTCTTGGCCCAGTTTTGTTTACACTCTACACGGGACCCATTGGGCGGATAGTTAGGCGGCATCGACTTGATTTCCACCTCTTTGCTGATGATTCTCAACTGTACGTCTCATTTAAGATCAAGGGCACCAATGATGAGATGGCTGCACTGGCACGCATCCAAGCATGTGTGGGAGAACTAAAATGGATGACTCATCATCGTCTTCAGCTGAATGACAATAAGACTGAAGTGCTTGTGATCACTACACCGAGCTCGGCTAGCAAGCACAGTCTGACTGATATCGTCGTCGGTGACAGCATCCTCCAGCCTACTGCCGTCGCTCGCAACATTGGAGTGATGTTTGACAGTGAGCTCAGCATGAAATCTCAAGTGTCGAAACTGTGCCAGGTAGCATACTTTCACCTACATCAGATTCGCTCCATCAGAGATTGCTTGACACAACATGCCCTGAACTCTTGGTTCATTCCCTTGTCATATCGCGACTGGACTATGGAAATGGCCTCCTTTATGGTGTACCTGATCAGTTACTGGACAAGCTGCAGAGAGTCCAGAATGTGGCAGCTCGCATTGTGGCCAGAGCCAGTCGCTATGACCACATCACATCCATCCTAGAGACTCTCCATTGGCTTCCTGTCCGGTACCGTATTGAGTACAAGGTCTTACTGATGACGTTCAAAGTCCTTCATTTGCTTGCGCCGAGCTACATCGCAGACCGGTCCAGTTCTACCAACCCTGCAGAACGTTGCGATCCTCATCAGACTTTCTTCTGACTGTACGCAGTGCACATCTCCGCCATTATGGTGATCGTGCCTTCTGACTGTACGCAGTGCACATCTCCGCCATTATGGTGATCGTGCCTTCTGACTGTGCGCAGTGCACATCTCTGCCATTATGGTGATCGTGCCTTCTGACTGTGCGCAGTGCACATCTCTGCCATTATGGTGATCGTGCCTTCTGACTGTACGCAGTGCACATCTCCGCCATTATGGTGATCGTGCCTTCTGACTGTGCGCAGTGCACATCTCCGCCATTATGGTGATCGTTCCTTCTGCATCGCTGCTCCTCGCCTGTGGAACAGTCTTCATGTGACTCTCTATACACCTTTAAAAGACTCTTGAAAACTATCTTGTTTAAACGCGCATATTATTCTTAACTGTCAGATTGATTCGACTTTTAGTGCTATGTTCTATAAACTTGGAGTTGCTATGTTTTAATGTTTTTATTTATTTATCAATTTATTTATTTTTTATCTTGACTGTCCTTAACTATTTTTTTTATTTTATTAGTTTGTGTCTGCGCCTTTGAACAGGGTCACCTGGATCCATGGTGCTCTAAAAGTGCTCTACTTATTATTATTATTATTATTCTATCGGGGACACGTAATCATTCTGTTTACAACCATTTTCTCAACACGTTTACACACAAAATAATAGGACGCATCAGTTGGTGTGAGGGAGGGAGGCGGGAAGGCAGGCAGACAGGGAGGGAGGCGGGAAGGCAGGCAGACAGGGAAGGAGGCGGGAAGGCAGGCAGACAGGGAGGGAGGCGGGAAGGCAGGTAGACAGGGAGGGAGGCGGGAAGGCAGGCAGACAGGGAGGGAGGCAAGCAGGCAGAAAAGGTATGTTCGTGATATTCAGTCCTTGGGATTGTTCTTTACACTTCACCCCCTGACAGAACTGTTAATTCCAAATCCATCTCGACTTCAGTGTTGTTATATCGAGGATACGTAATCATTCTGTTTAAAGCAATTTTCTAAACACAATTACACACCAAAAACAATAGTACACATCAATTGGTTCAGTATTCTGCAGTAAATGCACGTGTGACTTCAATGTGGGCAGTAAAGGACAGCTCCTTACATACGCCTCGCTCCCACGCACGCACGCACGCACGCACGCACGCACGAGAGGTGGAGGCGGGGATGGAAGCAGACAGGTAGGGTGGCAGACAGGCAGACAGGAAAGGTATGTTCGTGGTATCCAGTCCTTTGTACTGTTCAAAGTGCTTTACACTTCACCCCCTAGCACACCTGTTCATTCCAACTCCACCTCGACCTCTCGGGGAAGCATTCGGCCATGTTGCAGTTACTGCACGAAGACCATTCGTACATATATTCACCACTGCATATAGGTAGGTACTCTTCAAACTTGGCACAGTTTTAAGTTTGGCTGGATAATATGCGGCGAGCCAATGGACATGTACTCGTTAAGTTCAGTGTGGGTATTTGTGCGATTACAATAATTCGACAGAAAATTTAAAGATTTCCCATTTAATAACACACAATGGAAAAACTAGTATTGTTACAATCCCACATCAAAAATAATTTACAGTCCTAAATCAAAAATAATTTACAGTCATATATAAAAAAATTAATACAGCCCTATATCAAGAAAGATTTACGTGTTCGGCGAGTGCCGTCTTGCTGGTGACTAAAGTAAACAAGCTAATTATACACAACCTCACATGATCTCTGATGTTTGACTATACAGCTGAATGAGCTGTGGCAACGATTGGGTGAAACAAATTGCCAAAACTTCGAAACAGCAGCAAGAGGGCTCGAACTCGGGTTTTCACGAGCCCGACGTTCTATCCGCAATGCTACTACGTTCTATTCGAGGGGAGAGAAGGACACGGGAAGTGTGTGTGTGTGTGTGTGTGTGTGTGTGTGTGTGTGTGTGTGTGTGTGTGTGTGTGTGTGTGTGTGTGTGTGTGTGTGTGTGTGTGTGTGTGTGTGTGTGTGTGTGTGTGTGTGTGTGTGTGTGTGTGTGTGTGTGTGTGTGTGTGTGTGTGTGTGTGTGTGTGTGTGTGTGTGTGTGTGTGTGTGTGTGTGTGTGTGTGTGTGTGTGTGTGTGTGTGTGTGTGTGTGTGTGTCGTCACTAACACTAGTACGAAGAGCAAAATAATGTAATTGCGCAAAAGCAAATGTTCCCACATAGGCCTGTATAGCTCAATGAGCGTACCAGCTCAGATCACGTCATATGGATATTATTAAACGTCGGCGGGGAGCGTGTCTGCACATCAGTGTTTGTTACACATGTGTTTCCTGGTACGAAGTCAACAGTTGTGCCGTGTTGGGGAGCGTTGAATGCTATATAAAAAATGATTGATTTTTTTACACTGTTTACATCATCCAACGAGTGTCGTGGTACGAAACCAGAAATGGTATCGCATCGAAGAGACGTCGACATCTCTCCTGGTCGGGTCGTGCATCAGTGCTTCACGTGAGCTGGATGGAGGCGGAGTCTAGTAAGAGCAGTTTCTGTAGACTTCGGGGAATTGAAGTAGATTGGATGTCGTCGAATAAGACAGATATGCACTTGGGCAGCGGCTTGCGTTTGCTGAGTGCCGTCACCAGGTAGTTCGCTATCGTCGATGAACTCTCGCATCAAACATACAACCACTTTGTCGCTGTTGTCGAAGCCGCGCATTTTTGAGGCGCCGACGTCGTTGCGATCGCCGACGTAGAGACGCAATCCCCACTTGTCCTCGGCGTGTTTCAACAGTTGCCTACAAACCCAGCGCGAGGTTATTGCGACGCCGCCCTGGTGATAGACAGGGTTGGCGGCTTGTTGGAACTAGAGAACCACAGTATCGTAGTCTCTCCTCAATAAAATGTATGCACATGTCATTTCAGAATCGTTTCATGAAGAATTGAACCGATTTAGTGTCCACTACAACATGTTACCCGAAGAGCTGCTTTAAGAACACCACTTTGATGTAGGGCTTCCACTTTGATGTAGTGCATCGATGAATTAATGAATGAATGAAATGAAATTTATTAGACCAATAATTACAAGTGCATTTTATAATTTACTATATACAATAGGTCAGGAGACTCTCGAGAGCCACGAGAGCCTGGAGACTCCCGAGAGCCACGAGACTCCCGAGAGCCACGAGACCACGAGAGCTCCTTTGAATAATAATTGTAGTATAATAATAGTAATAATACATTTACAGAGTAATTTTGCTAATAATACATGAACATGCCATAGTAAAGATTACAATCAAAAGTTCATATGGTAGCTGACATACACAAGTGCACATATAACATATTAATAAAAAAAATGCATAAATAGACATTACAATAAAATTATTTTAAAGACAACATTTAATCTGCCAAGATATAATTAGCTAGTAACTACAAGGCGACTTATACATAGGGATTAAAGTTAATTATGTTCTACATATATAACTGTTAATAAAAGTACAAGCATTTTGATACCTTTCAATAATGTACATTTTAATATAGGTGGAGAATCCATGGATACTGTGGGTGAATATTTTATTAATAATGATATCGGAAGAATTATTAAATATCTTTGCTATGCTGAACCTGATATTTCTTTTTGAGAATTCGTGATTGACTCTCGGGATAAATACATTTGTATCTGCCCTAGTGGCATGTTGATGGCGCTGGGTATTGTATAAATACATCTGTGCCTGCCCTAGTGGCATGTTGATGGCGCTGGGTATTGTATAAATACATATGTGCCTGCCCTAGTGGCATGTTGATGGCGCTGTGTATTGTATATATACATATGTGCCTGCCCTAGTGGCATGTTGATGGCGCTGGGTATTGTATAAATACATCTGTGCCTGCCCTAGTGGCATGTTGATGGCGCTGGATATTGTATAAATACATCTGTGCCTGCCCTAGTGGCATGTTGATGGCGCTGGGTATTGTATAAATACATCTGTGCCTGCCCTAGTGGCATGTTGATGGCGCTGGGTATTGTATAAATACATATGTGCCTGCCCTAGTGGCATGTTGATAGCGCTGGGTATTGTATAAATACATCTGTGCCTGCCCTAGTGGCATGTTGATGGCGTTGGATATTGTATAAATATATATGTGCTTGCCCTAGTGGATGTTGATGGCTCTGGGTATTGTATAAATACATCTGTGCCTGCCCTAGTGGCATGTTGATGGCGCTGGGTATTGTATAAATACATTTGTGCCTGCCCTAGTGGCATGTTGATGGCGCTGGGTATTGTATAAATACATCTGTGCCTGCCTTAGTGGCATGTTGATGGCGTTGGATATTGTATAAATACATATGTGCTTGCCCTAGTGGATGTTGATGGCTCTGGGTATTGTATAAATGCATTTGTGCCTGCCCTAGTGGATGTTGATGGCGCTGGGTATTGTATAAATACATCTGTGCCTGCCCTAGTGGCATGTTGATGGCGTTGGATATTGTATAAATACATATGTGCTTGCCCTAGTGGATGTTGATGGCTCTGGGTATTGTATAAATACATCTGTGCCTGCCCTAGTGGCATGTTGATGGCGCTGGGTATTGTATAAGAGTAGGTTTTGATTGAAATAATCAGGCAGCTGCTTGTTGATCAATTTGTAAATAAATTTGAATAGTTGAATTCTATATATGTCATCAAGCTTTAAGAGGTAAATGTTTCTTAAAAACATCTTCACTATGAGCCAGGTAATTACTGGAAGTTATAATTATAACTGCCCTTTTTTGTAATTTTACAATTCTATTATTTAGATTACTCTGAGTCCCCCAGACCAACACTCCATAATTGAGGTGGCATACGATTAGGGACTTTTAATGCTGATGACATGAAGTCCTACATCATTGACCTGCTCAACAAATTTTAGATGGCTCTCATTTGGAACAACTAGAACCAACTCACCCTTCCCTCTTTCCCACGCCGGTGGACATGAGACGGGAACAGCCACGCGGTGTGATGTCATGGTCAGTTTTAATCCACTATATCTTCCCTTTGTGTAAACAAAGAGAGTAGGAAACAAAGAGGCGCCACTCATTCATGTTTTGCGACTATAAGTGAAACTAAGCAGTTTACAGCGCCACCAAACGATAAGGTAGGTCTCCACTAAGTTTATGTTGTCAATTGGCATTTGTAAGAGAAATTGTCACTATTTATTTATATTAGTTTGTTTTTATTGCATAAAATTATATTTTCTTAAGATATACTATCCGTTGCTATGCCGAGTCAAAGTTTCTGAGTTTAAATAATTACTGAGTCTCCACATTTAAAATGTGACACGTTTCGATCAGCACCTAAATTGTAAAGTTATTCCCAAATTTTTGGTAAAAGGTGAGAGGGCAGGGTGTAAAGACACTGTAACTGAATTGTAATCATAGCGGTATATATAATGTTTTTGGTGTAAACAGTGTATGTGTAACACATACTGGAATTAGTTCAACATTCACTGGCACGTAACATTTTATCAAGAAATATGTCTGTTGTATTTAATATGTCACATGCCCGTCTTCGGCGGTTATGTTTGTTCACAAAGACGCTTAAATGGAATTGAGCTTTGTCGGTCATCTCAGTTTCTTAGGGAAATCGCTTACGGCATCCATCAGAGTGAGAAATTGATTGACGAACTGCAATCGTCTAGCAGGGTCATTGGGCTGTAAATCTTGCACAAGTTAAGCAGTATCCTGTAAGGCCTTGTCAAAACGCGTTGTAAGGAATTCGATAGTCCAAGTTCCTGGGCTACTGTTCAACAACTGAGTCATACTGGATCAATCCATTTATTCGTGGTAAATCTCCAGGTTTAGGGCCTCAATCTGGAAAAAGATCACATTGTTAGGCGCTAGCATTTACAAAATATTAACATTCAAAATCACTACACTACTTTTGGGACACCATGTATTTTGTTTCCTACTCTCTTTGTTTACACAAAGGGAAAATAGAGTGGATTAAAACTGACCATGACGTCACAGCGTGGCTGTTCCCGTCTCATGTCCACCGGCGTGGGAAAGAGGGAAGGGTGAGTTGGTTCTAGTTGTTCCAAATGAGAGCCATCTCAAATTTGTTGAGCTGGTCAATGATGTAGGACTTCATGACATCAGCATTGAAAGTGGTGTTCTTGAAGAGGATCTTTAGATCTTCAGTCCTCATGATTCCTGCAACAACACATCAATCAACATCCTGAGAACAATCTATAACTCCCTAATCGTATGCCGCCTCAATTATGGAGTGTTGGTCTGGGGGACTCAGAGTAATCTAAATAATAAAATTGTAAAATTACAGAAATGGGCAGTTAGAATTATAACTTCTAGTAATTACCTGGCTCATAGCGAACCAATTTTTAAGAAACTTTACCTGTTAAAGTTTGATGACATATATAGAATTCAACTACTCAAATTTATTTACAAATTGATCAAAAAGCAGTTGCCTGATTATTTCAATCAAAACCTACTCTTATACAATACCCAGCGCCATCAACATGCCACTAGGGCAGGCACAAATGCATTTATACAATACCCAGAGCCATCAACATGCCATTAGGGCAGGCACATATGTATTTATACAATACCCAGCGCCATCAATATGCCATTAGGGCAGGCACAGATGTATTTATACAATACCCAGCGCCATCAGCATGCTACTAAGGCAGGCACAGATGTATTTATACAATACCCAGCGCTATCAACATGCCACTAGGGCAGGCACAGATGTATTTATACAATACCCAGCGCCATCAGCATGCTACTAGGGCAGGCACAAATGTATTTATACAATACCCAGCGGTATCAACATGCCACTAGGACAGGCACAGATGTATTTATACAATACCCAGCGCCATCAGCATGCTACTAGGGCAGGCACAAATGTATTTATACAATACCCAGCGGCATCAACATGCCACTAGGGCAGGCACAGATGTATTTATACAATACCCAGCGCCATCAACATGCAACTAGGGCAGGCACATATGTATTTATACAATACCCAGCGCTATCAACATGCCATTAGGGCAGGCACAGATGTAGTTATACAATACCCAGCGCTATCAACATGCTACTAGGGCAGGCACAGATGTATTTATACAATACCCAGAGCCATCAACATGCCACTAGGGCAGGCACAGATGTATTTATACAATACCCAGCGCTATCAACATGCTACTAAGGCAGGCACAGATGTATTTATACAATACCCAGCGCCATCAACATGCCACCAGGGCATGCAAAAATTTTATTGTAATATCTATTGATGCATTTAGTTTGTTTTGCTTATTAATATATGTATATGTGCACATGTGTATGTCAGCTACTGTATGAACTTTTGATTGTAATCTTTACTATGGCATGTTCACGTATTATTAGCTAAATTACTCTGTAAATGTATTATTACTATTATTATACTACAATTATTATTCAAGGGTGCTCTCGTGGTCTCGTGGCTCTCGGGAGTCTCGTGGCTCTCGGGAGTCTCGTGGCTCTCGGGAGTCTCGTGACTCTCGGGAGTCTCGTGGCTCTCGGGAGTCTCGTAGCTCTCGCTAGTCTCGTGGCTCTCGGGAGTCTCGTGGTCTCATTGCTCTCGGGAGTCTCGTGGCTCTCGGGAGTCTCGTGGCTCTCGGGATTCCCGTAGCTCTCGGGAGTCTCGGGGCTCTCTTGGTCTCGTGGCTCTCGGGGGTCTCGTGGCTCTCGGGAGTCCCGTGGCTCTCGGGAGTCTCGTGACTCTCGGGAGTCTCGTGGCTCTCGGGAGTCTCGTGGCTCTCGCTAGTCTCGTGGCTCTCGGGAGTCTCGTGGTCTCGTTGCTCTCGGGAGTCTCGTGGCTCTCGGGAGTCTCGTGGCTCTCGGGATTCCCGTAGCTCTCGGGAGTCTCGTGGCTCTCTTGGTCTCGTGGCTCTCGGGAGTTTCGTGGCTCTCGGGAGTCCCGTGGCTCTCGGGAGT
This sequence comes from Lamellibrachia columna, assembly GCA_963662155.1. Taxonomy (NCBI): domain Eukaryota; kingdom Metazoa; phylum Annelida; class Polychaeta; order Sabellida; family Siboglinidae; genus Lamellibrachia; species Lamellibrachia columna. The sequence goes on along the minus strand of OY759265.1, from coordinate 5,357,855 downwards.
CTCGTGACTCTCGGGAGTCTCGTGGCTCTTGGGAGTCTCGTGGCTCTCGCTAGTCTCGTGGCTCTCGGGAGTCTCGTGGTCTCGTGGCTCTCGGGAGTCTCGTGGTCTCGTGGCTCTCGGGAGTCTCCTGACCTATTGTATATAGTAAATTATAATTATGTACTTGTAATTATTGGTCTAATAAATTTCATTTCATTAATAAATTAATTAATTAATTCATCGATGCACTACATCAAAGTGGAAGCAATACATCAATGTTGTGTTCTTAAAGCAGCTCTTCAGGTAGCATGTTGTAGTGGATACTCTTCGGGTAGCATGTTGTAGTGGATACTCTTCGGGTAACATGTTGTAGTGGACACTAAATCGGTTCAATTCTTCATGAAACGATTCTGAAATGATATTTGCATACATTTAATTGTGGAGAGACTACGATACTGTGGTTCTCTAGTTCCAACAAGCCGCCAACCCTGTCTATCACCGGGGCGGCGTCGCGATAATCTCGCGCTAAGTTTGCAGGCAACTGTTGAAACACGCCGAGGACGAGTGGGGAATGCGTCTCTACGTCGGCGATCGCAACGACGTCGGCGCCTCAAAAATGCGCGGCTTCGACAACAGCGACAAAGTGGTTGTATGTTTGATGCGAGAGTTCATCGACGACAGCGAACTACCTGGTGACGGCGCTCAGCAAACGCAAGCCGCTGTCCAAGTACATCTTTGTCTTATTCGACGACATCCAATCTACTTCAATTCCCCGAAGTCTACAGAAACTGCTCTTACTAGACTCCGTCTCCATCCAGCTTACATGAAGCACTGACGCACGACCCCGACCAGGAGAGATGTCGACGTCTCTTCGATGCGATACCATTGCTGGTTTCGTACCACGACACTCGTTGGATGATGTAAACAGTATAACAAATCAATAATTTTTTATATAGCATTCAACGCTCCCCAACACGGACACCGCTTGCGACACAAGTGTTGACTTCGTACCAGGATACACGTGTGTAACAAACACTGATACGCAGACACGCTCCCCTGCCGACGTTTAATAATATCCATATGACGTGATCTGAGCTGGTACGCGCATTGAGTTATACAGGCCTATGTTGGAACATTTGCTTTTGCGCAGTTACATTATTTTGCTCTTCGTACTAGTGTTAGCAGTAGGATGTACGCATGAGGAAACTACAGTGTGGTGCGAACCATGGCCATATTAAATATTGCTAAACACTTGAACTTGTCTGCACTAAAAAACAAAAGCTCTGTCTCATTCCCTCGCTTCCTCTTTTTCACCCCCCCCCCCCACTAACACACTTCCCGTGTCCTTCTCTCCCCTCGAATAGGGCGTAGTACCGTTGCGGATAGAACGTCGGGCTCGTGAAAACCCGAGAGTTCGAGCCGTCTTGCTGCCGTTTCGAAGCTTTGGCAATTGGTTTCACCCAAACGTTGCCACAGCTCGTATAGTCACAGATCGGAGATCGTGCGAGGTTGTGTATAATTAGCTTGTTTACTTTAGTCACCAGCGATTGAATTTTTGGTACGCAAGACGTCACTCGCCGAGCACGCCGTACTCAAGACGTCACTCGCCGAGCACGCCGTACGCAAGACGGCACTCGCCGAACACGTAAATCTTTCTTGATATAGGGCTGTATTAAATTATTTTTGATATATGACTGTAAATTATTTTTTATGTAGGACTGTAAATTATTTTTTATGTGGGATTGTAACAATACTAGTTTTTCCATTGTGTGTTATTAAACGGGAAATCTTTTACCCTTTACCTTTGCTGTCGAATTATTGTAATCGCACGAATTCCCACACTGAGCCTAACGAGTACTTGTCCATTGGCTCGCCGCATATTATCCAGCCAAATTTAAAACTGTGCCACGTTTGAAGAGTACCTACCTATATGCAGTGGTGAATATATGTACGAATGGCCTTTGTGCAGTAACTGCAGCATGGCCGAATGCTTCCCCGAGAGGTCGAGATGGAGTTGGAATGAACAGGTGTGCTAGGGGGTGGAGTGTAAAGCACTTTGAACAGTACAAAGGACTGGATACCACGAACATACCTTTCCTGTCTGCCTGTCTGCCACCCTCCCTGTCTGCTTCCATTCCCGCCTCCACCTCTCGTGCGAGCGTGCGTGCGTGCGTGCGTGCGTGCGTGCGAGCGAGGCGTATGTAAGGAGCTGTCCTTTACTGCCCACATTGAAGTCACACGTGCATTTACTGCAGAACACTGAACCAATTGATGTGTACTATTGTTTTTGGTGTGTAATTGTGTTTAGAAAATTGCTTTAAACAGAATGATTACGTATCCTCGATATAACAACACTGAAGTCGAGATGGATTTGGAATTAACAGTTCTGTCAGGGGGTGAAGTGTAAAGAACAATCCCAAGGACTGAATATCACGAACATACCTGTTCTGCCTGCTTGCCTCCCTCCCTGTCTGCCTGCCTTCCCGCCTCCCTCCCTGTCTGCCTGCCTTCCCGCCTCCCTCCCTCACACCAACTGATGCGTCCATTATTTGTGTAAACGTGTTGAGAAAATGGCTGTAAACAGAATGATTACGTGTCCTCGATAGAACAACGTGCACGTGTCGATACATTAGGATACCGGAATAATTGCGACATAGAAACTGCGTTTAATTGTTGAAACGGGGCTAGTTGAACTGCCCAAGGCCAAATGAATTGAGCAGCGGTTAAAGAATGAAGACGACTGTTCTTTACCCCCAAATACAAGGCAACATATTAGCAGTTAGTTACACTGATTGCGATTGGTCTATACATCTATATTAATTAAATGTGTCAACTTAGAAATTAAGCGCGTAGACTTGTCAGAGACGTGTTGTACCCATTGGGTAGATATGTCGGCCGAGTTGTTGTGAAATATTAGTACACGGCCTACGTAAATTATACAAATATAGCATTTACCCAACTCACGCTACATTGTCGCTCAACTTACTCAACACAAAGCGTTAGTTGAGCCAGCTTAACAACCCTATTTGAATCAGCTACATATAATTATCTATGCATACTAGATGTATTATCTTGGTATAAAATTATCTACTAGTAATCATAGTTTAAGCGAGTAAAACAAATTTGACAAATTTGAACATGATTGCGCCCTAGATATCAAAAAGAATTAAAAATGGCTCAACTAACACTGCCTTCCCCTACACACACACACTCTCACTGGCCAGTGAACAGGACGACGCTTTCCTCCCACACGTGGTGGGATGTGACCATATTAAGTTTTCTCTCTCCCCCTTTCTCATATACTGTGCAAAAAGAAACTTGACAACTGAAACCATACATTGATTGGATTATTTGATATATAGTATTCCTTTAATAGTATTTGTAATTTACAGGCAAATTAACAAATGTTAAATCTTGTTTAGCCTTGTCGTGACGTGTACATTAAAGGCTGAAGCCAGTGTATTTCCCAGCATATCAACATATGTACGTAGGGTAATCTAGGGCAACACTGTACCCCGGGTAAGAAGGCACCGCTGACGGACAAAATAAAAAATCTTAACATCCCCAAATCTGAAACAAACATATATCGGAGATCAACCCGAAAGCTCAGCAACACGAGACACAATTCAAGCCTTGTGTTTTAAACTTGTATATGCACAATTTGTTGTGTAGAGTCGTGGCAGGCCGACGGCATCTCTCCGACTCTCCCTCTTCTCTGTCCACAGTTCGTTTGTTCTTTCTTCTGCCTTCCCGATACCACTCCGCACAGCTTGTCACCAGATGTCGCTGTCTACTGCAACAGATTCCCAAGACTCGATGCTGGTCGGAGCACATTTTATATCATGCTTGGAAGTATCACCGAACAGCAGAGTTGGAAGGTTGACACGTCTCGCAGCAGAGACAAGTTCACCATAGAGGACGGCCTTTGGAATACGTCCATCCTCCATGCGGCAGACATGGCCAATACCACTACAATAATCTTCTTTTGTCTACTGTATGAATTCACTTATTTTGCCTAAGTTTCCCGTGGCTTCTGTCTCACTGCAGTAACGACGGTTTGAATACTTACGAAGGTCAAATGTTAATGTGAACAACTTACGGCGTCTTTTGTTTCTGCTGCAACCCTATTGTAACCAGATGTTCATGATGATATGCTGCTCCATCTGACTATTTAAACCATTATTTTCAAGTATTATGGCTAGATGGGAGCCCCCCCATGTGGTAGCAACGTCATGCACCTGGACACGGTGGGTCATCTTACTCTAATTAGGGGCTCCACCGAGTGCAAAAAAACTGTTAACACACACACGCACTCACACAATGAGGTTACGTAGTGCCTAGACATGCACTTCGACTTGAAGAAACTGGTATTTATGCAAAATAACAACACAAGTTCAGCGTAGATTGAAATAGGCCAAATAATGACATTTAGATTCATTAATTAAGGAGCAGGAAATTAGGCAAGCATACACCATCAAAATAAGATACATCCAATAATCTCAGCAAGCATGCCGGCCCCCAAAAGGTAAATCCTGCCTATCAGCTACCCACTACCAGTACTACCTGTACCACTGCTGACTTATATACAATTCACATGGTATCGTTGGGGGTCACTCCGCCGTGAATTAACCATACACATACATGTACAAACAGAAAGACTGGGGTACTCGATCCCCCATCCAAACATGATCAATGAAAAAAGTGGGCTAACCACCCAACATTCGTGAACAATTCATAATGAAAATTATTGTAACACAACACACAATGTATAAAGGTGTTACATATCTAGACATTAGTCAAGCAATAACTACTAACACATCAGACCAAGAGGTAGGGCCAAACCAGGGCGTTTTTTATTGAATTTTCACTGGGGGGGCAATGTCCTAAAAGGGCACTCCAAATGGTTAAAAAGGGCAGCTTACGCATTATTAATGATTATTTACATAACCCTTAGGAATGTATGAAAGCTTTATATATATATATATATACATATAATGCAGCAGCACACCAGAAAGTTGCCAGACATATCTGCACTTGGTCAGCAAGCAAACGCCATAACCCACAATGTCTGCCATTGTTTGCCGATTCGCCGTCAGTGGTGACACCGACGAGCTTCGTGTCTTTACCTCCGGTCAGATCCAAAGTTTTGTTCATCGCTTCCAGTAGTCCAAGGGCGCCGTTCTTCTCTGGCGAATGCATGACAACGAACACACTCGTTACGCTACTATCACTATTAGCCATCCGTCAACTTACAAACTTGTGGTCCAACATTTGCCTGTCACAGCTGCCATCAATCTGCACACGTGCATCGGTTGAACATTTGAGACAGACGCACTTTCTCTAGTTCGTATATGACATCCAGCATCTGATTGTAGTAGTTCGGATCCCTGTAGTGTAGGTCGCTAGACGCGGGCGTCAATGGAACAAATTCCACATCTGCGCCATTTTGTCGCATAGTGGCCAACAGATGGTTCGACGCCAAACAAGCCAGAGATCGTATCGGCTACGATCGGGCGGAGACTGTTTCGATTAGACAGTCGTTGTATACGTCAACGCCCATTCGCAGAAACATCGCAAAAACAGTCTTATTGTAAGCAGTGAGTGCGCGTAGCCATGGATGCGACGTTGTACACTCTTCCTAGGCTACGTCCATCTTCTTCTTGCTTGTAGCTGCCATGTGCGGTTCAGAGGTCATATGGTCAATGACCCTTTCCAGCTTATCACTACAGTCCGTCCTGACGCCTCTTGCGATTGGCATAGTGCCATTTTTAGAACTTTTCTTTGCCATCTCTTCATACTCCAGACATGTTGTGCATAGAATGTGAGCCCTTGTTCGGCCACATTTTTTTGCCGAATATGAGCGAAGCTCGGGGAATTTGTTGACAACATCTGCAATAGTTAACGGAATTCCTTTGTACGTCGGTGTGCAGGAACTTGACGGTCTCTGGTGTGAAGTTGCGTTGTCGGTTTCCAAGTGTCTGGGTAAGGTGGTGATCTTTGTCGCCAGGAGTTTGGTGGTTGTCGGATCATGGCTGCTTGATGAACTGGTTATCGGGCGAGAACACGACGAAGGCAGAATCTCTATGACTGGTGGTACACTTTATCTTTGGGAGTGTCATCAGATGTGATGGCAGCGGACGGATCATAGTTCCCTGGCTGCATTGTGGGTATTTCTGGCAATAAGTCATTGGGGCTGCATCGAAAAATTGTGTCCTAGGAGTTGACATTTTGCGGCAGATTTCTGTAGCTCTTCTTGTCTTCGTTTTGCATTTCTGTCTCTCTTAGGCATGACTGGCAGGACATCGACCTAGACAAATTAAATGGTTAAATGTAATAACTAACTGAGGAAAAGCATGTCTATTTGAAACACTTGTATAGTGGAATTACAATCCGAGCGGCGACATGCTTTAGACTCTAGACATAAATATATTGAAGATATAGGCTTAAGGCAGAAAAGAGAGTAATACAAAACATGCATACCACGTCTATCAATGAAATGGTTGGCTAAGTACATAACAAATCAAAATACAGAAAATACGTACTTCCAAAACTGACATATGCAAATGTTGATTACATTTTATGTTAATATGTGCACCACCAACTTTTGAGTAACAATTTTCCAAAGTTGATGTCCCTGCTGACCGCCAACTTTCCATCTCACATGTAGAACACTATCAACTACTCATACATTTTAAAGTTTATTTGTTTAGTATGTATACAATATGCTTATTTGAGTTATCATGCTTAAAATTTCGATTTCTCAAAGATGCGGAGAATGAATTGGCTCGGTTACTGCCTCAATCAAAATCTACCCTGCCAGATTTAAGGCTGTTATGATGTTTGTATCATCTTACCTACAAGAGGGATCATTATTAAAATGTGATTATTTTGTGATATTTGTTAAACGTTTCCAATTGCTTTCGTTGGACACTACACACACTTTGCCAGGTTTATTTATTATTTGAACAAAAAACAGCCGACTGTCAGGTTGTTGATACATCGTTAATCCCCGCCCGCTCGCTCTCGACCAGTGGTAATAGCGAATGGGCGAGGTTTTGCTCACCTCAGCCTGGGAGGAAGCTGAGAGGAGGGAAGGTGACAGGTCGTAGGGAGACAGGACGTAAGGAGACGGGAAGGAAAGGAACGGGAGGGAAGACAACCGGAGTGAAGGAGAGGGGAGTAGGGGAGACAGGAGGGAAGGGGAAGGGAGTAGGGGAGACGGGAGGGAAGACAACCGGAGTGAAGGAGAGGGGAGTAGCGGAGACAGGAGGGAAGGAGAAGGGAGTGGGGGAGACGGGAGGGAAAACAACCGGAGTGAAGGAGAGGGGAGTAGGGGAGACAGGAGGGAAGGAGAAGGGAGTGGGAGAGACGGGAGGGAAAACAACCGGTGTGAAGGAGAGGGGAGTAGCGGAGACAGGAGGGAAGGAGAAGGGAGTGGGGGAGACGGGAGGGAAACAACCGGAGTGAAGGAGAGGGGAGTAGGGGAGACAGGAGGGAAGGAGAAGGGAGTGGGGAGACGGGAGGGAAAACAACCGGAGTGAAGGAGAGGGGAGTGGGAGAGACAAGAGCAAAGGAGTGGGAAGTGGGGGAGACAGGAGGGAAGGAGACAGGAGGGAAGGGGTCAGGACAGAATGTGATGGAGGGGATCGAAAGGAAGAGTTATTCTGCAGCAGTGATAGAGAGGGTGAGGAAGAGAGCGAGGGTGTTTGTGGGGGATTCGATAGTTAGGAAGACCGACAGAGTCTTAAACAAGGGCGATGATGTGGTGGTCTGCTTGCCTGGAGCCAAAATAGAGGCGATAACCGAGAGGGTAAAAAACATCGTAGGCTCGGGTAAGGGTGGATCTTTTTTAGTTCACGTAGCGACAAATAACGTAGAGAGGGAGGGTACAACTGTCATAGTTAGAAAATATAGGCAGTTGGTCAGAACACTAAAACAGACGCGGGTTGAGCAGGTAATACTGTCAGGGATTTTACCTGTAATGGGCAGGAGGGATCACAAATATCGAAATTGTCGGGGGATGGCAATTAACATGTTAGTCCAGAAGCTATGTAGGGAAGAGGAAGTTGGATTTGTGGATTTATGGGGAAGTTTTGTTGGGAGGGCTGATATGTACATGAAGGATGGGCTTCATTTAAGTGGAAAGGGGGCGGCAGTATTCGCGGACAAACTTTCAGCAGCAGTAGATAGTGACTTGGGTACAATGACAAATATTTTTGGAAGTAAACATTCTTTAAACTAGAAGTGCAGGGGGGTTACCTAGAGGTGTCTCAAGCAGAACAAGAGGCCACTAGCACAGATAAACCAATATCAAATCATCCGAAAAACATTTCTGAAAAAGGTTATAGATGCGTATGTTTAAATGCAAGGAGCATAGTAAATAAGAAAAACGAATTAAACGTTATGGTAGAAGATATTGACCCTCACATAATTGGTATAACTGAATCATGGGCCAACATAGATATAACAGATGCTGAATTAGGATTGACAGGATACGTAATGTTTAGGAAAGATCGAATAGGAAGAAGGGGCGGGGGAGTTATTTTATATGTTAAAGAATCTATTCAGGTTTATGAAATAAAACTAGAAAGGGAAGCAGATTGCGATGAAGCTGTTTGGTGCAAAATTGTTTCAGGAAATTCAAAATTAACTATTGGATTAGTTTACCGAAGTCCAAACATAAACGAAGAGGACAACACAAAAATAAAAACCGCTATAAAGGAAGTTAGTAAAGGGGAATGTATCATAATGGGAGATTTTAACCATGGACACATACAATGGAATTCTCTAAAGAGCACAGGGATTGAGGATCAACAATTTCTATGTTTAATCCAGGATAGCTTTCTTACTCAGCACGTACTAGAACCAACCAGGAGAGAAAATGTATTAGATATAGGTTTGTCATCACAAAAAGAATTAGTGGACAATGTTAAAATATTTGAACCATTGGGTAATAGTGACCATAATCAAATACATTTTGACATCAATGTAAAATCAGAAAGTAAAAATAAGAAAATGTACAAGAGAAACTTCCACAAAGGTAACTACAAAGATATGAGAAAATACTTAGCAAAGCTAGATTGGAATAACATGCTGATGAATAAGACCGCAATTGAATGTTGGAATATTCTAAAATATGAAATTGAAAGTATCATCGATAAATTTGTTCCCTTCCAAAAACAAGGAAAACAGTGTAGAAAGAAACACTTGTCAAAAGAGGCAATTAGAAAAATAATGCTAAAACAAACTATGTGGAGGGTTTATAGGCGTACCAGAAAGGAAGAAGACTATGCAAAATACAAAGAGGCACTTAACGCAGCTAGAACTGAAATCAGACAATCTAAAAGAAGCTATGAGCAAAAACTGGCATGTAACATAAAAAATGACAGCAAGAGTTTTTATGCATATGTCAGGAGTAAACAAAACGTACAAGACAAGGTTGGACCTCTAGAAGACAGTGCTGGAAATATAATATCACAGGGGGTTTTAATGGCGGAAGACCTAAATGGTTACTTCAGTTCAGTGTTTACCAAAGAAGATATTAGTTCATTACCAGTTGCTGATGCTAAATTTCAGGGGGCTAAATCTGACTATTTAGGTCCGTTAGTTATAACTCCAGAATTGGTAGCTAAGAAAATAAAGGCAATGAAGGATAACAAATCACCGGGAGTGGATGGGATTCCTCCAAAATTACTAATGGAAACAGTAGAACAAATCAGTATACCACTTGCAAGAGTATTCAACTTGTCATTAAAAGAGGGAGTTGTTCCGTTTGAATGGAAAGAAGCAAACATCATACCACTATTTAAAAAGGGTTCGAGAAATAAGTGTTTAACGTCAGTGATTTGTAAATTATTAGAAAGGTTAATTAAAGACCATATGGTGAACTTCCTCATTAAGCAAAAGTTATTAAATTCATCTCAACATGGATTCCTTAAAGCGAGGTCTTGCTTAACAAATATGTTGTTTTTTGGAAGAAATCACTAAATGGATAGACGTGGGATCGCCAGTAGATATTATCTACTTAGATTTTTAGAAAGCTTTTGACAAAGTGCCACATCAAAGATTACTACTTAAATTAAAAGCCCATGGTATCGGGGATAGCATAACTGACTGGATAGAACAATGGCTGACTGACAGAAGACAACGCGTTGTAGTAGATGGAGAAGTTTCAAATTGGAAATCGGTTTTGAGTGGGGTACCTCAAGGATCAGTATTAGGACCTATATTATTCTTAATTTATATCAATGACTTGGACGGCAGTATAACAAGTAACGTACTGAAATTTGCGGATGACACAAAACTGTTTAGAAAGGTTAATACTGATGGTGATCAACAACATTTACAAAACGATCTAGACAGATTAGTGAAATGGTCTGAGAAATGGCAGATGCTGTTAAATTTTGGGAAATGTAAATGCCTACATACAGGACATGGGAACTTGAATGTAAACTATAAAATGGGAGATACTGTTCTGGGTACTACTGTAAAAGAAAAGGACTTAGGAGTTACAATAAGCGCTGATACGAAAGTTTCAGAGCAGTGTGGTATTGCAGCTTCAAAGGGTAATCAAATTCTTGGATTGATTAGAAGAAACATAACATACAAGGGAAAAAAGTTAATTATACCTCTTTATAAAGCAATAGTTAGACCTCATTTAGAATACTGTATACAAACATGGAGACCATATCGTAAGAAGGATATAGATACGCTTGAACGCATACAAAGGAGAGCAACTAAAATGATTCCAGAACTTAGAGACCTTAGTTATGAAGAACGCCTGAAAGAATGTGGTTTAACAACTCTAGAGACAAGGAGGTTAAGAGGAGATCAGATTGAAGTTTTTAAGATATTGAATGGGTATGAACATATTGATAGAAATATGTTTTTCTCACTCAAGAACGATAGCAGAACTAGAGGACATGAGGTAAAATTAGTAAAGGATCAATGTAGATTGGACATCAGGAAGCACTCGTTCTCACAGAGGACAATAAATGAATGGAACAAATTGTCTACAGATTGTGTAACTGCTAGCAGCGTGAATATGTTTAAAAACAAGGTTGACACATATTTCAGGAGGGCGGGTTATAAGTAGATGAACATTGTTGGACTCTCGGTAAGCCAATGGCTTCCTTGTCCACTTGCCATCTGGGCCTTTGGCTTGGATGGCAAATCTTGTTAAATCTAGTCTCGCCTGTGCTATACCGGGTACGTTTCGCAATTTCGCGGCCAGGACACCGGTTTATGTTAACAGCTATTTCAACATCACTGTAAAGAACTGGATTGCACGCGGCTCAATCGTGTAAAATGTGATGACACGTCTTGTTGAATCATACACAATTTAAACAAACAGTAACATGCAGGTACACATATTTACATATACATAATCATTAGCTAGTCTAGAACCTGAACACTGACGTCATAAGTAAACACTTCTATGGCTATGGTATGGCTATGCCAAAGCACGTTTTCAGTTCTTCGCATGAACTGTACGAAGAAGCCATTCGGCAATACGTCACTGTTATTGCTATGACGCTATTACATTCCCATATCAATAAATTGATCTTTTGTAGACATTAACTTCTACATTAACCCTTCTTTAACTTTGGAACTTTTAGATTTTGCCACAAATGAAAATTAACTAAAACACTACAAAAAGAATACAAATTAAGACGTACATTACTACAAGGGGCTGGTTAAGGAGAATGGGGGCACGCATTGGGGGGGGGGCAAGTTGGTTTGACTGGCGGGCAATTGAAAGGGCTCGGGGGGCATTGCCCCCCCACTTTTTATGTTAAAAAACGCCCTGGGCCAAACAGCCACACAAATGTACTCGTAAAAAGTACCCGCACTAAAAACCCTGTGTACACTACTGAAAACTCAGTGGAGGGAAAAGCGTTAATGCAAAACCTCGTGTAAAAAACTTTGTGAACTACCTCTCTATCTTCAGTGTTTCACAGTTTATCCATACATAATGCACAACTTGATTTACTAGATAACAACTGGGTAACAACTGTTAACACAATATTAGGGAGGGAGGGTGGGATTTTCCAAACGGAGCGGAATAAACCGAACAACAAAACTGATCTGATCTAGCAATAAAATTAACAAATTCAGCGATAACGATTAATCAGTAACAATAGAAATTCGGAAATATTTGCAGCGCAAAGGTCTCACAACGACACAAGCTAACTTGGAAAACGAGAGAGGCTGGCTCTAGGTCACGTGGTTGGTGTATCCATACGCGTGAGCGAGTAATTAGGCCAATGCTCTCTCTATCATAAAAGGTCTAACCTCAAATCGCCTTCATTGCCTTGTTATCTCGCATAAAATCCTTTATGCGCCGCTGTCACATAAATTCATTTATGCAAAATAACAACACAAGTCCAGCGTAGATTGAAATAGGCCAAAGAATGACATTTAGATTTATTTATTAAGGAGCAGGAAATTAGGCAAGCATACACCATCAAAATAAGATACATCCAATAATCTCAGCAAGCATGCCGCCCCCCCAAAGGTGTTTACACATAATTAGTAAATCCTGCCTATCAGCTACCCACTACCAGTACTATCTGTAACACTACTGACTTATATACATTTCACATGGTATCGTTGGGGGTCACTCCGCCGTGAATTAACCATACACATACATGTACAAACAGAAAGACTGGGGTACTCGATCCCCCAGCCAAACATGATCAATGAAAAAAGTGGGCTAACCACCCAACATTCGTGAACAATTCATAATGAAAATTATGGTAACACAACAAACAATGTATAAAGGTGTTACATATCTAGACATTAGTCAATATCTAGACATTAGCCTCTGTGACCGACCCCCACCATAATTATAACTTTGGACTGTTAATTTCTAGAAAACAATCTTCTCATTTGTTTGACGTCATCAGCTGCCACCATATATGACATCATTTCTATAATATAATGTATACTATACACATTACTTGCTCTTACAAGGAACACTAATCGACATTACTGTCTACACTAAACGAGAAGCCGGTGTAATACTTACGACTCTAGTGTAATACTGTGACATTCTGAAGCACTGTTATTTCACACTATGTATCTACGCACGCACGCACGCACACACACACAAATTCATGTTTAAACAAAGCACATTTTATTACATTGGACACATCAGCAAGATACACATGGAATATCCATGAAAGCAAGTTTTTAACAGCGTAATTTTACATTGCAATATGTCAAAGTTTTGAACAGCGTGTTTACATGGCAATTTATCAATAAACTGAATCTGTCCAGTATTCTTTTCTGAATATTTTAAAGGATAATCATCTTTTACAAAACTCTCAAATGTATTTTATATGCAATGTAATAACTCAGTTGTACTAACTTTCCCTCATGTTCATCAGGCGGGTGCCATAAAATAATAGGCTGTCCCGTAGACCTGTAAAAAATCCAGGCCTCATAACTTTATTACATGTCCTAACATATATTTAAAATATCATTAGATACGTATCAAATACCAGTGCGTGGACAGTTGATACCTGTCCTAATATGTAACTCTCCTGTGATATGTTAATTAATTTTCAACATATAATATCTAAAAACATTGCCCCTACTTTCCTTTACATCACGGATAATTCAGTTGCTCCATCTAACGTCAAACACAAATATAACTGAGTCGCTTGTACCATACTGGGCCCTGTGCGCTGTTGCTGTGTGTGACACATATTGGAACGTTATGCAAGATGCGTTGCACTTGCTCTGCACAATATCGAACTTGTTTCGTCAACCAACAAAAGTGTGTGTATAGTCGGTCTTCTACAAAAGCTACATATAAAGCACGGTCCTTTTCGTCACACGAATTGTGACAAAAAAGGCACCGTCTTTTAAAATCGTTTACAAAGCCATAAAGAACGCTGCCGATTAAATGATAAGCCTATATACATCAATAAAAATTACATAATCAATTGGTGTGACTATAAGTTGAAATCTGACGTCCACTCCTGTACTGTCTGGCACAAACAAGACTTCATAAGCCACCAGAAATAATCATATAATGCTGTAACATACATACTATACATGTGATAATAGTGCGTAATATCTGCAAATGTGTTCCTATTAATTAAAATTGTTAACATTACGCCATTAAAATTATACATAATTTTAATTATAATAAACTATTATTATTAAACATCTAAACGCTTTGTCCCTACTTTATTGTCCTTTACGTCACGGACATTCAGTTGCTCCATCTAACGTCAAACACAAACTTAACCGAGTCATTTGGACCATTCGCTGTTTTTATGCGCCATATATATTGAATGTTATGTTATTCAACGTTATGCAATACGTGTTGCATTTTGCTCTGCACAATATCGAACTTGTTTCGTCAACCAACAAAAGCATATGTACCGGTACATACTGTCTTCTACGAACGCTACATATTAGGCACAACACTTATATGTTGATAAATCTCTTCTTGTAGCATAATTCAAACGTAAAAGCTGCCACTTCAACAAGCATTAATACGTGGCTGCAAATTGTGAGTTGAAATCTGATGTCCAGTCCTGTAATGTCTGGCACAAACACAAGACTTCATAAGCCACCAGAAATAATCATATATGCCGTAACATACATACTATACATGTTATAACAGTGCATAATCTCTGCAAACGTATTCACATTACTTTCGATTGTTAAACATTACGCCATTAAAATTATATAGTTTTAACTGTTTATATTATTATTCAACATCTAAAATCGTTGTCCCTAATTTCTTGTCTTGTTTGATGTGCTGGCGATAGAGGGGGTACGATCCAGTTGAGTAGAGAAGCAAAGACAGGACGATGGAATGACAGACTTTGCACTTGGTAGCAATAAAATCTACTTGATTCCACGTTGTAACCAGAGTCGTTCCCTTAGACAGCCAAAGGCTTTGGTAGTTGCCTATATCAAGTTGGTACTTTCAGTGTCAATCGTGTTGTCTGAAGTGATTGTGCTACCCAGATAGTTGAAGGAGTGCATAGAGTTGAGAAGTTTGTAGTCTAATATGACTACAGGGTCCAAGTGAGGTTTCCCCGGAACAGGTTGGTGTATTGATTATGTTTTCTTGATGTATATTGTAAGGCCAGACAGTTTGCTGCCGTTGCAGTGTTCAGCAATTTCACATATGTCATTGATGGAACTTGCTACGAGCGCAGCATGGTCAACAAACAACAGTTTGCATTCGAGGACTTCATGTGTCATTGTCTTAGCCTTGAGTCAGGTTGACGGAAGCTGACTCCAGTACTGCTGCCAAGTATAACGTAAACCATGCTGGGGTTTAGATGCGTCCCTGTCTGAGGAGACGCTGGCCTCCATGCCATCGTGTAACACCTGAATAGTCTTAAAAAAGATGTCTGGAGCGTTTCAGCAAAGACCACAGCATTGGTTGACCAACTGCATCGAATGCCCTTGTGAAGCCACACTGACTGTCATTGAATCAGTGCATTTCTTCCAGATTTTAGCTAACATTTCTTCTACAACAGATAAGAGGGAAATACAATGATGATTTCCAGTCACTGCGCTGACCCTTTGTCTTGTAGATGGTGATTATTATTCATTCCTGGAGCTTTACCAGCCTTGGCGGTTTTAGTCACATTTTAAACCTCGTCATATGTTGGGAGAAGAGAGTTCACTGTGCAATGGGTGCTGGTTCACAAATGTGAATACTTGTTTGCTGTGTATGGCCGACTGAAGAGATTACAGAAGTGTTCCTGCCACCTCTAGAGAATGACATCAGTGGAATATTAAGCGGTCTGAAAGGCCCACAAGTAGTGAGGAGAGTTTCATTACAAGTGTGTTCACAATGGCAAAGCAGACTTCTGAATGCACTGATTGACAATGAAATTTTGAATTATTTCTGGATGGAAGTCACATGTCACCAGCAGCCACAATGATTGATAAAGCAGGCTTGGTGATTATCACTGCTCTCGTCTGAAGACGACTTGGTTGTCGTTGTCATGACTCATTGTTATCACAGCGACTGCCACAGCCTTCTTCTGATGGCGGCTCCTAGCGGTACAGACTACAACAGACATAACACAAATGTTACTCTCTGTCATCTATGTGTGGATGAGTCCATGTGTGTGTGTCAGTGCATGCATGTATGTGACTATGTGTGTGCATGTGTTAGTGCGTGTATGCTAAGAGACAAGTGATCTACTCGCACTAAATTCAGGAGGCTCTGTACATGGGGTGTACAGAGCCTCTTAGGAGGTGAGCACACGGGATGTACAGAGCCTCCCACATAATAATCATTCCGTTGTCAACTGTTGCTGTGGAAAGACATTCGTGAATTTTTTATATTTGTAACAATTTAATGATTTATTATTATTAAACATAATTACAAAAACATATTATTAAACAAATTATTTATCGTCAATAAAACGGCTGTTGTCAACAAAACATTTACTGACATTATACAGCTGGAAAATGTCCATACATGTTTAATTTTGCAACATGACACTTGATTTTTTGTCGTAGAAAACAGTGTTTAGTGGAATAAAAGCAAACAACAAATAAACAGAGTGAAAGTTTCTTTTACAAATGACACTTGATAATATCAATTCAATGGAGACTGTCACAAAGTGTTATCGTTGCTGGGTAGAACATAAAGTGTCCTCAAACAGGTTGAGAGAGGAAATTGGTGGGTGAAACTACATACCTGAAGAACTTTAGTCTTGGCAAACTGTTTGCGACTCTCTTGATGGCGTGTTCACTGGTACGGTTGATGTGACATTTCACCAACCTAGAGATATATGTCATGAATAAATTGAACCCAACATTTGACAACAATGGAAGACAACTGAATTGAGTAGGTTCATGCTTGCGCACTAAACAGATTGGGTGTATGTGCAACCAGGGTTCATGCTTGTGTACTAAACAGCTTGGGTGTATGTGCAACCAGGGTTCATGCTTGTGCACTAACACAGCTTGGGTGTATGTGCAACCAGGGTTCATGCTTGTGCACTAACACAGCTTGGGTGTATGTGCAACCAGGGTTCATGCTTGTGCACTAACACAGCTTGGGTGTATGTGCAACCATGGTTCATGCTTGTGTACTAAACAGCTTGGGTGTATGTGCAACCATGGTTCATGCTTGTGTACTAAACAGCTTGGGTGTATGTGCAACCATGGTTCATGCTTGTGTACTAAACAGCTTGGGTGTATGTGCAACCAGGATTCATGCTTGTGCACTAAACATCTTGGGTGTATGTGCAACCATGGTTCATGCTTGTGTACTAAACAGCTTGGGTGTATGTGCAACCATGGTTCATGCTTGTGCACTAACACAGCTTGGGTGTATGTGCAACCAGGATTCATGCTTGTGTACTAAACAGCTTGGGTGTATGTGCAACCATGGTTCATGCTTGTGTACTAAACAGCTTGGGTGTATGTGCAACCAGGATTCATGCTTGTGTACTAAACAGCTTGGGTGTATGTGCAACCATGGTTCATGCTTGTGTACTAAACAGCTTGGGTGTATGTGCAACCATGGTTCATGCTTGTGTACTAAACAGCTTGGGTGTATGTGCAACCATGGTTCATGCTTGTGTACTAAACAGCTTGGGTGTATGTGCAACCAGGATTCATGCTTGTGTACTAAACAGCTTGGGTGTATGTGCAACCATGGTTCATGCTTGTGTACTAAACAGCTTGGGTGTATGTGCAACCATGGTTCATGCTTGTGTACTAAACAGCTTGGGTGTATGTGCAACCATGGTTCATGCTTGTGTACTAAACAGCTTGGGTGTATGTGCAACCATGGTTCATGCTTGTGTACTAAACAGCTTGGGTGTATGTGCAACCAGGATTCATGCTTGTGTACTAAACAGCTTGGGTGTATGTGCAACCATGGTTCATGCTTGTGTACTAAACAGCTTGGGTGTATGTGCAACCATGGTTCATGCTTGTGTACTAAACAGCTTGGGTGTATGTGCAACCAGGGTTCATGCTTGTGCACTAACACAGCTTGGGTGTATGTGCAACCAGGGTTCATGCTTGTGCACTAGACAGCTTGGGTGTATGTGCAACCATGGTTCATGCTTGTGCACTAGACAGCTTGGGTGTATGTGCAACTAGGGTTCATGCTTGTGCACTAAACAGCTTGGGTGTATGTGCAACCAGGATTCATGCTTGTGCACTAAACAGCTTGGGTGTATGTGCAATCAGAGTTCACACAGATCCTCGAATGTTCTTGAATGTTCTTAAATTTTACTTTGTGACTCAAGTACCCTAAAATGTTCTTGAATTCATGGCATTATTTTTGAATGTTCTTGAAAACAGATTTATGTGTTGCTATGTAAATGCATCAATTATCAATGATTGCATGTTTTGTACTTGTGGAAAATTGCTTCAACTATTACAAGTTTTTAATTTGCCGTCACAAATTTCCCAGAGAAGACCGCCGCAAAGCTATAATACAAAAAAAATTGGCCATTATCACTAGATGTCACCACGTGTGCATATGAACCAATCAAATGAGCTCTTTATCCGATGGCCTGGGAGGCAGCCACCAGTGCACATTATGTTTATTTTATTTTGTTGTTTGATTGATGATTGATAATCGCCATGCTGAGAGCTGAGAGCGATTGTAATGTGAGACGTGTGGTTACTGTAATGTAAGACAAGTGGTTATTTTTGCGGACGATATTGACCTGATGGGAGGCAGTGAGGGTGAACTCCAAGACCTCGCTACCAGACTGGAAGAAAAGGCAAGAGCTTAGGGGATGGAAGTCAGCTCAGAGAAAAGCAAAGTACTTGTCAACAGTACCAACCAGAACACCCCCATTAACTTCATGATGAATGGGCAGAACCTTGAGGAAGTAGACTCTTTCAAATAACTTGAAAAAGTCCTGTTTTTTTCTGCCCAAATGTTCTTGAAATTTACTTTATGCTTTCTGTATGAACCCTGAGTGCAACAGACTTGCCAACAACTGATGTCTTATTCTTTCTGTATGAACCCTGAGAGCAACAGACTCGCCAACAACTGATGTCTTATTCTTTCTGTATGAACCCTGAGTGCAACAGGCTTGCCAACAACTGATGTCTTATTCTTTCTGTATGAACCCTGAGTGCAACAGGCTTGCCAACAACTGATGTCTTATTCTTTCTGTATGAACCCTGAGTGCCAACAACTGATGTCTTATTCTTTCTGTATGAACCCTGAGTGCAACAGGCTTGCCAACAACTCATGTCTTATTCTTTCTGTATGAACCCTGAGTGCCAACAACTGATGTCTTATTCTTTCTGTATGAACCCTGAGTGCAACAGGCTCGCCAACAACTCATGTCTTATTCTTTCTGTATGAACCCTGAGTGCAACAGGCTTGCCAACAACTGATGTCTTATTCTTTCTGTATGAACCCTGAGTGCAACAGACTTGCCAACAACTGATGTCTTATTCTTTCTGTATGAACCCTGAGTGCAACAGGCTTGCCAACAACTGATGTCTTATTCTTTCTGTATGAACCCTGAGTGCAACAGGCTTGCCAACAACTGATGTCTTATTCTTTCTGTATGAACCCTGAGTGCAACAGGCTTGCCAACAACTGATGTCTTATTCTTTCTGTATGAACCCTGAGTGCAACAGACTTGCCAACAACTGATGTCTTATTCTTTCTGTATGAACCCTGAGTGCAACAGGCTTGCCAACAACTGATGTCTTATTCTTTCTGTATGAACCCTGAGTGCAACAGACTTGCCAACAACTGATGTCTTATTCTTTCTGTATGAACCCTGAGTGCAACAGGCTTGCCAACAACTGATGTCTTATTCTTTCTGTATGAACCCTGAGTGCAACAGGCTTGCCAACAACTGATGTCTTATTCTTTCTGTATGAACCCTGAGTGCAACAGGCTTGCCAACAACTGATGTCTTATTCTTTCTGTATGAACCCTGAGTGCAACAGACTTGCCAACAACTGATGTCTTATTCTTTCTGTATGAACCCTGAGTGCAACAGGCTTGCCAACAACTGATGTCTCAATATTAAGCTATATCACGTCAACATAATTACAAATCTCACCTGAGTTTTTCCAGTTGCGACAGCCGCGACAAACTACGGCAAAGTTGTTGAGCGGCCACCGGACCAATGTGACTGAGGCTGTCAAGAAAATATACCTGTGAACTTATGATGCATAATTAAAACATCTTAACGGCCAGAATAATACAAATAATGTATAAACACACAACTTTGAATTAACTCGACTCTATAAATACAAATGTTTCTTACCACAAAGTACATTTTCTGGAGAGTAAAAAACGACACCGCTTGTTTGGAAAAAGCAAGTCTGTGTAACAAAAAATCTGTCAAATCTATTACTTTATTAATTGAAAATGTTTTTTTAATAATTGTAACACCGTGATTAGACAGTGTTGATTTAAATTAACATAATATGTATAATCAGCAACCATTAACTACTGACGGCACAGTGTTTATTAATTATGAAGTATTAGACCAGTGCCAATTAAACTGAAACCCTATAGACATATTTTAGCAAAGCATGCCAACAAATGGTTTGAGGGTGATCTGAATGTGGGGTATACAACAAATGGTTTTAGGGTGATCTGAGTGTGGGGATTACAACAAATGGTTTTAGGGTGATCTGAATGTGGGGTATACAACAAATGGTTTTAGGGTGATCTGAGTGTGGGGAATACAACAAATGGTTTTAGGGTGATCTGAGTGTGGGGTATACAACAAATGGTTTTAGGGTGATCTGAGTGTGGGGATTACAACAAATGGTTTTAGGGTGATCTGAATGTGGGGTATACAACAAATGGTTTTAGGGTGATCTGAATGTGGGGAATACAACAAATGGTTTTAGGGTGATCTGAGTGTGGGGATTACAACAAATGGTTTTAGGGTGATCTGAGTGTGGGGTATACAACAAATGGTTTTAGGGTGATCTGAGTGTGGGGAATACAACAAATGGTTTTAGGGTGATCTGAGTGTGGGGTATACAACAAATGGTTTTAGGGTGATCTGAGTGTGGGGATTACAACAAATGGTTTTAGGGTGATCTGAGTGTGGGGATTACAACAAATGGTTTTAGGGTGATCTGAATGTGGGGAATACAACAAATGGTTTTAGGGTGATCTGAGTGTGGGGATTACAACAAATGGTTTTAGGGTGATCTGAGTGTGGGGATTACAACAAATGGTTTTAGGGTGATCTGAGTGTGGGGAATACAACAAATGGTTTTAGGGTGATCTGAATGTGGGGAATACAACAAATGGTTTTAGGGTGATCTGAGTGTGGGGTATACAACAAATGGTTTTAGGGTGATCTGAGTGTGGGGATTACAACAAATGGTTTTAGGGTGATCTGAATGTGGGGAATACAACAAATGGTTTTAGGGTGATCTGAATGTGGGGAATACAACAAATGGTTTTAGGGTGATCTGAGTGTGGGGATTACAACAAATGGTTTTAGGGTGATCTGAGTGTGGGGATTACAACAAATGGTTTTAGGGTGATCTGAATGTGGGGTATACAACAAATGGTTTTAGGGTGATCTGAGTGTGGGGATTACAACAAATGGTTTTAGGGTGATCTGAGTGTGGGGTATACAACAAATGGTTTTAGGGTGATCTGAGTGTGGGGTATGCAACAAATGGTTTTAGGGTGATCTGAGTGTGGGGTATGCAACAAATGGTTTTAGGGTGATCTGAGTGTGGGGTATGCAACAAATGGTTTTAGGGTGATCAGATGTAACTCTCCCGTGAATACAACAACAAATGGTTTTAGGGTGATCTGAGTGTGGGGAAAACAACAAATGGTTTTAGGGTGCTCTGAGTGTGGGGTATACAACAAATGGTTTTAGGGTGATCTGAGTGTGGGGTATGCAACAAATGGTTTTAGGGTGATCAGATGTAACTCTCCCGTGAATACAACAACAAATGGTTTTAGGGTGATCTGAGTGTGGGGATTACAAGAAATGGTTTTAGGTTGATCTGAGTTTTGTCAAGCTATGACAAAAACTAAAATGGTGTCCTATTTGGCCAGAAAATAGGCAAACGTCCTTCTAATTAGTATGATAATGATCTCTTAATAACAATACTAGGGTGGTTTGTGTGTGCTGAATCCCAAATGTGATGTTGGCAAAATGTGGGAGGGATCCTTCCTCCCCTAAAAAACAAAATCACACCTGATTTGTTCACAAACTAGACAAACACCATTATAATTAGTGTAATAATGATCTCTTAACAATGTTTTTATAGTTATTTGGGTGTGCTAAATCCTAAATACAACAAGTCTGCCAACATATTTTGTTTGATTCAACACACCAAAATTATCCTAAGACTGTTGTTAGGATATCATTGTTAGACTAATTATAAGGAATGTGGGCAAATCGGGTGACATTTTGGTTTGTTGGCTTTACTAAAACTTTTTTACAGGATCCTTTTTAAGATACATATTTGGATTTCGGCACCAGTCTATGTGCACTTCTATTGCTTACAATAATAATTTGGATTACATTGCGTACATATTTATTTACAGACACTATGTAGCACATACAGTTAATGTTGTACTAAGTATTTTTATGCACATTTTGTTACATTAGTATGACTGTTTGTTTTCATATACTACCTCAACACATCTGTATACATGTAAACATTCTACCTACTTGAGTTCCTTCAGGGACGTCAAATGACACAAGTTATCCAGCAGAGTTGTCAACGCTTCATCCCGGATGTCACAGTATTGTAAACTGAAACATGAAACAAGATTCAACAAGATTTGTGATCCAAGCCTAAGGCCCAGATGGCAAATGGACAAGGACGCCATTGGCTTATCGAGAGTCCAACGATGTTCATCTACATGGGCATCTATAGTGCATAATTGACAGTTTATTTAACAACGTGATATGAAACTATGCTCCTAATACTGTGGTGTGATATGTAAATGTTGTTAGTCAACAGTTGTTGTTGTCAACAGTTGTTGTCAACAGTTGTTGTCAGGGTTGTTTGATTTAAATCATTTGATTTAAATCACTGATTTAAATCATGATTTAAATCACTCCAAAAAATCATTGATTTATGATTTTTTGGACTTCCGGATTTTTTAATCGCTGATTTATATGAATTTAACACAAATAATTGTTTACAAGCATCGAGATCAACACAGTTTTGTGTTTTTTAATACAAAAGCACAAAGTGTGCACACTTGTGTAGCTGCATTGACACCAGATAGCCTGATAGTCAAATATTTTATGACATTGTGTATACCAGATTTTAAAAAATCAATGAAAAAAAAAATCCGATTTAAATAAAAAATCCGATTTGTTTTATTAAAAAAAAAAATCATGACAGTTGTTGTTGTCAACAGTTGTTGTTAGTCAACTGTTGTCAACAATTGTTGTTGTCAACAGTTGTTGTTGTCAACAGTTGTTGTTGTCAACAGTTGTTGTTGTCAACAGTTGTTGTTAGTCAACAGTTGTTGTTAGTCAACAGTTGTTGTTGTCAACAGTTATTGTTGTCAACAGTTATTGTTGTCAACAGTTGTTGTACTGCAGAATGTGACTAGGAAGGATTTGCTAGTCACAATACATAATCGCCACATTTTAACTGTCACAGTTCATGGCTGATCTAGGACTTGTGTTTGGATTATGTTCTTTTGGTCGGGCACCAATTCAACTAGGTAGGGAAGGACACCCACTATACATGGGAGGGCGCTGCCATGCTGTGGTACACTCTCTGTACATCCCATTGTACAACACTATACATGGGAGGGCGCTGCCATGCTGTGGTACAATCTCTGTACATCCCATGTACGACACTATACATGGGAGGCCGCTGACATGCTGTGGTACACTCTCTGTACATCCCATTGTACGACACTAAGCCGAGACATCCAAGAAACAATACACCTAATTCTTTTTCACGCAGTTGTAAAAGTCAGTGTTGAGAACACTCACACAATTAAATAGCTCTAACTCACTCATACCCTGTACTGCGCCCTATGACAACTTAATGTAAAATACTCCAGTTAGAGAGTGGACAATGAAGCTATCGGCTTACCACCATCCAACACCTTTAACGCCATATTATTAAATTGTATTGGCCATACATAGTTTAATGGAACATAGATTTAGCAAGATTTAACAAGATTGCCATCCCAAACAACAAGTTCCAGATGGCAAGTGGACAAGGAAACCATTGGCTTATCGAGAGTCCAACAATTTTTTCACCTATGTATAGCCCACCCTTATCAGATATGTTAATTCTATTTTTAAACATGTTCACACTACTAGCATTAACACAATCATTTGGCAGTTTGTTCCATTCATTTATCACCGTGTGAGAAAGAGTACTTTCTCATGTCCAACCTACACTGTTCCTTAACTAATGCTGCTTTGTTTCCTCTGGTTCTACTACCTTCTTTATGTTTGAAGAATATATTCCTATCAACATCCTCATAACCGTTCACTATTTTAAACACTTCTATTTGGTCTCCTCTTAGTCTCCTGGTCTCTAGAGTTGCGACTTTCATCTCTCAATTCTGGAATCATCACAAATCGTGTCTGTAATTTCAGATATGTAGCTTGTAAACCTTAGTTTTTTGCACAAGTGCTCAGGCATAGCTACTTATTCATTGGTTAAAATTTAAGCAAATTCTGAGACATCAACTTCTTGACCATTGGTTGATTTGACACAGAATGACCAAGATAATACATCAGACATAGTAAACATACCTTAGTAACTGTAGTCCTGTCATCTTGGAAACATTGTCAACAAGAGTTTGACTAGTTGTTGGGTCACTGCAGTTGTTGCTGTTTAAGCTGTGAAAATACATAATATATGTATAGGGCCTAAGTTAGTTATTAACATAATATTATTTGCAAGTAGAGTTTTTCAAGAAAACTAATCATGCATTGACCTGAAAGCTTGTAGTGTACGTCTACTAACATTCTATTTATTTCAGTAAACAGTATTAAATATTAAAAAAAAAAAATGTGAAGGCATATATAAAATTCCATTAATATATTTCACTCCTAAATTGATCGTACGATGGTTGAATACTGATAAAGGTAATGTTCCAAAATTCTGCTGGTCATAAATTGTTATGCTCATACACACAAATTATGGTGAATAACAATAGCTTGAGTGACTACACCTGTACATCAGTGTGTATGAAAGTAACACACTTTAATCAGTTATTCCTACCTGAGTTTTGTCAACTGAAGCATGTGACCCAATGCGACAGCCAAAGCTCTTGTCGTTTTGCCAGTCAGCTTGCAACCATTCAAACTGTATCACATATAAATCAGTTGAAGATTGCAACACTAGAGTTCTATTCAACAGTTATTATGCACTTCATATTGTATTAAAAACAGTGTGGGGAACACTTATAAATTCATAAAATGAGACCATGTTCGCGAAATGTGATTTGAAATAGCTAGTGTGTGAACAGTACTGTTGCATTAGAACCATTACTGGTTATTGAATTAGAACACGGTTTAAAAATAACCCTTCCCCACAGAGCACTTCTGAGGGATGTTTTATAGATAATGTAGTCCAGAGATAGTGATTTGGACACATTGCTTTTAGCTATACATTAAAACTTGGTACCGGGCATAACAATAAACACTGTAGCTTGGTACTGGGCATAACAACTATCTTTAAAACAAAGTATATATATATATATATATATGTGTTCTATATATGTTAAACTGATGTTTACTATGCAGGACAGCAAGATATATTTCTACTGCATGTTGTATTGCACGTTGTGACTACAGGTGGTTATTTTCTTTATGCCTAGACCCACATTCTCGTCTACGTCCACAAGCGCGTGTCTGGGGAAGCAACTTCTAATATGTTTGATGTTTAATTGTTGGCTTCACCCATCTATCATAATTTCCTTGAAATGTACTGGTGTTGGCGTCATGGCAACAGCACTTATAACAGGAACTATCCTTTCATCATCATATTGTGCACATCCATTTGGCCCTTTCCAATGAGAACGTCATTCCAAAATACCAATAATTCATTGTGTAGTGGTCAATGTGTGGATGCAGTGTAAGAGTATTTTTTTTGACATTTAGGTTGACTGGATTTCTTGAATGTTGCTTGACAGAATGTTTTCTACATAGTTCATTTGCACTGTATATATGTCATTAAGGTTGCCATTGACCTCTTGTATCACGGCATACTGACTCTTGTATCACGGCGTACTGACTCTTGTATCACGGCATACTGACTCTTGTATCACGGCGTACTGACTCTTGTATCACGGCATACTGACTCTTGTATCACGGCGTACTGACTCTTGTATCACGGCATACTGACTCTTGTATCACGGCGTACTGACTCTTGTATCACGGCGTACCGACTCTTGTATCACGGCATACTGACTCTTGCATCACGGCGTACCGACTCTTGTATCACGGCATACTGACTCTTGCATCACGGCATACTGACTCTTGTATCACGGCATACTGACTCTTGTATCATCGCGTACTGACTCTTGTATCACGGCATACTGACTCTTGTATCACGGCATACTGACTCTTGTATCACGGCATACTGACTCTTGTATCATCGCGTACTGACTCTTGTATCACGGCGTACTGACTCTTGTATCACGGCGTACTGACTCTTGTATCACGGCATACTGACTCTTGTATCACGGCATACTGACTCTTGTATCACGGCGTACTGACTCTTGTATCACGACGTACTGACTCTTGTATCACGGCGTACTGACTCTTGTATCACGGCGTACTGACTCTTGCATCACGGCATACTGACTCTTGTATCACGGCATACTGACTCTTGTACCACGGCATACTGACTCTTGTATCACGGCATACTGACTCTTGTATCACGGCATACTGACTCTTGTATCACGGCGTACTGACTCTTGTATCACGGCGTACTGACTCTTGTATCACGGCGTACTGACTCTTGTATCACGGCGTACTGACTCTTGCATCACGGCATACTGACTCTTGTATCACGGCATACTGACTCTTGTACCACGGCATACTGACTCTTGTATCACGGCATACTGACTCTTGTATCACGGCATACTGACTCTTGTATCACGGCATACTGACTCTTGTATCACTGCATACTGACTCTTGTATCACGGCGTACTGACTCTTGTATCACGGCGTACTGACTCTTGTATCACGGCGTACTGACTCTTGTATCACGGCGTACTGACTCTTGTATCACGGCATACTGACTCTTGTATCACTGCATACTGACTCTTGTATCACGGCGTACTGACTCTTGTATCACAGCATACTGACTCTTCATGAAAACTACACACAAAACCAATAAAGTCAGACTAAGATCACTGAGACTTCTCATATAAACTGTCAAAGCGTCAAAGTGAGATAATTTGGATTAAACTCCAACTTGCAGGCTGTAAATCAGTTCTCGTAGGGTCATTCTACCGCCCACCAGACGAGAATGATACAAAATACCTTGAGAATCTAAGAGAATCTCTGTCCAAGATAAACATCCAGAAGGGATTGACTGTCAGCTTGGGAAGAGATTTCAATCTGGGAGACATCCTGTAGGAATCCCACTCTCTTAGACAAGGTTGCAGTAAGCCAAACATATCACGGCAACTCATGGACATTGCAGATGAATTCTCACTACACCAACTAGTTAGCATACCCACAAGAAAGGAAAATATACTTGATTTGTTCTTTATATCCAATCCCACAATTATAGATCAGGTTATGGTAGTTCCAGGCATCAGCGACCACGATGGAATTCCAATGGTGGTCCTATCAACAAAACCAAAGCTGAACAAACAAAAACCCAGGAAAGTATACTTGTACAAAAAGGCTAAAGTTAATTACTTGAAAAGTGACCTGAGAGAGATGAGTGAACTAATAACATCATCAGTGTAAGTAAGTCAGCTAATGAACCCTGGTCACAGTTTAAAGAAGGTATCAACAAGAACAAACACATGCCATCTAAATTTAATACCAGTAAAAAACATACCCCATGGATAAGTCCCTCCAATGGATACCTTGGAAAACAGGAGGAAGATGGCCAGACTTCCCATGTTCCACAAAATCCACCACAGCAAGACTACCATTCCCGCAGTAATATTCTAACACCCAGTTAAGCGCCACTCCAGAAATCTACACAATCCAGAATACCAACCAGCCTCGTTTAGACTGCCAAAAGTACTCTTTCTTCCCACAAATGATATGCAACTCGAATAAACCACCATTAACCAATGCTAACATATCAACAACTTCAAACAAGAAGCGTTTAAACCTCTACGCACCCAGAAAGATCACCTCCATTGCTATTCGCTGCGTTAAAACTGTGCGCTCAATTCTTTCTTGGTTGGCTCTAAAAGCGTTGAGAATATTTCTTCCGATTCAGAGTTCTTTATGTATGACAAATACTTTTCCAAGGATTATGTTTCTTGTAAAACATTTCCTCATTTCCATTATTCAGCGGGAACCTCCTGTGTCACTAACATAACCTGTTTGTAGCCATTATTCAATTGATGTAATTTCCACTCTGATACATCTTCGTTATATAACTGTATAACCATCACCACACCTTGGTACCATGTGTAACAACAACCACCACACCTTGGTACCATGTGTAACAACAATCACCACACCTTGGTACCTGGTGTAACAATGATCACACCTTGGTACTGGGTGTAATAACCATCTGATAATATCTTAAAGCAAAGTTGTTGTTTTCCAACAATTATAGTTATTTACATATTTGTAAATTGTGAAGTCATTATTTTAATTAATTATGTATCAATCAAAGTTTGGTACTGGGCAAAACGAGTTAAAGTTTGACAATTTGTTGGACCGCACGAATATCAAAAGTAAAAGCACTTATTCAAGTAACTACTGTGAAATAATATATTCATCATAGATTTAATAATATATCCTGCTTTCTAACCAAAGTTAATTTTGGAAAATCATTAATTAGTAGTATTGAAATATTGGTGCGGGAACTGGGTATCAGGTGTAACAATAAAACTGGATTCATTAACAAACAAAGTAAGTTTGGGTAGGAGCAGCTATTGTAGGGGCCTCAATCATAGTTTGTGACACACATTGCAAGTCTACTTTAACATAACACTCAGGCTTGTTAACAAATGCATGTCAATGCGTTTGAATGCAAATGTTTCACTTGATTCAAATGCAAATGTTTCACTTGATTCAAATGCAAATGCGAATGCCATTTGCCAGGAACGCATTCAAATGCAAATGTTTTGGGGCTGCATTCAAATGCAAATGTTTTGGTTACACATTTGCAAATGCATTTGAATTAATTTAAAATGTCTTGGCTTTATATTAATGATTTGTTTTATTTGAAGTAAAGACAAACACATTATTTATTTATTTAATAAATACAGTAGTACATTATTGTAACCACTAAGTCCCACTACATACCAGTCCCACTACAGGAACGTATCTGTAGAGTCATACACTGAGTCACACAGTTCCCGGCCTGCAGAGGTGGAGGAAATGGGAGGGAGGAATAGACAATTGACAGTTTACTGGGAACCATGGCAGGGAATGAAAGGCTAATCATTCAGGTGGGCCAGAATGGAAGGGGAACATAAGACAATAGACTGTCCTAAGCATTCTCTCTGGCTGTAAATATTCAGGGCTGGTATTGCGAATCTTTACTCCCCCAATGAGCTGAGACCACAACCCACACTAACAGTGCCAACACAACACAAGGGAGTCATTTGTCTGCATTGTTTGATTTGTTTCAATGAACAGGTAATCTCAACCTATAGACCAGATGGTCTTTTTATGTAGTATGTATAACAGCTCAGGCATTGACCAGTTGACCTATAGAGCACTTTTTCAAAGAGCACATTGTGAAAGTGGATTCACAGGTCAGATACTGCTCGCTACAGAGCACTTTTTCCAATGGCAAGTTGTAAACTTGTGAAAGTGAATCTAACGCTAATAATTATTCAAAGAATTATGCATGCATTTGATTGCGCATTTGACAAATAAAATGTTTGTGGGTCGCATTCAAATGCAAATGCTTAAGGTTAATATTCAAATGCATTAAAAAAATTATGGAGGCATTTGAATGCACATTCAAATGCTCAACATTCAAATGCGCATTCAAATGCATTAGCATTTGTTAACAAGCCTGAAGAAACTTCAAATGGTGAGTTATCATTACTGAATTAAAAATAATAGCTTTCTGAAAAGCAAAATATTTGTGGGAAAGATTATTTTGGTTGTTTTTCATTCTTTGCATACAACTATAGGAAAGGTATACATTTCCTGAAAGGACTCGTCGAGTCAAGGCCAATGGTATGCAATCATACTAGATAAAGAGATAGCAAGGAAGTAATAAGGTGGGTAAACTTCAAAACGAACTGTCAGACAATTTTGGAGAGTGGCCCCTGTAGACATATGGCTCTACTTAGATCAAACTAGTAAAGGTTGTAATATATGTTTGAGAGTCAATCAGTGGCTTATGTATTACTCAGCAGTGTATGTTGGTTTAACACCGATCTTGTTATGACAGGAAATATCCAGTGTGTTACCACGAGAATATACATACTTGTTTGTCTACCGGTGTGTGTGTGTGTGCGTGTGCTCGTGTGTGTGTGCATGGGCGAGTACATCAATGTGTGTGATGCACACATGCATCCGTGTATGCGTGTGTGACTGTGCTTATGCGTGTCTATATACTGGTGTATACAATACATAGATGTGTATGTGGGTGCATATGGCACACTGCCTTTAATAGACAATTTATATTTTTCATGGCTGCAAACTGGAAAACAGCAGAACTGTCTTCATCATGCTTCAGCAAACTGCAAGTTATTGGGATTGAGAGATGGATCCATTGAGAATAACCAGATGTCTGTGGTTTTGATCCTCCTGAACAATCATCATATCTCAAGTTGTAACTTATCAAAACAGAGAAGTGCATTTCACAAAGACTCCATCATTTTACTGCCTTTAATAGACAATTTATATTTTTCATGGCTGCAAACAGGAAAACAGCAGAACTGTCTCCATCATGTTTCAGCAAACTACAAGGTATTGAGAGAAGGATGCATTGAGAATAATCAGGTGTCTGTGGTTTTGATCCTCCTGAACAATCATCATATCTCAATTTGTAACTTATCAAAACAGAGAAGTGCATTTCAAACATATAACAACCTGTGAATTAACAGCCTATGGGGCCCAAGCCCATAAAGTGTGGGTGAATGGCACGCCTAGTCAAGTGATGTTTCTTGTAGGGTGTAGCGGTTTTTCCTGGTTACCATGACCACCAGATAGATAGATAAATAATTTTTTACTTATTTATTTATTATTTTTTCTTTCTTTTGTTGTATAGATTTTATTGATCTATCCTTGTTTTTATCTCGCTTTTAGTGCAATGTTGCTAAGCTTTGCTTTAGGTCACTTTTCATCTTTTGATGGTATCACCAGGCCCCTGAACTTCAGTATATAAAAAAACTTTAAGTATAAAATGAATATGTTGAACATTGCATTACTAGTGTGGACAGGCCCTACAGAGCCATGGCTTTACTTAGATATAAGTAATAAGTATAGGTCATAGTCATTATGGATGGAAGGTCAGCCATTTCAACATCAAAGTTTTCACAGATCAGTTTGGTATATGTTGTTTTGTTTCCCTCAGTTTTTCTTGCCATGAATGGGTGTCTGTTACATCTTGTAACAATAAACTGGTAATATACTGACTTCATAGCGAACAACAAACAACGCGGTGAACAGATTTTAATACGAACAGAACACGTAGGACACTGACGTAATTTAGAGGAATAGTGATTGGCCCCACAGGCCCACGTGATTAGCAATGGCTGATCTAGGACTTGTGTTTGGATTATGTTCTTTTGGTCAGGCACCAATTCAACTAGGTAGGGAAGGACACCCACTATACATGGGAGGGTGCTGCCATGCTGTGGTACACTCTCTGTACATCCCATTGTACAACACTATACATGGGAGGGCGCTGACATGCTGTGGTACACTCTCTGTACATCCCATAGTACAACACTATACAGGGGAGGGTGCTGCCATGCTGTGGTACACTCTCTGTACATCTCATAGTACAACACTATACATGGGAGGGCGCTGCCATGCTGTGGTACACTCTCTGTACATCCCACTGTACAACACTATACATGGGAGGGTGCTGCCATGCTGTGGTACACTCTCTGTACATCCCATAGTACAACACTATACATGGGAGGGTGCTGCCATGCTGTGGTACACTCTCTGTACATCCCATTGTACAACACTATACATGGGAGGGTGCTGCCATGCTGTGGTACACTCTCTGTACATCCCATTGTACAACACTATACATGGGAGGGTGCTGCCATGCTGTGGTACACTCTCTGTACATCCCATTGTACAACACTATACATGGGAGGGTACTGCCATGCAGTGGTACACTCTCTGTACATCCCATTATACGACACTATACACGGGAGGGTACTGCCATGATGTGGTACACTCTCTGTACATCCCATTGTACGACACTATACACGGGAGGGTACTGCCATGATGTGGTACACTCTCTGTACATCCCATTGTACAACACTATACATGGGAGGGCACTGCCATGCTGTGGTACACTCTCTGTACATCCCATTGTACGACACTATACATGGGAGGGTGCTGCCATGCTGTGGTACACTCTACGTACATCCCATTGTACAACACTATACATGGGAGGGTGCTGCCATGCTGTGGTACACTCTCTGTACATCCCATTGTACGACACTATACATGGGAGGGTGCTGCCATGCTGTGGTACACTCTCTGTACATCCCATTGTACAACACTATACATGGGAGGGTGCTGCCATGATGTGGTACACTCTCTGTACATCCCATTGTACAACACTATACATGGGAGGGTGCTGCCATGCTGTGGTACACTCTCTGTACATCCCATTGTACGACACTATACATGGGAGGGTGCTGCCATGCTGTGGTACACTCTCTGTACATCCCATTGCACGACACTATACATGGGAGGGTGCTGCCATGCTGTGGTACACTCTCTGTACATCCCATTGTACAACACTATACATGGGAGGGTACTGCCATGCTGTGGTACACTCTCTGTACATCCCATTGTACAACACTATACACGGGAGGGTACTGCCATGCTGTGGTACACTCTACGTACATCCCATTGTACAACACTATACATGGGAGGGCGCTGCCATGCTGTGGTACACTCTACGTACATCCCATTGTACAACACTATACATGGGAGGGTACTGCCATGCTGTGGTACACTCTCTGTACATCCCATTGTACGACACTATACATGGGAGGGCGCTGACATGCTGTGGTACACTCTCTGTACATCCCATTGTACGACACTATACATGGGAGGGTACTGCCATGCTGTGGTACACTCTACGTACATCCCATTGTACAACACTATACATGGGAGGGTACTGCCATGATGTGGTACACTCTCTGTACATCCCATTGTACAACACTATACATGGGATGGCGCTGCCATGCTGTGGTACATTCTCTGTACATCCCATTGTACGACACTATACACGGGAGGGCGCTGACATGCTGTGGTACACTCTCTGTACATCCCATTGTACAACACTATACATGGGATGGCGCTGCCATGCTGTGGTACACTCTCTGTACATCCCATTGTACGACACTATACATGGGAGGGCGCTGACATGCTGTGGTACACTCTCTGTACATCCCATTGTACGACACTATACATGGGAGGGCGCTGCCATGCTGTGGTACACTCTCTGTACATCCCATTGTACAACACTATACATGGGAGGGTACTGCCATGCTGTGGTACACTCTCTGTACATCCCATTGTACGACACTATACATGGGAGGGCGCTGACATGCTGTGGTACACTCTCTGTACATCCCATTGTACAACACTATACATGGGAGGGTACTGCCATGCTGTGGTACACTCTACGTACATCCCATTGTACAACACTATACATGGGAGGGTACTGCCATGCTGTGGTACACTCTCTGTACATCCCATTGTACGACACTATACATGGGAGGGTACTGCCATGCTGTGGTACACTCTACGTACATCCCATTGTACGACACTATACATGGGAGGGTACTGCCATGCTGTGGTACACTCTACGTACATCCCATTGTACAACACTATACATGGGAGGGCGCTGCCATGCTGTGGTACACTCTCTGTACATCCCATTGTACGACACTATACATGGGAGGGTACTGCCATGCTGTGGTACACTCTACGTACATCCCATTGTACGACACTATACATGGGAGGGTACTGCCATGCTGTGGTACACTCTACGTACATCCCATTGTACAACACTATACATGGGAGGGCGCTGCCATGCTGTGGTACACTCTCTGTACATCCCATTGTACGACACTATACATGGGAGGGTACTGCCATGCTGTGGTACACTCTACGTACATCCCATTGTACGACACTATACATGGGAGGGTACTGCCATGCTGTGGTACACTCTCTGTACATCCCATTGTACAACACTATACATGGGAGGGCGCTGCCATGCTGTGGTACACTCTCTGTACATCCCATTGTACGACACTATACATGGGAGGGTACTGCCATGCTGTGGTACACTCTACGTACATCCCATTGTACAACACTATACATGGGAGGGCGCTGCCATGCTGTGGTACACTCTCTGTACATCCCATTGTACGACACTATACATGGGAGGGTGCTGACATGCTGTGGTACACTCTCTGTACATCCCATTGTACAACACTATACATGGGAGGGTACTGCGATGCTGTGGTACACTCTCTGTACATCCCATTGTACAACACTATACATGGGAGGGTGCTGCCATGCTGTGGTACATTCTCTGTACATCCCATTGTACAACACTATACATGGGAGGGCGCTGCCACGCTGTGGTACACTCTACGTACATCTCATAGTACAACACTATACATGGGAGGGCGCTGCCATGCTGTGGTACATTCTCTGTACATCCCATTGTACAACACTATACATGGGATGGCGCTGCCATGCTGTGGTACATTCTCTGTACATCCCATTGTACGACACTATACACGGGAGGGCGCTGCCATGCTGTGGTACACTCTACGTACATCTCATAGTACAACACTATACATGGGAGGGTGCTGCCCTGCTGTGGTACACTCTCTGTACATCCCATTGTACAACACTATACATGGGAGGGTGCTGCCATGCTGTGGTACATTCTCTGTACATCCCATTGTACGACACTATACATGGGAGGGCGCTGCCACGCTGTGGTACACTCTCTGTACATCCCATTGTACGACACTATACATGGGAGGGCACTGCCATGCAGTGGTACATTCTCTGTACATCCCATTGTACAACACTATACATGGGAGGGTGCTGCCATGCTGTGGTACACTCTCCGTACATCCCATTGTACGACACTATACATGGGAGGGTACTGCCATGCTGTGGTACATTCTCTGTACATCCCATTGTACAACACTATACATGGGAGGGTGCTGCCATGCTGTGGTACACTCTCTGTACATCCCATTGTACGACACTATACATGGGAGGGTACTGCCATGCTGTGGTACACTCTACGTACATCCCATTGTACAACACTATACATGGGAGGGTACTGCCATGCTGTGGTACACTCTCTGTACATCCCATTGTACAACACTATACATGGGAGGGCGCTGACATGCTGTGGTACACTCTACGTACATCCCATTGTACAACACTATACATGGGAGGGTACTGCCATGCTGTGGTACACTCTACGTACATCCCATTGTACAACACTATACATGGGAGGGTACTGCCCTGCTGTGGTACACTCTCTGTACATCCCATTGTACAACACTATACATGGGAGGGTACTGCCCTGCTGTGGTACACTCTCTGTACATCCCATTGTACAACACTATACATGGGAGGGTACTGCCCTGCTGTGGTACACTCTCTGTACATCCCATTGTACAACACTATACATGGGAGGGTACTGCCATGCTGTGGTACACTCTCTGTACATCCCATTGTACAACACTATACATGGGAGGGCGCTGACATGCTGTGGTACACTCTACGTACATCCCATTGTACAACACTATACATGGGAGGGTACTGCCATGCTGTGGTACACTCTACGTACATCCCATTGTACAACACTATACATGGGAGGGTACTGCCCTGCTGTGGTACACTCTCTGTACATCCCATTGTACAACACTATACATGGGAGGGTACTGCCCTGCTGTGGTACACTCTCTGTACATCCCATTGTACAACACTATACATGGGAGGGTACTGCCCTGCTGTGGTACACTCTCTGTACATCCCATTGTACAACACTATACATGGGAGGGTACTGCCCTGCTGTGGTACACTCTCTGTACATCCCATTGTACAACACTATACATGGGAGGGCGCTGCCATGCTGTGGTACATTCTCTGTACATCCCATTGTACGACACTATACATGGGAGGGTACTGCCATGCTGTGGTACACTCTACGTACATCCCATTGTACAACACTATACATGGGAGGGCGCTGCCATGCTGTGGTACACTCTCCGTACATCCCATTGTACAACACTATACATGGGAGGGTACTGCCCTGCTGTGGTACACTCTCTGTACATCCCATTGTACAACACTATACATGGGAGGGTGCTGCCATGCTGTGGTACATTCTCTGTACATCCCATTGTACGACACTATACATGGGAGGGCGCTGCCATGCTGTGGTACACTCTCTGTACATCCCATTGTACAACACTATACATGGGAGGGTGCTGCCATGCTGTGGTACACTCTCTGTACATCCCATTGTACGACACTATACATGGGAGGGCGCTGCCATGCTGTGGTACACTCTCTGTACATCCCATTGTACGACACTATACATGGGAGGGTGCTGCCATGCTGTGGTACATTCTCTGTACATCCCATTGTACGACACTATACATGGGAGGGCGCTGACATGCTGTGGTACACTCTACGTACATCCCATTGTACGACACTAAGCTGAGACATCCAAGAAACAATACACCTAATTCTTTTTCACGCAGTTGTAAAAGTCAGTGTTGAGAACACTCACACAATTAAATAGCTCTAACTCACTCATACCCTGTACTGCGCCCTATGACAACTTAATGTAAAATACTCCATTTAGCCAGTGGACAATGAAGCTGTCGGGTTACCACCATCCAACACCTTTAACGCCATATTATTAAATTATATTGGCCATACATAGTTTAATGATACTTTCTACTAACTTGATACTTTCTACTAACATTGCATCTATAGCTATTTGTTGGAAGTTTCATGTTGCCATAGAGAACTTATACGGGTCATTCTGTGTCAAATCAACCAATTTTCAGGAAATTAAAAAAGTTGGCATCTCAGAATTTTTTCCAATGACTAAGTGGCTGTACCCGAGCACTTCTGCAATAGTAGAACTAAGCATTTACACACAAATCGTGTCTGTAATTTCATATATGTAGCTTGTAAACTTCTCAAGTTAGAAGCACCTGAAAACATAAAAAAACGTGTGTTTTGGGTTCTTACCCCTTGTTCACATAAGGTGCTTAAAGACACAATTTGCAGAAGCGCTCAGGCATAGCTACTTATTCATTGGTTAAAA
Organism: Lamellibrachia columna; assembly: GCA_963662155.1. Classification (NCBI taxonomy): domain Eukaryota; kingdom Metazoa; phylum Annelida; class Polychaeta; order Sabellida; family Siboglinidae; genus Lamellibrachia; species Lamellibrachia columna. Next base: position 5,320,214 of record OY759265.1, on the reverse strand, counting down.
TTTAAGCAAATTGTGAGACATCAACTTTTTGACCATTGGTTGATTTGACACGGAATTACCCATTCGTCAGACATAGTATACATATTAACCTACCTTAGTAACTGCAGTCCTGTCATCTTGGAAACATTGTCAACGAGGGTTTGACCAGTTGTTGGGTCACTGCAGTTGTTGCTGTCTAATCTGTGAAAATACATAATATATGTATAATTGAAAACAAACCGTGAAGGCATATATAAAATTCTGTTAATATATTTCAGTCCTAAATTGATCGTACAACATTTGAATACTGATAAAGGTAACATTCCACAATTCTGCTGGTCATAAATGTTTATGCTCATACACACAAATCATAGTGAAGAACAAGAATGTATTAAATCAAACAGATCCATTTCACCGGTCATTTTATCATAATCCAAGTAACATCAATTACTATTTCAGGTATTCGTATTCATATAACTAAAAAAAAATTAAATAGCAGCACATGGCTGGTAGTAGATGACGGACAATGAACTTAGCACACAAGGTCATTAATGATCACCAGATGGCAATGGTGGTAGTATTTACCGAGATAAAAACTAACTAAACTAAATATAGTTCAAATGGTGAAATAAAAGTCAGAAAAGTATAAAAAAAATTAATGTGAAATAATAGTTTAATTCTCAAATTAGAGAAAATGTGCCATAAATATATGTCAATGTGCATGAAAGTAACACACTCTAATCAGTTATTCCTACCTGAGTTTTGTAAACCGAGGCATGTGACTCAATGCGACAACCAAAGCTTTTATCGTTGTGCCAGACAGCTCGCAGCGATCCAAACTGTATCAAATAAATAATGTCAGCATAATAACTTTATAAATCAGTTGAAGATTGAAACACTAGAGTGTGGACTGGACCTGAGGGCTATTCTCCCAAATTTTCTAACAGTTGGCCTGGGAGAGGAAATTTTTTTCATGTTCTCCAATCTCTGTTAAATTTTACTCCAATAAAATACATAAACATTTAAAATCTATAGTTTTTCATCTAAATCCGAAAACTAAATAAGTGGCAGGTGGCGCATGTCAGGAATGTTACCCTCTACTATTACGCCCGGCCAAGTTACCAAGTTCACTTTAACACCCTAAAGAAATATAAATAAATGCTGGAATTGGATTAAAATAGTGCTATTCGACAGCTATTATGTTCTTCTTCATGCTATATTAAAAACAATATGGGGAACATCTATAATTTCATAAAATGAGATCCTGTTCCGAAAATGTGATTTGAACTCGTAACTGAATTAGAACACAATTTTAAAATAACCCTTTCCCATATAGCACTTCTGAGGGATCTTTTATAGATTATAGTCCAGAGATAGTGATTTGGACAAATTGCTTTTAGCTATACAACATTAAAACTTGGTACTGGTGTCAGATGATATTTGGATCCGCAGTCCAAATATCATAGTGGGACCCGCCCTATGGTATTTTGACCCCCCCTTTAAAATGTACTAATCATTATATTTATTCCTACTATATGTGTGCGATGTATTATTTCTATTCATGGCAAGTTTGTGTTTATATATCCAGGTGTCTACGGCACATTACTTCCCATGTCAGAAGGTCACATCAACAAAATTGGTATAAAATTCTCCACTTCAAGGAGCATACAATTACACATTTCATGGTATTTCTTAATAAACTGTTGCTTCATCCTTACAATTTCAGTGGAATATACACACTTGTGGAACCAACTTGTGATGTCAGCTACATTCAACATTAGGATTGACGGGGGTGGGTGGGTGTCAAAATAATATCATAGCATGAAAATTGGATCCATGTCCACAACTTAAAAAAATACATGATGGAAGTTGGGGTGGGCGCAAACGTCCACAAGTGCATTTCTGGGTGTGACTTCCAATATGTTTGAGTTTAATTGTTGTCTTCACCCAACTATCTTCACCCAACCATGCATTGGGGTTGGCATCTCCTTCCCTCCTGTCTCCGCTACTCACGGCTCCCTTCTCCTTCCCTCCTGTCTCCGCTACTCCCCTCTCCCTCACCCCGGTTGTCTTCCCTCCCGTCTCCCCCACTCCCTTCTCCTTCCCTCCTGTCTCCCCTACTCCCCTCTCCTTCACCCCGGTTGTCTTCCCTCCCGTTCCTTTCCTTCCCGTCTCCTTACGTCCTGTCTCCCTATGACATGTCACCTTCCCTCCTCTCAGCTTCCTCCCAGGATGAGGTGAGCTCTCCCTAGCATCTCTTGTGTCTTTCCCCACTTTATCGTCTACTGTTCCCTCACCAGAACTACTGGCACAACTCCCCTGTTCCCTTCCCACCATTGCCACAACGAGCAGCCTCAGCTCTTCCAACTCCACCTCTAGTTCCTGTAGGGACAAATAACGTAGAGAGGGAGGGTACAACTGCCATAGTTAGGAAATATAGGCAGTTGGTCAGAACACTAAAACAGACGCGGGTTGAGCAGGTAATACTGTCAGGGATTTTACCTGTAATGGGCAGGAGGGGTCATAAATATCGAAATTGTCAGGGGATGGCAATTAACATGTTAGTCCAGAGGCTGTGTAGGGAAGAGGAAGTTGGATTTGTGGATTTATGGGGAAGTTTTGTTGGGAGGGCTGATATGTACATGAAGGATGGGCTTCATTTAAGTGGAAAGGGGGCGGCAGTATTCGCGGACAAACTTTCAGCAGCAGTAGATAGCGACTTGGGTACAATGACAAATATTTTTGGAAGTAAACATTCTTTAAACTAGAAGTGCAGGGGGGTTACCTAGAGGTGTCTCAAGGAGAACAAGAGGCCACTAGCACAGATAAACCAATATCAAATCATCCGAAAAACATCTCTGAAAAAGGTTATAGATGCGTATGTTTAAATGCAAGGAGCATAGTAAATAAGAAAAACGAATTAAACATTATGGTAGAAGATATTGACCCTCACATAATTGGTATAACTGAATCATGGGCCAACATAGATATAACAGATGCTGAATTAGGACTGACAGGATACGTAATGTTTAGGAAAGATCGAATAGGAAGAAGGGGCGGGGGAGTTATTTTATATGTTAAAGAATCTATTCAGGCTTATGAAATAAAACTAGAAAGGGAAGCAGATTGCGATGAAGCTGTTTGGTGCAAAATTGTTTCAGGAAATTCAAAATTAACTATTGGATTAGTTTACCGAAGTCCAAACATAAACGAAGAGGACAACACAAAAATAAAAAACGCTATAAAGGAAGTTAGTAAAGGGGAATGTATCATAATGGGAGATTTTAACCATGGACACATACAATGGAATTCTCTGGAGAGCACAGGGATTGAGGATCAACAATTTCTATGTTTAATCCAGGATAGCTTTCTTACTCAGCACGTACTAGAACCAACCAGGGGAGAAAATGTATTAGATATAGTTTTGTCATCACAAAAAGAATTAGTGGACAATGTAAAAATATTTGAACCATTGGGTAATAGTGACCATAATCAAATACATTTTGACATCAATGTAAAATCAGAAAGTAAAAATAAGAAAACATACAAGAGAAACTTCCACAAAGGTAACTACAAAGATATGAGAAAATACTTAGCACAGCTAGATTGGAATAACATGCTGATGAATAAGACTGCAATTGAATGTTGGAATATTCTAAAATATGAAATTGAGAGTATCATTGATAAATTTGTTCCCTTCCGAAAACAAGGAAAACGGTGTAGAAAGAAACACTTGTCAAAAGAGGCAATTAGAAAAATAATGCTAAAACAAACTATGTGGAGGGTTTATAGGCGTACCAGAAAGGAAGAAGACTATGCAAAATACAAAGAGGCACTTAATGCAGCTACAACTGAAATCAGACAATCTAAAAGAAGCTATGAGCAAAAACTGGCATGTAACATAAAAACTGACAGCAAGAGTTTTTATGCATATGTCAGGAGTAAACAAAACGTACAAGACAAGGTTGGACCTCTAGAAGACAGTGCTGGAAATATAATATCACAGGGGTTTTTAATGGCGGAAGACCTAAATGGTTACTTCAGTTCAGTGTTTACAAAAGAAGATATTAGTTCATTACCAGTTGCTGATGCTAAATTTCAGGGGGCTAAATCTGACTATTTAGGACCGTTAGTTGTAACTCCAGAATTGGTAGCTAGGAAAATAAAGGCAATGAAGGATAACAAATCACCGGGAGTGGATGGGATTCCTCCAAAATTACTAATGGAAACAGTAGATCAAATCAGTATACCACTTGCAAGAGTATTCAACTTGTCATTAAAAGAGGGAGTTGTTCCGTTTGAATGGAAAGAAGCAAACATCATACCATTATTTAAAAAGGGTTCGAGAAATAAGTCAGAGAATTACAGACCAGTGAGTTTAACGTCAGTGATTTGTAAATTATTAGAAAGGTTAATTAAAGACCATATGGTGGACTTCCTCGTTAAGCATAAATTATTAAATTCATCTCAACATGGATTCCTTAAAGCGAGGTCATGCTTAACAAATATGTTATGTTTTTTGGAAGAAATCACTAAGTGGATAGACGTGGGATCGCCAGTAGATATTATCTACTTAGATTTTCAGAAAGCTTTTGACAAAGTGCCACATCAAAGATTGCTACTTAAATTAAAAGCCCATGGTATCGGGGATAGCATAACTGACTGGATAGAACAATGGCTGACTGACAGAAGACAACGAGTTGTAGTAGATGGCGAAGTTTCAAATTGGAAATCGGTTTTGAGTGGGGTACCTCAAGGATCAGTATTAGGACCTATATTATTCTTAATTTATATCAATGACTTGGACGAGAGTATAACAAGTAACGTACTGAAATTTGCGGACGACACAAAACTGTTTAGAAAGGTTAATACTGATGGTGATAAACAACATTTACAAAACGATCTAGACAGATTAGTGAAATGGTCTGAGAAATGGCAGATGCTGTTCAATTTTGGGAAATGTAAATGCCTACATACAGGACATGGGAACTTGAATGTAAACTATAAAATGGGAGCTACTGTTCTTGGTACTACTGTAAAAGAAAAGGACTTAGGAGTTACAATAAGCGCTGATATGAAAGTTTCAGAGCAGTGTGGTATTGCAGCTTCAAAGGGTAATCAAATTCTTGGATTGATTAGAAGAAACATAACATACAAGGGAAAAAAGTTAATTATACCTCTTTATAAAGCAATAGTTAGACCTCATTTAGAATACTGTATTCAAGCATGGAGACCATATCGTAAGAAGGATATAGATACGCTTGAACGCATACAAAGGAGAGCAACTAAAATGATTCCAGAACTTAGAGACCTTAGTTATGAAGAACGCCTGAAAGAATGTGGTTTAACAACTCTAGAGACAAGGAGGTTAAGAGGAGATCAGATTGAAGTTTTCAAGATATTGAATGGGTATGAAAATATTGATAGAAATATGTTTTTCTCACTCAAGAAGGATAGCAGAACTAGAGGACATGAGGTAAAATTAGAAAAGGATCAATGTAGATTGGACATCAGGAAGCACTCGTTCTCACAGAGGACAATAAATGAATGGAACAAACTGTCTACAGATTGTGTAACTGCTAGCAGCGTGAATATGTTTAAAAACAAGGTTGACACATATATCAGGAGGGCGGGTTATAAGTAGGTGAACATTGTTGGACTCTCGATAAGCCAATGGCTTCCTTGTCCACTTGCCATCTGGGCCTTTGGCTTGGATGGCAAATCTTGTTAAATCTTGTTAAACATCACTTATAACAGGAACTATCCCTTGTATAGTGGGAGGGTCCTTTCGCCATCATATTGTGCACATTCCATTTGGCCCTTTGCAATGAGAATGTCATTCCATGATACCAATAACCAGTTAAAGTATTTTCATCCTGAACATTCATCGTTCAGTGTTCTGTGTGTGGATGCAGCGTAACACTGTTTTTGTTGACATCTGGGCAGACTGGATTTCTTTAATGTTGCTTCACAGAATGTTTTCTACAAAGTTCATTTGTACAGTACATGTCCTCATTAAGGTTGCCATTGACCTCTGGTATCACGGTGTACTGACTCTTGATAAGTTCTTTGTGTTTGACCCTTGTATCAGGCATACTGACTCTTGTATCACGGCATACTGACTCTTGTATCACGGCATACTGACTCTTGTATCACGGCATACTGACTCTTGTATCACGGCATACTGACTCTTGTATCACGGCATACTGACTCTTGTATCACTGCATACTGACTCTTGTATCACTGCATACTGACTCTTGTATCACGGCATACTGACTCTTGTATCACGGCATACTGACTCTTGTATCACGGCATACTGACTCTTGTATCACTGCATACTGACTCTTGTATAACTGCATACTGACTCTTGTATCACGGCATACTGACTCTTGTATCACGGCATACTGACTCTTGTATCACTGCATACTGACTCTTGTATCAGGCATACTGACTCTTGTATCACGGTATACTGACTCTTGTATCACGGCATACTGACTCTTGTATCACGGCATACTGACTCTTGCATCACTGCATACTGACTCTTGTATCACTGCATACTGACTCTTGTATCACGGCATACTGACTCTTGCATCACTGCATACTGACTCTTGTATCACGGCATAATACTGACTCTTGTATCACGGCATACTGACTCTTGCATCACTGCATACTGACTCTAGTATCACGGCATACTGACTCTTGTATCACGGTGTACTGACTCTTGATAAGTTCTTTGTGTTTGACAAATACTTTTCCAAGGAATATATTCCTTGTAAAACATTTCCTAATTTCTTTATTTCCATTATTCAGCGGGAACCTCCTGTGTCACTAACATTATCTGTTTGTAGCCATTATTCAATTGATGTAATTTCCACCGACACATCTTCGTTATATAACTGTGCATGTAAGAGTGTGATTGATGTGATTGATGGCCCATTGAAAATCGCACGATAAATGTGACATGGTCACTATCATGAAATAAAGCTTTTACTTCTACTACTACTACTGTTTTTCCAGCAGTAGCATTTGAACATCTTTCTTCTGATGCCTCTAAGCGAAGTAGTTACAATTTATCTTTAGCTGTGCAACATTAAAGCTTGGAACAGGCTGTACATGTACGTGGTGTAACAACAATCAATACACCTTTGTGACAGGTGTAACAACAACCATCACACCTTGGCACCGGAAGTAACAACAACCACCACACCTTGGCACCGGATGTAACAAAAACCATCCCATCTTGGTACCGGGTGTAACAACCACCACACCTTGGTACCGGGTGTAACAACCACCACACCTTGGTACCGGGTGTAACAACCACCACACCTTGGTACCGGATGTAACAACCACCCCCACAACTTGATACCAGGTGTAACAACAACCATCATGCCTTGATACCGGGTGTAACAACAACCATCATACCTTGGTACTGGGTGTAACAACAACCACCACCACCTTGGTACCGGGTGCAACAACAATCACCACACCTTGGTACCAGGTGTAAAAACCATCACACTTTGATACCGGGTGTAACAACCATCACACCTTGGTACCGAGTGTAACAACAACCATCACACCTTGGTACCAGGTGTAACAACCACCACACCTTGGTACCGGATGTAACAACCACCACACCTTTGTACCGGGTGTAACAACTACCACACCTTGGTACCGGGTATAACGACCATCACACCTTAGTACCAGGTGTAACAACCATCACACCTTGGTACCGAGTGTAACAACAACCACCACACCTTGGTACCGGGTGTGACAACAACCATCATACCTTGGTACCAGGTGTAAAAACCATCACACCTTGGTACCGGGTGTAACAACCATCACACCTTGGTACCGGGTGTAAGAACAACCATCACACCTTGGTACTGGGTGTAACAACAACCACCACCACCTTGGTACCGGGTGCAACAACAATCACCACACCTTGGTACCAGGTGTAAAAACCATCACACTTTGATACCGGGTGTAACAACCATCACACCTTGGTACCGAGTGTAACAACAACCATCACACCTTGGTACCAGGTGTAACAACCACCACACCTTGGTACCGGATGTAACAACCACCACACCTTTGTACCGGGTGTAACAACTACCACACCTTGGTACCGGGTATAACGACCATCACACCTTAGTACCAGGTGTAACAACCATCACACCTTGGTACCGAGTGTAACAACAACCACCACACCTTGGTACCGGGTGTGACAACAACCATCATACCTTGGTACCAGGTGTAAAAACCATCACACCTTGGTACCGGGTGTAACAACAACCATCACACCTTGGTACCGGGTGTAAGAACAACCATCACACCTTGGTACCAGATGTAACAACCATTTGATAATATTTTAAAGCAAAGCTGTTGTTTTCCATATAATATTCCAACACTGATATTTACTCTGCTCCTAACTGTAGGAGAGCAACATAAAAAATATCATCTTCCTAACAGACGTGACTAGCTTGGTACAGGGCGTAACAGTTCTGGTGAAATGCTGAACATTTGTCTGAGTTTCTCTTTATGTGTTATTAATTAATATTAATATTAATATATATATATATATATATATATATATATATAAAACAATTATTTTTACTTATGTATTTGTTAATTTTGAAGTAATTATTTTCATTAATTATGTATCAATCAATCAAAGTTTGGTCGAAACCAGTTAAAGTTGGACAATTTGTTGGACAGCACAAATATCAAAAGTAAAAACCACTTATTCAAGTAACTACTGTGTGAAATAGTATATTCATCATAAATTTAATTATATCCTGCTTTCTAACCAAAGTTAATTTTGGAAAATCATTAATTGGTAGTATTGAAATACTGGTGCGGGAACTGGGTATCGGATGTAACAATAAAACTGGATTCATTAACAAACAAAATAAGTTTGGGTAGGAGCAGATATTGTAGGGGCCTCAATCATAGTTTGTGACACACATTGGAAAGTTCACTTTAACATAAGAAACTTCAAATGGTGAGTTATCATTACTGAATTAAAAATAATAGCTTTCTTAAATGCAAAACAAACTGTAAGACAATTTTGGAGAGTGGCCCCTGTAGACATAATATTTTGGCTCTACTTAGATCAAACAAGTAAAGGTTGTAACAAATGTTTGAGAGTCTTTTGTACTACTTTTGTACTACTCAGCAGTGTATGTTGGTTTAACACCAATCATGCTATGACAGGAAATATCCAGTGTGTTACCACAAGAATATACATACTTATGTTTGTCTATCCGGTGTGTGTGTGTGCGTGAATGGACGAGCACATCAATGTGTGCAGTGCATGCATGCATCCATGTGTGTGATTGTGTTTATGCATGTCTACCCATGCTTATATACTGGTGTATACAATACATGGACGTGTACATCGGTGCATATTAATTTAATAGCCTTTAATAGTAAATTTCTATCTTTCACGGCTGCGAACGGGAAAATAGCAGAACTGTTTCCATCATGCTTCAGCAAACTGCATGGTATTGAGAGATGGATGCATTGAGAATAATCAGGTGTCTGTGGTTGTGATCCTCATGAACAATCATCATATCTCTATTTGTAACTTATCAAAACAGAGAAGTGCATTTCACAAAGACTCCATCATAAAAATAGTTTTTACCCATTGGACTGCTCTTTATACAAATAAATATACCATAAGTATGTAAACTTACCTAACTATAAATTATCTGGTTATTGTTTACGTCATGAAAAACAGCAAATATTCCAATGGGCTAATAGACAATGACACAATTGACTTATGAGAGTCAAACAGTTCTTTTGATGACATATTCTTAATTGTGTTGCCAATATATTGTTTCATGAAACATAGCTTGATACTTTTGAATAACATATTCATTGTATGTATTGCTATTTGTTGTAAGCTTCATGTTGTCAGACACTTTCAACATACCTTAGTGCGCGTAGATCTGTCATCTGTGAAACACTGTCAACGAAGGTTTGACCAGTTGTTTGTCCATTAAGGTTGTTTTGGCATAAGCTGTAAAAATATATTATAAATTTGGTGCAAGATAGTTGTTAACATATTTACAAGTATCACTTTTCAAGAGAAATAAGTGTGTTTAATTCAAGCAGATCCATTTCACCAGTTATTTTGTCATCACACAATGTAACATCGGAAGAATATGAAATTGATATTGGAATTAAGTGGCAATAACAAGTTAATATTATTGGCGTGTGTGCATACATGCGTGATTGTGTGCATGCATGCGTGCATGCGGGGGCTGTATGAAAGAAAGACATCATAGATTATATGGTTAAATCATGTTTCATTTCCTGGCTTGCCTAAAATACCTTAGTGTTTTAAATCATATTTATAATCCATCACTATTTCAGGTATTCGTATTTGATTATCTGAAATAAAAAATTAAATAGCAAATTAAATGGCTGGTGCAGCAGACGACATATAATGAACCTTATGTACTTCATGTCATTAATCATCAATAGATGGCATTGATGGTACTACTTATCAATAGATGGTGTTGATGGTACTACTTATCAATAGATGGTGTTGATGGTACTACTTATCAATAGATGGTGTTGATGGTACTACTTATCAATAGATGGTGTTGATGGTACTACTTATCAATAGATGTCATTGATGGTACTACTTATCAATAGATGGTGTTGATGGTACTACTTATCAATAGATGGTGTTGATGGTACTACTTATCAATAGATGGTGTTGATGGTACTACTTATCAATAGATGGTGTTGATGGTACTACTTATCAATAGATGGTGTTGATGGTACTACTTATCAATAGATGGTGTTGATGGTACTACTTATCAATAGATGGTGTTGATGGTACTACTTATCAATAGATGGTGTTGATGGTACTACTTATCAATAGATGTCATTGATGGTACTACTTATCAATAGATGGTGTTGATGGTACTACTTATCAATAGATGGTGTCGATGGTACTACTTATCCAGTTCTAAAAAATAGCTTCACTTAATACAGTCAAAGGTCACTCAGCCAATATTATAAGGAATAATTACAATATAGTGACAGCCCGCAAAGTATGACACAATTGTAAGTGAAACTATAGTATTTGGTGCCCGTACTTCAGAGGAAATATGTCATAAGTATGTATAATAAATAGAGCATATCTGCCATAGCATACATAGCACTCTCATGCCATCACTGTCCACACATTAAGTGCATACGTATAGCTAAAATGTGTATGAATGGCTTGACCAAGTACACTCATACATCAAAGTGAGCCTACCAAATAAGTTCTTCCTACCTGAGCTCTTCCAGCTGTGGCAGGTGACGCAGTGCGAAGGCCAGAGCTTTTGCCTCTGCACCAGACAGCTGGCAACCACTCAAACTGTCAAACATATAACAAATTTCAGTATAATAACTTAATGAATATGTGGAACATTGCATTACTGGTGTGGACAGGCCCTACAGAGCCATGGCTTTACTTAGATATAAGTAATAAGTATAGGTCATAGTCATTATGGATGGAAGGTCAGCCATTTCAACATCAAAGTTTTCACGGATCAGTTTGGTATATGCTGTTTTGCTTCCCTCAGTTTTTCTTGCCATGAATGGGTGTCTGTTACATCTTGTAACAATAAACTGGTAATATACTGACTTCATAGCGAACAACAAACAACGCGGTGAACAGATTTTAATACAAACATGAAGGACACTGACGTAATCTATAGGAACAGTGATTGGCCCCACAGGCCCACGTGATTAGCCGTGGTGTCATAACACCATCCAGTGCCATATAGAACTGTACAGACTTAACACTTCCCCCTTTTTAAATGTCTCAATTCCTCATCTGAGCTATTCCGAGACAAAAACCAAAATCCACTTAAACGTCCAAGCGTCCATACTATTCAACTACTGTCTCTAACATTATGTACCGGTAGTCCTTAAGTTTCACAGGAGCCCTCAACGGCCTTCCAGCACTGGTTGTTATCACCGCTGGCGTTGTAGGTGTACCTTCGGTGTACCAGTTCTGCTGGCTGGTTCGGTTTTCTCGATACGGCTGGTTGACTCGGCTTGGGCGACTCTTGAAGTGGAAACTCGTACTCAGAATGGTGGCCTTCTACAGTTTTGCTGTCCCCGTGGCCAGGTATTCCCCTCATTTGGTCCACATGATGTCTCCACACAGTACCGTCTACCAGCACCTGTTACAAGACTGGGCCCATTCTCTCCAGTATTCTTCCTGGTAACCACTTTGATCCACCTCGGTAATTTTGTAGCCAGACTTCTTCGGAAGTTCTTCCCCAGCCTGGTAAGAAGTCAACCTCTTGGTCTCATTTTGAAGTACGGGTAGTTGGGAGTCTACTACTCCCTTCACATCTTACATCAACTGCTGCATCTCAATGATTTCAGGCCATTTGGTGTGGGCATCCACTAGGATCAAGAACATTTTGCCTTGAAATGGTTGAATATACGTGTGACGCATCTCAGCGAGCAGATCAGGGTGACAGTAGAGGGGACACAGAAGGGTCATATAACCCAGCATGGGCGTCCGGATGTCAGATAAAGGACACGTGTGAGTCAAACCCGTGTAAGGTATAACGTTGAGCGAGGAGGTAGAAATGTCTACGCTCCCCTAAAGTTAAGAAGTAACGTGCGAAATGTGAAGAATTTACTGAAACATAACCGAGATGTGCAGCGTATATTGAAGCAGCGAGGCAACATCAAAACGCCACTAGTGGGACAACATCCTTGTTGCAAAGACCGATGGTTGCGACAACTGCAGCATTAAGCCAGAACGACTGCAGAATCGTCTCTGCACTATGTGCCCAGGATGATGGCCGGAGCCATAAGCTAGAATGATGGCAAACAACAGAATCGTGCGATATTCGCCGTAGCGGTACGGCAGAACGACATCAGACACCCGATTCGTCTCTACATGATGTTAGCAGCACAACGACTGTAGATGGCCACGTCAGAGGGAGAAACGCGAATGTTCTGCAACCCGCCACCGTGCGCCTGGGGCAGAATGAACAGTTCATGATAACATAGAGAAGGCACTGAACTGTTATCCAGGCATAGATGATTCGGAACTGACTCTTAGAACAGGTTGTGTGATAATAAGATAGGTCGAGGTACGTAAGCAAACTGAGCTGTGTTTTATCTTGGCATGAAGAGTATAACGAAATCACTTACATCAGATTGTTATTTGGATAGAGATGGGTAAAGTTAGATGCTATTTGTAGTTATTTCTCAGGGTAAATAATTCCCTTGCAGAATCAGAGTTATTTTCTTATAATAACTACATGTTTTCTTATAAATTAGTGAGTAACTATCGTATACTAAATGTTTATTTTTCTTTCACTTGTCTTTGTTGTCTTGTTCATTTGTGCAACCATCATTCATGAGTGTTGAATTATAGAAATGGGACATCCCAATTAGACCCGAGCCAATCTAATAAGTGGAAACCCCACCAATCTGTGATAACGTGGTGGCTGGATAGGATTTATTTTTTTATTTGCACAGTTAGTGAAATTTGTAGAGTTGTTCTGATTGTGTAAAGCATATAATGAAAATTTTTCTGCCAGGCCCCCATTTCCATGGCAACAAACTTGTAGAGTTGGTCTGATTGTGTAAAACATATATTGAAAATTTTTCTGCCAGACCCCCATTTCCATGGCAACAAACAAAATGGCCACCATAAGAGGAAATTATAGCCCATCTAAAAATTACAACACTTAAAATGTAATGGAAATTTTATCATAATATTTTCACAATCATCATTGGCTTTTTCTAAACCAAATTTCCTATGTTAGTAATATTTTTCTTCTTCTCAATTGTCAGTTTTGATATTCTAAATGCAGCATCTGTCGACACATTTCTGTGCACTACCTCCAAGATATTGCACTCAAATTCTTTAAGAATTTTTTTTTAGAATATGCAGGTGAACACAACAATCCAAACCAGATGACCATATCATTTTTAATTCCAGAGAGTTGTACTTTCTCATTGAATTTTTTTTTATTTCTTGTAAATGGAATTAAAAAATTAAATAATGGCATTGATTACATGGTAGACACAAGTTTTATTCATGAATAAAACTAATTTAGAGGTATGCCATGTCTCCCCTTAAGTATTATACATATTTTGTTTGGAATGCGTCCTATTAATTCCTACATAAAAATGTCAACACAGAGCAAGAATGTTTGTGTTTTGACTTTGAGCATCCAGTAAAGTACATGACCCTGGATTTCTTGCAACGTCTTCTTCTGTACATCATAAACTGGACACGATTGATATTGATGTAAATATTCTGTTGGGAATAGCACAAGGCACACAGATCAAGTACTTTTTTAACAAATTAAATACCAGCGTGTTGTAATCAATGAATCAACTAGAATGAAGTTTTCTTGAACTAATGCGGTCTTTATTTCGAGACAAGCTGGACACCAAGACTGATGTAAGGACGGTGAATATTCAACCGTTGCAGAGATAAAAAGTAAGTCATAACTTTCATTCAAAACACAACATACAACTTAGAAAAACTATTTTGAAGTGTGTGTTAAGAATTGTTCAAAATAAGCTTTACATACAAGTAGAAGTATAGAAACAATAATGATGTTGTGTCATGCAATAAATAAGTGGCCATTTTAAGCCACTTTTCCAACTTGAATTGCTAATGCACAACTCCCAAATACATGCAACCAGAAGAAACTGCGTGTGCAGGTTCTTCAACTGACATCAACTTATCACTGACAAGATTTAACAAAACTAAAGCAATTTTTTAATTTTTTAACACACTTATTTATACCAGGTATTGAGTGGACTGAGCCATGCATTTATGCAAGCTTCATGTTTTTATGAAGAACAAGTATATCAGAAATGTTCAACATACCTCAGTGTCCTTAGTGCTGTCATCTTTGATACATTACCAGCGAGGGCTTTACATGTTGTTGGGTCACAAAATCGGTTGCCGTCTAACCTGCAAAAATAGATAATATATTTGTAAATTGGTTTCACTTGCATGTATACATGATGCCCACATGTAGTCGCCTCCAACTTTGTCACATGATTTTAGTGCGACAACAAGCTAATTTTCATGTTAAATATCCTTTTCACAGAATTGTGTATAAACCTGTGGATATGTATATCAAAATTATCAAGAGCATCGTAAACAAATATAATAATTACGCAATCATTAAAACACGATTTGCTGATTTTTAGTTTGTTGATAGCATTCTGCACTAGATTCAGGATTATGATGACCTTAGTGTTGATGGGGATCTTCATCAAGGCATTGTTTACAATATGCTTATTAGTGTGATATTCAGAGATCATACAGTTCAATAATTACTGAAATTGCTGTTTCCACGTGTCACAAACAGAGGGATAACTAACACGGTTCACCGCGGTGGCAATGCACCGTTCACCGTGGTGGCAAGGCACATTAACCACGGTGGCAAGGCGCCTTTTATCGCGGTGGCAAGGTGCCGTTCACTGCAGTGGCAATGCGCCGTTCACCACGGTGGCAAGGTGCTGTTCATCATGGCGGTAAGTGGGACAGGTTTCTTATACGTCTTAGACAATTTTCCCAGAAAGATATTGCATCATGTTCCTGCAATGACTTAGCCATCGCGTACCATTTCCTCATTATTTTGAAACAGGCTAAGAAGATATTTAAGAAACAACGTAACTTCAGAACAACAACACATTTATGTAGGAAGTAAGGGCCAGGCACAAGTTAACATTATTTTGGTGGCTGCTATAAGAAAGAAATATATATATTAGGTGATAAGGTTATAAAGGGTTTAATTTCTTCACTTGGGTAAAACGTGTATAGTATTCTTATTCTAGTACTACCAGGTATTTCAAATAGCAGCACATGGCTAGTGCAGCAGATAACAGATAATGGGAAGTATTAACAACAAGGCATAAATAATGGGAAGTATTAACAACAAGGCATAAATAATGGGAAGTATTAACAACAAGGCATAAATAATGGGAAGTATTAACAACAAGGCATAAATAATGGGAAGTATTAACAACAATGCATAAATAATGGGAAGTATTAACAACAAGGCATAAATAATGGGAAGTATTAACAACAAGGCATAAATAATGGGAAGTATTAACAACAAGGCATAAATAATGGGAAGTATTAACAACAAGGCATAAATAATGGGAAGTATTAACAACAAGGCATAAATAATGAGAAGTATTAACAACAAGGCATAAATAATGGGAAGTATTAACAACAAGGCATAAATAATGGGAAGTATTAACAACAAGGCATAAATAATCGCCACATGCAGTTAACAGTAGTACTTACTCAGCATTAAGAAAACTAACTTGACTTCACAAGGAAAAATTACAATATAGTCCGTGGCTAAGTGATAGACATAAAACACTAATGCCATAAGAATGCATATAGATCCATGTGCTTATGTACACTTAAAATGTGTCTGAATGGCTTGAGTAAGTATGTATGAAAGTAACACTTGAATATTAGATATTCTTACCTGAGTCTTACCAACTGTGGCAGGTGATGAAGTGCGTAGGCCAAAGCATTTGTCCCTGTGCCAGAAAGCTGACAGCCATTCAAACTGGAACATGTCAGCATAATAAATAAAGCATTAACTGCCAAAGTTAAGAAATACAGGCAGTTAGTCAGAATACTTAAGCAAACAGGCGTTGATGGCAATTAACATGTTAGTTCAACAGCTATGTGGGGAATAGGAAGTTGGATTTATGGAGATGTTTTGTTGGGAGGGCCGATATGCTCATCATGGATGGACTTCATCTAAGTGGAAAGGGTGCAGCAGTGTTTGTGGATGATTCTCAGCAGGCAGCAGTAGACAGTGGTGTGGGTAGCTTAACAAATATTTTTGGTAGCAAACATTGTTTAAACTAGAAGTGCAGGGAGGTTACTTAGAGGTGCTTCAAACAGGACAAGAGGCCACTAGTACACACAAACCAGTAACAAAATGTTTGGTATACATCTCTGAAGCTGGTTATAAATCTGCGTGTTTAAATGCAAGGAGCATAGTAAGAAAAACGAATTAAACATTATGGTAGATATTGACCCTCACATAATTGGTATAACCTAATCATGGGCCAACAGACATAGCAGATGCTGAATTAGGACTGACAGGATACATAATGTTTAAAGTAAAAGGTAAGTTCTTATATAGCACGGTATCCAGTCCTTGGGACTGTTCAAAGCGCTTTACATGCAGATGCGTTAATTCCAACACCATTTTGACTTTTCTAATCGTTCCAATATCCATCTCTGTCTTTAGCCAGGTACTCATTTATATAGCTGTGTGAATTGAGGCTATGTGGGGTGAACAAAATTATCCAAGTTTCAAAACGGCAGCAAGAGAATTCAAACCCAGGTTCTCTCAATTCAGAGCCCGATGTTCCATCACGTTCAGGGGCCCCACGTGTAGGAGAGATCAAATAGGAAGAAGGGGAGGGGGAGTTATTTTATATATTAACCATTTCAGTACGACAGGCATAATTTCTGGCCACACAGTGTGTGACACTACAGTACAATAGGCCAAATTTTCAGCACTAGCTACATTCAACATTTAAATTGATTTTATTCATAATTATCCACTACATGGAGCCACTTGTTATATACGGTTGTCAAGCCGAGTGAATTAGCTATTCAGTAACGACAATCGTTGATTATCGCTCAATATCATTTTACGGAGATTTTCGCAGTTTTTAATGATGGATTATGAAAATCTACGATGGTCGCAATGGCTGCCGTATGTTTTGGACAAACGGCGAAACGAGCACTGCATAAAATACAGATAAATAACTTGTTTTTTACTTTCTTATACTCCACAAAATGTACTTGATATTGTATTTGATATCATAGTACACTCCTGTAGCATGATCAAGATGAGTAGTGTACATTAAATGTGTACATTGGTATACAACTGTGCTCAGCAACTGCAAAAACGTTGAAATCATGGCAACTAACTTGGATTGCTGGTTACCATGACGATGAAATAGAAAATGATATGGCTTATTTTACTCGCTGATTATCGTACTTTCAGAATATATATATAATATTCCTATTCATAAAATGCATTTGCGTAGCTGAAATCTTGATTTGAAGTGCTGCAGTTGATTTTCTTGCATATTCATTGGGAATGCAGTATTCAGTGGTCACAGCAGATCAGGGCTGTTGTACTGAAATGGTTAAAGAATCTATTCAGGCTTATGAAATAGCTGTTTAGTGCAATATAGTTACAGGAAATTCAACATTAATTATTGGACTAGTTTACTGAAGTCCAAACATAAACGAAGAGGATAACAGAAAAATACAAAACGTTATAAAGGAAATGAGTAAAGGGGAATGTATCATAATGGGAGATTTTAGCCAGACACATACAATGGAAATCTGTAGACAGTACAGGAGGTGAGGAACAACAGTTTATATTTTTAATTCAGGAGAGCTTCCTTACTCAGCATGTGCTAGAACCAACCAGGGGAGAGAATGTATTAGATATAGTTTTGTCTTCACAAAATGAAATAATTAGTGGACAATGTCAAAATACATGAACCATTGGGTAACAGTGATCATAATCAAATACACTTTGACATCAAAGTAAAATCATAAAGTAAAAATAAAAAAATCCAGGAGAAACTTCCATAAAGGTAAATATAAAGATATGAGAAAATACTTAGCAAAGCTAGATTGTAATCACATGCTGAGGAACAAGACAGCAATTAAATGTTGGAACATTCTAAAATATGAAATTGAGAATATCAATTTGTTCCCTTGAAAAAACAAGGAAACCGGTCTAGAAACACTTTCAAAAGAAGCTATTAGATAAATAGCATACAAGCAACTTACGTGGAGGGTTTATAGGAGTACCAGAAAGGATGACGACTACACAAATTATAAAGAGACACTTAATGCAGGTATGATTAAAATTAGAAAATCTGAAAGAAGCTACGAGCAAAAATTAGCATGTAACATAAAAAATGACAGTAAGATTTTTTATTCATATGTCAGGAGTAAACAAAATATACGAGACAAGGGTTTTTAATGATGGAAGACCTAAATGGTTACTTCAGTTCAGTGTTTACCAGAGAGGATATTAGTTCATTACCAATTCCAGATACTAAATTTCAGGAGGCGAAATCGGACTAAATAGGGCAGTTAATTGTAACTACAGAAATGGTAGCTAAGAAAATAAAGGCAATGAAGGATAATAAATCACCTGGAGTGGATGGAATTCTGCCAAAATTACTAATGGAAACAGTAGAACAAAATAGTATACTAATTGCAAGAGTGCTCCATTTGTCATTAAAAAAGGGAGTGATTCCTCTTGAATGGAAAGAAACAAACATCATACCATAATTAAATTAAAAGGATTCCAGAAATAAGTAAGAGAATTACAGACCATTTTTGTAACTTTTTCGTAAATTACTAGAAAGGTTAAAGGTGCCTCCTCAATTCAATTGTTTTGCTTGTCTCATTTCAAATTCATTTTGCAAATATTAAAACCTACCTAGTATCCACTACGACATGGTAGCTTGTTCCTGCAACTTTTATATGTACTTTTTTGTGAAATCATCAGACAAACTATTAAATTACTTAATGCTTGTCTAAGCATTACGTGAAGTCAAAATTTAAATGCTGAAAAATCATGATTGCCACCCTTGGTGAAATTTCATAACATTGTCATGTGATCGGCAAGAGGAAGTTACAATCATGATTACACTGACTCGCACAGCGGTTACCATTTTGGATATTAACTGTTTTGAGCCTTACCAGATCTAATGACTAAAGTCAATTCTTTCAATGATTTGAAAAAAATACACATTTTTTAATTAAACCAACTGCGGATATTGGTTAAACTATTCACACATTTGCATAGCCTAAATTGATGTTGGAACAGCTTTGTGTCATTGTCATAGAATTGGAACGTTAGTTTATATAACATGGACCCAGGATTCGTAACTTGCATAGTACCTATGCTGTATTGAATGTTTATTTTTCCTTCACTTGTCTTTGTTGTCTTGTTCACTTGTGCAACCACCATTCATGAGCATTGAAATATATAAATAGGGAAACCGAACTAGACCTGAGCGAAATTAGTGAGTGGAAACCTCGCTAACAAGACTAACATCGAGTGTATTACAAGAATATGCATACCTATGTTTGTGTATTGGTATATGCGTGCGTGCATGCATGCTCGCATGAGTACATGCGGGCATGCGCATGAGAATGGGAAAATAGGTAAACGAAGAAATGTTCCCATGGTGCCTCAGCAAACTGTGAAGTATTTGGATTGAGCTCTGGATGCACTGAACATAACTAGGCGACTGGGATGTAAACTGTTGAAGTCACCATCATATCTCAATTTGTAACTTATAATCGAAAAAGAGTACGTTTAACAAAGAAATCATCATAACAATTCAAGAACGCTGCTTAAAAATACCATTTGGACTTCTCTTTATGCAAACCTCATGTACATTAAGAAGGTAAAACGTCATAACTATAACTTATCTGATTGTTTACATTATGAAATATTGCAAATATTCCATCTAGCAAGTGGACAATGAAGTTGTTGACTTATGAGATTCAAACAATTCTTTTGACGACATATTATTAAATTGTATTAGCAAAACATTGTCTAACACTCATATGCATGCACTAATTATTAAACTGTATTGGCAATTTAATGGAACATAGCTTGATATGTTCGACTAACATACTCATTGCTTGTATAGCTATTTGTTGGAAGTGTCATGGTGTCAGAAAGAAGTTTTCATCATACCTTAGCGTGCGTAGTGATGTTATCTTTGAAACACTGTCGGCGAGGATTTGACCAGTTGTTGGGTCACTAAGGTTGTTGCTGTCAAACCTGTAAAAGTATATAATATATGTTATGAGTATATAATATATGTTATGTAAATTAGTTATTATGAATACTAATACTTTTGTCAGGTAAATAAACCCATATACAAGCAAGTTTACATGCTCTTAAAACAATTTAATTATGTATATATAAATAAGTAAAAAAAAATTCTTTTTACGTATTTCTTTTTTAATGCATGTTTTTTTTTTAACTTATTTGTTGTAACTGAGTAATTTTTTAACTTATTTATGTTATAAACCCGTTTTTTAAAACCATAAATATTCTTGTTCAATAGGCAACTTTCAGTTTCAAATAAATACTCTTGCTAAAATGAAACTGAACAGTTGTGAAATTTCCAAATTATAGTGCTAGACCTTGCAAAAAAAAACATGCAGATGTCTTAATAATAATAATTGACTTCTATGGCGCCTATATCCTCAGGAACCTGAGCTCAGAGGCGCAACAAAACAGAATCAGTAAGCGTAGTCGTAAACAAGGACGCGCAAAAATCAGTATCAGAACGAGGGACAACCGAACATTTATGGTGGGAATGCAATTTGGAATAGAGTTTTTTTCGGAAAATAGCAATATTTTCGGATGTTTTCAAAGCGATAGGGAGTTCATTCCAGACCCTAGGCGCAGCGACAGAGAAAGCACGTTTACCCAAGTTAAGTTTTGTTTTAGGTACAATAAGTTGTTGTGAAACTGATGATCTTAGCTGCCTAGGGATATTTGAAAGATGCAGGAGACTAGCCAAGTAGAATGGTTGTTGTGTAGATAGAGCATGATATGCAAGAGTGGACAGCTTAAAATTAATTCGATAAGAAACTGGAAGCCAGTGTAACTGTTTAAGTAGTGGTAGTGACGGTGAAAACCGAGGCGCCCTGAGAACCACACGTGCCAGACAATTTTGTACTCGTTGGAGTTTAGCCAAGTCTCTTTTAGCGATGTTGTTTAGTAGTGAATTGCAATAGTCAAGACGGCTGCTAATATATCTTCGTCATCCTTCAGATCATTACAAATGATTACACCTAAATATTTAACCTTTTCAACATAATCAAGTTTGTTGTTATTCAAGTAAACTTCAGGTCATTTTAGTTGATAGCCATGTGATTTGACAACCATACATATCGATTTTATAGGGTTACATAAAATATCATTTTCAAAACCATATTTAAACATACATTCAGTAAAGCCTGTAGACCGCAGGGACTTGGTGCAATAATGCATAAATCGTCTGCATAAAACATATGTTTAGCACAGCAGTTGTTAATGCTACATCCAATACCAGCATTGTTTAATGTATTATTTAAATCATCCACATATACTGTAAATAAATATGGTGATAATATCCTACCTTGTCGAACACCGTTCGATACATTAAACAATTACATTAAACTGAACGTCAACACTACAAATAATCACCCAACTAACATAGTTTTTTTTGCCAATCCATCTTTTAATTCCATCCTTAAAAAAACAGTTCTTTTTGAAATCCCCCGACTTCTTAAAAATGCTGACGATGTTTCCATAGTAATGACCGCATGTGCGTCGATCTTCGTGCCAGCTTTATTCATTCGCCGTGAACACAGAACATATCGTCTGGTTACTGTGATTGCAGTACACATCAGAATTATATTTACCTAACTAATTCATGTTCTTAAACCAGCAAATATTTTGCCTGTGAAGCTATAACGGAAATGCTACGTTGATGTGACCTGGTGACCGCGCCGGATAACGGGCCAATCAAAATGATCGTAAACATGCCCTGCCACGTGTATGTCAGATGGCTGGCGTAATCTGATATCGTAGACGATAACACATTACAAATACAGATTCAAGGGCCATTCTGGAGGCAAATTAAGGGGACAAATCAATATTAGAAATGTATGGCCGTCATGTTTTGTCAACAATACATAAACCACCGAAAATCGTCATATTTCAAGCATGATACATGTATCTATTGACATTTCTGTTACATAATTAATTTTTTTTAGAAAAACTACAGTACTTATGACGCTGCAATTTGGCATATGAACACGTCTTACATGTAAACTACATGTCAAAGATTGAAATGGGAATTATTACTTGAAAGAGACATTGTTTATTCATGAATAAAAGTGACTTAGAGGTACGTAACTGTTATAAAAGTGAACTTTATTAATAGTAAATGTATATAGCTATCAGAATACAGTGAAAACACATTTTGAGTAATTTTCTCTCTCAAAAAATGTAATTTCACCTGGAGTGTTAACACACACAAATTGTAGTGAATAAATAGAATGGCATATAACAAACATATATTTCACAAGTTAGGTTATCATAACACAAAGTAAAATTGGAAGAACATAATATTTATCGAGGCATAAGAACGAATTACGTCATGCATTATATGATTAAATGGAGCTACATTACTGGCCTTGGGTAAATAAAATGTTAAACAACATTCGTATATAATTACTATTTAAGGTATCCGTATCTGATGATCTAAAGAAAAAGCATGTGGCATATGGCTGGTGCAGCAGACGACTGAGGCAGCAGATGACGATTAGTGGACCTGACGCACATCAAGTGATTAATGATCAATGTATGGTGTTGATTATAGTACTTATTGAGCTTTATAAGAAAATTTACTTCACTGAATATAGTGAAAGGCCACTCAGCCAATATTGAAAGGAAGACTTATAATGTGGTCAAGTGATAGTCAACAATTCATGACCTGTGTGAAATTACAGTATTTGTTGACCCTTACTATTATTATTATTCAATGCATTTTTGAGTGGCAGACGTGATATTACCCACGTGTTTTGCTTATGCCATTCCACAAAATGTTGTGATAAGTTCATTAACAAATAGATAACTAAATAAAATAAATAAATAATTAAAATGTCCATATAAAAAAGAGTGTGCTTTATCAAACCCTAATCAGTTTTTCCTACCTGAGTTTTGTAAGCTGTGGCAGCTGACCCAGTGCGACGGCCACTGCTTCTACCCCTGCGCCAGACAGCTTGCAGCCATTCAAACTGTAGTAACACATACAAATAAGTCAGTAACGAACTCATCTGCCATACAAATCCGCTAATAACTTTGAACTGTATTGAACAACTATCTTTTCATCATTACTTTCATGTAGAGCATCTTCGCCCCCTAGCAGATAAACCCATTGAAATGTGGATTTTTCATTTTATCACACGCCATGTGTGGAAGAACGCTGAATCAGGTCTACTTCGTCCCACTTGCTGTCTCGGTCGCCGTGTTTCTTGGAACTAGACGCGCCTGAGCCCAAACTACTTCAAAGACTGTTCCCACGACCGGTCCGCAAGATCCTAGGGACGGCCGCTATTGGTTAACTCGGCAACAGTAAGTTCCACGTTTCAGCAGGTTAATCTGCCAGGGGTATTGTAGTATCGCTACCACCCCTGGCTAGGGAGGATGTCTGCCAAGGGTATTGTAGTACTGCTACCACCCCTGAGCAGGGGTACTGTAGTATCACTACTACCCCTGGCTAACGAGGATGTCTGCCAGGGGTACTGTAGTACTGCTACCACCCCTGGCCAGGGGTATTGTAGTACCACTACCACCCCTGCCTAGCGAGGATGTCTGCCAGGGGTACTGTGGTACTGCTACCACCCCTGGCCATGGGTACTGTAGTAGTACTACCACTCCTGGCTAACGAGGATGTCTGCCAGGGGTACTGTAGTACTGCTACCACCCATGGCCAGGGGTACTGTAGTAGTACTACCACCCCTGGCTAATGATGATATCTGCCAGGGGTGCTGTAGTACTACTACCAACCCTGGCCAGGGGTATTGTAGTATCACTACCAACCCTGGCTAATGATGATATCTGCCAGGGGTGCTGTAGTACTACTACCAACCCTGGCCAGGGGTATTGTAGTACCACTACCACCCCTGGCTAACGAGGATGTCTGCCAGGGGTACCGTAGTACTGCTGCCACCCCTGGACAGGGCACTGTAGTACCGCTGCCACCCCTGGCCAGGGGCACTGTAGTACCACTGCCACCCCTGGCCAGGGGCACTGTAGTACCACTATTACAATACCCCTGGCAGACATCCTGGCTAGCCAGGAGTGGTAGTGGTACTACAGTAGGTAGTTGTGGTAGTGGTACTACAGGGTGGTAGTGGTACTACAGGGTGGTAGTGGTATTACAGTACCCCTGGCCAGAGGTACTGTAGTATCACTACCACCTCTGGCCAGGGATACTGTAGTACCACTACCACCCTTGGCTAGCCAGGATGTCTGCCAGAGGTATTGTAGTACCCAACCCTGGCCAGGGGTCTTCTTCTTTTCGTGTCCCCACTTTATGGCACATGTCTTCGCCTGGTCCGTGGCAGTGGCCGGGTCTTCCAGAAGCCGGCAGCAGAGGAGGTGGGACATTGTCTGTGCTTCCCACAGTCACATTTCATTGACTGCATCTCACCAATGTAGTGCCATCTCCTCATGTTGGTCTTTGCTTGGCCGACTCAGGTTCATAGCCGGTTGAGTGAATGCCAGCAGAACCATGGTTGGTCAGACCCTGCTGGTAGGGATTCAGCTGGTTGCAATCACATTTTGATGACTATTGATGTTTCTTGCAGTCATGTTTCCAACATTTCCAGTCTGATGCTGCTGGGCGATGAGTTCAGCGGTTTTGTGAAGTTCAGGAAACGTTTCCATGACTTTAATCAGCTCATATCAGATATGTGGTTGTATAGTTGGTGTTTTTTATCTGCCGCTTGTCTTGTTCTTTCTGTGCGACTAGCAGCAGTCCGCCTGATGTCCGATGGAGCTATGCTGGCCAGCAGATGTAGGCTGTTTATGTTTGTAGGTTTCAGGCAGCCTCTTATGATGCGGTAGCAGTCATGAAGGGCACAGTTAAGCTTGTTTGCATGTGTTGATCTTATCCATACAGAACATGCGTATTCGGCAGCAGAATATCAAAGGACAAGGCCGCTGAATTTTAGCATTGGTGCTCTGCTTCCCCATTTAGAGTTGGCAAGTTTGCAGATAATGTTGTTTTGTGTATTCACCTGCTACAAATGTGTGTTTTTTATGATAATGTTTTGTCAAGATGGACACCGAGGTACACTGGTGTTGATGTGTTGTCCAGTCCGGTACCGTTCCATGTAATGTTTAGTTCGTGCTTAGCATCTCTGTTCCTCAGACGGAAGGCACACACCTGGGTCTTGGAAGGGTTTGTGCATAGTTGGTTCAGCTTGTAGTATGTTGTCATGGTTCCTAGCACTGATGTAAGTGGCCTTAGGGCCAACATTTTTTACGAGTTCTGTTTGGATGTCATTTAGACCTGTTGCCTTGTTGTTCTTCAGTGCGCTGATTTCAATTTCGGTTTCATTGAAGGGTCTTGTAAACCAGGGGGACGGGACTGTTCTACCGTGCATTGCCTAGACAGTGGCAATCAAGGATCAAGAGGGACTGCGCACAATATGTCCACTATTGGTGACCGTAATAAATTATAATGGTGCCTCCTAGTTAGTGTCATTCAATCAAGTTCTCCATAACAGACACCTGTCCATAACAGATACAATGCATAGTCCTGGAGGTGTCCGCTATGGACAAGTTTCACTGTACAAGGAACTGTGTACAGACGTATGGTTTCAGATCTGAAATATTTACAACTACTTATAACTTCACCTAGCTGTCAAATGCTCAATTTTAGGGGTTAGTCTGCCAAATCTTATTTCCTAATTAGCTCAACAATGTATCTTCACATAAAAAATATGTAGTTATATGAATACGTTTATACCCCATTTGTGAACGTTAGTGAGAAATGACCACACACATATATAAATATATGTTAAGAATCCTAAAGTCCCTTAAACTGATCCTTGTGGTACCCCACTTAGAACTGATTTCCAGTTTGAAACCTCCCCATCTACTACAACATGTTGCCTTCTCATCCAATAATACATGTTATTAATTGGCCTAACAAAGAACTTATACATCTGACATTTTCATCATACCCCAGTTGCAGTAGTGCTGTCATCTTTGACAAATTGGCAGCGAGGGCTTGACCAGTTGTTGGGTCAATAAATTGATTGCTGTCTAAGCTGCAAAAAGAATGTAAAAAAGTTATTAACATATCTATAAGTAGAAGGTTCACTAAGACAATCAAGTATTTATTTGTGTTAAATATAAAAAAAAAACTGAAAGCATATACAAAAACTTGCATTTCCACATACATGCACGCACACAAACATGTACACACGAACGCACACATGCATGCACGCAAACACACGTAATGTAAGAAGCAGATCCATTTCACCTGTCATTGTTATCATAATACAAAGTAGCATTGGAAGTACATAATATTTATGTTGGAATTATGTTTCAGCCAGTTTATTATTGTTTGGGTGGGCATATAATAAAGGCATAAGTTTAAAAAATGCAAATGCAGGAGGAGATTTATACGTAAATTGGAGAGGCTCGGGATATCGGAGAATTGTAAATTGGAGGGTCTCGGGATATTAGAGAATTGTATGTAAATTGGAGGGTCTCAATCAGGGTATAAGATAATTATGCATAAATCAGAGCATTTCACATCCTCACCACTCATATAAATTACCACCAGATCAGCTTTAGTTCCAACTATACTGCATCTTCTTCTTCTGGTAGCTTCTTCCAGTTTTGTTGTGAACGCTCTCCGTCTCCCTCCGTCTTCTGCGATGGTCTTCCACTCTTGGCCGTTCATACCTACCCTTTCAAGATCTCGTCTGACACTGTCTTTCTATCGCAGCTTTGGTCTACCGCTTCTTCTGCCACCCTCTTCTGCTTTCCATGCTCTTTTTGACAGTCTGTGTTCACCCATTCTTTGCATATGTCCTGCCCATCTAGTTGTGCTTCCGGCTACTTTCATCATTAGGTGTTTTTTCATATTCGTGCCAATTTCTTCTCTCAGTTCCTTAATTTTCCTTCTATCTTCTTGGATTACTTTGCATATTCTTCGGACCCAGTTGTTTTCAGCTGTCTGCATCTTCTCCTCCTGTCTCTCTGTCAGTGCCAGTGTTCCCAACCCATATATACAGGCTGGTACCACGCAGGTTTCCAACACTTTTCCTTTTAGTTGTTTCTTCAGTTTCTGTCCGACATAATGCCTTCCACTCTCCTCCACGCTGCTGCTCCTGCTTGCACTCTCCTCTGTATTTCCTTACTACTTACTTCCTCCATCCTGACACACTGTGCCGCCCAAGTATACACAACTGTCTCTCCGTCAACAACTACATGTAGATCCACCTCCTATTCACCTATCCACATTATTTCGGTCTTCTCCAGATTCATTCAGAGGCCATATTTTTTTAAAGGTTTTACTCCATTCTTGCAATGTTTTCTGTAGATTGTTATCAGCCACCACTGCTAGGTCATCTGCATATAGTATCTTCTTACCTTCTTCCTGTTCCGATACCTTTCCAACCAACTACACTGCATATGAGCTATTAAATGATACACTTGCATGTTAATAAACATTTTGGCAGTAGACACATTCTTTGTGGACTAGTAAAATATATTTCATGGTTACAATACTATGATGGTATACAACATATTTTCAACTCCCGAAATGGCAGGGCTAGAACTAAGCATTTTCTTCAGAGTTTTTGATCCTGGGTGACGGAGGCATTTGTGACCTTAGTTGATTTTTTATGAAAACCTTTTTTTATTGTTTTTTCATTCATAATGTGCTCCAGTTGTGACAATTATCAAATATATATGAATGAAATAAAACTTGTATATAATGGAGATGTATTGATGGGCAATATTTCAGTTCGATATGTACATGTGGGTGATAATTGGAGACCGTTCGTCTAACGCGGATAACTAGCTTCAACAACAGGCAAAACACAGACACTGTTTAGCTAAGTTTCCCTTGTCCACTCTGCACAAAACCTGATTGAAATAACCCTTGCTGTTGTTGTGGGTGTGAGTAAAGGGAGGGGTTGACGATCTTTTGTTAGGCCAAACAAAAATATTTTTGGTTTCATCAGAAATCCAGGAGATTTGTTCTCCCGTCTGGGAGAACAGGAGATTTTATAGATTCCCAGGAGTCTCCCGGTGAATCTGGGAAACTTAACATGTATGATAAGGGTTATACAGGGTTGCATTATTGGGCTTGGGTAAAATACTGATACTTTTTTGTGTGTTAAACAGTATTTGTATACAATTACTATTTATGGTATTTGTGGTATGGTATCTGATTACCTAAAACAAAAATTCAAATACCAGCACGACTGGTGCAACAGCCAATGAATAATGAACCTTATGCTAGCGGAATATTCATTAGAATAAGTGTTACTATTACATATAAATTATACATAAGAATAAAAAAAATTATTTGACCCATCATACATTTCACATAATACATATATATCCATGTTGAATTATAATTTTAAATAATACAGGTGTATATGGTTGTAAGTAAACATGGTATATATTAAGGTAAACAAACACATAGGGTGAGGAGACTCCTCTAAGACTTTGATAGTCGCTATCGAGGAGCCACCTTATAAAATAAAATTAAACTAAATCAGTTGGTCAAACATATATATATCTTCCGAGGATAGAAAAAAACATAATAATAATATCATCTCTGATTGTGTATGTCTGCGCGTGTGCATGTGCATGTTCATATGCATGTTTGTGTATTAATATTCTGGCTTGATTATGTGTGTTTGTAGTTTAGGCACCTTTTAGTATAAGGGTGACAGGTGGTTGTATTTTTTAATGTTGCTTACATACATGTGTATATAGCAATTTTGCCTTGTGCAAGAATTTTTTTAATTTTGTAAAAAATAAAGTTTTGCATACTGAACAAATTCCTGTAAGCTGTGTGTGTGTATTAAGCTTTTATTAAGTAAATATTATTAAGTAAAAATGGTAAATTATGCCGCAGACATTTCTTTGCAAATTTGTGTTTAGTTTTATAAGTATATCTTTCATTCTTGATTCGTGTATCATAATTATGCATGTCATAGTTGAAGATTATCCTCCAGTTTTGTAAATAAACTGATAAATTGTAATGTAAATATTTATAATAAAATTTTAATTGTTGTAATTTAAGAATGTCATCTACTTTTAACATGCTGAGTTTTTTTATAAAGTGGCTCTGTGTGGGAATTACAGTTACTTAAGGTAATAATTCTCAAAGATTTCTTTTGAAGTTTTATTACTCTATTTGTTTGAAAATCCCAAGCCATGATGCAATAATTAATGTGTGGTATGATTAATGAATTATATAATAACGTTTTAATTTGTTGTGATAACACGTTTTAATTTATATAAAATAACAAATAACATTTGAAATTTTTTCAGGATGTCTTTTCCAGTTCAGATTTCTATCAATAATTAAACCTAAGAAATTAAATTCCTTAACTTGTTCAATATTTATATTATCTATCTTCAGAGTAAGCTTCTGTACATTTTTATTTGTCTTTTGGAATGTCATATATTTAGATTTTGCAATGTTTACTGACAATTTATTTATTTTGAGCCATTCATTTATTTTTAAAAGTTTGTCATTTATTAAAGATTCTAAATTGTCATTGTATATGTTATCATTAAAAGTATTTAAAGTACTTGATAAGGTTGTGTCATCAGCATAAATGATGAAATTAAACATTTTACTGGCTTGTGCAAAATCATTGATATATATATATATATATATATATATATATATATATATATATATATATATATATATATATATAATACATAACAGGGGTCCTAGGATTGAGCCCTGTGGTATGCCAGTTGTTATTGTTAACATATTTGATTTTATATGATCAATTTCAGTATAATTATGATTAACAGTTATTTAGGTAGCTACTGAATAAGTTCAGATTTGTACCATATTTTAATTTGTAAAAATTAAATGGTCAATGGTATCAAATGCTTTAGAAAGGTCTAAATATATGTTTATGGGTATTTCATCCTGATCCATTTGGGTTACAATCCTATCTGTTAATTCCAGTGCAGCATATTCCGTTGAATGCTTGGGTTGAAAACCACATTGATGATCAAAGAAAAGTTTGGAGTCTTTTAAATAAGACGACAATTGTTATTTTTTCCAGTACTTTTGAGATAGCTGGTAGAAGAGATATGGATCTATAATTATAAAATATTGTTGGCTCGCTTTTTTTATAAATTGGAATTACCTTAGCAATTTTTTATTTATCAGGGAATACTCCTGTGGTTAATACTTGATTTGTTAAAAATGTTAAATATTTAGTTATTGCAGGTTCAATTAATTTTAGTAGTTTGGTGGAAAACCATCAAATCCACAACTATTTTTATTGGGTAGATTATTTATTATTTTCTTTACAGTATATTCTTAAATTTTGTTAATGTAAAAACAGAGTTTACTGTTTTATTTTATTTAGATAAGATGAATGATTATGGAAGCCTTTGTATTTAATACTGTTTGCCAGATGATTCCCTATATTAATAAAAATTAATTAAATTTATTTGAAATTTCCAATTTATCAGTCATAATAGAATTTTATTTTTTTAAATATGTACGAAATGATTTGTTAGTTTTACTTTTAGACAGGATTTCATTTATAGTTTTCCAAGTATTTTTTATTTGAAATTTGAATTTCAAAATATGATTGCTTTGCTATATGAAAGCTCCTTTTCAATATAACATTGTATGTTTTTAGTTTAATCAGTAACATTTCATATTCTGGAGAATCAGGATTTGTTAATTTTATTTGTTTGTAAAGTTTATCCGTGTCGTATTGAGGCTGGCAAACCTTGAGTTATCCATGTAGACTTTCTATGTTTATATTGATTAAATTTAACTGATTTACTCGTTATATATTTATTTTTAGCTTGATTGATATCATCACGGATAATGTTATAGTTATGGTTTGTGTCAGTCGTTGGACTTATGTCTAGTTTCTCATATATTTCAGAGGAGATTAAATCCTCTTTGACTTTTAACATTGCCTTTTTGTTTTGAATATTCATTTTTATGAATTTTGTAGGATGTTGTTTTTTAAGAATAGTATATATAATTATGAAATATAGTTGATGATCAAATAATTGTTTTATTAATATTCCTGCCGTATTCTTGAATATATATATTTTGTTAAATTACAAAAGAAATTATCAATTAGTGTGCCATTACAGGTTGTAAACCTGGTAGGAAGAGCAATTTGGGGGAAGAGACTAAATGAAGTTAACATGTCAAAGAACCTGCTACAATGTTCTCGCTCATTTATTTTTTAGCATTTTTTACTATAGTCCCCTGCTAGAATAAGATTATTTTTTGATGATTTTGCATAGATATGACCGTTGTAAATTCATTAAGAAATTCAATATAATTTTCATTTAATGGCCTTGGAGGTTGGTAAATATTTCCTATAATGATCATTTACTTCCATTATATGCCCCTCCCAATGTTTATACATGTATAATTTCATGTTTAATTCATAATTAAATTGTTATAGACATATATTAGGTAACAGTTTTTGTTAACATTTAGTCAGAGGCGTTTAGTTAGCGAGCGAAAATAGGATTTGTTTACACTTTGAGAATTAAGGTAGCACAGTGAATTGTCAGTGGAATATTGATTAGAATAAGGATTACTATTACACATATATTATACATAAACTTGTAATATACATATATTAAGAAACCGTAGATAGAACACAGTTAGCAAGCACATTGTTGTCAAAATTAAACTAAAACCTAAATAATCCAGTTATTTAATTATATAATAATAAAGCGTTCTTTTGAACACAAAAACAGCCTTATTCAGGCTATCGTAGCAAGGTGAAAATACAACATTAATCTAACACAATATAAATTCTGGCAGTTAAAGGCAACCAGGCATTTAGTATGCTGGAGTTATAGCAACAGTGTAGACTTCGTCAAGTCTGGATGTGAGAAGTCCTGGGCTGAGGTTCAGGTGGATAGTTTCAGTTTCGAGTGTAGGGGATGTACGAAGATGAAGGGACTAGAAGTGGAGATGGAATGGCTGAGGCAGCTCGTTATGGCATTGGTAAAAAGGGAAGATGTGGCTAGGGAAAGCTCACATCAGCCTGGGAGGAGGCTGAGAGGAGGTACGGTGACAGGACGGAAGGAGACAGGACGGAATGAGATGTAAGGAGATGGGGCGGAAAGAAACGGGAGGGATGGAGACGGGAAGGAAGGAGACAGGAGCAAAATAGATGGGAGTGAAGTAGACGGGAAGGGAGGAGACGGGAGGGAAGGCGACAGGAACGAAGGCACCAGGAGTGCAAGATAGCGGAGACGGAAGGGAAAGATGACATGTTGATGGGCGAGAAAGAGATGGACAACATGCTGCCAGGTAACATGACTGCAGGGCAAAATGCAATGGAAGGGATCTGACACAAAAGCTACTCTGAGGTAGTGATGGGGGGGGGGGGTGAGGATGAGAGCAAGGGTGTTTATGGGAGATGGGAGATTCAATAGAAAGACTGACAGAGCACGAAGCAAGGGGGACGACATGGTGGTTTGCTTTCCAGGGGCAAAAATAGAGGCTATCTCAGAGAGGGTGGAAAAAATCATGGGTACGGGCAAGGGGGGTTCTATTTTAGGGACTAACAATGCAGAGAGGGAGGGTACAACTGCCATAGTTAGGAAATACAGGCAGTTAGTTAGAAGAGCTAAGCAGACACGGGTTGAGCAGATAATTCTGTCAGGGATTCTACTGGTAATGGGAAGCAGGGGACAGCTACTAGGGATATCGAAATTGCCAGAGAATGGCAATTAACACGTCAGTTCAGCAGCTATTTAGAGAAGAGGCAGTTGGATATGTGGGGATGTTTTGTTGGGAGGGCTGATATGTACAAGAGGGATGGTTTCATCTTAGTGGAAATGGTGCAGCAGTGTTTGCTG
This sequence comes from Lamellibrachia columna, assembly GCA_963662155.1. Lineage (NCBI taxonomy): Eukaryota > Metazoa > Annelida > Polychaeta > Sabellida > Siboglinidae > Lamellibrachia > Lamellibrachia columna. The sequence continues at coordinate 5,286,492 of OY759265.1, read as the reverse complement.
AGCATGGGAAGCATAACAAATACTTTTTGGTAGCAAACATTGTTTAAACTAGAAGCACAGGGAGGGTCCTTAGAGGTGTCTCAAACAGGACAAGAGGCCACTAGTACACACAAACCAGTCACAAAATGTCCTGGAAACATTTCTGAAGCTGGTTATAAATGCAAGTGTTTGAATGCAAGGAGCATAGTAAATAAGAAAATGAATTAAACATTATGGTAGAAGATATTGACCCTCACATAATTGGCATAACCAAATCATTGGCCAACATAGACATAACAGATGCTGAATTAGGACTGAAATGATAAGTAATGTTTAGGAGAGATTGAATAGGAAGAAGGGGCGGGATGATTTTATATATTAAAGAATCTATTCAGGCTTACTAAAAAAAATTAGAAAGGGAAGCAGATTGCGATGAAGCTGTTTAGTGCAATATAGTTACAGGAAATTCAACATTAACTATTGGACTAGTTTACCGAAGTCCAAACATAAACGAAGAGGATAACAGAAAAATACAAAATGTTATAAAGGAAATGAGTAAAGGGGAATGTATCATAAAGGGATATTTTAGCCATAGACACATAGAATGGAGAGAGTACAGGGAGTGAGGACCAACAGTTTCTACTTTTAATTCAGGATAGCTTCCCTACTCAACATGTGGTAAAGTATATGCCAGTTTGATTTAATTAGTTTTTTATAGCTAATGTTAGTAAGTCATTAGGAGGTGTTTAATTGATGTATTAAGCCTAGATTAGCAGTAGAAAAGCAGGTTTTGAAAAGTTTAAAGTTAAACCACACAAATGGATATGGACAAAATCCATATGGTACCAAAGATTGATGGTAATGTTTAGACGCTTCAGTCTTCCATTTAATCCTGACATTTGGTAAATTGCTCTGACCTCGGGAGGGCAACATAATTGGGGAACTGAGAGGGAGTCCTGGAAACCCTGGATTTGGCCCAGCTCCAAGAGTTCAAAAGTTTAACTTGCAAGCTGGGCAAGGAAGAACTGGTATACGTCGGTTGAGAGGGTGGATGGATTTAACAAGTTGACCAATGGTAAAGCGTATTGGGTATTTAAGCAATCACAGCGCCTCTAGTGACGACATCTGATTTGGGAAACTGGGAGTAAAAATACCCCGGAGGAGCGTTTCAAAAGGGCGGGCAAAACTATTTTAAATTCACACTAATGTTTGTAGTCATGCCAAATTTTACGCATTCAAATTTTCAATAAGGGTGGTCCTGGCAGGCCATACCTGCTTTAGCATTAGAGTTCAAAATTTCCGGTCAGAATTTACCTGTCAAATCTTCTAGACTTCAAGAGTCTATATATATTTTAAGTGATGTTTACATTCACTACTTTTTTATGGTTTACAGTCAGGTATTAAAAACTAATTAAATCAAACTGGCATATACTTTACAACGTGCTAGAACCAACCAGGGGAGAGAATGTATTAGATTTACTTGGCTTCACAAAATGAATTACCGGTAGTGAACAATGTCAAAATACTTGAACCATTGGGTAACAGTGATCATAATCAAATACATTTTGACATCAAACTAAAATCAGAAAGTACAAATAAAAAACAGGAAAAACTTCCACAAAATTAAATATAGATATGGGAAAATACTTAGCAAAGCTAGATTGGAATAACATGCTGATGAATAAGACTGCAATTGAATGTTCGTACATTTTGAAATATGTAATTAAGACTACCATTGGTTAATTTGTTCCTTTGAAAAAACAAGGAAAACGGTTTAGAAAGAAACACTTGTCAAAAGAAGCTATTTGAAAAATAGATTACAAAGAGGCACTTAATGCAGCTACCAATCAAATTAGACAATCTTAAAGCTATAATAAAAAATTAGCATGTAACATAAAAAATGACAGCAAGAGTTTTTATGCATATGTCAGGAGTAAACAAAACGTACAAGACAAGGTTGGACCACTAGAAGACAGTGCTGGAAATATATCACAAAGTGTTTTAATGGTGGAAGACCTAAATGGATACTTCAGTTCAGTGTTTGCCAGTATATTTGTCTATTGCCAGTTCGAGTTGCTAAATTTCAGGAGGCTAAATCGGAGTATTTAGGGCAATTAATTTTAACTCCAGAAATGGTAGCTAAGAAAAATGGTTCCTTTTGAATGGAAAGAAACAAACATCATACCATTATTTAAAAAGGGTTTCAGAAATAAGTAAGAAAATTACAGACCAGTGAGTTTAACATCAGTGATTTGTAAATTATTAGAAAGGTTAATTAAAGACAATATGGTAGACTTCCCTGTTAGGAATAAATTATTAAATCCATCTCAACATAGATTCCTAAAACCAAGGCCATGCTTAACAAATATATTGTTTTTTGGAAGAAAACACTAAGTGGATAGACGAAGGATCACCAGTAGATATTATCTATTTAGATTTTCAGAAAGCTTTTGACAAAGTGCCACATTAAAGATTACTACTTAAATTAAAAGCCCATGTAATAGAGGATAGCATAACTGACAGAAGACAGCGTGTTGTAGTAGATGGAGAGGTTTCAAACTGGAAATCAGTTTTGAGTTGGGTACTACAAGGATCAGTATTAGAACATTTATTAGTGTTAATATACAGGGTTTTTGTTAAGTGTGGCTATAGCAGGGACCATGAACCCCAAAGCAGTGGGCCCACTTATCATGCTCAGCCTGTGGCCGAGTCACTACGTATCACAGACTACTGTGCATACACCAGGAACTTATATATAATGTAATTGTACCAGCATTTTAGGATGTAACATCAAGTTACGCAAACAAATTATTGTAATTAATTGATGTGACAATTGACTAAACCATTGATATGTAATGATTAATGTTTTTTAATTATCTATTTTCAGGGTTCCACTGTATTACAGGTCTGGTTTACAATAATTTTTTCAACAATTGTTAAGTAAAAATAAATAATAAAATGTTTACTTTTCCGATATTTTATGAATGTCAACACCCAAAATGAGAATGTGGACAAGTTTTATGATTGCCATTTTTGCAAGTTGTGCACATTCCTTTATTAAGTAAACAACATCTTAAAATGTCAAGAGTTTAGTTTACATAACAATAGAATATTTCTGTTTTGCCTAATCGTCTTTTTCTCCCAAATAGGCCAATAATGTCCACACACATGTTCATGACCGCGTAACAAATTAATCAAAATATTATCGCACAGCAACAAACAGCAAAGGTTATTCAAGGTTGATTTGTTAGCACTTGCTTCTTTGTCACAAGTTTTTTTAAAAGGAAGTAAGTGACACTAAGTCACCAAATAATCAACGTCATAAATAGTATAGTAACGTAGGCAAGAATCGTAGTGCCGAGCCAGTCACTATACAGAATATAATATGCCATTTAAAAAAAATCAGAAGAACCTTTGCCTAAGACATCCATATTCTAAATCACTAACTATTATTTCATCGTTGCAATGCAAACAAATTGTTATAAAAAAAATTAATAAAAAAAATTACAATTATCGAACAATAAATTATATTATGTACTAGTCTATAACCTAGCCCTAGGCTATAGTGAATGGTGCAGCAACCTGTATACAAGTAATTTTTTTATAAATACGCATAGTCATATAGTCCGTAGAATTGTGGATAATTATTATAATTACTGTGTCGAAATATGCAACAGAATAAAGCAATACTATGTTTTATCCGATATCTCAAAAACACCTCATTGTCACTCGATCCCTTTTGCCATTTCATGGCAGCATAGTGCCAGACTGGGTCACTAGTAGGGGTTCGCTTAGGCAAAGTCAATCACCATACAATTTTTTCTATCTGGCTGTTGCTGTTGTAAGGCGAAGATCTCGTTTGGCAGAAACGTAAGTATTTTCATGAAACATGAAACCTTACAAAAACGCTATAAACAGAGCAATATGCATTCTTATATGTATATCACTAAAGTTACCTGACAATAACCATGTAAAAGTGTGAAATCATTACCTTTTTGTCAGAACGCATGTGCTTGTAAAAATTTGCATATAACCGGATGTTGTTGTTGCGAGATTACCAAACGGGATTCTCGTAGATCAATATAAGGTCACGCTAAGAATTGCCGTCTGCTGGCCATAGAGTTACATCATTAATAATGCCCCTATAAACTACTAACTTACTAACGGGTGGTTTATTTATGTCTGTGCTGCTGGCCCACTCTGGCCTCATTATACACAAAATCACGTTTGACCATGTGACACAAAGGCAACATCATGTGCACAGCATGGCGGCTAATTGTGAAATGTTTTCTATGTCACTGATAAAAGTACTTATAAGTAATTATTTGGAGCACATTTCTTCAATTTCTTGACGCCCAAGTGTCGGTTGTATGTCACAGAATACACATGTGAAACGGTTAGTGCGTATCGGTTTAAAAACTTAAGTTATTAGTTCCGTAGCCAAATGGCTATGGAAAGTCCAAATCGGCGAGTAGAAAAAACCCGAGGTGGACTTACACCCCAGAGCTGAAGAGTGGAGCGGACGATTATGCATAGGGTTCGCTACACACTTTTGTCTAGCTACACACCAGCAGCGTACGCTAACCAGTTCCGTAAAACTCTGGCAATAATGAAATATTCAGACGCTTTTTAAAGATAATGTTAGCCAAGTTCAGTGACTAACATTTCGGGATATGCTTTAACAAACGTTACGTTTTCTAAGAAGTTTGCTTTAAAAAATACATTATGGACGACTGTCTCTTAGACATCTTATTGTACTGAACTATCGCCGCTACGACAAGGTTGCCGATCTGCCTGCTATGCGTGACGTGGTTGCTGATCTATCTGCTAGGCGCTTGGCGGACTGTCTACTAAGTAACCACAAGTAACGCTATGAATTGTGGGAAGTAAATATGCTTTGGCGACGCGTAAATTGTCTGTGCAAATGATTTAAAACTGCCATTTATTAACGCAAAATGGCATTCATTGACTGGCGCTGTTTTTCTGCCACATGTCTTGATCATCAACGATCGCTGATCTGTCAGCGAGACGTCGACGCTGCAATGTTAATGCAAAAGCGGATTGGTCATTAGCCGACGAGAAGGATAATAAAACGAAGTGTATATTGTCAACTTTATATTGTATATATAAAGTCGGTACAATAACTGTGGCACTATTGCGCCGACAGTTTTGCGACGCATGCGCATTACAGTGCGAGGTAATGCGCATGCCGTCGTATGGCGCCACACGACAAAAAGATGGCGTCGGACGTGTTTAGAGTAGGGGCATCTTTTCGAACGTTTTCAGAAATGCAGAATGCTTTACACACTTTCGAACAACAGACGCATAATCAGTTTTATATAAGAGACGCCCGAACACTGAACGCGGCAAGGAGAACGACACCAAAGATTGTGGAAAAAGCGTCGAAAGATGTTAAGTACTATTTCGTGAAGTACTCGTGCCTCCATGGCGGCAGGCCATATAAATCGAGGACAACAACCGGCTCTCCCTCCCTCTCTCTCTCTATATATATATCACCCCATCTATCCTCTTTATCTCGATCTCTCTCGATGTCCCTCTAGCGACCATCGGTTACAACAATTGCCTAAAATTAACCATGTCTCGAGCGACTACCGGACTGTAATGGTCCTAACTGTTACACACTCCCCTGCTTGAGCACTGACGTCCCGTCAGGTACACATCAAAATACGTAACCACTTTAGTCTACTGCTGTTGCCCAGGATACAGCCCTGCTAACATCTGAGTCAGCAGCAACTGTGCCTGGCTAATGTTAGCCAAGACATGTGGGTCTACCAGTACAGGCGTACATGTCATCTCTACTCCATGTTGCACTACCGTTGTTGGCAAGTGATAAGGATTGGTGTGAACCCCGGCACTAGTCCTTGCTGAATGGCGAAGCGCCACAGACTCTCCGTGCATGGTGCCTTCACCATTGTCTGCATTCAGAGGCTCCCCTGCTTTGTGCAAAGCAGGTTCTCTGTGATTCACCCGAGTGTCCTCCATTGTTCTAGCTGAGGGAAGGCAGACATCAAAATCATCGACCGAGTCAGAGTCATCTCCCTGCTGCTCCCGATTAGTAGTGTCATCCTGTTGGGGCATACATTTTTCATCAGACTGGATGGCCTGTGCAATCTCCCTCATCAGTAGTAGTTAATTTCTGTGGACAGTCTTAGTTGGTCCTTCTGTTTGTAGAGGTTCGACTACATACACGTGATCTTGTAGCCTATTGACAACCTTGTACGGCTTGTCATCGTATGCATCCTGAATCTTATTCCGGCCCTTGATTCCTCGGTTTCTCATGAATACGCGTGCACCAACCGGTACGTCGGACGGCCTGGCTCTTGAATTGTGTACTCGGGCCCGCCAAAGAGCTTCTTTTTCTGTTCTTGATAATTGCACTCTCAAAGTTCCGACCTTGATCACTATGCAACTCCGGAACTCCATATCGCACAAACCAGTGATTCACCAGTGTTTTCGCAACCGTGTTGGCGGTTTGGTTGCGTGTCGGCACAGCTTGTGTCAACTTTGTGAAAACATCAGTCAACACAAGCACATTTTCCATACCATTGCTGGCAGGTTCAAGCAGGGTGTAGTCCATTGCAAGAACTTCCAGAGGCCTCTTTGCAGTGAAACTCCCAATAGTTGGTCGCGGTTTCTTCCCTGTCTTGGCCAACATACATCTCTTGCAAGTCTTGCAATAAGACTCCACATCTGCTACCATACAGGGCGAGAAACACCTGACACGTGCCAGGACCAGGGTCTTTTCCGTTGCTTGGTGTCCCACTTGGTTGTGGACAGCATCCATCACTTGGCCTTTCAGGTTCTCAGGCAGCAAAACCTGTTTCACCTGGTTACCGTTCATCAGAACTGTCCGATAGAGCACACCACTGACGTTTGACAGTTTCTTCCATTCACGAAGCAGCTTACGGGTCGGCTTGTCTTCTTTCATGAGCTGTCGTGTGGTGGGCATCTTTCCTGTGTCACAGAAAGACCAAACACGACCAATGTGTGCATCAGCTCTTTGCCACTTTGCCATGTCCTCTTTGGCAATACTTGGGAAAGTAAACATTGCTGTAGGCGTCAATCCAGCTTGTATCTGTTCCATATAAGCCCCAGTCATCGTTTCCCAAATCCGTGATTTCAGTTGTTCTGGTATGATGGTAGATTCTAGAGCTATACCAAGTGTGGAGGTCACCGTTTCCATGCTGTTTTCAAACCGCTTCAATTCTGGTCCCAGCATCCCTTGGGGCTTCCTGCTGAGTGCATCAGCATTGCCGCTGTGCTTCCCTGATCGGTAGTGGATTGTGAAGTTGAACAGAACCAGTTCAGCAACCCATCGCATCTCGGTTGCCCCGAGCTATGCTGTGGTCTGAATGTAGCTAAGCGGGTTGTTGTCCGTGAAGACAGTGAACACTGCTCCAATCAGACTAGCGTCTGTCTCCAGTATGAATGGCTTAGTGAAGTCCGGATAACCCAGCACGGGGGCAGATACTAATCGCTGTTTCAACTCGCTGAAGGCAGTAGATGCAAATGAAGGTCCCAGGTTGTTTCTTCTCTTTGGTTTCTTCTTGTCTGTCCCTCCTAACAGAGCATGCAGTGGAGCAGCTATCTTTGCGAAGCCTTGTACAAACCTCCTGTAATAGCTTGCTAAGCCCAGGAACTGCCTCAACTCGGTCTCACTCTGTGGCGTTGTCCACTCCTCCACTGTCCGGGTCTTCTCGGGGTCGGGCGCAATACCATTCTCCACAACCACGTGACCCAAGTATCGTAAACGTTGGTGGAAAAGTTAAAATTTCTCGGGTTTCACTTTCAAGTTGTACTGTTCCAACCTGGTCAGTACCATGTCCAATCTTTCGGCAGTTTCCTCAAATGTCAGACCAAAGATCAGGATGTCATCCAGGTATATGAGTAGTGTCTGGAAATTCTGGTCACCAAACACCCATCAACCGCATGAATGTAGCAGGGGCGTTGCACAATCCAAATGGCATTCTCGTATATTCATAGAGACCTCCTGTGCCAACGCGGAAGGCTGTTTTCTCCATGTCTGCAGCTGCCATTGGAACCTGATTGAACCCATGGGCCAGGTCCAAGCTTGCAAAGTACTTTGAACCCTTCATCACCTCGAGTGCCTCCTCTATTCTGGGTAGAGGGTACGCATCTTTGTGTGTCCGCGCATTAAGGGAGCGATAGTCAACACACAGTCGCAAAGTTCCGCCTTTCTTCCGCACGAGAACAAGCAAGGTGCAGCATATGGGCTTGATGACGGCTTGATGATATCACGATCCAAGCTCTTCTTAAGGTACTCCCACACCTCACTCCAGTGTTGTGGTGGTATTTTACGGTGTGGCACCTTAATAGGCACATCACTTGTGGTGCGTATTCTGTGCTCGATCTGGTCACAGTATCCCAGGTCATCCTCATCTCGGCTGAAAATATCACAGTGTTTTGTTATCAATTTCCTTATACACTCGTGTTGCTCATCATCAACGTCACTTATGTCCATCCGAGATAAAAAAATTGTGATGACCTCATCTGTGCCGGCACTGTGGATGATCTCTGTCACGCAGACCTCATGTTCACTATCGAAGCACAACCCTACCCTTGGTTCAACTGCCACATTTTTTATACAACCAATGGTCGTCCTCGGCTTTAAGAAGATGTCTCTATCACTGAAGTTGGCAATCTGCACTGGAATGTTGCCAGCATCATCAACTTTTACACATGCACGACCAACCGCTAGTCCACGTTGTAGTGATTGCACTTCCTTGCATTCAACCAATGCATAACATTCCTGGTTGAGAACAGCAGGCTGGGTTGATCCCTGGATAACTCTCATTGAGTGTGCTGGCACCAACTGTAACTTCTTGCCAGCGACACGCACTTGACTACACGTGTCTGGTGTGTCCACTCTGGCGTCACTGTACAAGGCTAGCACATGTGCCCACTCTGGCCTCACTGTACAAGGCTAGCACATGTGCCCATGCATGTGCACCAGCTGCCTCCAACTTCTGAAGGTAGTCACCACCACGTGTTGCCAATGAGTCCTTGATGTCTCTGAAGATATTGCTGCCAATAACACCTGGCACCAACCTCTTCCTCTCTACCAGTGGTGTTCCCACAGGGTCTTTGACAATGAGGAAACCCATATCTTCAAACGTATGTCCCATGAATTCCAGGGGTAGTTCAATGTATCCCACATAAGGGATTTCCAGGCCTTGCGCTGCAGATATCTTAATCAGTCGTGATACGTCCTGGATGTGTCCTTCCTGAAAGAGATGTTTGCGGAAGAATGACTCGGTAATGGTCGACACTTGGGCTCCGGTGTCCAGCAAGCAGCGAACTTCGATAGGCCCGATCTTGATGCAGGCCTCAGGACATTTTCCCACAGCTCGATGTAGGGTAGAGCCAGCACTAAATCCCGCCGTGTGGCCTACGATAACGGGCTTTACCGAAAATCCGACTTGCTTGCTCTGTTGTTTCCGCCCGCTCTTGCTTGCTCTGTTGGACAGTTGCAGCGCATATGATCTGCTGACCCACACGCCCAGCAAAGTCTGGGTCCATCGTGTCGCTGCCGGCGATCTCTTCCTTGCAGGGATTGAACAGCAGCAGCCAAGTCACCAATCTGTTTATTCTGCGCTTGCATCATTGCTTCCTGTCACTTCAGGAATTCGGCAATCCCATCCGGCATCGCGGCTGCTTCCTGGCTGACCACTCTGACCACAGCAGGCTGGTCTCCACCTGCCCAGTCCACGACTCAGTCTCGTAGCTGGAAGAAATCCAGCTGTGGTGCTTCACGGATGAGCCTGCGAACCTCCCTGGACACACTGTGGTCTGTCACTGCTGCTGCCAACCTCTCTTTCAAGGTCTGGTCTCTCCTTGACACATACGCCGGATCTCGTTCGGTGATCTTGCTGTACAAATCCACCAGCTTCAATGAGCAGTCCACTACACTCTCTCCCCGAGCCTGCTTGCACTGGAATAACCGCTCTTGTAGAGAAGCCAGGTTACTGCCGTCTCCAAATGCTTGCAGAAGGGCCCTGAAAATTGCCTCAGGGTCATCCCTAATGTCCCTTCCAGAGATTTCAATCTTGGCCTTTCCCTTCAGGTGCTCCATGATCAGAGCGCACGTTGTTGTCTTGGGCATGCGGTTGCAGGCCAGATGATACCGCATGTCAGCCACCCACTCTGCAACCTCAGGGTCGCCAGACTTCTCTGGCTGTCCACGTAAACGCTCAAAGCGGCGAGCCTGCGAAATGATGAGCAGTTGTTGAGGCTGCTGAGCATCGACTGCAGCTGCAGAACTACTTGACCCGGATGGCCCAGCTGGGATAGCGACCATTTCGTCCCGCATTCTACTCGCCTCCTGCCTTGCTAATTCAGCCTCGCGCTGAGCAAGGACAGTCTTCTCCTGCTCTGCCTTCAACAATGCATGCATTGCCTCCATCTGGGCATGGATATCATCTATCGTTGTCATAGTGATTCACAGACAACTGAACCAAACCTCTATCACTTTGGGGGGGGGGGGGGCACCAATGCATATATATACACACACACCACGAAGTTAAGATATATACAGCTCACACATAGTAATTCATGAAATGTGACTGTTCAATGGCAGTCCATGCGATCAGTCACGAAACACAGTTTATGCGAGTCTTTCACGATCATCAGCAACAGTCAGCGAATCTTCCGCGATCATCAGCAACAGTCAGCGAATCTTCCGCGATCATCAGTAACTGTCAGCAATCACTCGTTGAGTTCTGCTGCTTACATGAACCTTCCACGACAGCGGAAACTTGATGTTGATGCGAGTTTATATTACTATGAAATAATACATTTTCTGTTCTATTCATTAATAATTTGTTCGTACTGGTTAAAATAGTGTGAAAGCATGACACCAATCACTGCATAATGTGCGTGCCTGTGATTCAGTTGAATGAAACTGTGTATTTGTAGTATTATTATATACACTAGCAGAAATGCCTGTCCCTGGACAGGATAACGTGGTAGTTCAAACATGACAGTCATGATGACAGTATTTACAAAATGTTATGAAACACACGTTTTTATTGTGTATTATTCCTTTGTCTGTGACCTCAACAAAGCTTGACAGAGGTCTCCACATAATTTTGATTGTGACGTGAGCAAACCGCACTGGGTACATATGCCACTTTCCGAAGTATCGGCCATGTGTGCAAGCGTTTTAAGCATTGTTAAATTGCATATTCTGTTGGGGTCATAGATTAATCTCTGAAAGTTTGACGCCTGATGTGCAAGCCATCTAAGAGAAAAACTTAATGTAACCTAATACATATATACACATATGCTACCTAGCTCGATTATAATAAGATTACATTTTCAGTTATGTTCTTTCATTAACAGTCCAACTTAAAGTAAACATATTCGCAATTCATCATTAGATATCAGTTTTCATTTTGAAGTATTGGTTGGCAGTACTTCAAATAATGTTCGTCCAATCTTTGTTTCGCATTAATATTTTAAATGACAATCAGTCCTTCATGTATACCATATGTTTCCTATAGACGCAGAAGGAAGTCGAACATGCTATGTTGTTGAACCCCAACAAGAAACTACTTCAAAAGGAGTTGCTGACTACCACAGGTAAATCAAACTATTTACATTTTATATATTTGCTATGATTGCTACTTGTTTTTATGCCATGTTTCTCACTATGATAATTCAGTGTAACACTAGGTGATCAGTCACTGGCAAGGAAGTAGAAGCTTGTCACAACTGTGTTTTATATTTTATTAGTTGGCAGGGTTTTTGTTAAGAGCCGGGACCCAGGTAACTTACCCGGCTTTGGTGATCCATGTACCCGGCTATCGAAGGAAGATTTTTATTACCCTTTTTTGCGTGTTTTCATCCACAGCGGCCCAACGATGCGACATGGCCACTGGGAGGGATAAATCAACAGATAATGTGGGTCTTGGCTAACTGAATTGTAGTACTAAACTGCACGTTTGTTTTCAGGCAAAGTGACTGTCAAACATGAAGGCGCACACAAAGTCCGGCCCTGGCAATGACCTTCAAGTAGTCATTAACGACCTGCGCCATGATCCAACATTGACCGTAAAGGTGTTTTGTGATGAAGAGGACAACCTGCTTGGTATCTTCTACCAGGACGCGACAATGCGCAAGGCATACGCATCATTCTCGGAGATGCTGTTAATTCACCCGGAGAGTCGCACCAGAGACCCTGTAGAGTCGCACTCGCACCAGAGACCCGGAGAGTCGTGCCAGAGACCCAGAGTGTCACACAACCGCCTTGTGATCTGGCATCAATTAAACTACCATCTCGCATGAGGAAACGGGGCAGACCGAAAGGGAGCGAAAAGATGGTGGTAGGATTACCAAAGAAGAAACGGAAGGTTGTATGCGTGGCATTCATAGACCTGGTGCCCAGCAGGAAGGAGGAGAGGATGCTGTCATGGTTTGTGTCTGTCAACAATGTCACTGTTGCCCATGCTGGCAGAAAGTTGACGGAAGAGATGGTACAGACAATACCTGAAAAGGTGGACAATGCACGTGTTAGTGATAATGTTTGTCTTGCAACAATCAGACGGTTCTATACAGTAGATGCCTGGAAGTGTGTTCTGGATGTAGTTAGTGTTAAGCAACAGAACTGTACATATCTATGTAATGTTTGCCAGGGTGAAATTGATGACAGCCAGGAATCTAGTGTCAACTGCGACAATTGTTTGTCATGGGTCCACCTGAAATGTACTGCTAGTGGGAAGGAGATAAAGAAGCGACAGTGGCTCTGCGTGAAGTGCACTGCCATGTAAATGTTCAATGTTCTAAGGGCAGAATCATTATAGTTAATTATTTATTTGGCCCTGTTGTATTCAGTTATTGTTAATTAAAATTGTTTGAGGCTTTAACTATAACATTAATTAACTGTATGGCTCCCACTGAATGACATATTTTTGGTCTTGCAGAATAAACATTATATGACTTGTGTAACACTAGTAAATCAAAAATGATGTGCTGATCGTGTTCTTGTGTAAATCTGATTAGTTTTAATGAATAGTCAGTTAATTCCTACCATATCATAATATAATGGTCAAAAGGTGTGTGTGTGTGTGTGTGTGTATATATATATATATATATATATATTGAGCATTTGGACTCAGCCCAGTTGTACTAGGTAGTAAATGAGGCTTTAACTATAACATTAATTAATTAACTGCATGGCTTACACTGAATGCCATATTTTTGGTCTTGCAGAGTAGACATTATGTGACTTGTGCACATTATATGACTAGTAAGCCACAACTGATCGTGATTCGGTCGTATATGAGCCATTAATACCAACATTTCTTGTGTCAATCTGATCAGTTTTTAATGAATGCTCAGTTAGTTCCTCCTGGTTCTAATAACATCTGATGGTAAAATGGTGTATATATTTAGCGACGATTTGTGCTATTAACTTTCTTTTATCAAGTTATGCATCAATGTCGTATTTGTGTAAATAAAGTGTTATTAACTTACTATATTGTTATCTCTTACAATGTATTTCTTATTTAACAATGCCCTAACATCCCTTGCAAAGTCTGTATATCTTTAGAAAGTAAATGTACCCAATACCCGCAAGATGGCTCCACTACCTTCGGCAACGTCGCAGTCGTACTGCCCGTAGGACTCTGTTTCCATTTCGTAAAGAAAGTTACATTCTGTACTATTAGAATAATAATATTTTAATGAAATATCTCAACCCCAGTATCTCGACAGACAAGAAATTTCTAGATAACCATTAATGTATGCTTGAAAACAGACGGCGCCGGCTCAGCGTGTATTTGGCTGAACCGTCAATACAATAAGTATACATCAATAATACTATTTTAATGAAATACATACATTAGCCCCACTAACGTCAATACAGTAAGTATACATCAATAATACTATTTTAATGAAATACATACATTAGCCCCACTAACGTCAATACAATAAGTATACATCAATAATACTATTTTAATGAAATACATTAGCCCCACTAACGACACGGCCGATTTAGCGCGTACATCAGGCTCAGACCAACTGTCGGTGAAATAACAGTTCCTTAGAGAGCGCGTTAGTTAACCGACTGTTGGTGCACTAGTAGTATCTTATTTAACCGACAGTCGGTGTAATAGTAGTGCGTTATTTAACCGACAGTTGGTGCACTAGTAGTGCGTTATTTAACCGACTGTCAGTGCACTAACCACGGCCATAATAAAAATCAGCCTTCCTCTATGATAGTCGGGTACACGGACCGCATTAGCTGGGTAAATTACCCGGGTCCCGGCTCTTAGCAAAAACCCTGATATATATCAATGACTTGGACGATAATATAACAACCAATGTACTGAAATTTGTGGATAACACAACATTTTTTAGAAGGGTTAACAATGATGGTGATAAACAACATTTACAAAATGGTTTAGACAAATTAGTTAAATGGTCTGAGAAATGGCAGACGTTCAATTGTGGCGAATGTAAATGCCTACATAAAGGACATGGGAACTTGGATGTAAATTATAAAAAGGGATAAACTGTCCTAGGTACTACTTTAAAAGAAAAGGACTTATGAGTTACAATAAGCGCTGATAAGAAAGTTTCAGAGCAGTGTGGTATTGCAGCTTCAAAGAGTAATCAAATTCTTCTTAAAATGATTCCTGAACTGAGAAAACTTAGTTATGAAGAACGCCTAAAAGAATGTGGTTTAACAACCCTAGATATTTTTTTAGATATTGAATGGTTATGAAAATATTGATAGAAATATTTTTTTCTCACTAAAGAAAGATAATAGAACTAGAGGACATGAGGTAACATTAGTAAAGGATCAGTGTAGATTGGATATCACGAATTACTCATTCTCAGAGGACAATCAATGAATGGAACAAATTACCTACAGATTGTGTAACTACGAGCAGCGTGAATATGTTTAAAAACAAGGTTGACACATATCTCACGAGGGCGGATTAAACATAGATTAAAAATGTTGGACTCTCAGTAAGCCAATGGCTTCCTTGTCCACTTGCCACCTGGGCCTTTGCCTTGGATGGCTAAT
Source organism: Lamellibrachia columna (assembly GCA_963662155.1). Classification (NCBI taxonomy): domain Eukaryota; kingdom Metazoa; phylum Annelida; class Polychaeta; order Sabellida; family Siboglinidae; genus Lamellibrachia; species Lamellibrachia columna. The sequence goes on along the minus strand of OY759265.1, from coordinate 5,271,440 downwards.
CTTGTTCAATCTTGTCTTGTTAAATCTATGCATAACACACTATTGCCATAAGTGCACATGTGACTTCAAGTGTATATGTACAAATAAAATGTTTAAGAATGTCTTGACCAAGTACACGTGTATATCAAAGTGACAGACCACAGTTATTCCTACCTGAGTTGTATCAGCCCTGGCTGGTGACGCAGTGCGACGACCAAAGTGTTTGCCTCTGCGCCAGACAGCTTGCAGCCATTCAAACTGTAACATTACACATATAGATAATGTCAGTATAATAACTTGATCAATCCACTGAATATTGCAACACTAGAGTGTGGACGGGATATACTTGGTCTACTTAGATATTATAACAAGTAAGGGTTAATCAATGTTTGTCTGTGAATTAGTAGTATGATACTATATATATATTGTATGTCTGTATCATTATGTTTCTATATATCTGTCTTTCTTTGTCCAAGAAGCTGGGTAAATTCTTCCAGAAAAAAAACTTCCAGAACTGAGAGACCTTAGTTATGAAGAACGCCTGAAAGAATGTGGTTTAACAACTCTAGAGACAAGGAGGTTAAGAGGAGATCAGATTGAAGTTTTTAAGATATTGAATGGGTATGAAAATATTGATAGAAATATGTTTTTCTCACTCAAGAAGGATAGCAGAACTACAGGACATGAGGTAAAATTAGTAAAGGATCAATGTAGATTGGACATCAGGAAGCACTCGTTCTCACAAAGGACAATAAATGAATGGAACAAATTGTCTACAGATTGTGTAACTGCTAGCAGCGTGAATATGTTTAAAAACAAGGTTGACACATATCTCAGGAGGGCGGGTTATAAGTAGATGAACATTGTTGGACTCTCGATAAGCCAATGGCTTCCTTGTCCACTTGCCATCTGGGCCTTTGGCTTGGATGGCAAATCTTGTTAAATATTGTTAAAGTCTATCTGCATGTATTTCTCTGCTTTTCTCTGTGTCTCTATCTTTGTATGTGTGCCTATCTGTCTGTGTGTCTATCTATCCGTCTGTGGGTTACTGCCCTCACAAACATTGCAGTCTCCTACTGTCTGTGTGTCCGTCTATCTGTCTGTGGGTTACTGCCCTCACACACACTGAAGTCTCCTACTGTCTGTGTGTCCGTTTATATGTCCGTGGGTCACTGCCCTCACACACATTGCAGTCTCCTACTGTCTGTGTGTCCGTCTATCCGTCTGTGGGTTACTGCCCTCACACACACTGAAGTCTCCTACTGTCTGTGTGTCCGTCTATATATCTGTGGGTCACTGCCCTCACACACATTGCAGTCTCCTACTGTCTGTGTGTCCGTCTATCTGTCTGTGGGTTACTGCCCTCACACACACTGAAGTCTCCTACTGTCTGTGTGTCCGTTTATATGTCCGTGGGTCACTGCCCTCACACACATTGCAGTCTCCTACTGTCTGTGTGTCTGTCTATCTGTCTGTGGGTTACTGCCCTCACACACACTGAAGTCTCCTACTGTCTGTGTGTCCGTCTATATATCTGTGGGTCACTGCCCTCACACACATTGCAGTCTCCTACTGTCTGTGTGTCCGTCTATCTGTCTGTGGGTTACTGCCCTCACACACACTGAAGTCTCCTACTGTCTGTGTGTCCGTCTATATATCTGTGGGTCACTGCCCTCACACACATTGCAGTCTCCTACCATCTGTGTGTCCGTCTATATGTCTGTGGGTCACTGCCCTCACACACACTGCAGTCTCCTACTGTCTGTGTGTCCGTCTATCTGTCTGTGGGTTACTGCCCTCACACACATTGCAGTCTCATACTGTCTGTGTGTCCGTCTACCTGTCTGTGGGTTATTGCCCTCACAAACATTGCTTCATTAAACTATACCATATCATATTAACAAAGCATAGCAATAATAAACATTGTTTCGACCTAATACATGGTTCCAACGATTGGTCGTAATAATGACACCAGTTAATGTCGATGTCATGCAAACCGTATCAAATGTCATTGCCCCGACACAGTGATACTCAAATGCGCGAGGTTCAAGTTTCAGTATATGGCTAACAACAGACGACCAAATATTTATATGGCATCTGTTTAGATAACACTTAGTACAACGACACTCGTGTCTATAGCATACGGTCGTAATTTGCATACAGTCGTAATGTGACTATTTGTGATGATGACGCGATGTTGCATAACTTCGCTCGACTTTGGGCTACATTTTGTCTTGGCTGCTTGTCATGAATATTCATTGCCGTCGTCATCGAAGACGTTGCAACGGCAATCTGCGTATTTTGTTGCATATCGAGCGTTTACCGGCAATCCATACATACGTAACGATTCTTATAACATTAAACTGATTCTTGCGCTTAAACAGGAATTCTTAAAAAAAGTAGAATAGCACATATTATAGAATATGTAGTATAATAAATGTTAAGTAAAGAATAATGCTGACAACGCGCGTTGGTTTATAGTTTATGGTTTTTGAAAATTAGTGCAAGCAGTGATGTCACACATTATGACTTTATGGTTAACCTTGGAAGACTCATGTTCGTAAAATTATGAGTACTATGGTTCACTCTAGGTGGTTATTATGTTGGGTATTATACTATTGTTAGAATTATGTTTGTAAAACTATAGTTAGATTATTATGGTACATATTTTACGATGCAGACAGACTGGCTAATGGTGTCACGTTTTGAACGTAATTTTATAGCCAACATTGTGGAAACTATTGACATAAAAAATAATTATCGCAAGCAATTTGATCATATGTATGTCTTTATTATTAGAGCACCACAACAGCATATTGTATATGTACATACATTAAAGATACATATTTTTTAATGATTAATTAAGATTGGCATATACTAAATGGCAAACTTTTGAGAATTGCTCATATGTAAAATATTTTCATACCTCAGTTCCTGTAGTGCTGTCATCTTTGAGATAGCTTCAACTAGGGCTTGAACAGTCAATGGGTCACCAAATTGGTTGCTGTCTAAGCTGTGAAAATATACAATACATGTATAATTTTGTAATTAACATATGTACAAGTATCCCGTTTCAAGAAAAGTAATGAAGTGTTGATTTCAACAGTTTACTAACATTATATTTAGTTCAGTGAACATACCTAAAATATGTATCTCCAGTCATTTCAAGAACAAAATCTGTCTGATCCGGTCTGCTTTTCCAGATCATACTTTAAAGTGGACTCTCCGCAAGTAAATTCTCTACTTGCTTCTTTTACACCTGCCACAGTTGATGAAGTAAGGAAAATGATAATGTTGTCTCCAAATAAGTCCTGTGAACTTGATCCATTACTGACTACATTGCTGAAAGCATGTCTTGATACATTACTTTACCCAATAACAAATATTGTAAATGCATCACTGTGCTTTGGGAAGTTTACTGACAATTTCAAAAAGCGCAAGTCAACCCGCTACTTAAGACGTTAACTTTGTCTAAAGAAAACCTAAACAGTTATAATTTAAGCTTTATTTCCAAGGTACTAGAGAAAGTTGTAGCAAACCGTCTAAGGTCTCGTATAAAGTCATATAGTCCACATATTATGCAAGAAATAAGTCCCCAAATTGCTCCCCTACTATCGCATATATTAAACAATAAATTTTCTCCTGGAGTGGTACCACGTCAACTAAAAATAGCAAAAGTAATTGCAATACATAAAAATAATGACCCGAATAACTTCTGCAACTACAGACCAATCTCAATTCTGCCATGTTTCTCAAAAATGTTGGAGCGTCTTATGTATAATCGACTCGAGCACTTTCTCAACCAGTCCCACATAATATCAGAAGTCCAATACGGTTTCAGGAAAAAATATTCCACTTACATGGCTCCAATAAATCTCATAGATAAAATATCAAGTGGAACCGATAGCAACTCCTTCAATATAGGTATATTTTTTATCTAAAGCCTTTGACACTATAGACCACAATATACTATTCCAAAAACCTAACTGCCATGGTATCAGACGGCACATACTTATTTGGTTCAGGAGTTACCTAGAGCACAGGACACAACATGTCACTTACAACAATGTAAATTCAAATCACAAGACAGTGATGTGTGGTGTGCCACAAGGCTCTATACTAGGGCCACTATTATTTATACTTTACATCAACGACCATTGCAACACTTCAACTTTTATGAAGTTCACTCTTTTTGCAGATGATACCAGTATGTATCATTCACATCAAAATTTAATTACACTCATAGACGAGGTTAATAATGGAAAAATAATAACACAGTGGTTCCACACAAATAACCTTTCACTAAATAAAAAAACCGAACTACATTATATTCACATCAGTAAATAAAAAGTATAACATCTCATCTCAAGCAATACAAATTAACAGATCAGCCATCCCTCAAGTTAACTTCACCAAATTTCTTGGTGTGTATATAGACGAACACTTAAATTGGTCAATGCACTTGAACAAACTGGCAACTAAACTTGCACAAAATATTGGCATATTCTGCAAACTTAAACATTTCCTCCCCTCATACATCTTAAAAACGATTCACTGTTCTTTAGTACTACCACATCTACAATATTGTACTCTAATATGGGCTAATACATACTCTACAAAACTTAACAAGATCAGAATGTTGCAAAAAGGATCATTAACAACTCTGATTACCTCGCTCACTCTGAACCCCTATTTAAACAGAACAATTTACAAAAATATCTACAAACTGCAGCTAGGGCTACTAATGTACAAGCATTCTCATCAAGCACTTCCAAACAGCATCTCAACACTATTTCAAAGGAATATTTAAATCCACAATCACAATACTATGAACAGAAATGATTACTTTATGCACGAAGCACGGACAAACACACAGAAATTTACAATTAAATACCAGAACACATACAGAATTCTGCACCAGAAAACCAATTTAAAAACAAGTTAAAACAACGCCTGCTCTCGACATACTGCAACATGTCCTAATTTCCCACTTAGACTTGATTCAGGCTTGAAGCGCGTCCGTGCGTCAGCTAGCAGAGTATTAGTTTTGACAATGGTGTCCCCGCTTGCATTATGTTGTGCACAGCAAACAGCACCCTGCGCTCCTGAATCTTGTCTGTTACCCTCATCATTGTTCCATACAGTAGTATCCCGTTTCAAGAAAAGTAATCAAGTGTTGATTTCAACATTTTACTAACATTATATTTAGTTCAGTGAACATACCTAAAATATGTATCTCCAGTCATTTCAAAATAAAATCTGTCTGATCCGGTCTGCTTTTCCAGATCATACTTTAAAGTGGACTCTCCGCAAGTAAATTCTCTACTTGCTTCTTTTACACCTGCCACAGTTGATGAAGTAAGGAAAATAATAATGTTGTCTCCAAATAAGTCCTGTGATCTTGATCCATTACCGGCTACATTGCTGAAAGCATGTCTTGATACATTACTTTACCCAATAACAAATATTGATCCATACCGGAGTACTGATTCTATAGTTGCCATGAAGAGACTTTCTTTGAGATATTTGATTTCCATATTTTCTTGCGGCAACCCACGCAAGGCCTTTTCTGATTCGTACGTCCTCCTCAGTGGAATCTACCCATGGCCTAGGTATTTGAAGTCATTCGTATGTCCTCCTCAGTTGAATGTACCATGACCTAGGTATTTGAAGTCATTCGTATGTCCTCCTCAGGGGAATCTACCCATGGCCTAGGTATTTGAAGTCATTCGTATGTCCTCCTCAGTGGAATCTACCCATGGCCTAGGTATTTGAAGTCATTCGTATGTCCTCCTCAGTGGAATGTACCCATGGCCTAGGTATTTGAAGTCATTCGTATGTCCTCCTCAGTGGAATGTACCCATGGCCTAGGTATTTGAAGTTATTCGTATGTCCTCCTCAGTGGAATGTACCCATGGCCTAGGTATTTGAAGTCATTCGTATGTCCTCCTCAGTGGAATCTACCCATGACCTAGGTATTTGAAGTCATTCGTATGTCCTCCTCAGTGGAATGTACCCATGGCCTAGGTATTTGAAGTAATTCGTACGTCCTCCTCAGTGGAATGTACCCATGGCCTAGGTATTTGAAGTAATTCGTACGTCCTCCTCAGTGGAATGTACCCATGGCCTAGGTATTTGAAGTCATTCATATGCTCTCCTCAGTGGAATACACCCATGGCCTAGGTATTTGAAGTCATTCGTATGTCCTCCTCAGTGGAATCTACCCATGGCCTAGGTATTTGAAGTCATTCGTATGTCCTCCTCAGTGGAATGTACCCATGGCCTAGGTATTTGAAGTCATTCGTATGTCCTCCTCAGTGGAATCTACCCATGACCTAGGTATTTGAAGTCATTCGTATGTCCTCCTCAGTGGAATGTACCCATGGCTTAGGTATTTGAAGTCATTCGTATGTCCTCCTCAGTGGAATCTACCCATGACCTAGGTATTTGAAGTCATTCGTATGTCCTCCTCAGTGGAATGTTCCCATGGCCTAGGTATTTGAAGTCATTCGTATGTCCTCCTCAGTGGAATCTACCCATGACCTAGGTATTTGAAGTCATTCGTATGTCCTCCTCAGTGGAATGTTCCCATGGCCTAGGTATTTGAAGTCATTCGTATGTCCTCCTCAGTGGAATCTACCCATGACCTAGGTATTTGAAGTCATTCGTATGTCCTCCTCAGTGGAATCTACCCATGGCCTAGGTATTTGAAGTCATTCGTATGTCCTCCTCAGTGGAATCTACCCATGGCCTAGGTATTTGAAGTCATTCGTATGTCCTCCTCAGTGGAATCTACCCATGGCCTAGGTATTTGAAGTCATTTGTATGTCCTTCTCTGTGGAATCTACCCATGACAATCAAGTACAATAAAGAGAAAGGGAGCAAAGGTATCTCCCTGAAGCACTCCAATGATTATATCAAATATAGCTATATGTAGATGATACACAGATGTACCTTTCCTTGACTACCCCGGATGCAAATTGCTCCTTAAACCAACTCAGGGAATGTCTCCATGATATATTCTACTGGACGATTGACAGCAAATTAAAGTTAAATGCAGATAAAACAGAGTTTCTTATTATTGATACGCAAAATAAGAATTGTAAACTTGATTGTTCCCCCCCCCCTCCCCCCGACACCTGTGCTGAGCCAGAATTTTACAACAGCCATCTCAGCACGGAATTTAGGAGTCACCTTTGATTATAATAAAAATATTGACAGCATATTTCACAAACTTGTTGTTACTACTTTTACAACACTCGTGACCTTCCCCGAATTCACCGCCAAAATTATTGCAACTGCTCTTGTTAACAGTAGACTTGACCACTGCAATTCCCTTTATTACAATACTGCTCTAAAGGATATCTTGAAACTCCTATGTGTGCAAAATTGTTTGGCAAGGGTAGTTACCTGGTTTCCTCATTTCTCTCATTCAGTATCACTTCTTAAATCATTGCATTGGCTCCTGCGACTATGATATTGCATTATTTTTAAGATCTGCACAATTACCTACCAAACTTTTCATCCAAGCAACCAGCATATTTACAGTCACTGCTCACTCCTGTAAGACAGCACAGACAGCTTTGATCTTCTAATTCTAATCTACTACAATGTTAAGACAAATGTTGGAACTAGAGCTTTTTCAGTTGCTGCACCGACTCTGTGGAACTCACTCCCTGTTAGTGTTAAGTCTGTAGGAAATATAACAACGTCTCGCTGTAAACTTAAAAAAATCACCTGTTTAAACTTGCTTGTGCTCCGTAGTAGGATTTTAGCGTAATAGAAGTATTTTAAATATTATTATTATATTATAAGCCAGAGAAATTACAGACCAGCTAGTTTAACATCAGTGATTTGTGAATTATTAGAAAGGTTAATTAAAGACCATATGGTGGACTTCCTTGTTAGGCATAAATTATTAAATCAATCATAACATGGATTCCTAAAAGCGAGGTCATGCTTAACAAATATGTTTTTTTAGAAGAAATCACTAAGTGGACAGATGAGGGATCACCAGTAGGTATTATCTACTTAGATTTTCAGAAAGCTTTCAACAAAATGCCACATCAAAGATTACTACTTAAATTAAGCCCGTGGTATCGGAGACGGCATAATCAACTGGTTAAAAAAATGGCTCACTGAAAGAAGACGTGTTGTAATAGGGGAGGTTTCAAACTGGAAATTCGTTTTAGGTGGGGTACCACAAGGATCAGTATTAGGACCTTTAATTTTTATTATTAATATATATCAATGACTAGGACGATAATATAACAGGCAAGGTACTGAAATTTGTGGATGACACAAACATGTTTAGAAAGGTTAAAAATGGTGGAGGTAAATACCACTTACAAAACGATCTAGACAAATAAGTTAAATGGTCTGAAAAATGGCAGATGTTATTAAATTTGGGGAAATGTAAATGCCTACACACAGGACATGGGAACTTGGATGTAAACTATAAAATGGGAGATACTGTTCTAGGTAATACCATAAAAGGACTTAGGAGTTACACTATGTGCTGACATGAAAGTTTCAGAGCAGTATGGTACAAATTCTTGGGTTGATTAGGAGAAATATATCATAAGGAAAAAAATTATACCTCTGCATAAAGCAATAGTTGGCCTCTTTTAGAATACTGTATACAAGCTAGGAGACCATATCGTAAGAAGGATATAGTTATGAATACAGGGAAGAGCAACTAAAATGATTCCAGAGCTGAGAGACCTTAGTTATGAAGAACGACTGAAAGAATGTGTTTTCAACAACCCTAGAGACAAGGAGGTTAAGAGGAGATCAAATTGAAGTTCTAAGATATTGAATTGGTATTAAAATAGGGATAGAAATATTTTTTCTCACTTAAGAAAGATAGCAGAACTAAAGGACATGAGGTGTCATTGGTGATAAGAAAGATAGTAGAACTAGGCATCAGTTGTGAAGGATCATTGTAGATTGGATATCAGAAAGTACTCATTCTCACAGAGGACAATAAATGGATTGGCACAGATTATCCACAGATTATGTTAATGAATTTGTTTAAAAACAAAGTTGACAAATATCACAGGAGGGTGGGTTGCACATAGATGAAATTTTGTTGGACTATTGATAAGCCAATGGCTCCATTGTCCACTTGCCATCGGGGCCATAAAATACAACATTTGCCACATAATACATGACCAGATGCTGAAATATAACATATTTAAAGATTATGAGTTAAGAGTACACATGGCTTGTTGTGCTTATGTACTATTAAGGAGTCTAAACACATTTTATTTTCTTATTTCATTATCACTGAACTTACGGAGCTGAAACTTTCAGAGATTCCTAGTCCTTGTAACAGTAATGCTGTGAATTATTTTTAGACAGTTCCGTACAGATTTTCCCACGGTTTGCAGCCATCTTGGATTGAATGTTGCGTGTGACTTATATCAGTAACCATTGGATTTAGAGGACTCAAATCTGGTGTGTAGTTACTCCACATAACCCCAATGAAAACAGTCAGTTGACTTTCCCAGTTTTCAAAAAACTTTTGTTTTTATGATTTTTTTTACATCTGAATGTATTTTTTCATTATGAAATTTTACATTGATGGTTCATTATATGAAATATAGCTAATGTTTTCTAAAAAGTTACTACATAGTTTTCAAGAGCATACTATCAAGAAACACTATAGAAAGTTTCAAGCAATTCTGTCAAACAATAGCAGAGATAAGTGACACGGGAGGCAGTAGGTGTGATGGCAAACATGTTTTTGAGAAAATCACTTTCAAAGTTTATGTACATTGGCACATACATTTCAACATCTGAAAAGCAACCTAGATGATTGAAACTTTGCACTTTGCAGAGTCATTGGCATTGTAAAATAATAAAAATATATGACAAACTAAGCAACTTATCACAATAAATGTACCAAACAGAAAAACGTCTGGAAAATAGCACACCAGTCCATAGTTCATATAAAGTTCACTGGAGCTTACATAAAGTTCACTGGAGCATACATAAAGTTCACTGGAGCACAGCAAAATCCCTAAAACGCCCCATTTGGATTCATATCGAGCTGTTGTTCGAGCAACCTTTAGTGCCCGACGTGCTGGCCTGCACTTGCCGCACACACTCTCGCCTGAGTCCCATCGATACGGTCTGATGACAGAGCTGCATTGATGACCTTGTCGCAACTGGTGCAGAAAGTCTCGAGGCCACACACCATGCCGAGGGTGCGGTCGACAGCTCGGATGGAGAGTGTACGCTTCCTACACAACATGCATGGCAGGTTCGCAACAAGAGATGGCAACACGGCATAGCGTACAAGTACTGTTGAAAGATCTCCATCAGCATCTGTCTCATTCTCAACCAGGAATCGTGGGACACCTATCTCCTCCAGAAGATCTGCATAACCAAACTTCCGTTCAGTAGCAGACAGTCTCCGAGACGGTTCAACTGGTGCTGTTGATGGCCGCTTTGATGCATGAAAAAAATACACAATCTAAATGTATTTCATGAACAAAAAAGTATCCAAGACATGTTCAACAACAAAAGCCCCCCCCACCCTTTACTACGTAATACGTATGCAGGGATATGGCATTGAATGCAATTTACTTTATTGGCATTGCCATATTATACACACACACCCGCGAGTGCACGCGTGTGTGTACATAGGCTATGTATACGATAATTTCCAAGGCAAGATGTAGTAATATAATAAACCATAGTCACAACTCTGCCTCTGGTGTGCCTGGACGGCTACTGGGTCTGATTGTCAAAACATACACGAAAATCACCAGCATGAACTAGATCAGCGTCAAATCGTTTATACAGTAACAATTATGCCACAAATGCTAACGATGTTTGAATAAAACACAAATGTATATAAATCTGAATCATATGCATTATCATAGTGAACATATGAAATATCAGATATTAAACTTACACTGCGTGCCATTCTCGCTGGCACCATGTGACCATGGTCGAAGACGAAGTTGTCGCCGCAGGTTCATTGGCAGATTCAACCCTCGGTGCCTTCGCGTACTGTGCTAACTGCAACGATGCAAGCTTTCGCTGCCTCCCAGTACCGTAACCGCCCAATCTCTTCCGACCAAACAGCACGTCGTTTCACAAAGCGATATAAATGAACAAAACGCAGGGGATAAAAAAAGTCGATCGAATCGAATGTAGCTGGTATTTCAAGCTGACGTCAGAGGATGGAAATTAGTATTACAACCAATTAGAGCGCTTGATTTGAGGGAATCCGACATCACGTGATGCTGTCCGGCGAATCGTTGTGGGATTCCCCATTCCTTTGTTGCTGAGATAGTTCAAAGGCGGTCATTTATAATCGGAATTACATGGATACCTGCCACGTACATTTTAAAACTGTTTGTACCATCATGCAGAGTGAATATGGGGCTTTCCTGTGATATGCACCATGTTGGAATGGCAGCATTTTTCAGCATGCAATCGCTCGCGGAAAATCACCTAATGTTCCATTAGTCTCGGTTGATTTGACAAAAACAAAGACTTAGCAATGATAGGCATCATACAAAAGACATGTTTTATGACAGAAACGTGTTTATTTCGACAGTGCAACTTACATGAACGGCAAGTTGAATGATATTTATACACGGAAATGGCAACAACTCAAAATTCATTTTATTGTAAAAAATCCGTCAAATCCGACCCGAGTCTCTCGTTAAGAGGAGACATGGATAGAATTTTTTTATTTGCATAGTTAGTAAAATTTGTATGCCCAAACTTTACAGTGGTTTTATTCTGAGTGAAACATACTGAAAATTGTTATGCCAGACCCCCCATTGCCATGGCAACAAACAAAAAGGTCACCGTATGAAGGAATTATAGCCCCTCTAAAAATTACAACACTTTAATGTAATTGATATTTTATCATAATACTTTCACAATCATCATTGACTTACTTAACTCTAGAACTCCTCTAACAAAAGTCCAACATTATGAATATTTTTCTACTGCTGAATTTATGATATTCTAAATGTAACATTTGTCGACACATTTTATTCACTACCTCCAAGATATTGCACAAAACAGAATATGCAGGTGAACACAACAAACCAAACCAGATGACCGTATTATTTTTAATTCCAGAGAGTTGTACTTTCTCACTGCCAAAATGTCATTTCTTGTAAATGGCCATCAAATATTGAATAACGGCATTGATTACATGGTAGATGCAAGCTTTATCCATGAATGAAACTAATTTAGAGGTATGTCATTGCTATAAAAGTTAACTTTATTGATAGTAAACATACAAAGCTATTGGAATACGGAAGAAACACATTTTGGGTAGTTTCAAAAAGCATCATTCTAACTGCCATATCTACCTTTAACATAATATTATGTATAAATGGCTTAAGAGAGTACCAAAGTGCATTATTATTCCGGAATAAGTTATTCCTACCTGAGTTTTCTCAGCTGTGGCAGTTGATGCAGTGCGATGGCCAACTCTTTTGTACTTGCGCCAGACAGCTTGCAGCCATTCAAACTATGTAACACATATAAATAAAGTCAGTATAACTTAATAATCCTTTGAAGATTGCAACATTAGAGTGTTTACTGGAACTGTATACACACAGCTCTACTTCGATATAACAAGTATGGATTTTAATCAATATTTGTCAGTTTATAATATATATCATTTAACATTATATGCTGGTTTTAATACCAGCGACATCAATTCCCCAGTGTATTATCTAAAAAAATACTTGTGTTTGTATACTGGTACATTGGTGTGTGTGTCGGGGTGTGTGCGTGCGCATGAACACGTGCACATAGTCATGTGCATGCATGTGTCCATCCATTCATGTGTGTGATTATGTGCATGTGTGTCTACTTACATTTTTGTACTGGTGTGTACAATATATGGGCACCCTTTTAATTTAGCAAAGCATTTATATCATAAGTCGGTAAAAGTATCTAACTACAAATTAACTGGGTACTGTTTACATCACAAAATAAATAATACCCCATATACAGTGTAAGATCATGGTTGTTCTCCTATTAAATTTTAGGCAGAGTTGAATTCAAATATCAATAAAGGTAGACACATTTAACCTTCTTCTGTCTGTACATGTCTTTCTTTGTTGGTTTCTGTCTGTCTGCTGTTGTCTGTCGTTCTGTTGCTCTGTCTGTCTTTGTCTCAGTCTATTATTGGCAAGTAATTGTCTGTTTTTCTCTGTTTCTCTTTGCTGTTTGTCGGCTATAGCCTTCACCAACAGAGCAGTCTCCTACTCTGATGTCGGAGCTTGCAAGCAGGCATGTTCTGCCCAAGTGACCTATGGGATTCTCTTACACCTATGATGTATTTAGCTCTTAAATTAGTGGTTTTTCTATGTCAAGAAGATTGTATCCATGATGAAAAGTATTCACAACTGAAACTTTTGTAGAATGTGGTAAATAACCACTGCTCCATGAAAAGGTAACTTAATGCTTTGCTAGTAAATACTCCAGCAGGCAAGTGGACCAGGAAGCCATTGGCCAAAGAGAGGCCAACAATATCATTAACAACATTATTATTACGTTTTTTAAATTATATGGGTAATGCATCAGTTAATGAAACATAGCTTGATACTTTTGACTAACATAGTCATTGCATGCAGAGTTATTTGTTGGAAGTTTCATATTGTCGTAGAGATATTATACATCACACATTTTCATCATACCTCAGTGTCTCTAGTGCTGTCATCTTTGACACACTGACAGCTAGCGCTACACCAGTTGATGGGTCATCAAAAGTGGTGCTGTCTAACCTGTGAAAATGTAAATATATGTGTAAATTAGTTATTACAATATTAACACCTAGTAACTTTTTGAAGAAAATCAATTAAGCGTTAATTTTTTAAATGTTAGTGCACAATACTGACATAATATTTATTTTAGCAAACAGTATGAACTATTTTGTAAATACAGGTGATGGCATAAAGAAGACATTTGTATCAATACATCACTCCAAAACTGACTGTGAATTTTGGATGCTGACAAAGGTAGCAACATTCTGCTGTTCACAAATGTTAATAATGACACACACAAACTGTAGTGAATAAAACGGATGTAGTGTAACAAGCAGGTCCACTTCACAGGTCATTTTGCCATTAAAAAAGTAACATTGGAAGATCATATTTATGTTGGAATTAATCAGCAGCCGCACGTTAATATTATTTCAGTGGGTGCTACAGGAAATAAATACACACAGGCCTGTATTAGGTTGTATGGATAAATGGGGTGTCATTTCCTGTCTTGGGTAACATGTGTGTAAAACAGTATTCACAGACAAATACTATTTCAAATTGCACCACATGGCTAGTGCAGCAGATGACTGATGCAGCAGATGCCAGATAATGGCCAGTATGCACATCATGATCGCATATGTACAGTTAAAAGGTGCATGAATGGCTTGAGTAAGTACACATATACATCAATATCTATGAAGGTAAAACACCCTATTCAGGTATTCCTACATGAGTTCTGTCAGCTGTGGCAGGTGATGCAGTGAGTTGGCCAAAGTGTCTACCCCTGGGCCAGAAAGCTTGCATTCATTCAAACTACAACACATAAATAATATCAGTATAATTTAATCAATATGTAAAAGACAGCAACACTAGAGTGTGGATTGGAGTTAATCAATGAGTGGCAGTCAATTGGTAGCTTATATATGATTGAAAGTGTAAGAAGTCATGGTTTTTAGTCTATGCAAATATAAGTGATTTTTTATTTGTTTTTTTAAATGATTTTTTATTAGCTTATGCTTACAAAACAAGATTGCCATTTGCTAAACACATGCCATGATAGTTTTATGTTGGTGTTTCTCCAGTAGATGCCTCTTGTGGTATTTTATCAGGTAGGTCACATGGTGGGGTAGGTTTGTTTATGGAAATGCTCCCTAGATCAATATATTACCATACTTGATTATAGTTATGACTGGCTTTGCGGCATAAGAATATGCTGTGGTAATAGGGAGTACTATTTATTAAACATAACCTTATAAATGTGAAGAAAACCGGGATAGTTCTAAAATAGGTATATACGTTGATAGTATTAATAGCTCATGCATAACAATTATTGCTAAAAGTGGGAGATTCCGGTCATTTCTCTGATCGACCCGAGGGCTGATATGTTAACCAGCGCAACCGATAAGCAGCCATTTCTATGATAAATTAATTGAGGCCGTTATACACAGAATAAATGCAAAGCCTCAAACAAATGTGCCATTTTGTTAGAAAGAGGAGTAGTTTAATAAACAAAGGCGTTGCATAAGTTGAGTTTGGACGCAAACTGCATGGCCATATCCTATTGATGTATACAAATATATTTTAATTTGGTAAGAACATTTTGTTACAGTTTGACACTCATGATGTAGGGTTATCTGACTGTATGGCGCGGATCATGAAATTAAGACGCTGTGTGTTCAACAAGGTTTTCCTAGTAAACCACTGACATGATATTCTTAATTGTGGTTGCAAATGGTTGTTTCCTTTTAACAAAGTGACCCCCTACTGCTTCGGGAGAAGTTTTATGTTTTATGTACAGTCCTAGTGTCTCATTTCTCTAACACTTGCCTATACTTTATGTACAGTCCTAGTGTCTCATTTCTCTAACACTTGCCTATATTTTATGTACAGTCCTAGTGTCTCATTTCTCTAACCATAATGTGCAAAGAAATTAATAGTTTCTCAAATGCCAAGAAGATGTACCCATGACAAAAACTGTTCACAAATGAAACATGGTTAGATTGTGATAAAATACTGATGTTCGAATAATTTAATTAATGCTTTGCTGACAAATATTCCAGCTAGCAAGTAGACCATAATGCATTTGCCTTATTCGTCCAACAATACATTAACATCAGGCAACACATTAAACTGTATTGGCATTACATCAATAATTAAGCTTAGCCTATAACTTTCAACAAACATATTCATTGCAAACATAGATATTTGTGGAAGTTTCACTTTGTCAAAAAGAACTTATATGTCAGATATTTTTATCATACCTCAGTATCTGTAGTGCTGTCATCTTCAACACATTGTTAGCGAGGACTTGAACTGTTGCTTGGTCATCAAATCTGTTACTGTCTAACCTGTGAACATATCAATATGTACATTAGTTATTAACATATGTACAAGTAGTAGGTCTTTGAAGAACATCAAGTACTGGTTTCATAACTGTTTCATAAGTGCATATATACTAGCATTATATTTATTTCAGTAAACAGTTCTAATATGTTGTAATCACAAGGTGAAGGCATATACAAAACATTTCCACTAATATATATATATCACTTGCAAACTTATTGTATGACATTTCAATACTTATACAGTATACCAACGTAAAATTCTGCTGTTCAAAAATGCATACATTGATACACACAAATCGTTGTGAATAAAAGGAATGCAGTGTAACAAATGAAGCAGATCCTTTTTAATATAGCAATCAATCATTACACAAAGTACCAATGGAAGAACATGTTATAAATGTTGGAATTATATGGCAGCCGCAGGTTAATATTATTACTGACAAATAAAAAAACAATTATGTCCTAGGATATATGGTTAACTGAGGTCTCATTACCAGGCTAGGGTAAAATACTTTTAAATGTGCTAAACAGTATGCATGTACATTACCGGGTTAGGGTAAAATACTTTTAAATGTGTTAAACAGTATTCAAGTACATTACCGGGCTACGGTAAAATATTTCTAAATGTTTTAAATAGTATTCATGTACATTACCGAGCTAGGATAAAATACTTCTAAACTAAAATGTCTTCAAAAATCACTTAATCAATATTTTACGGAAGAATTACGATATAGTATGTGTGGTCAAGTGAGAGTCCAGAATGCATGACACATATGAAATTATACTACTTGCTGTCCCAACATCATGGACATGTGTTATAACTCTGAGTTAGGAAAATAGAGCATAACTGTCCGTACATGCATAACACAGTTAATGTCATAAGTGTACAAATTGCTTCATGTGCTTAAGTACAACTGAAATGAGTATGAATGGCTTGATCGAGCGAGTACATGACTCACTCCAAACCAGTTTTTTCTACCTTAGGTCTATCAGCTGTGGCAGTTGATGAAATGCATCGGCCAAAGCTTTTGTCGCTGCACCAGACAGCAGGCAGCGATTCAAACTGGAACACATATAAACAACGTTGGTACAATAACTGAATCTGTTGAAGACTGCATCACAAGTGTATGGACTGAACCAGTAGACATTTCATTCTACTTAGATCAAACAAGTATAGGTCATAGCCAGTTTTGCCAGTGAATTCGTAGCTTAAATATCATATAGCAGCGTATACTGGCTTATTACCTGCCATGTCATGCCATGACAAATGCCTAGTGCATTATCACAAGAATATGCATACCTATGTTTCTGTATTGGTTCATGTGTGTGCACGCATGCATCGTTGTGTGTTTGATGGGCATGTGTGTGCATCTGAGTGGTGCATGCATTCATCCATGCATGTGTATGTACATGTGCATACACGGGCACATGCACGCATGCATGTGTATGGTGAATGTATGCATCCATGCATGTGTGAATGCTTGTCTGTTTATGCTTGCGCACTGATGTATACAATACATGGACATCTGTATGCGTGCATACTACTACACAATGCCTTCCATTGCTCTGTTTAGGATTGATGGATGTATTGAGTACAGCTATCATATTTCAAGTACAATTATCATATTTCAAGCCTATAGTTGAAACAGAGGATTGCATTTAACAAAGAATCTATCATAAAATCACTACTAAAACACCCTTTGATATGTTGTTTAAGCAAAGCAATATATAAAATATATTTTCTGCCTGAATCTTTTGAAACCAGGCTCGGAGGCGCATCAAAACAAATAGGTTAGTCAATCTCGAAATCGGTAGAGATATTAAAGTTGTAAACATATGGGTGGCTACGCTATAGGGCAATGTAGGATAAGCATGGCTAAAAAGATGTGTAGTCAAATTACAGCACAATTGTGTTCGATTTCCTACTGACCTAACACTAAGTGGAAGTGAATTCCAAAGAGTTGGTGCAGCAAGCGAGAAAGCTGTAGTTCCAATGTTGTTTTCAACCCTAGGAAGAAGACCAGAACTAGATGAAAAAAGCTGTCTAGGTTATCTTGAAGACGTAGACCAGAACTAGATGAAAAAAGCTGTCTAGGTTATCTTGAAGACATAGACCAGAATTAGATGAAAAAAGCTGTCTAGGTTATCTTGAAGACGTAGACCAGAACTAGATGAAAAAAGCTGTCTAGGTTATCTTGAAGACATAGACCAGAATTAGATGAAAAAAGCTGTCTAGGTTATCTTGAAGACGTAGACCAGAACTAGATGAAAAAGCTGTCTAGGTTATCTTGAAGACGTAGACCAGAACTAGATGAAAAAAGCTGTCTCGGTTATCTTGAAGACGTAGACCAGAACTAGATGAACAAAGCTGTCTAGGTTATCTTGAAGACGTAGACCAGAACTAGATGAACAAAGCTGTCTAGGTTATCTTGACGACATAGACCAGAACTAGATGAACAAAGCTGTCTAGGTTATCTTAAAGACGTAGACCAGAACTAGATGAACAAAGCTGTCTAGGTTATCTTAAAGACATAGACCAGAACTATATGAACAATGTTGTCTAGTTTATCTTGTGTGTTTCACTGATCAGTTAATAGCTTCTCAAAAGCCAAGAAGACGGATCTCAATGACAAAAACTGTTCACAGATGAAACATGGTAAGAGTGTGGCAAATTACTGTTGTTTCATGAAAAGATAAATTAATGCTTTCCTGGCAAATACTTGTCCAATAATATATTTGACAGCATAATATTAAATTGCATTGGTAATACAACTTTTCATTAAACATAGCTCAATGCTCTCAACTAACAACGCAACATATTCATTGCACGTACAGCTCTTTGTTTGAAGTTGTCATAAGGAACTTAGGTCAGACATTTTCATCATACCTCAGTGTCCGTAGTGCCTTCATCTTTGATACACTGTCAGCGAGTCTTTGCCCCATCGTTGGGTCATCAAATTTGTTACCTTCTAGCCTGTGAATATACATATATATAAATTAGTTATTAACATATGTACAAGTAGCAGGTTTTTGAATAAAATGAATCAAGTGTTGATTTCAAAACTGTTAGTGCACATCTACTAACATTGAATGGGGCGCGGTGGTCTGAGGTCAGAGCGCTGCACTGTCAATCAGGAGTACCAAGGTTCGAGTCCACCTGCTGCTGTTTTGAATCCTGGACAATTTAATTCACCCCTCATGGCCTGTGTCTTTCAGAAGAGACATAAAACCCCTTGGTCCCTTCTCTTCCATTTATGCCAGGGGAGTAAAAGATCAGAGGGTAAATGTGTAACCTGTCGTGAACTCAGAGTGGTGGAATCTATCTCTAACTCACTGATTCCCGTGGCAGAAGCAGTTTTCCGGTGGGGTGCCAATTAGATTTAACAAGATTGCCATCCAAGGCAAAGGCCCAGATGGCAAATGGACAAGGAAGCCATTGGCTTATCGAGAGTCCAACATTTTTCATCTGACTTAGTGTCAAAAGGTGTGCACATTGAGGGTGATGTATTTTAATGGTCAATAAAATCTCATCCAATCAGGTTGTGCTGGTGTCACGTTTGGAGAGTGCGCAGAAATAGCCAAAAATACAGTGGAGACAACACAAGCATTCATAGTGAATCAAATCTGTAGTAATTTGCACAAGAAGGCGATTTAAGCCCTGAAATTGGGCTCCCGAAAATGGACAATGTAACAGCGATTGACTTCGTTGGCGATTGTTCATTGCATACGCACAACACACAAAAGTGCTTGATAGGTAACTGTGCAGATCTTAAAAATAATATGATAATGGATTGAGAGCGAATGCAATAATTTGAGTAGTGGTACTAAGGAGAAGAATCGAGGAGACTGGGTAACTACCCTTGCCAAACAATTTTGTACATGTTGAAGGTGCAAGATATCCTTGAGAGCAATATTGTGATAAAGGGAATTGCAATAGTCAAGTCTATTGCTAACAAGAGCAGTTGCAGTAGTTTTGGTGACAATACAAATACCGGCAAATATGATGAAGGTCACGAATGTAATCAAAACAGCAACAAGTTTGTAAAATATGCTGTCTAAAATTTAAATTATTATCAAAGGTGTTTCCTAAATTCTGTGCTGAGATAGCTGGTGTGAAATTCTGGTTCAGCATAGGTGTCGGGAAAAAACAATCAAGTTTACCATGTTGCTTTTGTGTACCAATAATAAGAACCCTGTTGTTTCTGCATTTAACTTTAATTTGCTGTCAGTCGTGCAGTGGAAAGTATCATGGAGACAATCCCTGGGCTGGTTTAAGGAGCAATTTGTATCAAGGGTGGCCAAGGAAAGGTAAATCTATGTATCATCTGCATATAGGTGGTAATCCAAGTTATGAGTTTCAATAACAGAGTTGGGTGGAGAAGTGTAAAGGGTAAAAAGTAATGGTTCAAGAACAGAACCCTGAGGAACACCACACAAAGTGGGTAGTGTTAATAAAAAACTATTAGCTATTTCACTACCTTATAATTCTCAATAGTAGCGTACTACCTAATAGACGCACACACCCCTTTTTAAGAAGTGAAACCATGCGCAAAAACATAGTTTTTCTGGAGTGAAGGCACGTTAAATGACAGCAGTACTGCTGTGGCTGGGCGTCACCGTGCGGACTCTTTAGAAATAATTCATAGCGTGTTTTTAGCCACAACATGGCACCACATTGTTATCACTACTGGTTGCTTTCGCCAGATGTCTGTGGTAGTACTAGGACTAGCTTTTATTTATTTTATCGCTCACTCGCTGTCAGCAAAGCGTGCGAGTTTGAATTGTCTATTTATTGATGCTCAAAGAATCGAGTGGTGGCTGGCTGATGTTATTTGTCTGGAATTACAAAAAAACGCGAACAAACGTGTCAACCAAGTGTCGTTTGGTTTGGTAGATGCGCTGAAATTGCATCTTTGCTAAGTACAAAACAAACAATACAACACCTCATTGTAGGCTTACATTAAGTTTATTTAGCACCATCAAAACAATTCGAAGCACATGTAGATTGAACAAAATACATCATGCAAAACAAGCGCTAGTTATAAAATCAGTGATCAATTACATGGTTTGCTAGAAGCGCCCTTCGCATAGTTCACAGTGGCGCCACACTGTGGATTAGCTACCAGTCTGATTTAGAGGCTAATTTCATCCATAGTGGCAGATCATGATTTAGGCCACGTTTGAGAACTAATAGACGCGCACACAAGTCTTCGCACTCGTGGTCTGCGCGTCTATAGGGAATAATACGGTATTTGGTATCTATCAGTTAAGTATGATGAAAACTAGGTCATTGGTAGTTAAATAAATAAATAGTTTAATAAAAAAATTATTAATAAATATCTAGACATTACTATATTAGTTGTCAATTACAAAAACTATAATAAAAAAATAATTATATTAATGCAATATTATAAAAAGCCAGTAGGTAAGCATATAGCACGTACAATTTAACGAAGATACCAACACAAATGGACAATTTAATAGATATTAAAACAGCTTGCTAACCAGAAAGTGGGCAAAAAAATGGGGATGTAAACAAACTATTATTAGTTGAAATATGATATAATATTCCAGATTATTATAATTTTGGGTTTTTCATTTATTTGGTTATGTTACAAGATTTTAAAAACATTTTTGTAAATTTAAAAAAATAGACACAAAATGCGAAATTATATCGTTTGAAAATCCCCAAAGAAATAAATGACATACATATAAGTAAGACAGTGTCACTGATAACTTTGAGGAAAATTTTGGTTAACATAAACAAATTATGTCTGCTACACCACCATGAATAAGTTAGTAAAAGTTTGAATGACAGCCTAAAATGGCAGTGTATTTTTGACACAAACCCTTCACCAATCGTAATTCAAATGTGTGTAATGTTGCATATATGTAAGACACGTTTACATGCCAAATTGCAGTGTCGTAAGTGTTGTACTTTTTATAAAAAGATTTATTACGTAACGTTTCCTGTTTGTTAGTGATAACAGAAATGTCAATATCATGCGAATCATGTTTAAAATGCGACGTTTTTTTCACTGGCTTTTTACATATTGTTGACACAACACAATGACCATTTCTAATATTAACACGTCCCCTTCATTTGCCGCCACACTGGCCCTGGAATCTGTATTTGTAACGTGTTGTCATCTACAATATTAGGTTACGCCAGCCATCTGTCAAACATGTGGCAGGACATGTTTATGATCATTCTGACTGACCCGATATCTGGCGGGATCACCAGGTCACATCTACGGGCCATTTCTGTTATAGCTTCAAAGGCGCAATAAACTATGTTACGCCTGATAAACTGCTGATTTAAGAACATGATTTAGTTAGGTAGATATAATACTGGTGTGTACTGGAATCACAGTATCCAGACGATATGTTCCGTGTCCACAGGGAATTACTTTACAATGGTTTGACGATCAAAGCACATGCGATCATTACTATGGAAACATCATCACATTTCCAAGAATTCAGGGGTATTTCAAAAAGGACTGATTATTTTAAAGTATGGACTGGCATAATACGAAGTTAGTGCCAGGTGATTACTTGTGGTGTCAACATTCAGTTAAATATTTCCTAGCATGTTAACTAGAAAAAAAAATCAACTGACAAATTAGCCGCCCCAGCAAACTTAACTCTTAAGATACTTATCTTTTGATGATATCCAATATACAACAACACTTAACTATTTAGATTATATTACGTTGTGAATTTAGTATACAAAACCAGTGCTGCAAATTACTAAAAATGTAAGCACAACAAATTTAAATGTTTTACATCTGCTGCCTCCTAGTGACCAATTGGGGTTTCATTACCAGGCTTGGGTAAAATACCTTTAAATGTGTTCAACAGCATTCATGAAAAATTACTATTTAAGATATTTGTAGATCTAAAACAACGGATCGTAGATTTAAAATAGCAGCAGATGACAAATAATGGACCTGACATACATCAGGTCATTAACGATGCTAGATGGCACTGATGGTAATAAATAGTTAGCTCTAAGAAAATGAACTAACTGAATACAGGCAAGGATCACCAAGCCAAAATTGTAAGAAAGAATTACAATTATAGTCACACAAAAGTGGTTCACTCAAAATCAGTTATTCCTACCTGAGGCATGTCAGTTGAGGAAGGTGATCCAGTGTGTCGACCAAAGCTTCTGCCTTTTCACCACCCAGCCTGCAGTAATTCAAACTGTAACAGGTATAAATAATGTCAGCATAATAACTTAACGAATCCACTGAAGATTGCAACACCAGAGTGTGAACTTGACTTGTAGGCACTGAACACACAAGCGCTGTTTATAGAACATGCAGTTATTCCATCTTATCAGTAGTATATGCATATATGTGCATGTGTGTGCGTATTATTACCAGAAATGAAAACAAATTTTGAGGGATGTTTAATAACGCTGAAGGCATTAAGAGCTACTATGTGCAGTCTGTAAATAATTCTTTGACATACCATGACAGCCAACTGACATTGATCACGATATTAGTTAATCTGTCCTTTAGGTACCGCATACAATTAATAAATATAGTATTACATGAGCTAGCATGCCAATTCACCCTGTATCGGTGGGGGTCATCCCGCCATTCAACATGAAAACGATATACATCAACACATAATCACAGCAAGCATGCTGGCCCCAAATGGTATTTACAAACAATATGTACAATTTACTGACATATTACGCCAGTGTGACAAACACTGCTACAGATAATATTAAAATCTGTAACATGTTTCCAGCTGCCACTTGTTACAAGTGCTAATTATATAACTACAGTACTGGCTAGTATTTACAGTACACATTATTTTGAACAAATTCTGAATAAATCACTGGCGTTACATTCTTCTTTCTTTTGCCTTAACGTTGTATACTGGTTTAAGGACCTAGATTGGATGTTTTGAAGAAAAAAAAATTATTTCACATTATTATTCTATACACACTAAAAAATCCACATCTGATTGAGGATTATCAATATCAAGAAATGTGCATTTTAGTGGCTGTTTATAATGTAACGTACAGGGGTGTATACGTATTTAAATTTTTCAAATGTCAGTTTCTTCATTTAGTTTTTTGTAAAATGTTTAGTTTTAATGACGTCTGGAAAAGTTTTTGGTTGATGTATAAAAAAATTGGCATATCACTGAAGCTCTACAAGATAAATCATGTGAACTAGAATGATTTATATTGTTCAATTGATGAAATGAAAATATGTTTCTGTAACGTTTGTACATAAAATATCATATTTATTGTAAAACTGATCATTTGCGAGCTGTGGCTCGCCAATGGCGCCAAAATATCATCTTGGCGAGTGGTTTTTTAATATTGGGCGCCAACTGGTGAATACATTATGTAAGTTGTATTACTTCAAAAACTGACAGACCTCCAAAGTTGCAACTTTGCGTAGGTTATACAAATCATTCAAAGGAAACGTTTAGCAGTTGACTTAAAACCGTAGTGCTACCAGCATCTGTGAATAGAAGAACCCTTGTTTTGGCTGTGCTTGTTGCTAGTTCTTTTCTCTCCACCATGCGTCACTGCTGTGTAATGATCACATCGAAATGAGCATCTTATTCACAAAAAGTTATGCCTATTACATATCACACCTGCATTTCGTTAGATATACAATCATAAACTCTAATCAGGAATAGCTTTAAACCTTTGAAATAGTATCTTGTCTGAAGTCATTGCCAGAATTTCAGAATGTCTTCCATGACCATGGCATTCTACAAAATTCAAATTTTTGCCAGATTCTGTGTGGTAGTTTATGCGAGTAATTTTCTTGTGGTATGATTGGAACTTCTAATAAACATAATCCTGAACTTCAGAAGAGATAGTACATGGTCAGTTTGATGTTAATAATGTATTATGATTCAGCTATTAAACAGGAAAATACTTTTTAGTGTATTTGGCACATTCTAAATAAATGAATGAATTATAAAAGTGATAAAGTAGGTCAATACATTACGCACACACACCTACATGTTCACACACATAAAATGTACATAATATTTATTATACAATATATACGTATTATGTTGTTGCTTTCCTCTTTACCCCTGAAGTCTGGGGTGAGGCTGACATCAATACTGGGCATCAATTTTTGTTTTCCTTCTCATCCTGTCACTGTTCCCATTTCACTGCTGTCTCCACTACCTGTCACCACTCCCCCATCCCTTGCTGTCATTCTCCACTCTCCTCCCAATCCTGCCAAATCTGTCTTCCCACGTCCATCGCGGTCTACCTCTTCTCCTTCTGCCCTTCACCCTGAGCATATCGGCTCTCTTTGTTAACCCTTCCCCTTCCATTCGGTCCATGTATTCAGCCCACTTTATCCAACTCCTCACCAGCTTCTTCCTTAAACTCTCTTTTACACCAACCTCCTCAGTCAGCTCCTGCATTCTTCCCTTGTTTACTTTTTTCACTCCTGCAATTCTTCTCACCCAGTTAATTCCGCAAACTTGGATTTTCTCTTGTTAGCTTTTCCTCACTGCCGTAGTCTCTATTATATTATAGGCCAGACAGGCTGGTGTTATCATAAACTATGCACCTTAGTATCTAGCAATTAATAGATCAAACCTGCTATCCCAGCCAGTTGGCCCCTAATTTTATTGTTGGGTTCTAATTTTAAAAGTTCAGGGGCCAGTTGGCCCCTGAATTTTCAGAATTTTTGTTTGTTTTCATGGCTGAGAACAGGAACAAAGGAAATATTCCTGTGGTGCTATAGCAAACTGCGAGGTATTGGGATTGAGCACTGGATGCACTGCGAATTACTAGGGGTCTAGCATCATGACCCCAATTCAAGATTTAACAAGATTTGCCATCCAAGCCAAAGGCCCAGATGGCAAGTGGACAAGGAAGCCATTGGCTTATCGAGAGTCCAACAATGTTCATCTATGTGTAACCAGCCCTCCTGAGATGTGTCGACCTCGTTTTTAAACATATTCACGCTGCTAGCAGTTATACAATCCATAGACAATTTGTTCCATTCATTTAGTTTCCTGTGTGAGAATGAGTACTTTCTGATATCCAATCTACACTGATCCTTTACTAATTTTACCTCATGTCCTCTAGTTCTGCTATCCTTCTTGAGTGAGAAAAACATATTTCTATCAATATTTTCATATCCATTCAATATCTTAAAAACTTCAATCTGATCTCCTCTTAACCTCCTTGTTTCTAGAGTTGTTAAACCACATTCTTTCAGGCGTTCTTCATAACTAAGGTCTCTCAGTTCTGGAATAATTTTAGTTGCTCTCCTTTATATGCATTCAAGCGTATCTATATACTTCTTACGATATGGTCTCCTGCTTGTAAACAGTATTCTAAATGAGGTCTAACTATTGCTTTATACAAAGGTATAATTAACTTTTTTCCCTTGTATGTTATGTTTCTCCTAATCAACACAATAACTTGATTACCCTTTGAAGCTGCAATACCACACTGCTCTGAAACTTTCATATCAGCGCTTATTGTAAATCCTAAGTCCTTTTCTTTTACAGTAGTACCCAGAATAGTATCTCCCATTTTATAGTTTACATCCAAGTTCCCATGTCCTGTACGTAGGCATTTACATTTCCCAAAATTGAACAACATGTGCCATTTCTCAGACCATTTCACTAATCTGTCTAGATCGTTTTGTAAATGTTGTTTATCACCATCAGTGTTAACCTTTCTAAATACTTTTGTGTCATCCGCAAATTTCAATACGTTACTTGTTATATTGTCGTCCAAGTCATTGATATATATTAAGAATAATAAAGGTCCTAATACTGATTCTTGTGGTACCCACTAAAAATTGATTTCCAGTTTGAAACTTCTCCATCTATTACAACATATTGTCTTCTGTCAGTCAGCCATTGTTCTATCCAGTCAATTATGCTATCCGCGATACCATAGGCTTTTAATTTAAGTAGTAATCTTTGATGTGGCACTTTGTCAAAAGCTTTCTGAAAATCTAAGTAGATAATATTTACTGGTGATTCCTCATCTATCCACTTAGTGATTTCTTCCAAAAAACATAACATATTTGTTAAACATGACCTCACTTTTAGGAATCCATGTTGAGATGAATTTAATAATTTATGCTTAACGAGGAAGTCCACCATATGGTCTTTAATTAACCTTTCTAATAATTTACAAATCACTGACGTTAAACTCACTGGTCTGTAATTCTCTGACTTATTTCTTGAACCCTTTTTAAATAATGGTATGATGTTTGCTTCTTTCCATTAAAACGGAACAACTCCCTCTTTTAATGACAAGTTAACACTCTAACAATTCACCATCATATACCAATATTGTGTTTAAAGAACACTACAAAAACACCCTTACATATGCTGTTTAAGCAAAACAAAACATACATTATAATAACAAGAACACTTCTTTTGTGCCTCAATTCCTTGGAAACCAGGCTCAGAGTCCCATCAAAACAAATGGGTTAGTCAATGTCAAAATTGGTAATCAATAGTATTTGTCTGTTTTTTCTTTGTCTGCCTGTCTGATGTGGTACTCATTAAAGCGAAACAAAAGTTATGGTTTTTGGAGCTATGATATAATAAAAACTAACCAAGTGCAAGTAAAATGGTTTATTCAGAATGTGTTCTAAAAGTGGGAGATTCTGGTCATTTCTCCGGTTGATGGAGAGCTGATATGTTAACCAGCATAACCGATAAGTGGACGTGCCGTTCTATGAAAATCCGGTAACACACACTATGTCTGACGTATTAATTGAGGCTGGTATATACAGAACCAATGCAAATGTGCTATTTTGTTAGAAAGAGTAATTTAGTAAACAAAGGCCAAAATATGTTACATCAGTTGAGTTTGGATGCAAACTGCATGGCCATATCCTAGATGTAAAAAATTTATTTTCGTTTGGCGAGAGAATTTTGCTAGTCTTTGACATCCGTGACGTAGGATTATCCAACAGTACAGCACGGCCAATGAAATTAAGATGTAGTGTGTTCAACAAGGTTTTCCTAGTAAACCACTAACGTGATATTCTTAATTGTAGTTGCAAATGGTTGTTTTAGTAACTCTAGGTGCACAGGCCCCAAACCATGACATGTTTCCCTTTAACAAAGTGACCTACTGCTTTGTGGGATGCTTAAGTTGTTTCCCTTTAAAAAGTGTCCTCCTACTGCCACGTGGGATGCTGTAAGTTGTTTCCCTTTAACAGAGTGAACTCCTACTGCCAGGTGGGATGCTGTAAGTTGTTTCCCTTCAACAAAGTGACCTCCTACTGCCAGGTGGGATGCTGTAAGTTGTTTCCCTTTAACGAAGCGACCTCCTACTACCAGGTGGGATGCTGTAAATTGTTTCCCTTCAACGAAGCGACCTCCTACTGCCACGTGGGATGCTGTAAGTTGTTTCCCTTCAACAAAGTGTCCTCCTACTGCCATGTGGGATGCTGTAAGTTGTTTCCCTTTAACAGAGTGACCTCCTACTGCCAGGTGGGATGCTGTAAGTTGTTTCCCTTCAACGAAGTGACCTCCTACTGCCAGGTGGGATGCTGTAAGTTGTTTCCCTTCAACGAAGTGACCTCCTACCGCCAGGTGGGATGCTGTAATTTGTTTCCCTTCAACGAAGCGACCTCCTACTGCCAGGTGGGATGCTGTAAGTTGTTTCCCTTTAACGAAGCGACCTCCTACTGCTAGGTGGGATGCTGTAAGTTGTTTCCCTTGAATGAAGCGACCTCCTACTGCTAGGTGGGATGCTGTAAGTTGTTTCCCTTGAACGAAGCGACCTCCTACTGCCACGTGGGATGCTGTAAGTTGTTTCCCTTCAACAAAGCGACCTCCTACTGCCACGTGGGATGCTGTAAGTTGTTTCCCTTCAACAAAGGGACCTCCTACTGCCAGGTGGGATGCTGTAAGTTGTTTCCCTTCAACAAAGTGACCTCCTACTGCCAGGTGGGATGCTGTAAGTTGTTTCCCTTCAACAAAGTGACCTCCTACTGCCAGGTGGGATGCTGTAAGTTGTTTCCCTTCAACAAAGGGACCTCCTACTGCCAGGTGGGATGCTGTAAGTTGTTTCCCTTCAACAAAGTGACCTCCTACTGCCAGGTGGGATGCTGCAAGTTGTTTCCCTTCAACAAAGTGACCTCCTACTGCCAGGTGGGATGCTGTAAGTTGTTTCCCTTCAACAAAGTGACCTCCTACTGCCATGTAGGATGCTGCAAGTTGTTTCCCTTCAACAGAGTGACCTCCTACTGCCACGTGGGATGCTGCAAGTTGTTTCCCTTTAACAGAGTGACCTCCTACTGCCAGGTGGGATGCTGCAAGTTGTTTCCCTTTAACAGAGTGACCTCCTACTGCCAGGTGGAATGCTGCAAGTTGTTTCCCTTTAACAGAGTGACCTCCTACTGCCAGGTGGGATGCTGTAAGTTGTTTCCCTTTAACAGAGTGACCTCCTACTGCCAGGTGGGATGCTGTAAGTTGTTTCCCTTTAACAGAGTGACCTCCTACTGCCAGGTGGGATGCTGTAAGTTGTTTCCCTTTAACAGAGTGACCTCCTACTGCCAGGTGGGATGCTGTAAGTTGTTTCCCTTTAACAGAGTGATCTCCTACTGCCAGGTGGGATGCTGTAAGTTGTTTCCCTTTAACAGAGTGACCTCCTACTGCCAGGTGGGATGCTGTAAGTTGTTTCCCTTTAACAGAGTGACCTCCTACTGCCAGGTGGGATGCTGTAAGTTGTTTCCCTTTAACAGAGTGACCTCCTACTGCCACGTGGGATGCTGTAAGTTGTTTCCCTTTAACAGAGTGACCTCCTACTGCCACGTGGGATGCTGTAAGTTGTTTCCCTTTAACAGAGTGACCTCCTACTGCCAGGTGGGATGCTGTAAGTTGTTTCCCTTTAACAGAGTGATCTCCTACTGCCAGGTGGGATGCTGTAAGTTGTTTCCCTTTAACAGAGTGACCTCCTACTGCCACGTGGGATGCTGTAAGTTGTTTCCCTTCAACAAAGGGACCTCCTACTGCCAGGTGGGATGCTGTAAGTTGTTTCCCTGTAACAAAGTGACCTCCTACTGCCATGTAGGATGCTGCAAGTTGTTTCCCTTTAACAGAGTGACCTCCTACTGCCAGGTGGGATGCTGTAAGTTGTTTCCCTTTAACAGAGTGACCTCCTATTGCCAGGTGGGATGCTGTAAGTTGTTTCACTTTAACAGAGTGACCTCCTACTGCCGGGTGGGATGCTGTAAGTTGTTTCCCTTCAACAAAGGGACCTCCTACTGCCGGGTGGGATGCTGTAAGTTGTTTCCCTTTAACAGAGTGACCTCCTACTGCCGGGTGGGATGCTGTAAGTTGTTTCCCTTTAACATAGTGACCTCCTACTGCCGGGTGGGATACTGTAAGTTGTTTCCCTTTAACAGAGTGACCTCCTACTGCCAGGTGGGATACTGTAAGTTGTTTCCCTTTAACAAAGTGACCTCGTACTGCCAGGTGGGATACTGTAAGTTGTTTCCCTTTAACAAAGTGACCTCCTACTGCCAGGTGGGATACTGTAAGTTGTTTCCCTTTAACAAAGTGACCTCGTACTGCCAGGTGGGATACTGTAAGTTGTTTCCCTTTAACAAAGTGACCTCCTACTGCCACGTGGGATGCTGTAAGTTGTTTCCCTTTAACAAAGTGACCTCCTACTGCCACGTGGGATGCTGTAAGTTGTTTCCCTTTAACAGAGTGACCTCCTACTGCCAGGTGGGATGCTGTAAGTTGTTTCCCTTTAACAAAGTGACCTCCTACTGCCAGGTGGGATACTGTAAGTTGTTTCCCTTTAACAAAGTGACCTCCTACTGCCACATGAGATGCTGTAAGTTGTTTCCCTTTAACAAAGTGCCCTCCTACTGCCAGGTGGGATACTGTAAGTTGTTTCCCTTTAACAAAGTGACCTCCTACTGCCACGTGGGATGCTGTAAGTTGTTTCCCTTCAACAGAGGGACCTCCTACTGCCAGGTGGGATGCTGTAAGTTGTTTCCCTTTAACAAAGTGACCTCCTACTGCCACGTGGGATGCTGTAAGTTGTTTCCCTTCAACAGAGGGACCTCCTACTGCCAGGTGGGATGCTGTAAGTTGTTTCCCTTTAACAGAGTGACCTCCTACTGCTGGGTGGGATGCTGTAAGTTGTTTCCCTTTAACAGAGTGACCTCCTACTGCCACATGAGATGCTGTAAGTTGTTTCCCTTTAACAGAGTGACCTCCTACTGCCAGGTGGGATGCTGTAAGTTGTTTCCCTTCAACAAAGTGACCTCGTACTGCCAGGTGGGATACTGTAAGTTGTTTCCCTTTAACAAAGTGACCTCCTACTGCCACGTGGGATACTGTAAGTTGTTTCCCTTTAACAAAGTGACCTCCTACTGCCAGGTGGGACGCTGTAATTTGTTTCCCTTTAACAGAGTGACCTCCTACTGCCACGTGGGATGCTGTAAGTTGTTTCCCTTTAACAGAGTGACCTCCTACTGCCACGTGGGATACTGTAAGTTGTTTCCCTTTAACAGAGTGACCTCGTACTGCCAGGTGGGATACTGTAAGTTGTTTCCCTTTAACAAAGTGACCTCCTACTGCCAGGTGGGATACTGTAAGTTGTTTCCCTTTAACAAAGTGACCTCCTACTGCCAGGTGGGATGCTGTAAGTTGTTTCCCTTTAACAGAGTGACCTCCTACTGCCAGGTGGGATGCTGTAAGTTGTTTCCCTTTAACAAAGTGACCTCCTACTGCCAGGTGGGATTCTGTAAGTTGTTTCCATTTAACAAAGTGACCTCCTACTGCCAGGTGGGATACTGTAAGTTGTTTCCCTTTAACAGAGTGACCTCCTACTGCCACATGAGATGCTGTAAGTTGTTTCCCTTTAACAAAGTGACCTCCTACTGCCAGGTGGGATACTGTAAGTTGTTTCCCTTTAACAGAGTGACCTCCTACTGCCAGGTGGGATACTGTAAGTTGTTTCCCTTTAACAAAGTGACCTCCTACTGCCGGGTGGGATGCTGTAAGTTGTTTCCCTTTAACAGAGTGACCTCCTACTGCCACATGAGATGCTGTAAGTTGTTTCCCTTTAACAGAGTGACCTCCTACTGCCAGGTGGGATGCTGTAAGTTGTTTCCCTTTAACAAAGGGACCTCCTACTGCCAGGTGGGATGCTGTAAGTTGTTTCCCTTTAACAGAGTGACCTCCTACTGCCACATGAGATGCTGTAAGTTGTTTCCCTTTAACAGAGTGACCTCCTACTGCCAGGTGGGATGCTGTAAGTTGTTTCCCTTTAACAGAGTGATCTCCTACTGCCAGGTGGGATGCTGTAAGTTGTTTCCCTTTAACAGAGTGACCTCCTACTGCCACGTGGGATGCTGTAAGTTGTTTCCCTTCAACAAAGGGACCTCCTACTGCCAGGTGGGATGCTGTAAGTTGTTTCCCTGTAACAAAGTGACCTCCTACTGCCATGTAGGATGCTGCAAGTTGTTTCCCTTTAACAGAGTGACCTCCTACTGCCAGGTGGGATGCTGTAAGTTGTTTCCCTTTAACAAAGTGACCTCCTACTGCCAGGTGGGATACTGTAAGTTGTTTCCCTTTAACAAAGTGACCTCCTACTGCCACATGAGATGCTGTAAGTTGTTTCCCTTTAACAAAGTGACCTCCTACTGCCAGGTGGGATACTGTAAGTTGTTTCCCTTTAACAAAGTGACCTCCTACTGCCACGTGGGATGCTGTAAGTTGTTTCCCTTCAACAGAGGGACCTCCTACTGCCAGGTGGGATGCTGTAAGTTGTTTCCCTTTAACAAAGTGACCTCCTACTGCCACGTGGGATGCTGTAAGTTGTTTCCCTTCAACAGAGGGACCTCCTACTGCCAGGTGGGATGCTGTAAGTTGTTTCCCTTTAACAGAGTGACCTCCTACTGCTGGGTGGGATGCTGTAAGTTGTTTCCCTTTAACAGAGTGACCTCCTACTGCCACATGAGATGCTGTAAGTTGTTTCCCTTTAACAGAGTGACCTCCTACTGCCAGGTGGGATGCTGTAAGTTGTTTCCCTTCAACAAAGTGACCTCGTACTGCCAGGTGGGATACTGTAAGTTGTTTCCCTTTAACAAAGTGACCTCCTACTGCCAGGTGGGATGCTGTAAGTTGTTTCCCTTTAACGAAGCGACCTCCTACTACCAGGTGGGATGCTGTAAATTGTTTCCCTTCAACGAAGCGACCTCCTACTGCCACGTGGGATGCTGTAAGTTGTTTCCCTTCAACAAAGTGTCCTCCTACTGCCACGTGGGATGCTGTAAGTTGTTTCCCTTTAACAGAGTGACCTCCTACTGCCAGGTGGGATGCTGTAAGTTGTTTCCCTTCAACGAAGTGACCTCCTACTGCCAGGTGGGATGCTGTAAGTTGTTTCCCTTCAACGAAGTGACCTCCTACCGCCAGGTGGGATGCTGTAATTTGTTTCCCTTCAACGAAGCGACCTCCTACTGCCAGGTGGGATGCTGTAAGTTGTTTCCCTTTAACGAAGCGACCTCCTACTGCTAGGTGGGATGCTGTAAGTTGTTTCCCTTGAATGAAGCGACCTCCTACTGCTAGGTGGGATGCTGTAAGTTGTTTCCCTTGAACGAAGCGACCTCCTACTGCCACGTGGGATGCTGTAAGTTGTTTCCCTTCAACAAAGCGACCTCCTACTGCCACGTGGGATGCTGTAAGTTGTTTCCCTTCAACAAAGGGACCTCCTACTGCCAGGTGGGATGCTGTAAGTTGTTTCCCTTCAACAAAGTGACCTCCTACTGCCAGGTGGGATGCTGTAAGTTGTTTCCCTTCAATAAAGTGACCTCCTACTGCCAGGTGGGATGCTGTAAGTTGTTTCCCTTCAACAAAGGGACCTCCTACTGCCAGGTGGGATGCTGTAAGTTGTTTCCCTTCAACAAAGTGACCTCCTACTGCCAGGTGGGATGCTGCAAGTTGTTTCCCTTCAACAAAGTGACCTCCTACTGCCAGGTGGGATGCTGTAAGTTGTTTCCCTTCAACAAAGTGACCTCCTACTGCCATGTAGGATGCTGCAAGTTGTTTCCCTTCAACAGAGTGACCTCCTACTGCCACGTGGGATGCTGCAAGTTGTTTCCCTTTAACAGAGTGACCTCCTACTGCCAGGTGGGATGCTGCAAGTTGTTTCCCTTTAACAGAGTGACCTCCTACTGCCAGGTGGAATGCTGCAAGTTGTTTCCCTTTAACAGAGTGACCTCCTACTGCCAGGTGGGATGCTGTAAGTTGTTTCCCTTTAACAGAGTGACCTCCTACTGCCAGGTGGGATGCTGTAAGTTGTTTCCCTTTAACAGAGTGACCTCCTACTGCCAGGTGGGATGCTGTAAGTTGTTTCCCTTTAACAGAGTGACCTCCTACTGCCAGGTGGGATGCTGTAAGTTGTTTCCCTTTAACAGAGTGATCTCCTACTGCCAGGTGGGATGCTGTAAGTTGTTTCCCTTTAACAGAGTGACCTCCTACTGCCAGGTGGGATGCTGTAAGTTGTTTCCCTTTAACAGAGTGACCTCCTACTGCCAGGTGGGATGCTGTAAGTTGTTTCCCTTTAACAGAGTGACCTCCTACTGCCACGTGGGATGCTGTAAGTTGTTTCCCTTTAACAGAGTGACCTCCTACTGCCAGGTGGGATGCTGTAAGTTGTTTCCCTTTAACAGAGTGACCTCCTACTGCCAGGTGGGATGCTGTAAGTTGTTTCCCTTTAACAGAGTGATCTCCTACTGCCAGGTGGGATGCTGTAAGTTGTTTCCCTTTAACAGAGTGACCTCCTACTGCCACGTGGGATGCTGTAAGTTGTTTCCCTTCAACAAAGGGACCTCCTACTGCCAGGTGGGATGCTGTAAGTTGTTTCCCTGTAACAAAGTGACCTCCTACTGCCATGTAGGATGCTGCAAGTTGTTTCCCTTTAACAGAGTGACCTCCTACTGCCAGGTGGGATGCTGTAAGTTGTTTCCCTTTAACAGAGTGACCTCCTATTGCCAGGTGGGATGCTGTAAGTTGTTTCACTTTAACAGAGTGACCTCCTACTGCCGGGTGGGATGCTGTAAGTTGTTTCCCTTCAACAAAGGGACCTCCTACTGCCGGGTGGGATGCTGTAAGTTGTTTCCCTTTAACAGAGTGACCTCCTACTGCCGGGTGGGATGCTGTAAGTTGTTTCCCTTTAACATAGTGACCTCCTACTGCCGGGTGGGATACTGTAAGTTGTTTCCCTTTAACAGAGTGACCTCCTACTGCCAGGTGGGATACTGTAAGTTGTTTCCCTTTAACAAAGTGACCTCGTACTGCCAGGTGGGATACTGTAAGTTGTTTCCCTTTAACAAAGTGACCTCCTACTGCCAGGTGGGATACTGTAAGTTGTTTCCCTTTAACAAAGTGACCTCGTACTGCCAGGTGGGATACTGTAAGTTGTTTCCCTTTAACAAAGTGACCTCCTACTGCCACGTGGGATGCTGTAAGTTGTTTCCCTTTAACAAAGTGACCTCCTACTGCCACGTGGGATGCTGTAAGTTGTTTCCCTTTAACAGAGTGACCTCCTACTGCCAGGTGGGATGCTGTAAGTTGTTTCCCTTTAACAAAGTGACCTCCTACTGCCAGGTGGGATACTGTAAGTTGTTTCCCTTTAACAAAGTGACCTCCTACTGCCACATGAGATGCTGTAAGTTGTTTCCCTTTAACAAAGTGCCCTCCTACTGCCAGGTGGGATACTGTAAGTTGTTTCCCTTTAACAAAGTGACCTCCTACTGCCACGTGGGATGCTGTAAGTTGTTTCCCTTCAACAGAGGGACCTCCTACTGCCAGGTGGGATGCTGTAAGTTGTTTCCCTTTAACAAAGTGACCTCCTACTGCCACGTGGGATGCTGTAAGTTGTTTCCCTTCAACAGAGGGACCTCCTACTGCCAGGTGGGATGCTGTAAGTTGTTTCCCTTTAACAGAGTGACCTCCTACTGCTGGGTGGGATGCTGTAAGTTGTTTCCCTTTAACAGAGTGACCTCCTACTGCCACATGAGATGCTGTAAGTTGTTTCCCTTTAACAGAGTGACCTCCTACTGCCAGGTGGGATGCTGTAAGTTGTTTCCCTTCAACAAAGTGACCTCGTACTGCCAGGTGGGATACTGTAAGTTGTTTCCCTTTAACAAAGTGACCTCCTACTGCCACGTGGGATACTGTAAATTGTTTCCCTTTAACAAAGTGACCTCCTACTGCCAGGTGGGACGCTGTAATTTGTTTCCCTTTAACAGAGTGACCTCCTACTGCCACGTGGGATGCTGTAAGTTGTTTCCCTTTAACAGAGTGACCTCCTACTGCCACGTGGGATACTGTAAGTTGTTTCCCTTTAACAGAGTGACCTCGTACTGCCAGGTGGGATACTGTAAGTTGTTTCCCTTTAACAAAGTGACCTCCTACTGCCAGGTGGGATACTGTAAGTTGTTTCCCTTTAACAAAGTGACCTCCTACTGCCAGGTGGGATGCTGTAAGTTGTTTCCCTTTAACAGAGTGACCTCCTACTGCCAGGTGGGATGCTGTAAGTTGTTTCCCTTTAACAAAGTGACCTCCTACTGCCAGGTGGGATTCTGTAAGTTGTTTCCATTTAACAAAGTGACCTCCTACTGCCAGGTGGGATACTGTAAGTTGTTTCCCTTTAACAGAGTGACCTCCTACTGCCACATGAGATGCTGTAAGTTGTTTCCCTTTAACAAAGTGACCTCCTACTGCCAGGTGGGATACTGTAAGTTGTTTCCCTTTAACAGAGTGACCTCCTACTGCCAGGTGGGATACTGTAAGTTGTTTCCCTTTAACAAAGTGACCTCCTACTGCCGGGTGGGATGCTGTAAGTTGTTTCCCTTTAACAGAGTGACCTCCTACTGCCACATGAGATGCTGTAAGTTGTTTCCCTTTAACAGAGTGACCTCCTACTGCCAGGTGGGATGCTGTAAGTTGTTTCCCTTTAACAAAGGGACCTCCTACTGCCAGGTGGGATGCTGTAAGTTGTTTCCCTTTAACAGAGTGACCTCCTACTGCCACATGAGATGCTGTAAGTTGTTTCCCTTTAACAGAGTGACCTCCTACTGCCAGGTGGGATGCTGTAAGTTGTTTCCCTTTAACAGAGTGATCTCATACTGCCAGGTGGGATGCTGTAAGTTGTTTCCCTGTAACAAAGTGACCTCCTACTGCCATGTAGGATGCTGCAAGTTGTTTCCCTTTAACAGAGTGACCTCCTACTGCCAGGTGGGATGCTGTAAGTTGTTTCCCTTTAACAAAGTGACCTCCTACTGCCAGGTGGGATACTGTAAGTTGTTTCCCTTTAACAAAGTGACCTCCTACTGCCACATGAGATGCTGTAAGTTGTTTCCCTTTAACAAAGTGACCTCCTACTGCCAGGTGGGATACTGTAAGTTGTTTCCCTTTAACAAAGTGACCTCCTACTGCCAC
Source organism: Lamellibrachia columna (assembly GCA_963662155.1). Taxonomy (NCBI): domain Eukaryota; kingdom Metazoa; phylum Annelida; class Polychaeta; order Sabellida; family Siboglinidae; genus Lamellibrachia; species Lamellibrachia columna. The sequence goes on along the minus strand of OY759265.1, from coordinate 5,233,915 downwards.
GTGGGATGCTGTAAGTTGTTTCCCTTCAACAGAGGGACCTCCTACTGCCAGGTGGGATGCTGTAAGTTGTTTCCCTTTAACAAAGTGACCTCCTACTGCCACGTGGGATGCTGTAAGTTGTTTCCCTTCAACAGAGGGACCTCCTACTGCCAGGTGGGATGCTGTAAGTTGTTTCCCTTTAACAGAGTGACCTCCTACTGCTGGGTGGGATGCTGTAAGTTGTTTCCCTTTAACAGAGTGACCTCCTACTGCCACATGAGATGCTGTAAGTTGTTTCCCTTTAACAGAGTGACCTCCTACTGCCAGGTGGGATGCTGTAAGTTGTTTCCCTTCAACAAAGTGACCTCGTACTGCCAGGTGGGATACTGTAAGTTGTTTCCCTTTAACAAAGTGACCTCCTACTGCCAGGTGGGATGCTGTAAGTTGTTTCCCTTTAACGAAGCGACCTCCTACTACCAGGTGGGATGCTGTAAATTGTTTCCCTTTAACGAAGCGACCTCCTACTGCAACGTGGGATGCTGTAAGTTGTTTCCCTTCAACAAAGTGTCCTCCTACTGCCACGTGGGATGCTGTAAGTTGTTTCCCTTTAACAGAGTGACCTCCTACTGCCAGGTGGGATGCTGTAAGTTGTTTCCCTTCAACGAAGTGACCTCCTACTGCCAGGTGGGATGCTGTAAGTTGTTTCCCTTCAACGAAGTGACCTCCTACCGCCAGGTGGGATGCTGTAATTTGTTTCCCTTCAACGAAGCGACCTCCTACTGCCAGGTGGGATGCTGTAAGTTGTTTCCCTTTAACGAAGCGACCTCCTACTGCTAGGTGGGATGCTGTAAGTTGTTTCCCTTGAATGAAGCGACCTCCTACTGCTAGGTGGGATGCTGTAAGTTGTTTCCCTTGAACGAAGCGACCTCCTACTGCCACGTGGGATGCTGTAAGTTGTTTCCCTTCAACAAAGCGACCTCCTACTGCCACGTGGGATGCTGTAAGTTGTTTCCCTTCAACAAAGGGACCTCCTACTGCCAGGTGGGATGCTGTAAGTTGTTTCCCTTCAACAAAGTGACCTCCTACTGCCAGGTGGGATGCTGTAAGTTGTTTCCCTTCAACAAAGTGACCTCCTACTGCCAGGTGGGATGCTGTAAGTTGTTTCCCTTCAACAAAGGGACCTCCTACTGCCAGGTGGGATGCTGTAAGTTGTTTCCCTTCAACAAAGTGACCTCCTACTGCCAGGTGGGATGCTGCAAGTTGTTTCCCTTCAACAAAGTGACCTCCTACTGCCAGGTGGGATGCTGTAAGTTGTTTCCCTTCAACAAAGTGACCTCCTACTGCCATGTAGGATGCTGCAAGTTGTTTCCCTTCAACAGAGTGACCTCCTACTGCCACGTGGGATGCTGCAAGTTGTTTCCCTTTAACAGAGTGACCTCCTACTGCCAGGTGGGATGCTGCAAGTTGTTTCCCTTTAACAGAGTGACCTCCTACTGCCAGGTGGGATGCTGCAAGTTGTTTCCCTTTAACAGAGTGACCTCCTACTGCCAGGTGGGATGCTGTAAGTTGTTTCCCTTTAACAGAGTGACCTCCTACTGCCAGGTGGGATGCTGTAAGTTGTTTCCCTTTAACAGAGTGACCTCCTACTGCCAGGTGGGATGCTGTAAGTTGTTTCCCTTTAACAGAGTGATCTCCTACTGCCAGGTGGGATGCTGTAAGTTGTTTCCCTTTAACAGAGTGACCTCCTACTGCCAGGTGGGATGCTGTAAGTTGTTTCCCTTTAACAGAGTGACCTCCTACTGCCAGGTGGGATGCTGTAAGTTGTTTCCCTTTAACAGAGTGACCTCCTACTGCCACGTGGGATGCTGTAAGTTGTTTCCCTTTAACAGAGTGACCTCCTACTGCCAGGTGGGATGCTGTAAGTTGTTTCCCTTTAACAGAGTGACCTCCTACTGCCAGGTGGGATGCTGTAAGTTGTTTCCCTTTAACAGAGTGATCTCCTACTGCCAGGTGGGATGCTGTAAGTTGTTTCCCTTTAACAGAGTGACCTCCTACTGCCACGTGGGATGCTGTAAGTTGTTTCCCTTCAACAAAGGGACCTCCTACTGCCAGGTGGGATGCTGTAAGTTGTTTCCCTGTAACAAAGTGACCTCCTACTGCCATGAAGGATGCTGCAAGTTGTTTCCCTTTAACAGAGTGACCTCCTACTGCCAGGTGGGATGCTGTAAGTTGTTTCCCTTTAACAGAGTGACCTCCTATTGCCAGGTGGGATGCTGTAAGTTGTTTCACTTTAACAGAGTGACCTCCTACTGCCGGGTGGGATGCTGTAAGTTGTTTCCCTTCAACAAAGGGACCTCCTACTGCCGGGTGGGATGCTGTAAGTTGTTTCCCTTTAACAGAGTGACCTCCTACTGCCGGGTGGGATGCTGTAAGTTGTTTCCCTTTAACATAGTGACCTCCTACTGCCGGGTGGGATACTGTAAGTGGTTTCCCTTTAACAGAGTGACCTCCTACTGCCAGGTGGGATACTGTAAGTTGTTTCCCTTTAACAAAGTGACCTCGTACTGCCAGGTGGGATACTGTAAGTTGTTTCCCTTTAACAAAGTGACCTCCTACTGCCAGGTGGGATACTGTAAGTTGTTTCCCTTTAACAAAGTGACCTCGTACTGCCAGGTGGGATACTGTAAGTTGTTTCCCTTTAACAAAGTGACCTCCTACTGCCACGTGGGATGCTGTAAGTTGTTTCCCTTTAACAAAGTGACCTCCTACTGCCACGTGGGATGCTGTAAGTTGTTTCCCTTTAACAGAGTGACCTCCTACTGCCAGGTGGGATGCTGTAAGTTGTTTCCCTTTAACAAAGTGACCTCCTACTGCCAGGTGGGATACTGTAAGTTGTTTCCCTTTAACAAAGTGACCTCCTACTGCCACATGAGATGCTGTAAGTTGTTTCCCTTTAACAAAGTGACCTCCTACTGCCAGGTGGGATACTGTAAGTTGTTTCCCTTTAACAAAGTGACCTCCTACTGCCACGTGGGATGCTGTAAGTTGTTTCCCTTCAACAGAGGGACCTCCTACTGCCAGGTGGGATGCTGTAAGTTGTTTCCCTTTAACAAAGTGACCTCCTACTGCCACGTGGGATGCTGTAAGTTGTTTCCCTTCAACAGAGGGACCTCCTACTGCCAGGTGGGATGCTGTAAGTTGTTTCCCTTTAACAGAGTGACCTCCTACTGCTGGGTGGGATGCTGTAAGTTGTTTCCCTTTAACAGAGTGACCTCCTACTGCCACATGAGATGCTGTAAGTTGTTTCCCTTTAACAGAGTGACCTCCTACTGCCAGGTGGGATGCTGTAAGTTGTTTCCCTTCAACAAAGTGACCTCGTACTGCCAGGTGGGATACTGTAAGTTGTTTCCCTTTAACAAAGTGACCTCCTACTGCCACGTGGGATACTGTAAGTTGTTTCCCTTTAACAAAGTGACCTCCTACTGCCAGGTGGGACGCTGTAATTTGTTTCCCTTTAACAGAGTGACCTCCTACTGCCACGTGGGATGCTGTAAGTTGTTTCCCTTTAACAGAGTGACCTCCTACTGCCACGTGGGATACTGTAAGTTGTTTCCCTTTAACAGAGTGACCTCGTACTGCCAGGTGGGATACTGTAAGTTGTTTCCCTTTAACAAAGTGACCTCCTACTGCCAGGTGGGATACTGTAAGTTGTTTCCCTTTAACAAAGTGACCTCCTACTGCCAGGTGGGATGCTGTAAGTTGTTTCCCTTTAACAGAGTGACCTCCTACTGCCAGGTGGGATGCTGTAAGTTGTTTCCCTTTAACAAAGTGACCTCCTACTGCCAGGTGGGATTCTGTAAGTTGTTTCCATTTAACAAAGTGACCTCCTACTGCCAGGTGGGATACTGTAAGTTGTTTCCCTTTAACAGAGTGACCTCCTACTGCCACATGAGATGCTGTAAGTTGTTTCCCTTTAACAAAGTGACCTCCTACTGCCAGGTGGGATACTGTAAGTTGTTTCCCTTTAACAGAGTGACCTCCTACTGCCAGGTGGGATACTGTAAGTTGTTTCCCTTTAACAGAGTGACCTCCTACTGCCACGTGGGATGCTGTAAGTTGTTTCCCTTCAACAAAGGGACCTCCTACTGCCAGGTGGGATGCTGTAAGTTGTTTCCCTGTAACAAAGTGACCTCCTACTGCCATGTAGGATGCTGCAAGTTGTTTCCCTTTAACAGAGTGACCTCCTACTGCCAGGTGGGATGCTGTAAGTTGTTTCCCTTTAACAAAGTGACCTCCTACTGCCAGGTGGGATACTGTAAGTTGTTTCCCTTTAACAAAGTGACCTCCTACTGCCACATGAGATGCTGTAAGTTGTTTCCCTTTAACAAAGTGACCTCCTACTGCCAGGTGGGATACTGTAAGTTGTTTCCCTTTAACAAAGTGACCTCCTACTGCCACGTGGGATGCTGTAAGTTGTTTCCCTTCAACAGAGGGACCTCCTACTGCCAGGTGGGATGCTGTAAGTTGTTTCCCTTTAACAAAGTGACCTCCTACTGCCACGTGGGATGCTGTAAGTTGTTTCCCTTCAACAGAGGGACCTCCTACTGCCAGGTGGGATGCTGTAAGTTGTTTCCCTTTAACAGAGTGACCTCCTACTGCTGGGTGGGATGCTGTAAGTTGTTTCCCTTTAACAGAGTGACCTCCTACTGCCACATGAGATGCTGTAAGTTGTTTCCCTTTAACAGAGTGACCTCCTACTGCCAGGTGGGATGCTGTAAGTTGTTTCCCTTCAACAAAGTGACCTCGTACTGCCAGGTGGGATACTGTAAGTTGTTTCCCTTTAACAAAGTGACCTCCTACTGCCACGTGGGATACTGTAAGTTGTTTCCCTTTAACAAAGTGACCTCCTACTGCCAGGTGGGACGCTGTAATTTGTTTCCCTTTAACAGAGTGACCTCCTACTGCCACGTGGGATGCTGTAAGTTGTTTCCCTTTAACAGAGTGACCTCCTACTGCCACGTGGGATACTGTAAGTTGTTTCCCTTTAACAGAGTGACCTCGTACTGCCAGGTGGGATACTGTAAGTTGTTTCCCTTTAACAAAGTGACCTCCTACTGCCAGGTGGGATACTGTAAGTTGTTTCCCTTTAACAAAGTGACCTCCTACTGCCAGGTGGGATGCTGTAAGTTGTTTCCCTTTAACAGAGTGACCTCCTACTGCCAGGTGGGATGCTGTAAGTTGTTTCCCTTTAACAAAGTGACCTCCTACTGCCAGGTGGGATTCTGTAAGTTGTTTCCATTTAACAAAGTGACCTCCTACTGCCAGGTGGGATACTGTAAGTTGTTTCCCTTTAACAGAGTGACCTCCTACTGCCACATGAGATGCTGTAAGTTGTTTCCCTTTAACAAAGTGACCTCCTACTGCCAGGTGGGATACTGTAAGTTGTTTCCCTTTAACAGAGTGACCTCCTACTGCCAGGTGGGATACTGTAAGTTGTTTCCCTTTAACAAAGTGACCTCCTACTGCCGGGTGGGATGCTGTAAGTTGTTTCCCTTTAACAGAGTGACCTCCTACTGCCACATGAGATGCTGTAAGTTGTTTCCCTTTAACAGAGTGACCTCCTACTGCCAGGTGGGATGCTGTAAGTTGTTTCCCTTTAACAAAGGGACCTCCTACTGCCAGGTGGGATGCTGTAAGTTGTTTCCCTTTAACAGAGTGACCTCCTACTGCCAGGTGGGATGCTGTAAGTTGTTTCCCTTTAACAGAGTGACCTCCTACTGCCAGGTGGGATGCTGTAAGTTGTTTCCCTTTAACAGAGTGATCTCCTACTGCCAGGTGGGATGCTGTAAGTTGTTTCCCTTTAACAGAGTGACCTCCTACTGCCACGTGGGATGCTGTAAGTTGTTTCCCTTCAACAAAGGGACCTCCTACTGCCAGGTGGGATGCTGTAAGTTGTTTCCCTGTAACAAAGTGACCTCCTACTGCCATGTAGGATGCTGCAAGTTGTTTCCCTTTAACAGAGTGACCTCCTACTGCCAGGTGGGATGCTGTAAATTGTTTCCCTTTAACAGAGTGACCTCCTATTGCCAGGTGGGATGCTGTAAGTTGTTTCACTTTAACAGAGTGACCTCCTACTGCCGGGTGGGATGCTGTAAGTTGTTTCCCTTCAACAAAGGGACCTCCTACTGCCGGGTGGGATGCTGTAAGTTGTTTCCCTTTAACAGAGTGACCTCCTACTGCCGGGTGGGATGCTGTAAGTTGTTTCCCTTTAACATAGTGACCTCCTACTGCCGGGTGGGATACTGTAAGTTGTTTCCCTTTAACAGAGTGACCTCCTACTGCCAGGTGGGATACTGTAAGTTGTTTCCCTTTAACAAAGTGACCTCGTACTGCCAGGTGGGATACTGTAAGTTGTTTCCCTTTAACAAAGTGACCTCCTACTGCCAGGTGGGATACTGTAAGTTGTTTCCCTTTAACAAAGTGACCTCGTACTGCCAGGTGGGATACTGTAAGTTGTTTCCCTTTAACAAAGTGACCTCCTACTGCCACGTGGGATGCTGTAAGTTGTTTCCCTTTAACAAAGTGACCTCCTACTGCCACGTGGGATGCTGTAAGTTGTTTCCCTTCAACAGAGGGACCTCCTACTGCCAGGTGGGATGCTGTAAGTTGTTTCCCTTTAACAAAGTGACCTCCTACTGCCACGTGGGATGCTGTAAGTTGTTTCCCTTCAACAGAGGGACCTCCTACTGCCAGGTGGGATGCTGTAAGTTGTTTCCCTTTAACAGAGTGACCTCCTACTGCTGGGTGGGATGCTGTAAGTTGTTTCCCTTTAACAGAGTGACCTCCTACTGCCACATGAGATGCTGTAAGTTGTTTCCCTTTAACAGAGTGACCTCCTACTGCCAGGTGGGATGCTGTAAGTTGTTTCCCTTCAACAAAGTGACCTCGTACTGCCAGGTGGGATACTGTAAGTTGTTTCCCTTTAACAAAGTGACCTCCTACTGCCACGTGGGATACTGTAAGTTGTTTCCCTTTAACAAAGTGACCTCCTACTGCCAGGTGGGACGCTGTAATTTGTTTCCCTTTAACAGAGTGACCTCCTACTGCCACGTGGGATGCTGTAAGTTGTTTCCCTTTAACAGAGTGACCTCCTACTGCCACGTGGGATACTGTAAGTTGTTTCCCTTTAACAGAGTGACCTCGTACTGCCAGGTGGGATACTGTAAGTTGTTTCCCTTTAACAAAGTGACCTCCTACTGCCAGGTGGGATACTGTAAGTTGTTTCCCTTTAACAAAGTGACCTCCTACTGCCAGGTGGGATGCTGTAAGTTGTTTCCCTTTAACAGAGTGACCTCCTACTGCCAGGTGGGATGCTGTAAGTTGTTTCCCTTTAACAGAGTGACCTCCTACTGCCAGGTGGGATGCTGTAAGTTGTTTCCCTTTAACAAAGTGACCTCCTACTGCCAGGTGGGATTCTGTAAGTTGTTTCCATTTAACAAAGTGACCTCCTACTGCCAGGTGGGATACTGTAAGTTGTTTCCCTTTAACAGAGTGACCTCCTACTGCCACATGAGATGCTGTAAGTTGTTTCCCTTTAACAAAGTGACCTCCTACTGCCAGGTGGGATACTGTAAGTTGTTTCCCTTTAACAGAGTGACCTCCTACTGCCAGGTGGGATACTGTAAGTTGTTTCCCTTTAACAAAGTGACCTCCTACTGCCGGGTGGGATGCTGTAAGTTGTTTCCCTTTAACAGAGTGACCTCCTACTGCCACATGAGATGCTGTAAGTTGTTTCCCTTTAACAGAGTGACCTCCTACTGCCAGGTGGGATGCTGTAAGTTGTTTCCCTTTAACAAAGGGACCTCCTACTGCCAGGTGGGATGCTGTAAGTTGTTTCCCTTTAACAGAGTGACCTCCTACTGCCAGGTGGGATGCTGTAAGTTGTTTCCCTTTAACAGAGTGACCTCCTACTGCCAGGTGGGATGCTGTAAGTTGTTTCCCTTTAACAGAGTGATCTCCTACTGCCAGGTGGGATGCTGTAAGTTGTTTCCCTTTAACAGAGTGACCTCCTACTGCCACGTGGGATGCTGTAAGTTGTTTCCCTTCAACAAAGGGACCTCCTACTGCCAGGTGGGATGCTGTAAGTTGTTTCCCTGTAACAAAGGGACCTCCTACTGCCAGGTGGGATGCTGTAAGTTGTTTCCCTGTAACAAAGTGACCTCCTACTGCCATGTAGGATGCTGCAAGTTGTTTCCCTTTAACAGAGTGACCTCCTACTGCCAGGTGGGATGCTGTAAGTTGTTTCCCTTTAACAGAGTGACCTCCTATTGCCAGGTGGGATGCTGTAAGTTGTTTCACTTTAACAGAGTGACCTCCTACTGCCGGGTGGGATGCTGTAAGTTGTTTCCCTTCAACAAAGGGACCTCCTACTGCCGGGTGGGATGCTGTAAGTTGTTTCCCTTTAACAGAGTGACCTCCTACTGCCGGGTGGGATGCTGTAAGTTGTTTCCCTTTAACATAGTGACCTCCTACTGCCGGGTGGGATACTGTAAGTTGTTTCCCTTTAACAGAGTGACCTCCTACTGCCAGGTGGGATACTGTAAGTTGTTTCCCTTTAACAAAGTGACCTCGTACTGCCAGGTGGGATACTGTAAGTTGTTTCCCTTTAACAAAGTGACCTCCTACTGCCAGGTGGGATACTGTAAGTTGTTTCCCTTTAACAAAGTGACCTCGTACTGCCAGGTGGGATACTGTAAGTTGTTTCCCTTTAACAAAGTGACCTCCTACTGCCACGTGGGATGCTGTAAGTTGTTTCCCTTTAACAAAGTGACCTCCTACTGCCACGTGGGATGCTGTAAGTTGTTTCCCTTTAACAGAGTGACCTCCTACTGCCAGGTGGGATGCTGTAAGTTGTTTCCCTTTAACAAAGTGACCTCCTACTGCCAGGTGGGATACTGTAAGTTGTTTCCCTTTAACAAAGTGACCTCCTACTGCCACATGAGATGCTGTAAGTTGTTTCCCTTTAACAAAGTGCCCTCCTACTGCCAGGTGGGATACTGTAAGTTGTTTCCCTTTAACAAAGTGACCTCCTACTGCCACGTGGGATGCTGTAAGTTGTTTCCCTTCAACAGAGGGACCTCCTACTGCCAGGTGGGATGCTGTAAGTTGTTTCCCTTTAACAAAGTGACCTCCTACTGCCACGTGGGATGCTGTAAGTTGTTTCCCTTCAACAGAGGGACCTCCTACTGCCAGGTGGGATGCTGTAAGTTGTTTCCCTTTAACAGAGTGACCTCCTACTGCTGGGTGGGATGCTGTAAGTTGTTTCCCTTTAACAGAGTGACCTCCTACTGCCACATGAGATGCTGTAAGTTGTTTCCCTTTAACAGAGTGACCTCCTACTGCCAGGTGGGATGCTGTAAGTTGTTTCCCTTCAACAAAGTGACCTCGTACTGCCAGGTGGGATACTGTAAGTTGTTTCCCTTTAACAAAGTGACCTCCTACTGCCACGTGGGATACTGTAAGTTGTTTCCCTTTAACAAAGTGACCTCCTACTGCCAGGTGGGACGCTGTAATTTGTTTCCCTTTAACAGAGTGACCTCCTACTGCCACGTGGGATGCTGTAAGTTGTTTCCCTTTAACAGAGTGACCTCCTACTGCCACGTGGGATACTGTAAGTTGTTTCCCTTTAACAGAGTGACCTCGTACTGCCAGGTGGGATACTGTAAGTTGTTTCCCTTTAACAAAGTGACCTCCTACTGCCAGGTGGGATACTGTAAGTTGTTTCCCTTTAACAAAGTGACCTCCTACTGCCAGGTGGGATGCTGTAAGTTGTTTCCCTTTAACAGAGTGACCTCCTACTGCCAGGTGGGATGCTGTAAGTTGTTTCCCTTTAACAAAGTGACCTCCTACTGCCAGGTGGGATTCTGTAAGTTGTTTCCATTTAACAAAGTGACCTCCTACTGCCAGGTGGGATACTGTAAGTTGTTTCCCTTTAACAGAGTGACCTCCTACTGCCACATGAGATGCTGTAAGTTGTTTCCCTTTAACAAAGTGACCTCCTACTGCCAGGTGGGATACTGTAAGTTGTTTCCCTTTAACAGAGTGACCTCCTACTGCCAGGTGGGATACTGTAAGTTGTTTCCCTTTAACAAAGTGACCTCCTACTGCCGGGTGGGATGCTGTAAGTTGTTTCCCTTTAACAGAGTGACCTCCTACTGCCACATGAGATGCTGTAAGTTGTTTCCCTTTAACAGAGTGACCTCCTACTGCCAGGTGGGATGCTGTAAGTTGTTTCCCTTTAACAAAGGGACCTCCTACTGCCAGGTGGGATGCTGTAAGTTGTTTCCCTTTAACAGAGTGACCTCCTACTGCCACATGAGATGCTGTAAGTTGTTTCCCTTTAACAGAGTGACCTCCTACTGCCAGGTGGGATGCTGTAAGTTGTTTCCCTTTAACAGAGTGATCTCCTACTGCCAGGTGGGATGCTGTAAGTTGTTTCCCTTTAACAGAGTGACCTCCTACTGCCACGTGGGATGCTGTAAGTTGTTTCCCTTCAACAAAGGGACCTCCTACTGCCAGGTGGGATGCTGTAAGTTGTTTCCCTGTAACAAAGTGACCTCCTACTGCCATGTAGGATGCTGCAAGTTGTTTCCCTTTAACAGAGTGACCTCCTACTGCCAGGTGGGATGCTGTAAGTTGTTTCCCTTTAACAAAGTGACCTCCTACTGCCAGGTGGGATACTGTAAGTTGTTTCCCTTTAACAAAGTGACCTCCTACTGCCACATGAGATGCTGTAAGTTGTTTCCCTTTAACAAAGTGACCTCCTACTGCCAGGTGGGATACTGTAAGTTGTTTCCCTTTAACAAAGTGACCTCCTACTGCCACGTGGGATGCTGTAAGTTGTTTCCCTTCAACAGAGGGACCTCCTACTGCCAGGTGGGATGCTGTAAGTTGTTTCCCTTTAACAAAGTGACCTCCTACTGCCACGTGGGATGCTGTAAGTTGTTTCCCTTCAACAGAGGGACCTCCTACTGCCAGGTGGGATGCTGTAAGTTGTTTCCCTTTAACAGAGTGACCTCCTACTGCTGGGTGGGATGCTGTAAGTTGTTTCCCTTTAACAGAGTGACCTCCTACTGCCACATGAGATGCTGTAAGTTGTTTCCCTTTAACAGAGTGACCTCCTACTGCCAGGTGGGATGCTGTAAGTTGTTTCCCTTCAACAAAGTGACCTCGTACTGCCAGGTGGGATACTGTAAGTTGTTTCCCTTTAACAAAGTGACCTCCTACTGCCAGGTGGGATGCTGTAAGTTGTTTCCCTTTAACGAAGCGACCTCCTACTACCAGGTGGGATGCTGTAAATTGTTTCCCTTCAACGAAGCGACCTCCTACTGCCACGTGGGATGCTGTAAGTTGTTTCCCTTCAACAAAGTGTCCTCCTACTGCCACGTGGGATGCTGTAAGTTGTTTCCCTTTAACAGAGTGACCTCCTACTGCCAGGTGGGATGCTGTAAGTTGTTTCCCTTCAACGAAGTGACCTCCTACTGCCAGGTGGGATGCTGTAAGTTGTTTCCCTTCAACGAAGTGACCTCCTACCGCCAGGTGGGATGCTGTAATTTGTTTCCCTTCAACGAAGCGACCTCCTACTGCCAGGTGGGATGCTGTAAGTTGTTTCCCTTTAACGAAGCGACCTCCTACTGCTAGGTGGGATGCTGTAAGTTGTTTCCCTTGAATGAAGCGACCTCCTACTGCTAGGTGGGATGCTGTAAGTTGTTTCCCTTGAACGAAGCGACCTCCTACTGCCACGTGGGATGCTGTAAGTTGTTTCCCTTCAACAAAGCGACCTCCTACTGCCACGTGGGATGCTGTAAGTTGTTTCCCTTCAACAAAGGGACCTCCTACTGCCAGGTGGGATGCTGTAAGTTGTTTCCCTTCAACAAAGTGACCTCCTACTGCCAGGTGGGATGCTGTAAGTTGTTTCCCTTCAACAAAGTGACCTCCTACTGCCAGGTGGGATGCTGTAAGTTGTTTCCCTTCAACAAAGGGACCTCCTACTGCCAGGTGGGATGCTGTAAGTTGTTTCCCTTCAACAAAGTGACCTCCTACTGCCAGGTGGGATGCTGCAAGTTGTTTCCCTTCAACAAAGTGACCTCCTACTGCCAGGTGGGATGCTGTAAGTTGTTTCCCTTCAACAAAGTGACCTCCTACTGCCATGTAGGATGCTGCAAGTTGTTTCCCTTCAACAGAGTGACCTCCTACTGCCACGTGGGATGCTGCAAGTTGTTTCCCTTTAACAGAGTGACCTCCTACTGCCAGGTGGGATGCTGCAAGTTGTTTCCCTTTAACAGAGTGACCTCCTACTGCCAGGTGGAATGCTGCAAGTTGTTTCCCTTTAACAGAGTGACCTCCTACTGCCAGGTGGGATGCTGTAAGTTGTTTCCCTTTAACAGAGTGACCTCCTACTGCCAGGTGGGATGCTGTAAGTTGTTTCCCTTTAACAGAGTGACCTCCTACTGCCAGGTGGGATGCTGTAAGTTGTTTCCCTTTAACAGAGTGACCTCCTACTGCCAGGTGGGATGCTGTAAGTTGTTTCCCTTTAACAGAGTGATCTCCTACTGCCAGGTGGGATGCTGTAAGTTGTTTCCCTTTAACAGAGTGACCTCCTACTGCCAGGTGGGATGCTGTAAGTTGTTTCCCTTTAACAGAGTGACCTCCTACTGCCAGGTGGGATGCTGTAAGTTGTTTCCCTTTAACAGAGTGACCTCCTACTGCCACGTGGGATGCTGTAAGTTGTTTCCCTTTAACAGAGTGACCTCCTACTGCCAGGTGGGATGCTGTAAGTTGTTTCCCTTTAACAGAGTGACCTCCTACTGCCAGGTGGGATGCTGTAAGTTGTTTCCCTTTAACAGAGTGATCTCCTACTGCCAGGTGGGATGCTGTAAGTTGTTTCCCTTTAACAGAGTGACCTCCTACTGCCACGTGGGATGCTGTAAGTTGTTTCCCTTCAACAAAGGGACCTCCTACTGCCAGGTGGGATGCTGTAAGTTGTTTCCCTGTAACAAAGTGACCTCCTACTGCCATGTAGGATGCTGCAAGTTGTTTCCCTTTAACAGAGTGACCTCCTACTGCCAGGTGGGATGCTGTAAGTTGTTTCCCTTTAACAGAGTGACCTCCTATTGCCAGGTGGGATGCTGTAAGTTGTTTCACTTTAACAGAGTGACCTCCTACTGCCGGGTGGGATGCTGTAAGTTGTTTCCCTTCAACAAAGGGACCTCCTACTGCCGGGTGGGATGCTGTAAGTTGTTTCCCTTTAACAGAGTGACCTCCTACTGCCGGGTGGGATGCTGTAAGTTGTTTCCCTTTAACATAGTGACCTCCTACTGCCGGGTGGGATACTGTAAGTTGTTTCCCTTTAACAGAGTGACCTCCTACTGCCAGGTGGGATACTGTAAGTTGTTTCCCTTTAACAAAGTGACCTCGTACTGCCAGGTGGGATACTGTAAGTTGTTTCCCTTTAACAAAGTGACCTCCTACTGCCAGGTGGGATACTGTAAGTTGTTTCCCTTTAACAAAGTGACCTCGTACTGCCAGGTGGGATACTGTAAGTTGTTTCCCTTTAACAAAGTGACCTCCTACTGCCACGTGGGATGCTGTAAGTTGTTTCCCTTTAACAAAGTGACCTCCTACTGCCACGTGGGATGCTGTAAGTTGTTTCCCTTTAACAGAGTGACCTCCTACTGCCAGGTGGGATGCTGTAAGTTGTTTCCCTTTAACAAAGTGACCTCCTACTGCCAGGTGGGATACTGTAAGTTGTTTCCCTTTAACAAAGTGACCTCCTACTGCCACATGAGATGCTGTAAGTTGTTTCCCTTTAACAAAGTGCCCTCCTACTGCCAGGTGGGATACTGTAAGTTGTTTCCCTTTAACAAAGTGACCTCCTACTGCCACGTGGGATGCTGTAAGTTGTTTCCCTTCAACAGAGGGACCTCCTACTGCCAGGTGGGATGCTGTAAGTTGTTTCCCTTTAACAAAGTGACCTCCTACTGCCACGTGGGATGCTGTAAGTTGTTTCCCTTCAACAGAGGGACCTCCTACTGCCAGGTGGGATGCTGTAAGTTGTTTCCCTTTAACAGAGTGACCTCCTACTGCTGGGTGGGATGCTGTAAGTTGTTTCCCTTTAACAGAGTGACCTCCTACTGCCACATGAGATGCTGTAAGTTGTTTCCCTTTAACAGAGTGACCTCCTACTGCCAGGTGGGATGCTGTAAGTTGTTTCCCTTCAACAAAGTGACCTCGTACTGCCAGGTGGGATACTGTAAGTTGTTTCCCTTTAACAAAGTGACCTCCTACTGCCACGTGGGATACTGTAAATTGTTTCCCTTTAACAAAGTGACCTCCTACTGCCAGGTGGGACGCTGTAATTTGTTTCCCTTTAACAGAGTGACCTCCTACTGCCACGTGGGATGCTGTAAGTTGTTTCCCTTTAACAGAGTGACCTCCTACTGCCACGTGGGATACTGTAAGTTGTTTCCCTTTAACAGAGTGACCTCGTACTGCCAGGTGGGATACTGTAAGTTGTTTCCCTTTAACAAAGTGACCTCCTACTGCCAGGTGGGATACTGTAAGTTGTTTCCCTTTAACAAAGTGACCTCCTACTGCCAGGTGGGATGCTGTAAGTTGTTTCCCTTTAACAGAGTGACCTCCTACTGCCAGGTGGGATGCTGTAAGTTGTTTCCCTTTAACAAAGTGACCTCCTACTGCCAGGTGGGATTCTGTAAGTTGTTTCCATTTAACAAAGTGACCTCCTACTGCCAGGTGGGATACTGTAAGTTGTTTCCCTTTAACAGAGTGACCTCCTACTGCCACATGAGATGCTGTAAGTTGTTTCCCTTTAACAAAGTGACCTCCTACTGCCAGGTGGGATACTGTAAGTTGTTTCCCTTTAACAGAGTGACCTCCTACTGCCAGGTGGGATACTGTAAGTTGTTTCCCTTTAACAAAGTGACCTCCTACTGCCGGGTGGGATGCTGTAAGTTGTTTCCCTTTAACAGAGTGACCTCCTACTGCCACATGAGATGCTGTAAGTTGTTTCCCTTTAACAGAGTGACCTCCTACTGCCAGGTGGGATGCTGTAAGTTGTTTCCCTTTAACAAAGGGACCTCCTACTGCCAGGTGGGATGCTGTAAGTTGTTTCCCTTTAACAGAGTGACCTCCTACTGCCACATGAGATGCTGTAAGTTGTTTCCCTTTAACAGAGTGACCTCCTACTGCCAGGTGGGATGCTGTAAGTTGTTTCCCTTTAACAGAGTGATCTCATACTGCCAGGTGGGATGCTGTAAGTTGTTTCCCTTTAACAGAGTGACCTCCTACTGCCACGTGGGATGCTGTAAGTTGTTTCCCTTCAACAAAGGGACCTCCTACTGCCAGGTGGGATGCTGTAAGTTGTTTCCCTGTAACAAAGTGACCTCCTACTGCCATGTAGGATGCTGCAAGTTGTTTCCCTTTAACAGAGTGACCTCCTACTGCCAGGTGGGATGCTGTAAGTTGTTTCCCTTTAACAAAGTGACCTCCTACTGCCAGGTGGGATACTGTAAGTTGTTTCCCTTTAACAAAGTGACCTCCTACTGCCACATGAGATGCTGTAAGTTGTTTCCCTTTAACAAAGTGACCTCCTACTGCCAGGTGGGATACTGTAAGTTGTTTCCCTTTAACAAAGTGACCTCCTACTGCCACGTGGGATGCTGTAAGTTGTTTCCCTTCAACAGAGGGACCTCCTACTGCCAGGTGGGATGCTGTAAGTTGTTTCCCTTTAACAAAGTGACCTCCTACTGCCACGTGGGATGCTGTAAGTTGTTTCCCTTCAACAGAGGGACCTCCTACTGCCAGGTGGGATGCTGTAAGTTGTTTCCCTTTAACAGAGTGACCTCCTACTGCTGGGTGGGATGCTGTAAGTTGTTTCCCTTTAACAGAGTGACCTCCTACTGCCACATGAGATGCTGTAAGTTGTTTCCCTTTAACAGAGTGACCTCCTACTGCCAGGTGGGATGCTGTAAGTTGTTTCCCTTCAACAAAGTGACCTCGTACTGCCAGGTGGGATACTGTAAGTTGTTTCCCTTTAACAAAGTGACCTCCTACTGCCAGGTGGGATGCTGTAAGTTGTTTCCCTTTAACGAAGCGACCTCCTACTACCAGGTGGGATGCTGTAAATTGTTTCCCTTTAACGAAGCGACCTCCTACTGCAACGTGGGATGCTGTAAGTTGTTTCCCTTCAACAAAGTGTCCTCCTACTGCCACGTGGGATGCTGTAAGTTGTTTCCCTTTAACAGAGTGACCTCCTACTGCCAGGTGGGATGCTGTAAGTTGTTTCCCTTCAACGAAGTGACCTCCTACTGCCAGGTGGGATGCTGTAAGTTGTTTCCCTTCAACGAAGTGACCTCCTACCGCCAGGTGGGATGCTGTAATTTGTTTCCCTTCAACGAAGCGACCTCCTACTGCCAGGTGGGATGCTGTAAGTTGTTTCCCTTTAACGAAGCGACCTCCTACTGCTAGGTGGGATGCTGTAAGTTGTTTCCCTTGAATGAAGCGACCTCCTACTGCTAGGTGGGATGCTGTAAGTTGTTTCCCTTGAACGAAGCGACCTCCTACTGCCACGTGGGATGCTGTAAGTTGTTTCCCTTCAACAAAGCGACCTCCTACTGCCACGTGGGATGCTGTAAGTTGTTTCCCTTCAACAAAGGGACCTCCTACTGCCAGGTGGGATGCTGTAAGTTGTTTCCCTTCAACAAAGTGACCTCCTACTGCCAGGTGGGATGCTGTAAGTTGTTTCCCTTCAACAAAGTGACCTCCTACTGCCAGGTGGGATGCTGTAAGTTGTTTCCCTTCAACAAAGGGACCTCCTACTGCCAGGTGGGATGCTGTAAGTTGTTTCCCTTCAACAAAGTGACCTCCTACTGCCAGGTGGGATGCTGCAAGTTGTTTCCCTTCAACAAAGTGACCTCCTACTGCCAGGTGGGATGCTGTAAGTTGTTTCCCTTCAACAAAGTGACCTCCTACTGCCATGTAGGATGCTGCAAGTTGTTTCCCTTCAACAGAGTGACCTCCTACTGCCACGTGGGATGCTGCAAGTTGTTTCCCTTTAACAGAGTGACCTCCTACTGCCAGGTGGGATGCTGCAAGTTGTTTCCCTTTAACAGAGTGACCTCCTACTGCCAGGTGGGATGCTGCAAGTTGTTTCCCTTTAACAGAGTGACCTCCTACTGCCAGGTGGGATGCTGTAAGTTGTTTCCCTTTAACAGAGTGACCTCCTACTGCCAGGTGGGATGCTGTAAGTTGTTTCCCTTTAACAGAGTGACCTCCTACTGCCAGGTGGGATGCTGTAAGTTGTTTCCCTTTAACAGAGTGATCTCCTACTGCCAGGTGGGATGCTGTAAGTTGTTTCCCTTTAACAGAGTGACCTCCTACTGCCAGGTGGGATGCTGTAAGTTGTTTCCCTTTAACAGAGTGACCTCCTACTGCCAGGTGGGATGCTGTAAGTTGTTTCCCTTTAACAGAGTGACCTCCTACTGCCACGTGGGATGCTGTAAGTTGTTTCCCTTTAACAGAGTGACCTCCTACTGCCAGGTGGGATGCTGTAAGTTGTTTCCCTTTAACAGAGTGACCTCCTACTGCCAGGTGGGATGCTGTAAGTTGTTTCCCTTTAACAGAGTGATCTCCTACTGCCAGGTGGGATGCTGTAAGTTGTTTCCCTTTAACAGAGTGACCTCCTACTGCCACGTGGGATGCTGTAAGTTGTTTCCCTTCAACAAAGGGACCTCCTACTGCCAGGTGGGATGCTGTAAGTTGTTTCCCTGTAACAAAGTGACCTCCTACTGCCATGAAGGATGCTGCAAGTTGTTTCCCTTTAACAGAGTGACCTCCTACTGCCAGGTGGGATGCTGTAAGTTGTTTCCCTTTAACAGAGTGACCTCCTATTGCCAGGTGGGATGCTGTAAGTTGTTTCACTTTAACAGAGTGACCTCCTACTGCCGGGTGGGATGCTGTAAGTTGTTTCCCTTCAACAAAGGGACCTCCTACTACCGGGTGGGATGCTGTAAGTTGTTTCCCTTTAACAGAGTGACCTCCTACTGCCGGGTGGGATGCTGTAAGTTGTTTCCCTTTAACATAGTGACCTCCTACTGCCGGGTGGGATACTGTAAGTGGTTTCCCTTTAACAGAGTGACCTCCTACTGCCAGGTGGGATACTGTAAGTTGTTTCCCTTTAACAAAGTGACCTCGTACTGCCAGGTGGGATACTGTAAGTTGTTTCCCTTTAACAAAGTGACCTCCTACTGCCAGGTGGGATACTGTAAGTTGTTTCCCTTTAACAAAGTGACCTCGTACTGCCAGGTGGGATACTGTAAGTTGTTTCCCTTTAACAAAGTGACCTCCTACTGCCACGTGGGATGCTGTAAGTTGTTTCCCTTTAACAAAGTGACCTCCTACTGCCACGTGGGATGCTGTAAGTTGTTTCCCTTTAACAGAGTGACCTCCTACTGCCAGGTGGGATGCTGTAAGTTGTTTCCCTTTAACAAAGTGACCTCCTACTGCCAGGTGGGATACTGTAAGTTGTTTCCCTTTAACAAAGTGACCTCCTACTGCCACATGAGATGCTGTAAGTTGTTTCCCTTTAACAAAGTGACCTCCTACTGCCAGGTGGGATACTGTAAGTTGTTTCCCTTTAACAAAGTGACCTCCTACTGCCACGTGGGATGCTGTAAGTTGTTTCCCTTCAACAGAGGGACCTCCTACTGCCAGGTGGGATGCTGTAAGTTGTTTCCCTTTAACAAAGTGACCTCCTACTGCCACGTGGGATGCTGTAAGTTGTTTCCCTTCAACAGAGGGACCTCCTACTGCCAGGTGGGATGCTGTAAGTTGTTTCCCTTTAACAGAGTGACCTCCTACTGCTGGGTGGGATGCTGTAAGTTGTTTCCCTTTAACAGAGTGACCTCCTACTGCCACATGAGATGCTGTAAGTTGTTTCCCTTTAACAGAGTGACCTCCTACTGCCAGGTGGGATGCTGTAAGTTGTTTCCCTTCAACAAAGTGACCTCGTACTGCCAGGTGGGATACTGTAAGTTGTTTCCCTTTAACAAAGTGACCTCCTACTGCCACGTGGGATACTGTAAGTTGTTTCCCTTTAACAAAGTGACCTCCTACTGCCAGGTGGGACGCTGTAATTTGTTTCCCTTTAACAGAGTGACCTCCTACTGCCACGTGGGATGCTGTAAGTTGTTTCCCTTTAACAGAGTGACCTCCTACTGCCACGTGGGATACTGTAAGTTGTTTCCCTTTAACAGAGTGACCTCGTACTGCCAGGTGGGATACTGTAAGTTGTTTCCCTTTAACAAAGTGACCTCCTACTGCCAGGTGGGATACTGTAAGTTGTTTCCCTTTAACAAAGTGACCTCCTACTGCCAGGTGGGATGCTGTAAGTTGTTTCCCTTTAACAGAGTGACCTCCTACTGCCAGGTGGGATGCTGTAAGTTGTTTCCCTTTAACAAAGTGACCTCCTACTGCCAGGTGGGATTCTGTAAGTTGTTTCCATTTAACAAAGTGACCTCCTACTGCCAGGTGGGATACTGTAAGTTGTTTCCCTTTAACAGAGTGACCTCCTACTGCCACATGAGATGCTGTAAGTTGTTTCCCTTTAACAAAGTGACCTCCTACTGCCAGGTGGGATACTGTAAGTTGTTTCCCTTTAACAGAGTGACCTCCTACTGCCAGGTGGGATACTGTAAGTTGTTTCCCTTTAACAGAGTGACCTCCTACTGCCACGTGGGATGCTGTAAGTTGTTTCCCTTCAACAAAGGGACCTCCTACTGCCAGGTGGGATGCTGTAAGTTGTTTCCCTGTAACAAAGTGACCTCCTACTGCCATGTAGGATGCTGCAAGTTGTTTCCCTTTAACAGAGTGACCTCCTACTGCCAGGTGGGATGCTGTAAGTTGTTTCCCTTTAACAAAGTGACCTCCTACTGCCAGGTGGGATACTGTAAGTTGTTTCCCTTTAACAAAGTGACCTCCTACTGCCACATGAGATGCTGTAAGTTGTTTCCCTTTAACAAAGTGACCTCCTACTGCCAGGTGGGATACTGTAAGTTGTTTCCCTTTAACAAAGTGACCTCCTACTGCCACGTGGGATGCTGTAAGTTGTTTCCCTTCAACAGAGGGACCTCCTACTGCCAGGTGGGATGCTGTAAGTTGTTTCCCTTTAACAAAGTGACCTCCTACTGCCACGTGGGATGCTGTAAGTTGTTTCCCTTCAACAGAGGGACCTCCTACTGCCAGGTGGGATGCTGTAAGTTGTTTCCCTTTAACAGAGTGACCTCCTACTGCTGGGTGGGATGCTGTAAGTTGTTTCCCTTTAACAGAGTGACCTCCTACTGCCACATGAGATGCTGTAAGTTGTTTCCCTTTAACAGAGTGACCTCCTACTGCCAGGTGGGATGCTGTAAGTTGTTTCCCTTCAACAAAGTGACCTCGTACTGCCAGGTGGGATACTGTAAGTTGTTTCCCTTTAACAAAGTGACCTCCTACTGCCACGTGGGATACTGTAAGTTGTTTCCCTTTAACAAAGTGACCTCCTACTGCCAGGTGGGACGCTGTAATTTGTTTCCCTTTAACAGAGTGACCTCCTACTGCCACGTGGGATGCTGTAAGTTGTTTCCCTTTAACAGAGTGACCTCCTACTGCCACGTGGGATACTGTAAGTTGTTTCCCTTTAACAGAGTGACCTCGTACTGCCAGGTGGGATACTGTAAGTTGTTTCCCTTTAACAAAGTGACCTCCTACTGCCAGGTGGGATACTGTAAGTTGTTTCCCTTTAACAAAGTGACCTCCTACTGCCAGGTGGGATGCTGTAAGTTGTTTCCCTTTAACAGAGTGACCTCCTACTGCCAGGTGGGATGCTGTAAGTTGTTTCCCTTTAACAAAGTGACCTCCTACTGCCAGGTGGGATTCTGTAAGTTGTTTCCATTTAACAAAGTGACCTCCTACTGCCAGGTGGGATACTGTAAGTTGTTTCCCTTTAACAGAGTGACCTCCTACTGCCACATGAGATG
Organism: Lamellibrachia columna; assembly: GCA_963662155.1. NCBI lineage: Eukaryota > Metazoa > Annelida > Polychaeta > Sabellida > Siboglinidae > Lamellibrachia > Lamellibrachia columna. Next base: position 5,212,844 of record OY759265.1, on the reverse strand, counting down.
CTGTAAGTTGTTTCCCTTTAACAAAGTGACCTCCTACTGCCAGGTGGGATACTGTAAGTTGTTTCCCTTTAACAGAGTGACCTCCTACTGCCAGGTGGGATACTGTAAGTTGTTTCCCTTTAACAAAGTGACCTCCTACTGCCGGGTGGGATGCTGTAAGTTGTTTCCCTTTAACAGAGTGACCTCCTACTGCCACATGAGATGCTGTAAGTTGTTTCCCTTTAACAGAGTGACCTCCTACTGCCAGGTGGGATGCTGTAAGTTGTTTCCCTTTAACAAAGGGACCTCCTACTGCCAGGTGGGATGCTGTAAGTTGTTTCCCTTTAACAGAGTGACCTCCTACTGCCAGGTGGGATGCTGTAAGTTGTTTCCCTTTAACAGAGTGACCTCCTACTGCCAGGTGGGATGCTGTAAGTTGTTTCCCTTTAACAGAGTGATCTCCTACTGCCAGGTGGGATGCTGTAAGTTGTTTCCCTTTAACAGAGTGACCTCCTACTGCCACGTGGGATGCTGTAAGTTGTTTCCCTTCAACAAAGGGACCTCCTACTGCCAGGTGGGATGCTGTAAGTTGTTTCCCTGTAACAAAGTGACCTCCTACTGCCATGTAGGATGCTGCAAGTTGTTTCCCTTTAACAGAGTGACCTCCTACTGCCAGGTGGGATGCTGTAAATTGTTTCCCTTTAACAGAGTGACCTCCTATTGCCAGGTGGGATGCTGTAAGTTGTTTCACTTTAACAGAGTGACCTCCTACTGCCGGGTGGGATGCTGTAAGTTGTTTCCCTTCAACAAAGGGACCTCCTACTGCCGGGTGGGATGCTGTAAGTTGTTTCCCTTTAACAGAGTGACCTCCTACTGCCGGGTGGGATGCTGTAATTTGTTTCCCTTTAACATAGTGACCTCCTACTGCCGGGTGGGATACTGTAAGTTGTTTCCCTTTAACAGAGTGACCTCCTACTGCCAGGTGGGATACTGTAAGTTGTTTCCCTTTAACAAAGTGACCTCGTACTGCCAGGTGGGATACTGTAAGTTGTTTCCCTTTAACAAAGTGACCTCCTACTGCCAGGTGGGATACTGTAAGTTGTTTCCCTTTAACAAAGTGACCTCGTACTGCCAGGTGGGATACTGTAAGTTGTTTCCCTTTAACAAAGTGACCTCCTACTGCCACGTGGGATGCTGTAAGTTGTTTCCCTTTAACAAAGTGACCTCCTACTGCCACGTGGGATGCTGTAAGTTGTTTCCCTTCAACAGAGGGACCTCCTACTGCCAGGTGGGATGCTGTAAGTTGTTTCCCTTTAACAAAGTGACCTCCTACTGCCACGTGGGATGCTGTAAGTTGTTTCCCTTCAACAGAGGGACCTCCTACTGCCAGGTGGGATGCTGTAAGTTGTTTCCCTTCAACAAAGTGACCTCGTACTGCCAGGTGGGATACTGTAAGTTGTTTCCCTTTAACAAAGTGACCTCCTACTGCCACGTGGGATACTGTAAGTTGTTTCCCTTTAACAAAGTGACCTCCTACTGCCAGGTGGGACGCTGTAATTTGTTTCCCTTTAACAGAGTGACCTCCTACTGCCACGTGGGATGCTGTAAGTTGTTTCCCTTTAACAGAGTGACCTCCTACTGCCACGTGGGATACTGTAAGTTGTTTCCCTTTAACAGAGTGACCTCGTACTGCCAGGTGGGATACTGTAAGTTGTTTCCCTTTAACAAAGTGACCTCCTACTGCCAGGTGGGATACTGTAAGTTGTTTCCCTTTAACAAAGTGACCTCCTACTGCCAGGTGGGATGCTGTAAGTTGTTTCCCTTTAACAGAGTGACCTCCTACTGCCAGGTGGGATGCTGTAAGTTGTTTCCCTTTAACAGAGTGACCTCCTACTGCCAGGTGGGATGCTGTAAGTTGTTTCCCTTTAACAAAGTGACCTCCTACTGCCAGGTGGGATTCTGTAAGTTGTTTCCATTTAACAAAGTGACCTCCTACTGCCAGGTGGGATACTGTAAGTTGTTTCCCTTTAACAGAGTGACCTCCTACTGCCACATGAGATGCTGTAAGTTGTTTCCCTTTAACAAAGTGACCTCCTACTGCCAGGTGGGATACTGTAAGTTGTTTCCCTTTAACAGAGTGACCTCCTACTGCCAGGTGGGATACTGTAAGTTGTTTCCCTTTAACAAAGTGACCTCCTACTGCCGGGTGGGATGCTGTAAGTTGTTTCCCTTTAACAGAGTGACCTCCTACTGCCACATGAGATGCTGTAAGTTGTTTCCCTTTAACAGAGTGACCTCCTACTGCCAGGTGGGATGCTGTAAGTTGTTTCCCTTTAACAAAGGGACCTCCTACTGCCAGGTGGGATGCTGTAAGTTGTTTCCCTTTAACAGAGTGACCTCCTACTGCCAGGTGGGATGCTGTAAGTTGTTTCCCTTTAACAGAGTGACCTCCTACTGCCAGGTGGGATGCTGTAAGTTGTTTCCCTTTAACAGAGTGATCTCCTACTGCCAGGTGGGATGCTGTAAGTTGTTTCCCTTTAACAGAGTGACCTCCTACTGCCACGTGGGATGCTGTAAGTTGTTTCCCTTCAACAAAGGGACCTCCTACTGCCAGGTGGGATGCTGTAAGTTGTTTCCCTGTAACAAAGTGACCTCCTACTGCCATGTAGGATGCTGCAAGTTGTTTCCCTTTAACAGAGTGACCTCCTACTGCCAGGTGGGATGCTGTAAATTGTTTCCCTTTAACAGAGTGACCTCCTATTGCCAGGTGGGATGCTGTAAGTTGTTTCACTTTAACAGAGTGACCTCCTACTGCCGGGTGGGATGCTGTAAGTTGTTTCCCTTCAACAAAGGGACCTCCTACTGCCGGGTGGGATGCTGTAAGTTGTTTCCCTTTAACAGAGTGACCTCCTACTGCCGGGTGGGATGCTGTAAGTTGTTTCCCTTTAACATAGTGACCTCCTACTGCCGGGTGGGATACTGTAAGTTGTTTCCCTTTAACAGAGTGACCTCCTACTGCCAGGTGGGATACTGTAAGTTGTTTCCCTTTAACAAAGTGACCTCCTACTGCCACATGAGATGCTGTAAGTTGTTTCCCTTTAACAGAGTGACCTCCTACTGCCAGGTGGGATGCTGTAAGTTGTTTCCCTTTAACAAAGGGACCTCCTACTGCCAGGTGGGATGCTGTAAGTTGTTTCCCTTTAACAGAGTGACCTCCTACTGCCAGGTGGGATGCTGTAAGTTGTTTCCCTTTAACAGAGTGACCTCCTACTGCCAGGTGGGATGCTGTAAGTTGTTTCCCTTTAACAGAGTGATCTCCTACTGCCAGGTGGGATGCTGTAAGTTGTTTCCCTTTAACAGAGTGACCTCCTACTGCCACGTGGGATGCTGTAAGTTGTTTCCCTTCAACAAAGGGACCTCCTACTGCCAGGTGGGATGCTGTAAGTTGTTTCCCTGTAACAAAGTGACCTCCTAGTGCCATGTAGGATGCTGCAAGTTGTTTCCCTTTAACAGAGTGACCTCCTACTGCCAGGTGGGATGCTGTAAATTGTTTCCCTTTAACAGAGTGACCTCCTATTGCCAGGTGGGATGCTGTAAGTTGTTTCACTTTAACAGAGTGACCTCCTACTGCCGGGTGGGATGCTGTAAGTTGTTTCCCTTCAACAAAGGGACCTCCTACTGCCGGGTGGGATGCTGTAAGTTGTTTCCCTTTAACAGAGTGACCTCCTACTGCCGGGTGGGATGCTGTAAGTTGTTTCCCTTTAACATAGTGACCTCCTACTGCCGGGTGGGATACTGTAAGTTGTTTCCCTTTAACAGAGTGACCTCCTACTGCCAGGTGGGATACTGTAAGTTGTTTCCCTTTAACAAAGTGACCTCGTACTGCCAGGTGGGATACTGTAAGTTGTTTCCCTTTAACAAAGTGACCTCCTACTGCCAGGTGGGATACTGTAAGTTGTTTCCCTTTAACAAAGTGACCTCGTACTGCCAGGTGGGATACTGTAAGTTGTTTCCCTTTAACAAAGTGACCTCCTACTGCCACGTGGGATGCTGTAAGTTGTTTCCCTTTAACAAAGTGACCTCCTACTGCCACGTGGGATGCTGTAAGTTGTTTCCCTTCAACAGAGGGACCTCCTACTGCCAGGTGGGATGCTGTAAGTTGTTTCCCTTTAACAAAGTGACCTCCTACTGCCACGTGGGATGCTGTAAGTTGTTTCCCTTCAACAGAGGGACCTCCTACTGCCAGGTGGGATGCTGTAAGTTGTTTCCCTTTAACAGAGTGACCTCCTACTGCTGGGTGGGATGCTGTAAGTTGTTTCCCTTTAACAGAGTGACCTCCTACTGCCACATGAGATGCTGTAAGTTGTTTCCCTTTAACAGAGTGACCTCCTACTGCCAGGTGGGATGCTGTAAGTTGTTTCCCTTCAACAAAGTGACCTCGTACTGCCAGGTGGGATACTGTAAGTTGTTTCCCTTTAACAAAGTGACCTCCTACTGCCACGTGGGATACTGTAAGTTGTTTCCCTTTAACAAAGTGACCTCCTACTGCCAGGTGGGACGCTGTAATTTGTTTCCCTTTAACAGAGTGACCTCCTACTGCCACGTGGGATGCTGTAAGTTGTTTCCCTTTAACAGAGTGACCTCCTACTGCCACGTGGGATACTGTAAGTTGTTTCCCTTTAACAGAGTGACCTCGTACTGCCAGGTGGGATACTGTAAGTTGTTTCCCTTTAACAAAGTGACCTCCTACTGCCAGGTGGGATACTGTAAGTTGTTTCCCTTTAACAAAGTGACCTCCTACTGCCAGGTGGGATGCTGTAAGTTGTTTCCCTTTAACAGAGTGACCTCCTACTGCCAGGTGGGATGCTGTAAGTTGTTTCCCTTTAACAGAGTGACCTCCTACTGCCAGGTGGGATGCTGTAAGTTGTTTCCCTTTAACAAAGTGACCTCCTACTGCCAGGTGGGATTCTGTAAGTTGTTTCCATTTAACAAAGTGACCTCCTACTGCCAGGTGGGATACTGTAAGTTGTTTCCCTTTAACAGAGTGACCTCCTACTGCCACATGAGATGCTGTAAGTTGTTTCCCTTTAACAAAGTGACCTCCTACTGCCAGGTGGGATACTGTAAGTTGTTTCCCTTTAACAGAGTGACCTCCTACTGCCAGGTGGGATACTGTAAGTTGTTTCCCTTTAACAAAGTGACCTCCTACTGCCGGGTGGGATGCTGTAAGTTGTTTCCCTTTAACAGAGTGACCTCCTACTGCCACATGAGATGCTGTAAGTTGTTTCCCTTTAACAGAGTGACCTCCTACTGCCAGGTGGGATGCTGTAAGTTGTTTCCCTTTAACAAAGGGACCTCCTACTGCCAGGTGGGATGCTGTAAGTTGTTTCCCTTTAACAGAGTGACCTCCTACTGCCAGGTGGGATGCTGTAAGTTGTTTCCCTTTAACAGAGTGACCTCCTACTGCCAGGTGGGATGCTGTAAGTTGTTTCCCTTTAACAGAGTGATCTCCTACTGCCAGGTGGGATGCTGTAAGTTGTTTCCCTTTAACAGAGTGACCTCCTACTGCCACGTGGGATGCTGTAAGTTGTTTCCCTTCAACAAAGGGACCTCCTACTGCCAGGTGGGATGCTGTAAGTTGTTTCCCTGTAACAAAGTGACCTCCTACTGCCATGTAGGATGCTGCAAGTTGTTTCCCTTTAACAGAGTGACCTCCTACTGCCAGGTGGGATGCTGTAAATTGTTTCCCTTTAACAGAGTGACCTCCTATTGCCAGGTGGGATGCTGTAAGTTGTTTCACTTTAACAGAGTGACCTCCTACTGCCGGGTGGGATGCTGTAAGTTGTTTCCCTTCAACAAAGGGACCTCCTACTGCCGGGTGGGATGCTGTAAGTTGTTTCCCTTTAACAGAGTGACCTCCTACTGCCGGGTGGGATGCTGTAAGTTGTTTCCCTTTAACATAGTGACCTCCTACTGCCGGGTGGGATACTGTAAGTTGTTTCCCTTTAACAGAGTGACCTCCTACTGCCAGGTGGGATACTGTAAGTTGTTTCCCTTTAACAAAGTGACCTCGTACTGCCAGGTGGGATACTGTAAGTTGTTTCCCTTTAACAAAGTGACCTCCTACTGCCAGGTGGGATACTGTAAGTTGTTTCCCTTTAACAAAGTGACCTCGTACTGCCAGGTGGGATACTGTAAGTTGTTTCCCTTTAACAAAGTGACCTCCTACTGCCACGTGGGATGCTGTAAGTTGTTTCCCTTTAACAAAGTGACCTCCTACTGCCACGTGGGATGCTGTAAGTTGTTTCCCTTCAACAGAGGGACCTCCTACTGCCAGGTGGGATGCTGTAAGTTGTTTCCCTTTAACAAAGTGACCTCCTACTGCCACGTGGGATGCTGTAAGTTGTTTCCCTTCAACAGAGGGACCTCCTACTGCCAGGTGGGATGCTGAAAGTTATTTCCCTTTAACAGAGTGACCTCCTACTGCTGGGTGGGATGCTGTAAGTTGTTTCCCTTTAACAGAGTGACCTCCTACTGCCACATGAGATGCTGTAAGTTGTTTCCCTTTAACAGAGTGACCTCCTACTGCCAGGTGGGATGCTGTAAGTTGTTTCCCTTCAACAAAGTGACCTCGTACTGCCAGGTGGGATACTGTAAGTTGTTTCCCTTTAACAAAGTGACCTCCTACTGCCACGTGGGATACTGTAAGTTGTTTCCCTTTAACAAAGTGACCTCCTACTGCCAGGTGGGACGCTGTAATTTGTTTCCCTTTAACAGAGTGACCTCCTACTGCCACGTGGGATGCTGTAAGTTGTTTCCCTTTAACAGAGTGACCTCCTACTGCCACGTGGGATACTGTAAGTTGTTTCCCTTTAACAGAGTGACCTCGTACTGCCAGGTGGGGTACTGTAAGTTGTTTCCCTTTAACAAAGTGACCTCCTACTGCCAGGTGGGATACTGTAAGTTGTTTCCCTTTAACAAAGTGACCTCCTACTGCCAGGTGGGATGCTGTAATTTGTTTCCCTTTAACAGAGTGACCTCCTACTGCCAGGTGGGATGCTGTAAGTTGTTTCCCTTTAACAAAGTGACCTCCTACTGCCAGGTGGGATTCTGTAAGTTGTTTCCATTTAACAAAGTGACCTCCTACTGCCAGGTGGGATACTGTAAGTTGTTTCCCTTTAACAGAGTGACCTCCTACTGCCACATGAGATGCTGTAAGTTGTTTCCCTTTAACAAAGTGACCTCCTACTGCCAGGTGGGATACTGTAAGTTGTTTCCCTTTAACAGAGTGACCTCCTACTGCCAGGTGGGATACTGTAAGTTGTTTCCCTTTAACAAAGTGACCTCCTACTGCCGGGTGGGATGCTGTAAGTTGTTTCCCTTTAACAGAGTGACCTCCTACTGCCACATGAGATGCTGTAAGTTGTTTCCCTTTAACAGAGTGACCTCCTACTGCCAGGTGGGATGCTGTAAGTTGTTTCCCTTTAACAAAGGGACCTCCTACTGCCAGGTGGGATGCTGTAAGTTGTTTCCCTTTAACAGAGTGACCTCCTACTGCCAGGTGGGATGCTGTAAGTTGTTTCCCTTTAACAGAGTGACCTCCTACTGCCAGGTGGGATGCTGTAAGTTGTTTCCCTTTAACAGAGTGATCTCCTACTGCCAGGTGGGATGCTGTAAGTTGTTTCCCTTTAACAGAGTGACCTCCTACTGCCACGTGGGATGCTGTAAGTTGTTTCCCTTCAACAAAGGGACCTCCTACTGCCAGGTGGGATGCTGTAAGTTGTTTCCCTGTAACAAAGTGACCTCCTACTGCCATGTAGGATGCTGCAAGTTGTTTCCCTTTAACAGAGTGACCTCCTACTGCCAGGTGGGATGCTGTAAGTTGTTTCCCTTTAACAGAGTGACCTCCTATTGCCAGGTGGGATGCTGTAAGTTGTTTCACTTTAACAGAGTGACCTCCTACTGCCGGGTGGGATGCTGTAAGTTGTTTCCCTTCAACAAAGGGACCTCCTACTGCCGGGTGGGATGCTGTAAGTTGTTTCCCTTTAACAGAGTGACCTCCTACTGCCGGGTGGGATGCTGTAAGTTGTTTCCCTTTAACATAGTGACCTCCTACTGCCGGGTGGGATACTGTAAGTTGTTTCCCTTTAACAGAGTGACCTCCTACTGCCAGGTGGGATACTGTAAGTTGTTTCCCTTTAACAAAGTGACCTCGTACTGCCAGGTGGGATACTGTAAGTTGTTTCCCTTTAACAAAGTGACCTCCTACTGCCAGGTGGGATACTGTAAGTTGTTTCCCTTTAACAAAGTGACCTCGTACTGCCAGGTGGGATACTGTAAGTTGTTTCCCTTTAACAAAGTGACCTCCTACTGCCACGTGGGATGCTGTAAGTTGTTTCCCTTTAACAAAGTGACCTCCTACTGCCACGTGGGATGCTGTAAGTTGTTTCTCTTTAACAGAGTGACCTCCTACTGCCAGGTGGGATGCTGTAAGTTGTTTCCCTTTAACAAAGTGACCTCCTACTGCCAGGTGGGATACTGTAAGTTGTTTCCCTTTAACAAAGTGACCTCCTACTGCCACATGAGATGCTGTAAGTTGTTTCCCTTTAACAAAGTGACCTCCTACTGCCAGGTGGGATACTGTAAGTTGTTTCCCTTTAACAAAGTGACCTCCTACTGCCACGTGGGATGCTGTAAGTTGTTTCCCTTCAACAGAGGGACCTCCTACTGCCAGGTGGGATGCTGTAAGTTGTTTCCCTTTAACAAAGTGACCTCCTACTGCCACGTGGGATGCTGTAAGTTGTTTCCCTTCAACAGAGGGACCTCCTACTGCCAGGTGGGATGCTGTAAGTTGTTTCCCTTTAACAGAGTGACCTCCTACTGCTGGGTGGGATGCTGTAAGTTGTTTCCCTTTAACAGAGTGACCTCCTACTGCCACATGAGATGCTGTAAGTTGTTTCCCTTTAACAGAGTGACCTCCTACTGCCAGGTGGGATGCTGTAAGTTGTTTCCCTTCAACAAAGTGACCTCGTACTGCCAGGTGGGATACTGTAAGTTGTTTCCCTTTAACAAAGTGACCTCCTACTGCCACGTGGGATACTGTAAGTTGTTTCCCTTTAACAAAGTGACCTCCTACTGCCAGGTGGGACGCTGTAATTTGTTTCCCTTTAACAGAGTGACCTCCTACTGCCACGTGGGATGCTGTAAGTTGTTTCCCTTTAACAGAGTGACCTCCTACTGCCACGTGGGATACTGTAAGTTGTTTCCCTTTAACAGAGTGACCTCGTACTGCCAGGTGGGATACTGTAAGTTGTTTCCCTTTAACAAAGTGACCTCCTACTGCCAGGTGGGATACTGTAAGTTGTTTCCCTTTAACAAAGTGACCTCCTACTGCCAGGTGGGATGCTGTAAGTTGTTTCCCTTTAACAGAGTGACCTCCTACTGCCAGGTGGGATGCTGTAAGTTGTTTCCCTTTAACAAAGTGACCTCCTACTGCCAGGTGGGATTCTGTAAGTTGTTTCCATTTAACAAAGTGACCTCCTACTGCCAGGTGGGATACTGTAAGTTGTTTCCCTTTAACAGAGTGACCTCCTACTGCCACATGAGATGCTGTAAGTTGTTTCCCTTTAACAAAGTGACCTCCTACTGCCAGGTGGGATACTGTAAGTTGTTTCCCTTTAACAGAGTGACCTCCTACTGCCAGGTGGGATACTGTAAGTTGTTTCCCTTTAACAAAGTGACCTCCTACTGCCGGGTGGGATGCTGTAAGTTGTTTCCCTTTAACAGAGTGACCTCCTACTGCCACATGAGATGCTGTAAGTTGTTTCCCTTTAACAGAGTGACCTCCTACTGCCAGGTGGGATGCTGTAAGTTGTTTCCCTTTAACAAAGGGACCTCCTACTGCCAGGTGGGATGCTGTAAGTTGTTTCCCTTTAACAGAGTGACCTCCTACTGCCAGGTGGGATGCTGTAAGTTGTTTCCCTTTAACAGAGTGACCTCCTACTGCCAGGTGGGATGCTGTAAGTTGTTTCCCTTTAACAGAGTGATCTCCTACTGCCAGGTGGGATGCTGTAAGTTGTTTCCCTTTAACAGAGTGACCTCCTACTGCCACGTGGGATGCTGTAAGTTGTTTCCCTTCAACAAAGGGACCTCCTACTGCCAGGTGGGATGCTGTAAGTTGTTTCCCTGTAACAAAGTGACCTCCTACTGCCATGTAGGATGCTGCAAGTTGTTTCCCTTTAACAGAGTGACCTCCTACTGCCAGGTGGGATGCTGTAAGTTGTTTCCCTTTAACAGAGTGACCTCGTATTGCCAGGTGGGATGCTGTAAGTTGTTTCACTTTAACAGAGTGACCTCCTACTGCCGGGTGGGATGCTGTAAGTTGTTTCCCTTCAACAAAGGGACCTCCTACTGCCGGGTGGGATGCTGTAAGTTGTTTCCCTTTAACAGAGTGACCTCCTACTGCCGGGTGGGATGCTGTAAGTTGTTTCCCTTTAACATAGTGACCTCCTACTGCCGGGTGGGATACTGTAAGTTGTTTCCCTTTAACAGAGTGACCTCCTACTGCCAGGTGGGATACTGTAAGTTGTTTCCCTTTAACAAAGTGACCTCGTACTGCCAGGTGGGATACTGTAAGTTGTTTCCCTTTAACAAAGTGACCTCCTACTGCCAGGTGGGATACTGTAAGTTGTTTCCCTTTAACAAAGTGACCTCGTACTGCCAGGTGGGATACTGTAAGTTGTTTCCCTTTAACAAAGTGACCTCCTACTGCCACGTGGGATGCTGTAAGTTGTTTCCCTTTAACAAAGTGACCTCCTACTGCCACGTGGGATGCTGTAAGTTGTTTCTCTTTAACAGAGTGACCTCCTACTGCCAGGTGGGATGCTGTAAGTTGTTTCCCTTTAACAAAGTGACCTCCTACTGCCAGGTGGGATACTGTAAGTTGTTTCCCTTTAACAAAGTGACCTCCTACTGCCACATGAGATGCTGTAAGTTGTTTCCCTTTAACAAAGTGACCTCCTACTGCCAGGTGGGATACTGTAAGTTGTTTCCCTTTAACAAAGTGACCTCCTACTGCCACGTGGGATGCTGTAAGTTGTTTCCCTTCAACAGAGGGACCTCCTACTGCCAGGTGGGATGCTGTAAGTTGTTTCCCTTTAACAAAGTGACCTCCTACTGCCACGTGGGATGCTGTAAGTTGTTTCCCTTCAACAGAGGGACCTCCTACTGCCAGGTGGGATGCTGTAAGTTGTTTCCCTTTAACAGAGTGACCTCCTACTGCTGGGTGGGATGCTGTAAGTTGTTTCCCTTTAACAGAGTGACCTCCTACTGCCACATGAGATGCTGTAAGTTGTTTCCCTTTAACAGAGTGACCTCCTACTGCCAGGTGGGATGCTGTAAGTTGTTTCCCTTCAACAAAGTGACCTCGTACTGCCAGGTGGGATACTGTAAGTTGTTTCCCTTTAACAAAGTGACCTCCTACTGCCACGTGGGATACTGTAAGTTGTTTCCCTTTAACAAAGTGACCTCCTACTGCCAGGTGGGACGCTGTAATTTGTTTCCCTTTAACAGAGTGACCTCCTACTGCCACGTGGGATGCTGTAAGTTGTTTCCCTTTAACAGAGTGACCTCCTACTGCCACGTGGGATACTGTAAGTTGTTTCCCTTTAACAGAGTGACCTCGTACTGCCAGGTGGGATACTGTAAGTTGTTTCCCTTTAACAAAGTGACCTCCTACTGCCAGGTGGGATACTGTAAGTTGTTTCCCTTTAACAAAGTGACCTCCTACTGCCAGGTGGGATGCTGTAAGTTGTTTCCCTTTAACAGAGTGACCTCCTACTGCCAGGTGGGATGCTGTAAGTTGTTTCCCTTTAACAAAGTGACCTCCTACTGCCAGGTGGGATTCTGTAAGTTGTTTCCATTTAACAAAGTGACCTCCTACTGCCAGGTGGGATACTGTAAGTTGTTTCCCTTTAACAGAGTGACCTCCTACTGCCACATGAGATGCTGTAAGTTGTTTCCCTTTAACAAAGTGACCTCCTACTGCCAGGTGGGATACTGTAAGTTGTTTCCCTTTAACAGAGTGACCTCCTACTGCCAGGTGGGATACTGTAAGTTGTTTCCCTTTAACAAAGTGACCTCCTACTGCCGGGTGGGATGCTGTAAGTTGTTTCCCTTTAACAGAGTGACCTCCTACTGCCACATGAGATGCTGTAAGTTGTTTCCCTTTAACAGAGTGACCTCCTACTGCCAGGTGGGATGCTGTAAGTTGTTTCCCTTTAACAAAGGGACCTCCTACTGCCAGGTGGGATGCTGTAAGTTGTTTCCCTTTAACAGAGTGACCTCCTACTGCCACATGAGATGCTGTAAGTTGTTTCCCTTTAACAAAGTGACCTCCTACTGCCAGGTGGGATACTGTAAGTTGTTTCCCTTTAACAGAGTGACCTCCTACTGCCAGGTGGGATACTGTAAGTTGTTTCCCTTTAACAAAGTGACCTCCTACTGCCGGGTGGGATGCTGTAAGTTATTTCCCTTTAACAGAGTGACCTCCTACTGCCACATGAGATGCTGTAAGTTGTTTCCCTTTAACAGAGTGACCTCCTACTGCCAGGTGGGATGCTGTAAGTTGTTTCCCTTTAACAAAGTGACCTCGTACTGCCAGGTGGGATACTGTAAGTTGTTTCCCTATAACAAAGTGACCTCCTACTGCCACGTGGGATACTGTAAGTTGTTTCCCTTTAATAAAGTGACCTCCTACTGCCAGGTGGGATGCTGTAAGTTGTTTCCCTTTAACAGAGTGACCTCCTACTGCCACGTGGGATGCTGTAAGTTGTTTCCCTTTAACAGAGTGACCTCCTACTGCCAGGTGGGATGCTGTAAGTTGTTTCCCTTTAACAAAGTGACCTCCTACTGCCACGTGGGATACTGTAAGTTGTTTCCCTTTAACAGAGTGACCTCGTACTGCCAGGTGGGATGCTGTAAGTTGTTTCCCTTTAACAAATTGTCCTCCTACTGCCAGGTGGGATACTGTAAGTTGTTTCCCTTTAACAAAGTGACCTCCTACTGCCAGGTGGGATACTGTAAGTTGTTTCCCTTTAACAAAGTGACCTCCTACTGCCAGGTGGGATGCTGTAAGTTGTTTCCCTTTAACAGAGTGACCTCCTACTGCCAGGTGGGATGCTGTAAGTTGTTTCCCTTTAACAAATTGTCCTCCTACTGCCAGGTGGGATACTGTAAGTTGTTTCCCTTTAACAAAGTGACCTCCTACTGCCAGGTGGGATGCTGTAAGTTGTTTCCCTTTAACAAAGTGACCTCCTACTGCCAGGTGGGATGCTGTAAGTTGTTTCCCTTTAACAGAGTGACCTCCTACTGCCAGGTGGGATACTGTAAGTTGTTTCCCTTTAACAAAGTGACCTCCTACTGCCAGGTGGGATGCTGTAAGTTGTTTCCCTTTAACAGAGTGACCTCCTACTGCCAGGTGGGATGCTGTAAGTTGTTTCCCTTTAACAAAGTGACCTCCTACTGACAGGTGGGATACTGTAAGTTTTTTCCCTTTAACAAAGTGACCTCCTACTGCCAGGTGGGATACTGTAAGTTGTTTCCCTTTAACAGAGTGACCTTCTACTGCCACATGAGATGCTGTAAGTTGTTTCCCTTTAACAAAGTGACCTCCTACTGCCAGGTGGGATGCTGTAAGTTGTTTCCCTTTAACAAAGTGACCTCCTACTGCCAGGTGGGATGCTGTAAGTTGTTTCCCTTTAACAGAGTGACCTCCTACTGCCAGGTGGGATGCTGTAAGTTGTTTCCCTTTAACAGAGTGATCTCCTACTGCCAGGTGGGATGCTGTAAGTTGTTTCCCTTTAACAGAGTGACCTCCTACTGCCACGTGGGATGCTGTAAGTTGTTTCCCTTCAACAAAGGGACCTCCTACTGCCAGGTGGGATGCTGTAAGTTGTTTCCCTGTAACAAAGTGACCTCCTACTGCCATGTAGGATGCTGCAAGTTGTTTCCCTTTAACAGAGTGACCTCCTACTGCCAGGTGGGATGCTGTAAATTGTTTCCCTTTAACAGAGTGACCTCCTATTGCCAGGTGGGATGCTGTAAGTTGTTTCACTTTAACAGAGTGACCTCCTACTGCCGGGTGGGATGCTGTAAGTTGTTTCCCTTCAACAAAGGGACCTCCTACTGCCGGGTGGGATGCTGTAAGTTGTTTCCCTTTAACAGAGTGACCTCCTACTGCCGGGTGGGATGCTGTAAGTTGTTTCCCTTTAACATAGTGACCTCCTACTGCCGGGTGGGATACTGTAAGTTGTTTCCCTTTAACAGAGTGACCTCCTACTGCCAGGTGGGATACTGTAAGTTGTTTCCCTTTAACAAAGTGACCTCGTACTGCCAGGTGGGATACTGTAAGTTGTTTCCCTTTAACAAAGTGACCTCCTACTGCCAGGTGGGATACTGTAAGTTGTTTCCCTTTAACAAAGTGACCTCGTACTGCCAGGTGGGATACTGTAAGTTGTTTCCCTTTAACAAAGTGACCTCCTACTGCCACGTGGGATGCTGTAAGTTGTTTCCCTTTAACAAAGTGACCTCCTACTGCCACGTGGGATGCTGTAAGTTGTTTCCCTTCAACAGAGGGACCTCCTACTGCCAGGTGGGATGCTGTAAGTTGTTTCCCTTTAACAAAGTGACCTCCTACTGCCACGTGGGATGCTGTAAGTTGTTTCCCTTCAACAGAGGGACCTCCTACTGCCAGGTGGGATGCTGAAAGTTATTTCCCTTTAACAGAGTGACCTCCTACTGCTGGGTGGGATGCTGTAAGTTGTTTCCCTTTAACAGAGTGACCTCCTACTGCCACATGAGATGCTGTAAGTTGTTTCCCTTTAACAGAGTGACCTCCTACTGCCAGGTGGGATGCTGTAAGTTGTTTCCCTTCAACAAAGTGACCTCGTACTGCCAGGTGGGATACTGTAAGTTGTTTCCCTTTAACAAAGTGACCTCCTACTGCCACGTGGGATACTGTAAGTTGTTTCCCTTTAACAAAGTGACCTCCTACTGCCAGGTGGGACGCTGTAATTTGTTTCCCTTTAACAGAGTGACCTCCTACTGCCACGTGGGATGCTGTAAGTTGTTTCCCTTTAACAGAGTGACCTCCTACTGCCACGTGGGATACTGTAAGTTGTTTCCCTTTAACAGAGTGACCTCGTACTGCCAGGTGGGGTACTGTAAGTTGTTTCCCTTTAACAAAGTGACCTCCTACTGCCAGGTGGGATACTGTAAGTTGTTTCCCTTTAACAAAGTGACCTCCTACTGCCAGGTGGGATGCTGTAATTTGTTTCCCTTTAACAGAGTGACCTCCTACTGCCAGGTGGGATGCTGTAAGTTGTTTCCCTTTAACAAAGTGACCTCCTACTGCCAGGTGGGATTCTGTAAGTTGTTTCCATTTAACAAAGTGACCTCCTACTGCCAGGTGGGATACTGTAAGTTGTTTCCCTTTAACAGAGTGACCTCCTACTGCCACATGAGATGCTGTAAGTTGTTTCCCTTTAACAAAGTGACCTCCTACTGCCAGGTGGGATACTGTAAGTTGTTTCCCTTTAACAGAGTGACCTCCTACTGCCAGGTGGGATACTGTAAGTTGTTTCCCTTTAACAAAGTGACCTCCTACTGCCGGGTGGGATGCTGTAAGTTGTTTCCCTTTAACAGAGTGACCTCCTACTGCCACATGAGATGCTGTAAGTTGTTTCCCTTTAACAGAGTGACCTCCTACTGCCAGGTGGGATGCTGTAAGTTGTTTCCCTTTAACAAAGGGACCTCCTACTGCCAGGTGGGATGCTGTAAGTTGTTTCCCTTTAACAGAGTGACCTCCTACTGCCAGGTGGGATGCTGTAAGTTGTTTCCCTTTAACAGAGTGACCTCCTACTGCCAGGTGGGATGCTGTAAGTTGTTTCCCTTTAACAGAGTGATCTCCTACTGCCAGGTGGGATGCTGTAAGTTGTTTCCCTTTAACAGAGTGACCTCCTACTGCCACGTGGGATGCTGTAAGTTGTTTCCCTTCAACAAAGGGACCTCCTACTGCCAGGTGGGATGCTGTAAGTTGTTTCCCTGTAACAAAGTGACCTCCTACTGCCATGTAGGATGCTGCAAGTTGTTTCCCTTTAACAGAGTGACCTCCTACTGCCAGGTGGGATGCTGTAAGTTGTTTCCCTTTAACAGAGTGACCTCCTATTGCCAGGTGGGATGCTGTAAGTTGTTTCACTTTAACAGAGTGACCTCCTACTGCCGGGTGGGATGCTGTAAGTTGTTTCCCTTCAACAAAGGGACCTCCTACTGCCGGGTGGGATGCTGTAAGTTGTTTCCCTTTAACAGAGTGACCTCCTACTGCCGGGTGGGATGCTGTAAGTTGTTTCCCTTTAACATAGTGACCTCCTACTGCCGGGTGGGATACTGTAAGTTGTTTCCCTTTAACAGAGTGACCTCCTACTGCCAGGTGGGATACTGTAAGTTGTTTCCCTTTAACAAAGTGACCTCGTACTGCCAGGTGGGATACTGTAAGTTGTTTCCCTTTAACAAAGTGACCTCCTACTGCCAGGTGGGATACTGTAAGTTGTTTCCCTTTAACAAAGTGACCTCGTACTGCCAGGTGGGATACTGTAAGTTGTTTCCCTTTAACAAAGTGACCTCCTACTGCCACGTGGGATGCTGTAAGTTGTTTCCCTTTAACAAAGTGACCTCCTACTGCCACGTGGGATGCTGTAAGTTGTTTCTCTTTAACAGAGTGACCTCCTACTGCCAGGTGGGATGCTGTAAGTTGTTTCCCTTTAACAAAGTGACCTCCTACTGCCAGGTGGGATACTGTAAGTTGTTTCCCTTTAACAAAGTGACCTCCTACTGCCACATGAGATGCTGTAAGTTGTTTCCCTTTAACAAAGTGACCTCCTACTGCCAGGTGGGATACTGTAAGTTGTTTCCCTTTAACAAAGTGACCTCCTACTGCCACGTGGGATGCTGTAAGTTGTTTCCCTTCAACAGAGGGACCTCCTACTGCCAGGTGGGATGCTGTAAGTTGTTTCCCTTTAACAAAGTGACCTCCTACTGCCACGTGGGATGCTGTAAGTTGTTTCCCTTCAACAGAGGGACCTCCTACTGCCAGGTGGGATGCTGTAAGTTGTTTCCCTTTAACAGAGTGACCTCCTACTGCTGGGTGGGATGCTGTAAGTTGTTTCCCTTTAACAGAGTGACCTCCTACTGCCACATGAGATGCTGTAAGTTGTTTCCCTTTAACAGAGTGACCTCCTACTGCCAGGTGGGATGCTGTAAGTTGTTTCCCTTCAACAAAGTGACCTCGTACTGCCAGGTGGGATACTGTAAGTTGTTTCCCTTTAACAAAGTGACCTCCTACTGCCACGTGGGATACTGTAAGTTGTTTCCCTTTAACAAAGTGACCTCCTACTGCCAGGTGGGACGCTGTAATTTGTTTCCCTTTAACAGAGTGACCTCCTACTGCCACGTGGGATGCTGTAAGTTGTTTCCCTTTAACAGAGTGACCTCCTACTGCCACGTGGGATACTGTAAGTTGTTTCCCTTTAACAGAGTGACCTCGTACTGCCAGGTGGGATACTGTAAGTTGTTTCCCTTTAACAAAGTGACCTCCTACTGCCAGGTGGGATACTGTAAGTTGTTTCCCTTTAACAAAGTGACCTCCTACTGCCAGGTGGGATGCTGTAAGTTGTTTCCCTTTAACAGAGTGACCTCCTACTGCCAGGTGGGATGCTGTAAGTTGTTTCCCTTTAACAAAGTGACCTCCTACTGCCAGGTGGGATTCTGTAAGTTGTTTCCATTTAACAAAGTGACCTCCTACTGCCAGGTGGGATACTGTAAGTTGTTTCCCTTTAACAGAGTGACCTCCTACTGCCACATGAGATGCTGTAAGTTGTTTCCCTTTAACAAAGTGACCTCCTACTGCCAGGTGGGATACTGTAAGTTGTTTCCCTTTAACAGAGTGACCTCCTACTGCCAGGTGGGATACTGTAAGTTGTTTCCCTTTAACAAAGTGACCTCCTACTGCCGGGTGGGATGCTGTAAGTTGTTTCCCTTTAACAGAGTGACCTCCTACTGCCACATGAGATGCTGTAAGTTGTTTCCCTTTAACAGAGTGACCTCCTACTGCCAGGTGGGATGCTGTAAGTTGTTTCCCTTTAACAAAGGGACCTCCTACTGCCAGGTGGGATGCTGTAAGTTGTTTCCCTTTAACAGAGTGACCTCCTACTGCCAGGTGGGATGCTGTAAGTTGTTTCCCTTTAACAGAGTGACCTCCTACTGCCAGGTGGGATGCTGTAAGTTGTTTCCCTTTAACAGAGTGATCTCCTACTGCCAGGTGGGATGCTGTAAGTTGTTTCCCTTTAACAGAGTGACCTCCTACTGCCACGTGGGATGCTGTAAGTTGTTTCCCTTCAACAAAGGGACCTCCTACTGCCAGGTGGGATGCTGTAAGTTGTTTCCCTGTAACAAAGTGACCTCCTACTGCCATGTAGGATGCTGCAAGTTGTTTCCCTTTAACAGAGTGACCTCCTACTGCCAGGTGGGATGCTGTAAGTTGTTTCCCTTTAACAGAGTGACCTCGTATTGCCAGGTGGGATGCTGTAAGTTGTTTCACTTTAACAGAGTGACCTCCTACTGCCGGGTGGGATGCTGTAAGTTGTTTCCCTTCAACAAAGGGACCTCCTACTGCCGGGTGGGATGCTGTAAGTTGTTTCCCTTTAACAGAGTGACCTCCTACTGCCGGGTGGGATGCTGTAAGTTGTTTCCCTTTAACATAGTGACCTCCTACTGCCGGGTGGGATACTGTAAGTTGTTTCCCTTTAACAGAGTGACCTCCTACTGCCAGGTGGGATACTGTAAGTTGTTTCCCTTTAACAAAGTGACCTCGTACTGCCAGGTGGGATACTGTAAGTTGTTTCCCTTTAACAAAGTGACCTCCTACTGCCAGGTGGGATACTGTAAGTTGTTTCCCTTTAACAAAGTGACCTCGTACTGCCAGGTGGGATACTGTAAGTTGTTTCCCTTTAACAAAGTGACCTCCTACTGCCACGTGGGATGCTGTAAGTTGTTTCCCTTTAACAAAGTGACCTCCTACTGCCACGTGGGATGCTGTAAGTTGTTTCTCTTTAACAGAGTGACCTCCTACTGCCAGGTGGGATGCTGTAAGTTGTTTCCCTTTAACAAAGTGACCTCCTACTGCCAGGTGGGATACTGTAAGTTGTTTCCCTTTAACAAAGTGACCTCCTACTGCCACATGAGATGCTGTAAGTTGTTTCCCTTTAACAAAGTGACCTCCTACTGCCAGGTGGGATACTGTAAGTTGTTTCCCTTTAACAAAGTGACCTCCTACTGCCACGTGGGATGCTGTAAGTTGTTTCCCTTCAACAGAGGGACCTCCTACTGCCAGGTGGGATGCTGTAAGTTGTTTCCCTTTAACAAAGTGACCTCCTACTGCCACGTGGGATGCTGTAAGTTGTTTCCCTTCAACAGAGGGACCTCCTACTGCCAGGTGGGATGCTGTAAGTTGTTTCCCTTTAACAGAGTGACCTCCTACTGCTGGGTGGGATGCTGTAAGTTGTTTCCCTTTAACAGAGTGACCTCCTACTGCCACATGAGATGCTGTAAGTTGTTTCCCTTTAACAGAGTGACCTCCTACTGCCAGGTGGGATGCTGTAAGTTGTTTCCCTTCAACAAAGTGACCTCGTACTGCCAGGTGGGATACTGTAAGTTGTTTCCCTTTAACAAAGTGACCTCCTACTGCCACGTGGGATACTGTAAGTTGTTTCCCTTTAACAAAGTGACCTCCTACTGCCAGGTGGGACGCTGTAATTTGTTTCCCTTTAACAGAGTGACCTCCTACTGCCACGTGGGATGCTGTAAGTTGTTTCCCTTTAACAGAGTGACCTCCTACTGCCACGTGGGATACTGTAAGTTGTTTCCCTTTAACAGAGTGACCTCGTACTGCCAGGTGGGATACTGTAAGTTGTTTCCCTTTAACAAAGTGACCTCCTACTGCCAGGTGGGATACTGTAAGTTGTTTCCCTTTAACAAAGTGACCTCCTACTGCCAGGTGGGATGCTGTAAGTTGTTTCCCTTTAACAGAGTGACCTCCTACTGCCAGGTGGGATGCTGTAAGTTGTTTCCCTTTAACAAAGTGACCTCCTACTGCCAGGTGGGATTCTGTAAGTTGTTTCCATTTAACAAAGTGACCTCCTACTGCCAGGTGGGATACTGTAAGTTGTTTCCCTTTAACAGAGTGACCTCCTACTGCCACATGAGATGCTGTAAGTTGTTTCCCTTTAACAAAGTGACCTCCTACTGCCAGGTGGGATACTGTAAGTTGTTTCCCTTTAACAGAGTGACCTCCTACTGCCAGGTGGGATACTGTAAGTTGTTTCCCTTTAACAAAGTGACCTCCTACTGCCGGGTGGGATGCTGTAAGTTGTTTCCCTTTAACAGAGTGACCTCCTACTGCCACATGAGATGCTGTAAGTTGTTTCCCTTTAACAGAGTGACCTCCTACTGCCAGGTGGGATGCTGTAAGTTGTTTCCCTTTAACAAAGGGACCTCCTACTGCCAGGTGGGATGCTGTAAGTTGTTTCCCTTTAACAGAGTGACCTCCTACTGCCACATGAGATGCTGTAAGTTGTTTCCCTTTAACAAAGTGACCTCCTACTGCCAGGTGGGATACTGTAAGTTGTTTCCCTTTAACAGAGTGACCTCCTACTGCCAGGTGGGATACTGTAAGTTGTTTCCCTTTAACAAAGTGACCTCCTACTGCCGGGTGGGATGCTGTAAGTTATTTCCCTTTAACAGAGTGACCTCCTACTGCCACATGAGATGCTGTAAGTTGTTTCCCTTTAACAGAGTGACCTCCTACTGCCAGGTGGGATGCTGTAAGTTGTTTCCCTTTAACAAAGTGACCTCGTACTGCCAGGTGGGATACTGTAAGTTGTTTCCCTATAACAAAGTGACCTCCTACTGCCACGTGGGATACTGTAAGTTGTTTCCCTTTAATAAAGTGACCTCCTACTGCCAGGTGGGATGCTGTAAGTTGTTTCCCTTTAACAGAGTGACCTCCTACTGCCACGTGGGATGCTGTAAGTTGTTTCCCTTTAACAGAGTGACCTCCTACTGCCAGGTGGGATGTTGTAAGTTGTTTCCCTTTAACAAAGTGACCTCCTACTGCCACGTGGGATACTGTAAGTTGTTTCCCTTTAACAGAGTGACCTCGTACTGCCAGGTGGGATGCTGTAAGTTGTTTCCCTTTAACAAATTGTCCTCCTACTGCCAGGTGGGATACTGTAAGTTGTTTCCCTTTAACAAAGTGACCTCCTACTGCCAGGTGGGATACTGTAAGTTGTTTCCCTTTAACAAAGTGACCTCCTACTGCCAGGTGGGATGCTGTAAGTTGTTTCCCTTTAACAGAGTGACCTCCTACTGCCAGGTGGGATGCTGTAAGTTGTTTCCCTTTAACAAATTGTCCTCCTACTGCCAGGTGGGATACTGTAAGTTGTTTCCCTTTAACAAAGTGACCTCCTACTGCCAGGTGGGATGCTGTAAGTTGTTTCCCTTTAACAAAGTGACCTCCTACTGCCAGGTGGGATGCTGTAAGTTGTTTCCCTTTAACAGAGTGACCTCCTACTGCCAGGTGGGATACTGTAAGTTGTTTCCCTTTAACAAAGTGACCTCCTACTGCCAGGTGGGATGCTGTAAGTTGTTTCCCTTTAACAGAGTGACCTCCTACTGCCAGGTGGGATGCTGTAAGTTGTTTCCCTTTAACAAAGTGACCTCCTACTGACAGGTGGGATACTGTAAGTTTTTTCCCTTTAACAAAGTGACCTCCTACTGCCAGGTGGGATACTGTAAGTTGTTTCCCTTTAACAGAGTGACCTTCTACTGCCACATGAGATGCTGTAAGTTGTTTCCCTTTAACAAAGTGACCTCCTACTGCCAGGTGGGATGCTGTAAGTTGTTTCCCTTTAACAAAGTGACCTCCTACTGCCAGGTGGGATACTGTAAGTTGTTTCCCTTTAACAGAGTGACCTCGTACTGCCAGGTGGGATACTGTAAGTTGTTTCCCTTTAACAAAGTGACCTCCTACTGCCAGGTGGGATACTGTAAGTTGTTTCCCTTTAACAAAGTGACCTCCTACTGCCAGGTGGGATGCTGTAAGTTGTTTCCCTTTAACAAAGTGACCTCCTACTGCCAGGTGGGATACTGTAAGTTGTTTCCCTTTAACAAAGTGACCTCCTACTGCCAGGTGGGATGCTGTAAGTTGTTTCCCTTTAACAAAGTGACCTCCTACTACATTTCTCTAACACTTGCCTATACTGTATTTGGCTCAGAAATTAATAGTTTCTCAAATGTCGTAGTTCCAATGCTGTTTCCAACCCTAGGAAGACCTAGACCAGAACTAGATGAACAAAGCTGTCTAGGTTATCTTGAAGACGTAGACCAGAACTAGATGAACAAAGCTGTCTAGGTTACCTTGAAAACATAGACCAGAACTAGATGAACAAAGCTGTCTAGGTTATTTTGAAGACCTAGACCAGAACTAGATGAACAAAGCTCTAGGTTATCTTGAAAACGTAGACCAGAACTAGATGAAAAAAAACTCTAGGTTATCTTGAAGACATAGACCAGAACAGATGAACAAAGCTGCCTAGGTTATCTTGAAGACGTAGACCAGAACTAGATGAACAAAGCTCTAGGTTATCTTGAAGACGTAGACCAGAACTAGATGAAAAAAACTCTAGGTTATCTTGAAGACATAGACCAGAACAGATGAACAAAGCTGTCTAGGTTATCTTGAAGACGTAGACCAGAACAGATGAACAAAGCTGTCTAGGTTATCTTGAAGACATAGACCAGAACAGATGAACAAAGCTGTCTAGGTTATCTTGAAGACGTAGACCAGAACTAGATGAACAAAGGTGTCGAGGTTATCTTGAAGACGTAGACCAGAACTAGATGAACAAAGCTCTAGGTTATCTTGAAGACATAGACCAGAGCAGCTGAACAAAGCTGTCTAGGTTATCTTGAAGACGTAGACCAGAACTAGATGAACAAAGCTCTAGGTTATCTTGAAGACGTACACCAGAACTAGATGAACAAAGGTGTCTAGTTTATCTTGAAGACATAGACCAGAACTAGATGAACAAAGCTGTCTAGGTTATCTTGAAGACATAGACCAGAACTAGATGAACAAAGCTGTCTAGGTTATCTTGAAGACGTAGACCAGAACTAGATTAACAAAGCTGTTGAGGTTATCTTGAAGACGTAGACCAGAACTAGATGAACAAAGCTCTAGGTTATCTTGAAGACATAGACCAGAGCAGATGAACAAAGCTCTAGGTTATCTTGAAGACGTAGACCAGAACTAGATGAACAAAGCTCTAGGTTATCTTGAAGACGTAGACCAGAACTAGATGAACAAAGCTCTAGGTTATCTTGAAGACGTAGACCAGAACTAGATGAACAAAGCTGTCTAGGTTATCTTGAAGACGTAGACCAGAACTAGATGAACAAAGCTGTCTAGGTTATCTTGAAGACATAGACCAGAACTAGATGAACAAAGCTGTCTAGGTTATCTTGAAGACATAGACCAGAACTAGATGAACAAAGCTGTCTAGGTTATCTTGAAGACATAGACCAGAACTAGATGAACAAAGCTGTCTAGGTTATCTTGAAGACGTAGACCAGAACTAGATTAACAAAGCTGTTGAGGTTATCTTGAAGACGTAGACCAGAACTAGATGAACAAAGCTCTAGGTTATCTTGAAGACATAGACCAGAGCAGATGAACAAAGCTGTCTAGGTTATCTTGAAGACGTAGACCAGAACTAGATGAACAAAGCTCTAGGTTATCTTGAAGACGTACACCAGAACTAGATGAACAAAGGTGTCTAGTTTATCTTGAAGACATAGACCAGAACTAGATGAACAAAGCTCTAGGTTATCTTGAAGACGTAGACCAGAACTAGATGAACAAAGCTGTCTAGGTTATCTTGCATATTTGACTCATCAATTAATAGTTTCTCAAATGCCAAGAAGACGGATCAATGACAAAAACTGTTCACTAATGAAACATTATAACAGTGTGGCAAATTACTAGTTTCATGAAAAGATAAATTAATGCTTTCCTGGCAAATACTTGTCCAACAATATATTTGATGGCATATTATTAAATTGCATTGGTAAGACAACTTTTAATTAAACATAACTCGATGCTTTCAACTAACAATGCAACATATTCATTGCACGTACAGCTCCTTGTTTGAAGTTGTCATAAGGAACTTATGTCAGACATTTTCATCTTACCTCAGTGTCTTTAGTGCCGTCATCTTTGATACACTGTCAGTGAGTCTTTGACCAACCGTTGGGTCGTCAAATTTGTTGCCGTCTAACCTGTGAATATACTCACATATATATATATATCAGTTAGTTATTAACATATATACAAGTTGTAGGTTTTTGAATAAAATTAATCAAGTGTTGATTTCAAAACTGTTAGTGCACATCTACTAACATTGAATGGGGCGCAGTTGTCTGAGGTCAGAGCGCTGCACTGTCAATCAGGAGTACCAAGGTTCGAGTCCACCTGCTGCTGTTTTGAATCCTGGACAATTTAATTCACCTCTCATGGCCTGTGTCTTTCAGAAGAGACATAAAATCCCCTTGGTCCCTTCTCTTCCATTTATGCCAGGGGAGTAAAAGATCAGGGGGTAAATGTGTAACCTGTCGTGGACTCAAAGAGTGGTGGAATATATCTCTAACTCACTGATTCTAGCTCCTGTGGCCAGAGAAGTGCCAAGTAAGCAGTGTGCATGGCAGTAAGGCCATAGCCGACTCCCTACAGGGGTCTACAGTAAGGCCACAGCCGACTCCCTACAGGGGTCTACAGTAAGGCCATAGCCGACTCCCTACAGGGGTCTACAGTAAGGCCACAGCCGACTCCCTACAGGGGTCTACAGTAAGGCCACAGCCGACTCCCTACAGGGGTCTACAGTAAGGCCACAGCCGACTCCCTACAGGGGTCTACAGTAAGGCCACAGCCGACTCCCTACAGGGGTCTACAGTAAGGCCACAGCTGACTCCCTACAGGGGTCTACAGTAAGGCCACAGCCGACTCCCTACAGGGGTCTACAGTAAGGCCACAGCCGACTCCCTACAGGGGTCTACAGTAAGGCCATAGCCGACTCCCTACAGGGGTCTACAGTAAGGCCACAGCGGACTCCCTACAGGGGTCTACAGTAAGGCCATAGCCGACTCCCTACAGGGGTCTACAGTAAGGCTACAGCTGACTCCCTACAGGGGTCTACAGTAAGGCCATAGCCGACTCCCTACAGGGGTCTACAGTAAGGCCATAGCTGACTCCCTACAGGGGCCTACAGCAAGGCCATAGCTGACTCCCTACAGGGGTCTACAGTAAGGCCACAGCTGACTCCCTAGAGGGGTCTACAGTAAGGCCACAGCTGACTCCCTACAGGGGCCTACAGTAAGGCCATAGCTGACTCCCTACAGGGGTCTACAGTAAGGCCACAGCCGACTCCCTACAGGGGTCTACAGTAAGGCCATAGCCGACTCCCTACAGGGGTCTACAGTAAGGCCATAGCTGAATCCCTACAGGGGTCTACAGTAAGGCCACAGCTGACTCCATACAGGGGTCTACAGTAAGATCATAGCTGACTCCCTACAGGGGTCTACAGTAAGGCCATAGCTGACTCCCTACAGGGGTCTACAGTAAGGCCATAGCTGACTCCCTACAGGGGTCTACAGTAAGGCCATAGCTGACTCCCTACAGGGGTCTACAGTAAGGCCATAGCTGACTCCCTACAGGGGTCTACAGTAAGGCCACAGCTGACTCCATACAGGGGTCTACAGTAAGGTCATAACTGACTCCCTACAGGGGTCTACAGTAAGGCCATAGCTGACTCCCTACAGGGGTCTACAGTAAGGCCACAGCTGACTCCATACAGGGGTCTACAGTAAGGTCATAGCTGACTCCCTACAGGGGTCTACAGTAAGGCCATAGCTGACTCCCTACAGGGGTCTACAGTAAGGCCATAGCTGACTCCCTACAGGGGTCTACAGTAAGGCCATAGCTGACTCCCTACAGGGGTCTACAACAGTACATTATATTTATTTCAGTAAACAGTGTTAAATATGTTGTAAACAAAAGGTGAAGGCATTTAAAAAGATTTGCATCTTCATTAACATAAATCAATGTATGACGTTTGGATACTAATAAATACACTGTCACAAAATGATGCTGTTCAAAAATGTGAATGCTGATTCACACAACATTTTATGAATAAAGATATTGTAGTGTAACAAGAAGATCCATTTCACCAGTTATTTATCATAACACAAAGTATTTGTAATAATATTTATGTGACAGCCACAGATTAATATTATTTGGGTGGGAGTATAACAAATAATTACATCTTAGATTACATATATAGTTAAACAGTATTTCATTGTCATGCTTGTGTAAAATACCTTTAGATGTGTTAAACAGTATTCGTGAACAATTTAAGATATTCATAGATTTAAAACAACAATTAAAATAGCAGCTGATGGCTGGTGCAGCAGACGACTGAGGCAGCAGACGACTGAGGCAGCAGACGACTGAGGCAGCAGATGATGGATAATGGAACTTGATGCACATTAGGTCATTAACGATCACTAGATGGCATTGACGGTGGTACATAGTTAGAAAAGATTAGAAAGTTAAAGTTAGAAAAATAACTAAACGAATACAGGCAAAGATCACCCAGCCAAAATTGTAAGAAAGAATTACAATTGTATTCAATATGATCAAGTGACAATCTGCAGTGCATGCCCTATGTGAAATCATAGTACTTTTTGCCCCTACATCATGGAAAATGTGTCACAGACTATAGAGCATAACTGCCCTAACATACTTGGCACACTTACACAATAAGTGTACACACAGCATCAAGTGTTTGTGTACAGCAAAATGTGCATGAATGGCTTGACTGAATACACATGTACATCAAAGTTGTTCACTCAAAATCAATTATTCCTACCTGAGGTATGTCAACTGAGGAAGGTGATCCAGTGCAACGACAAAAGCTTCTACCTTTTCATCAGTCAGCCTGCAGTGCTCCAAACTGTAACATGTATAAATAATGTCAGTATCATAACTTAACGAATCCACTGAAGATTACAACACCAGAGTGTGAAGTTGACTTGTCGACCCGTGGCTCTACTTACATATTAGTAAATGTTTGCCAATTAATTGGTACTTATAGTTAACACTATATGCTGGCATATTACCAACCATATCAAGACAGGACAAACGGCCAGTGTATGACAATAAAGCTATGTGTATTTTACTCAGTTTGTTTCTTGATGTATACAGGGTTCATTTTGTGGACGTGCAGGAAAGAACACGTTGAGTGTTACTTGGCAACTTCACACGAGAGAGTGACTGAGAAACATAATGGCGTCCTTAAATATGACTTTTTGTTATTGCTTTTGTGAAAGAAAAAACGTGACGGGTGGCTACAGCGTGTCGATGGAGACAAGACCATTGCCTGTCCCAACAGAAGCATGACGGTCACAATTATGACACCTAGTGGGAGACATGTGACGACCTGTGCCTGCTCAGATGATTGGACGGGTGCGACACAAAAGATTTAACAAGATTTGTCATCCAAGCCAAAGGCCCAGATGGCAAGTAGACAAGGAAGCCATTGGCTTATCGAGAGTCCAACAATGTTCATCTACTTATAGCCCGCCCTCCTGAGATATGTGTCAACCTTGTTTTTAAACATATTCACGCTGCTAGCAGTTACACAATCTGTAGACAATTTGTTCCATTCATTTATTGTCCTCTGTGAGAACGAGTGCTTCCTGATGTCCAATCTACATTGATCCTTTACTAATTTTACCTCATGTCCTCTAGTTCTGCTATCCTTATTGAGTGAGAAAAACATATTTCTATCAATATTTTCATACCCATTCAATATCTTAAAAACTTCAATCTGATCTCCTCTTAACCTCCTTGTCTCTAGAGTTGTTAAACCACTTTCTTCTTTCAGGCGTTCTTCATAACTAAGATCTCTCAGTTCTTGAATCATTTTAGTTGCTCTCCTTTGTATGCGTTCAAGCGTATCTATATCCTTCTTACGACATGGTCTCCATGCTTGTATACAGTATTCTAAATGAGGTCTAACTATTGCTTTATAAAGAGGTATAATTAACTTTTTTCCCTTGTATGTTATGTTTCTTCTAATCAATCCAAGAATTTGATTACCCTTTGAAGCTGCAATACCACACTGCTCTGAAACTTTCATATCAGCGCTTATTGTAACTCCTAAGTCCTTTTCTTTTACAGTAGTACCCAGAACAGTATCTCCCATTTTATAGTTTACATTCAAGTTCCCATGTCCTGTATGTAGACATTTACATTTCCCAAAATTGAACAACATCTGCCATTTCTCAGACCATTTCACTAATCTGTCTAGATCGTTTTGTAAATGTTGTTTATCACCATCAGTATTAACCTTTCTAAACAGTTTTGTGTCATCCGCAAATTTCAGTACGTTACTTGTTATACTGTCGTCCAAGTCATTGATATAAATTAAGAATAATATAGGTCCTAATACTGATCCTTGAGGTACCCCACTCAAAACCGATTTCCAATTTGAAACTTCTCCATCTACTACAACTCGTTGTCTTCTGTCAGTCAGCCATTGTTCTATCCAGTCAGTTATGCTATCCCCGATACCATGGGCTTTTAATTTAAGTAGTAATCTTTGATGTGGCACTTTGTCAAAAGCTTTCTGAAAATCTAAGTAGATAATATCTACTGGCGATATCACGTCTATCCACTTTGTGATTTCTTCCAAAAAACATAACATATTTGTTAAGCATGACCTCGCTTTAAGGAATCCATGTTGAGATGAATTTAATAATTTATGCTTAACGAGGAAGTCCACCATATGGTCTTTAATTAACCTTTCTAATAATTTACAAATCACTGACGTTAAACTCACTGGTCTGTAATTCTCTGACTTATTTCTCGAACCCTTTTTAAATAATGGTATGATGTTTGCTTCTTTCCATTCAAACGGAACAACTCCCTCTTTTAATGACAAGTTAAATACTCTTGCAAGTGGTATGCTGATTTGCTCTACTGTTTCCATTAGTAATTTTGGAGGAATCCCATCCACTCCCGGTGATTTGTTATCCTTCATTGCCTTTATTTTCTTAGCTACCAATTCTGGAGTTACAACTAATGGACCTAAATAGTCAGATTTAGCCCCCTGAAATTTAGCATCAGCAACTGGTAATGAACTAATATCTTCTTTGGTAAACACTGAACTGAAGTAACCATTTAGGTCTTCCGCCATTAAAAACCCCTGTGATATTATATTTCCAGCACTGTCTTCTAGAGGTCCAACCTTGTCTTGTACGTTTTGTTTACTCCTGACATATGCATAAAAACTCTTGCTGTCATTTTTTATGTTACATGCTAGTTTTTGCTCATAGCTTCTTTTAGATTGTCTGATTTCAGTTGTAGCTGCATTAAGTGCCTCTTTGTATTTTGCATAGTCTTCGTCCTTTCTGGTACGCCTATAAACCCTCCACATAGTTTGTTTTAGCATTATTTTTCTAATAGCCTCTTTTGACAAGTGTTTCTTTCTACACCGTTTTCCTTGTTTTTGGAAGGGAACAAATGTATCGATGATACTCTCAATTTCATATTTTAGAATATTCCAACATTCAATTGCGGTCTTATTCATCAGCATGTTATTCCAATCTAGCTTTGCTAAGTATTTTCTCATATCTTTGTAGTTACCTTTGTGGAAGTTTCTCTTGTACGTTTTCTTATTTTTACTTTCTGATTTTACATTGATGTCAAAATGTATTTGATTATGGTCACTATTACCCAATGGTTCAAATATTTTTACATTGTCCACTAATTCTTTTTGTGATGACAAAACTATATCTAATACATTTTCTCCCCTGGTTGGTTCTAGTACGTGCTGAGTAAGAAAGCTATCCTGGATTAAAAATAGAAATTGTTGGTCCTCAATCCGTGCTCTCTAGAGAATTCCATTGTATGTGTCCATGGTTAAAATCTCCCATTATGATACATTCCCCTTTACTAACTTCCTTTATAGCGTTTTTATTTTTGTGTTGTCCTCTTCGTTTATGTTTGGACTTCGGTAAACTAATCCAATAGTTAATTTTGAATTTCCTGAAACAATTTTGCACCAAACAGCTTCATCGCAATCTGCTTCCCTTTCTAGTTTTATTTCATAAGCCTGAATAGATTCTTTAACATATAAAATAACTCCCCCGCCCCTTCTTCCTATTCGATCTTTCCTAAACATTACATATCCTGTCAGTCCTAATTCAGCATCTGTTATATCTATGTTGGCCCATGATTCAGTTATACCAATTATGTGAGGGTCAATATCTTCTACCATAATGTTTAATTCGTTTTTCTTATTTACTATGCTCCTTGCATTTAAACATACGCATCTATAACCTTTTTCAGAGATGTTTTTCGGATGATTTGATATTGGTTTATCTGTGCTAGTGGCCTCTTGTTCTGCTTGAGACACCTCTAGGTAACCCCCCTGCACTTCTAGTTTAAAGAATGTTTACTTCCAAAAATATTTGTCATTGTACCCAAGTCACTATCTACTGCTGCTGAAAGTTTGTCCGCGAATACTGCCGCCCCCTTTCCACTTAAATGAAGCCCATCCTTCATGTACATATCAGCCCTCCCAACAAAACTTCCCCATAAATCCACAAATCCAACTTCCTCTTCCCTACATAACTTCTGGACTAACATGTTAATTGCCATCCCCCGACAATTTCGATATTTGTGACCCCTCCTGCCCATTACAGGTAAAATCCATGACAGTATTACCTGCTCAACCCGCGTCTGTTTTAGTGTTCTGACCAACTGCCTATATTTCCTAACTATGGCAGTTGTACCCTCCCTCTCTACGTTATTTGTCCCTACGTGTACTAAAACAGATCCACCCTTACCCGAGCCTACAATGTTTTTTACCCTCTCAGTTATCGCCTCTATTTTGGCTCCAGGCAAGCAGACCACCACATCATCTCCCTTGTTTAAGACTCTGTCGGTCTTCCTAACTATCGAATCCCCCACAAACACCCTCGCTCTCTTCCTCACCCCCTCTATCACTGCTGCAGAATAACTCTTCCGTTCGATCCCCTCCATCACATTCTGTCCTGACCCCTTCCCTCCTGTCTCCTTCGCTCCTGTCTCCCCCACTTCCCACTCCTTTGCTCTTGTCTCCCCCACTTCCCTCTCCTTCACTCCGGTTGTTTTCCCTCCCGTCTCCCCCACTCCCTTCTCCTTCCCTCCTGTCTCCCCTACTCCCCTCTCCTTCGCTCCGGTTGTCTTCCCTCCCGTCTCCTTACATCCTGTCTCCCTACGACCTGTCACCTTCCCTCCTCTCAGCTTCCTCCCAGGCTGCGGTGAGCTCTCCCTAGCATCTCTTGTGTCTTTCCCCACTTTATCATCTACTGTTCCCCCACCGGAACTACTGGCACAACCCCCCTGTTCCCTTCCCACCATTGCCACAACGAGCAGCCTCAGCTCTTCCAACTCCACCTCTAGTTCCTTCATCTTCGTACATCCCCTACACTCAAAACTAAAACTATCTGCCTGGACCTCAGCCCAGGACTTCTCGCACCCAGACTTGACGAAGTCCACCCAGTTACTGCAACTGCCACAAATTAAGTGCTTTGTGGCCTTTAACTGCCGTTTGCACGGCGCCATCATACAATTTAGTTTTAATTAGTTTGCTACGTTAGCCTTGAATAAGGCTGTTTTTGTGATCAAAAGAACACTTTAGTCTAATATACTTGCTAACTGTGTCTTCTATTAACCTCGCATGAGAAAAAAAAAAACCTGCCACCTAGCGGATACGGAGAACACTGTAACAAAACAACGAAGTCAGTGTGTACTAATTTACGCTAAAATCCTGCTGTTAATTCCTTTTTACCGAAAACGTTTACTACCACTATGTCAGATATTACCTTATGTATGTAATTTAAGTAAATAGATCACTTTATCTTATATATATATTAGCCAATGTAAACTATTCACTATGCTATCTCAATTTTCGAATAGTAAACAACCCTATTATCGCTCGCTGAATTCCCTGACAGAATCCAAAACTAACTTACTCTAAAATACTCCCTCTGACTAATAATTAACAAAACCTGTTTCCTAATATATGTCTACAATACGTTTGTGTATAATATATATTCAATAGTAATACTTATTCTATTTGATATACCGCGTTTTTCTGTAAATGATCTACACCAAATTCAAGTCGCTGCACCAAGTCCAAGTAGCCGGAAGTCAAATTGGTCAAAAAGGTCAGTGTAATGGTCAACACTTGTAGTCAATGCGCTGGCGGTACAACACACTGTCTGGCATGTTCTATTTTGGGTTTCTTTCTTTTCTGTTTTGAATAGTAGGCCTTATGTCAGTAATTGCAAGATTTGTAATGGAAACTCAGAATGTTTAATTTCGTTTAAAGAATTTCTTAATTATTCAGTTAGAAATGGATTTAGCATATTTTGTAAACAACCTATATATCATGAATTTGCATTCATTTTCTCATTCATTTCATCCCAAAATCATTTCTCTGTTATCATCTGCTCAAAGTGTTTGACAGTTGTCCCACAAGGTGGCGACACAACTTTTTATTCCAGGTAAGTGCAGCTGGCAACTTGCCAAACTCACGTTGTTCAGCCCTGCTTGATTTGAACATTGGTTTTACGTTTGATTCAGTAATATATTTTAGTTATCGTGTTTATTGAATTTATTCACATTGTTACTCGCAATCATAGTTCATACAGACTATGAAACGTGTTATTATTCAGCAATTATAATATCAATTTATGAATTAATTGTGAATAATATTCACTGAATCATCACAGCACATAATATTGATTTAATCATACCTTACAGATAATACACAAATTCTAACAATCCATTTCAATACGATACGATCCTCGTGTTCTTGATCGACGGAAAAGTTATGAAACAGACGGTCGTAAAGAGACCTAAAAGGTCAGACATACTTTAGTTTGTTTTCAAGTTATATATATCCCAGATTTCCTTATAATATCGAGGTCCAGATCCTGTGGACAAACATTCTAGAATCAGTGACGTTACCCGCGGGTGATGTATGGTACAATTTGATTGGTTAGTTTAGAAAGAGGCGGGGATTTGATTTTTGGGGAACGCTAGGGGGCACGAAGGTTGGAGTACGGTCTGGTTGGGAAGAGAGAAGACTTGTCTAAGAGCTAGGCAAAAATGGTGTCAGATTAGTGAGGATGGGCAAGATTGGCCCAATGTTGCTACTTTAATTATGTGTTATTTGAAAGTTAAATAAGATAAGTGAATTAGGAATGTAGGAAATAAACTATTCATGCCAAAAGGCATGTTTTATCATTATCGCCTGAAGTCGTGATGTCATTCTTCAAATTCAACGTTCGTTCGTGAAATCTTCACTTCAATCGTCTCATTCGCATGATTCGTCCTATGATCGTGATGTCGTCCTTCAAATTCAACGTTCATTTGTGAAATCTTCACTTCAATCATCTCGTTCGACTCTGTTCAACAATCGTGACTCTACTCTTCAGAAATTCAACTTTTGTTCATGAAATCTTCACTTCAATCGTCTTGTTCGCTTGATTCGTCCTAGGATCGTGATGTCGTCCTTCAAATTCAACGTTCGTTTGTGAAATCTTCACTTCAATTGTCTTGTTCGACTCTGTTCAACGATTGTAACACCAATCTTCAGAAATTCAACTTTCGTTTGTGAAATATCCTCTACAATCGTCTTGAAGCTCGCTCGAAAGACTTACATACATACATACACTTACTGACATACAAACGAATGTTTGTATTTTATTTAAATCTATTCCATGTCAATGAACACTTATACCTTATTACGGCAGTATAGCTATCCACTCGATATCTTGTTGACGTCTTAATATTATATAAGAAAATATGCGGGCACGCCAATAATGTGTAGCTGTGAGCCACAGTGACGTGGATGTTTTGTTTTATTTACAACTATTAAATTGTGCAAACTATATATTGGTGTTGTTTTGTTTATGTTTCTCGTGCACTGCCTTAAAACATATGATGCAACGAATCCATGTTTTTTATATATCACATTTTTGAGTCACAATAATACCCATAGACTCATAACACACCTGACTTAATAAAAAAAATTGCGACACTGCAAAAACAAACTGAACACACAAGTGCTGTTTATAAAACAACATGCAGTTATCTTATCAGTAGTATGTGCGTATATGTGCATGTGTTATTATCATGTGTTATTACCGGGTCAACAATCAGCAACATGAACAAGAACTACATTTGCATCAAATGACACTAATAACACTAATAATGACACTAATAAGGCTAGATAATGTGTGATAGTAATGAGTAATGTCTAAACAGTGCCGCAAGTTTTAAGTTGAACAGAAAGCAGAAGACTGGATTGATGTGATAGTTACTTACTCTAACTTCTGAATAGACTGGTTAAGTATCAGCCCATCGCACAGTTGCCTCACCAGGTGGACGTCTAACGATGAAAAAGACAAGCTGGAAGATGAAACAGTACCACAATTATAAGTTCCTTCCCGATTAACCAACATTAATTAGCTTACTGCTAATGACAAGCCACACCCAACAGCCTATTTGTATTTCAAATTGTGTTTTGTCAATGATCACTCAATAAATTCAGGCATCAAACACCTAAATTATCAAGTTGGTAAACTATTTTGATGTCGGTTTTCAAGAAAATGTAAAGGCAATTGTTACACTAGAAAGAACACTAAGACACAGCTGGGTCATTGTCATTGTGAAAAAGTTGATGTCTCAGAATTTACGTAAATTCAAATCTTTTTCGTGAAATCTACACCTCAATCGTCTTGCTCAAATTCACTCTACAATTGAATCATGAAGCCGTTCTCCAAACGTAGCATTTAATAAGTAGCTATACCTGAACACTTCTACGAAGGAACCAAGCATTGTGTAAATTATGTCTGAAATACCCTATGATGTAAAAAAAAACACCTGTTATTTTTATCTGTTTTCAGGTGCTTCTAACTTGAGAAGTTTACAAGCTACATATTGGAACATATTATCTATGCAAAATTCAAGGATTATATGGCAAAGGACAATGGGTATACCTGGTGAACGAAAATGGAAAAGAATTTTTTATTTCTGAGAAGGATTTCGGCAGTCTGTATTTCATTGTTGTGTTACAGTGTAATGTCCAAATTGCACCATCTATTGTCAGGGATACTGGCAATAACCTATTAGTTCAGTAGGCTTCTAGTTGCCATACTTTCAGAATAATTCAACCTTAAACTTTTTCTATATCTTACAAATTTTCAGCATCCAAAATGAGAATGTGGGACAAGTCATGACTACCATTTTTAACTGTGCATAGTCCTTTGTTATTTGGATATTTGTGGCCAATTTGGGAGAAATTTACGAGAAAACGCCATTTGGCAGAACAATTAACTTTCAGCTGCAATATAAACTAAATGAGACAGAACGCCATCCTGACACTGTTACATGTTGTTTAACTAATAAAGGACTATCTGCAGTTCAAAAATGGTGGTCATACGACTTGTCCCAGTCTCATTTTGGTTGCTGAAATTCGTAAAATATAAAAAAGGTTAAAGTTAAAGGCTGAATTATTCTGAAAGTATAGCAACTAGCAGCATAAATAAATAATATGTTATTGCCTGTATCCCTGACAATATATGGTGGCAATTTGGACATTGTACTGTAACACAACAATGAAATACACACTGCTGAAATTCTTCTCGGAAAAACAAATTTTCTTTTCCATTTTCGTACACCCAGTACACCCATTGTCCCTATCATTCTTGAATTTTCCACCAATATGTCTACATATTCAGCAAATATTCACCTGAAAACAGATAAAAATAATGGGTGCGTTTTTGGGCTATTACCCCTGTTCACATCATAGGGCGTTAGACACAATATGTAAGTAAATGCTTAGTACTTTTGCAGAAGTGCTCAAATATAGCTACTTAGTCGTTGGTTAAAACTGAAGCAAATTCTGATATATCAACCTTTGAAATTTCCTGAAAATTTGTTGATTTGACATGGAATGACCCAGCTGTTAGATCATTAATTTAATAAAAGACAATTCTAAAAACATAGAATAACATTTTGAATAATGCATGTTGTGGAGTTAGGATTTCATGTGTTAATTCTTTATAACAGTTTATGATATATAACACGGTATGTTAAAACTAAAGTAACTTCAACTTCTACAATGAAATCATCCTAGTTCTCAATGATGATCAATTATTTACACTACTAGCAAATTTGCTTTAACTTTCAAAATAAAAATTTCACTATTGAATTTACTTGTTATTGCAAACTACATATTTAAATTTGTCAACACAGATATAAAATGAATAGAAATAAAATTTTGCATGACTTACATGAGGCTGATAATACAGCACTCAGGTTGCATTAAAACCCAACGCAGCGACATCATTTCTGTTGGGGACACTTTGCTGGATTCGATCTCTTCTGGCACCAGATCTACGAGGTCTGGGCTTTGACCCTCGTGTATGATTGTAATCAGTTGTAGTGGGTCAAACACAACAGCCAGTTTCTCAATGAAGGTGCGAGGGTCCAACTGATCTTCAGCTAACTCTAGATGCTTCATGAAATCTGCATTCCGTGGGTCACATCGCAAGCCACTGATAAATGTGATCAACATCTCATGTTGGCGGACAGATGTCTTATCCATAATCAGCTCCAGAAGTGCTTCACGTGGTCCTCTCAATAGCCCCACAGCTGCAAACATTTCCTGTATGGTCAAGTGGCTGAACAACCAGCATGGTCTACTGGGACTTGGAAAGTGGTCCTTCGTCACAGATTCTGCCAGGAACCCTGTGTGTTTGTCTTTGTCACTTATGTCAAACTGATCAAGGTCATCTTCATAAATGATGATTCGTTGTGGAGTTGACATTGTGCAGTACTTCGCCAGATCTGCATGATTCTTCAAAGAACTGCCCACCTCATCAAATATCCTCTTTGAGTTTATTTGTGTTCTGATGCCTTTCAAAGAAGGGTGAAGTTTCTTGGCGAGGTAAACTACTGCATAAATATACAGCTGCGTCATGGTATTTACATTCTCACTGTCAGTGAGTAACATGTCGGAAAGACACACACAGATGAAATTGCATAGCAACGGCACATAACAAAGTGTTTCAAGGTTCACATTGCTCTGAAGATAACGCCGGATGAAGTTCTCTAATTCAGTATCTTCTCTGCTGAATTCATGAATGTACTTCTTTATGCTTTCTTGGGGGAAGCCGTACAGTTCTACAGTGCGGTCACATGCAGCTGAAGGAATGTTGTCATTTGGTCTAGAAGTAATTATGACCTTGGCCCCTGGTAGCATGCCATTGTTCAGAACACTTGAGAGTATTGAGTTCAGTTCAGTCTCCTTGGTGTCATCACGTTTGAGGCCTTCCTCATCCTGGTAATTACATTCATCCAGACCCTCTTCCACGATCATCACGTTCGATGGGTTTTCACGGAGGTGTTCAAGTGCTGCAGTCTTTTCTTCTTCAGTCAATTGCAGTCCTTCCAACAGGAGATTCCCAAGTGTCCACTTTCTATCCTGATCCAGTTCTCGTAATGTGATAACAAACAAATACTCGATGACATCATTCCAGAGTTCTTTCTTAGCCCACTGTTTGGCAATCTGCTTAATGAGCGTCGTCTTTCCGATGCCCGCTTTGCCTAAAATCAGGACTTTTCCAGGAGCACATCTGTCATGAAGCTTCTCAAAGAGTTGTGATATTTGAATTGGTTCAGCTGACTGCATGCTTTGCTGCATTTCTTCTACATCTTGATTACCAAGTGTTTCTGGTATGTTTATTTTATCGAACTTCTGCAATCGTAGTTCGACAAACATCTCATCAAGAGGGACATTACTGCATGAGTTTGAATCGACTCTGTCTTGGACCGGGACAGTCAGGTCGCTGTACATCTTTCGTAATGCTTTCTTCAGTTTTTCTGAAAACACATATCTGCTACTGAAAATGCAGCTCAGATATGAATGCATACATTGATTATGCATGAATCATTTGAAAGTTTCACCAATACTTATTTTGTTAGAAAGAAATCCAGCTGGTTTTGTTCATCTGTGCAGAAACTGTATTAATTGTACATGGAAAAACTGTTCCTGGTCTAAACAAAATGACCCACAGGAACATACCCACATCGCTCACCATTATCACCAACAAGTCATGCCACAATGAGAAAGTGACAATAGGAATAAGTCACAACTGTTACACTCTTTACTTTACATGTGAATGTGGAACAAGTGCATTGAGGGTCGGCGAAGGTTCTCAGAAGCCACAATGAAGAACCACATGTTTAGTACGAGAGCTTCTCAACACCAACATTAAAGCAATCAGTCAAACTAGACACCCGGGTGAAGACAACCTCAATGAATACAGATTTGACCACAATTACTTCAACATCAACATTAAAGCAAGCCTGTTTGTATTAATTAGGGCTTTTTCACGTAAAGGGTACACTTTTTGTCCCATGCAGCCTCAAAAATCTAATTATTTGGTTCATGTTATTTTCCAAGACTATAGATGATATTACATTAACACTAACATTTTAGCAGCATGACGTTACATATTTCCTAAAAAATTGGCTTTAAAGTTAAGCTATAAAATTTGCAATTTGGAGAGGACATTTCTTTAACACACAATATATCATTATGATATGAGGTTTATGGTAACTATTCTTATACAAACTGCATTACTGAATAAAACAATATAATACAATACGAAAAAAGTATTAAACCAAAGGATTAGATAATATCAAATTGGTTTATAATTTTTAAGTCACCAACAGTTGAATGAGGGGACAGGGGGGAAAAAGATGGGTCTACAGATGATGTCGGAATGATATTATATTTCCTGAAGACTCAATGCTAATAATAAGGGAGTTCCACCTGGTTGGAGCAGCCTTAGTTCTGACATTTACTTTAACTTTAGGAATAAAAAGATACACTAACTAGATGATTGAAGCTGCCTACGTTTTCTTGCAGGTGTGAGCAGCAAATATTTTCTAATATTAGCTAAATACATTGACACAACAGGCTAAATACATTGACACAACAGGCTAAATACATTGCTATGCTTTACAGACATGTCACAGAGCTATAAATGTATTCAAAATGTTTACCATAATTATAGATCATGTTATAACAAATGCATTAAACAAATGTCGTCTCCAGAACATTAGGTTAACGCATGTAAAAACCTTGTCATTTCCTAGTTTTCCATTCTGTAAGACACATTATTCAATTGTCTGGAAGCAAACTAAATACTTGATGGTCGTACAACATTATTTAATTGATTTTAATAATACAGCTCAAACTTATTACCCCTTTATCATCGTCTTCATATTAGTCATATCCCGCGAGGGCCTTTGACAAAATATATTATAGTAAGTTATACTTGCATAGCAGATGTCTTCTACATACTTTACGATATACCTGTCTACTCTTACATAGCGTAAGCCTATGTTACGCTATGCAGGGACATTGAACATAGTTATGTATACATATGTATGCTGTTTTATGTTGTTCTCGAACAGACACACACAAATTCGCAAGAGCATTTAGAACCATGCTTAAATATATAACAAATTCCAACCCATCTGAAAGCCTGCTGACTCTGGTAGTGGAATATCATATATCAATGTGTACTAACCACTGGTTTATTACTGTTTGGTATTGGGATGTTGGTGTTCTGGAGAGGACATATTTATAACGGAAAATGACATGCACTAGTTAATGATGGCCACATATTGTAAACCTACACACTTAGACAAAATTGGCTTTTTGGTTTGCACTTGGGATGTCTAATACATTTTATACCTACATTTTTGATCAGTAGGAATTCATTATTATTATTAGTATCATTGGGGGGGGGGGGGTCATTTTTGTGAGGACATTTCAATGTTTTTCATGGAAAATGCACCATTAAATACTAATTGACTTTATGCCATACCTACTACTCCAACTTGCACCAAATTTGTCACGTTTAGTTGATTAGCTGATTGATGGACAATTTAACAAAATTGGTTGTTGCTGGATAACTTTCGTCACAGTATTGCAGTGCAGGTTTTAATACTAACATAAACTGAAGTGGGACTAAGAAATGTGTCAAAAACAGCACTGTGCAGATTTTCCTTAACAAATAGTTGATGCATCTTTCACAAGATTGCCATCCCAAACAACAAGTTCCAGGTGGCAAGTGGACAAGGAAGCCATTGGCTTATCGAGAGTCCAACAATTTTCTCATCTCACCCGCCCTTATCAGATATCTGTAAATTCTATTTTTAAACATATTCACACTACTAGCATTAACACCATCATTTGCCAGTTTGTTCCATTCATTTATCACCCTCTGTGAGAAAGAGTACTTTCTCATGTCCAACCTACACTGCTCCTTAACTAATGTTGCTTTGTGTCCTCTGGTTCTACTGCTTTCTTTAAAGTTTGAAGAA
The DNA here is from genome assembly GCA_963662155.1 of Lamellibrachia columna. Classification (NCBI taxonomy): domain Eukaryota; kingdom Metazoa; phylum Annelida; class Polychaeta; order Sabellida; family Siboglinidae; genus Lamellibrachia; species Lamellibrachia columna. Next base: position 5,172,178 of record OY759265.1, on the reverse strand, counting down.
CATATTCCTATCAACATCCTCATAACCGTTCACTATTTTAAACACTTCTATTTGGTCTCCTCTTAGTCTCCTGGTCTCTAGTGTTGTCAAACCACATTGTAATAAGCGGCTATCATAACTAAGGTCTCTCAATTCCGGAATAATTTTAATTTCTCTTCGTTGTATTCTTTCTAACTTGTCTATGTCTTTTTTACGATATGGCCTCCATGCTTGAATACAATATTCCAAATGTGGTCTAACTATTGCTTTGTACAGGGGTACAATTAGCTGTTTCTCCTTATACGTGATAGTTGTCCTAATTAGCCCTAGAATTTGATTTCCTTTCGAAGCAGCAATCCCACATGGCTCTGAAATGTCAGTCTCATGTCAGCACTAAATGTTACTCCTAAGTCCTTTTCTTGTGTGGTTCTACCTAGTACAGGATCCCCCATTTTATATTCTTCGTCCATGTTTCCATGTCCTATGTGTATGCATTTACACTTCCCAAAACTGAACAACATTTGCCATTTTTCTGACCATTTAACTAATTTATCTAGATCATACTGTAAACTTTGTTTATCTGTATCATTAGTAACCTTTCTGAATACTTTTGTGTCATTTGCAAATTTGAGTACTTTGCTAGATAGGTCATCTTCCAAATCATTTATATATATTAAAAACAGTATAGGGCCTAATACTGATCCCTGTAGTACCCTACTCAAAACAGATTTCCAGTTTAAAATTTCACCATCTACTATTACTCTTTGTCTTCTGTGTGTAAGCCACATTTCTATCCAGTTGATTACATCATTACCTATACCATGGGCTTTTAGTTTAAGTAACAATCTTTGATGTGGCATTTTATTGAAAGCTTTCTGAAATCTAAGTAGACAACATCCACTGGTGACCAGTCATCTACACACTTTGTAATTTCTTCAAAAAAACATAAGAGATTGGTTAGACATGACCTTGCAATGTTTGCTTCTTTCCATTCTGAAGGAACTATTCCTTCTTCTAGTGACAAGTTAAACAATTTTGCAAGTGTTAACTTCATGTGTTTCTTCATGAAATGTGGTCTGTATATAGGTTCCTTACTATAGCCACTGTGTGATAACAACACTGAATTAATAATACACAATGAATTGTTTGAATACAATGAGGGAAAGTGTATTTTGGCAAAAGTGTACCCTTTATGTGAAAACACCTATTAATTATTTATTGAAATGGTCAATATGCGTGAGATTTACAGATAACTGCGAACGAGTGTGAGTGGAAGTCAAATGCTTAAGTATCACGCCAACAATGTGCGAGACTTGGTACCTATGATTGTTCTCTTTTCCACGTTCCCGCATCTCCATCCTGCTTTAGTTCAGGCATCTCAGATCAACAGTCCTACCATCTTAGACAAACAGTCCTACCATATCAGATCAACAGTCCTACCATCTCAGATCAACAGGCCTACCATCTCAGATCAACAGTCCTACCATCTCAGATCAACAGTCCTACTGTCTAACAACAACACTCCTACCATTTCAGATCAACAGTCCTACCATCTCAGATCAACAGTCCTACTGTCTAACAACAACACTCCTACCATTTCAGATCAACAGTCCTACCATCTCAGATCAACAGTCCTACCATCTCAGATCAACAGTCCTACCGTCTCACAACAACACTCCTACCATCTCAGATCAACAGCCCTGCCGCTGACAAAGAAATCTCTCAACTGTTAGTGGGCGGGGCTTACGTATCCTGGAAGACGATTTTTTTGCATTACTTTCTGATCATGCTCATGATTAGGTTCATGTGCAACTACAATCCCCACTTATGATTAGGTTCATGTGCAGCTACAATACCCACTCATGATTAGGTTCATGTGCCGATACAATCCCCAATCGTGACTAGGTTCATGTGTAACTACAATCCCCACTTATGATTAGGTTCATTTGCAGATACAATCCCCACTCACGATTAGGTTCATGTGCAGCTATAATCCCCATTCATGATGAGGTTCATGTGCAGATACAATCCCCACTCATGATTAGGTTCATTTGCAACTACAATCCCCACTTATGATTAGGTTCATTTGCAGCTACAATACCCACTCATGATTAGGTTCGTGTGCATACACAATCCCCACTCATGATTAGGTTCATGTGCAGCTATAATCCCCATTCATGATTAGGTTCATGTGCATATACAATCCCCACTCATGATTAGGTTCATTTGCAACTACAATCCCCACTTATGATTAGGTTCATTTGCAGCTACAATGCCCACTCATGATTAGGTTCGTGTGCAGACATAATCCCCACTCATGATTAGGTTCATGTGCAACTACAATCCTCACTTATGATTAGGTTCATTTGCAGCTACAATCCCCACTCATGATTATGTTCATGTGCAGCTACAATCTGCACTCATGATTAGGTTCATGTGCAGCTACAATCCCCACTCATGATTACGTTCATATGCAGCTACAATTCAAACTCATGATTAGGTTCATGTGCAGCTACAATCCCCACTCATGATTAGGTTCATGTGCAGCTACAATCCAAACTCATGATTAGATTCATGTGCAGCTACAATCCCCATCTCATGTTTAGGTTCATATGTAGCTACAATCCCCACTCATGATTAGGTTCATGTGCAGCTACAATCTCAGATCAACAGCCCTACCACCGACAACGAAATCTCTCAACTGTTTGTGGGCGGGGCTTACGTATCCCGGAAGATGATTTTTTTGTATTACTTTGTGATCATGCTCATGATCAGGTTCATGTGCAACTACAATCCCCACTTATGATTAGGTTCATGTGCAGCTACAATACCCACTCATGATTAGGTTCATGTGCCGATACAATCCCCAATCATGATTAGGTTCATGTGTAACTACAATCCCCACTTATGATTAGGTTCATTTGCAGATACAATCCCCACTCATGATTAGGCTCAAGTGCAGCTACAATCCCCACTCATGATTAGGTTCATGTGCAGCTACAATCCCCACCTCATGATTAGGTTCGTGTGCAGCTACAATCCCCACCTCATGATTAGGTTCATGTGCAGCTACAATCCCTACTCATGATTAGGTTCATGTGCAGCTACAATCCAAACTCATGATTAGGTTCATGTGCAGCTACAATCCCCACCTCATGATTGGGTTCATGGGCAGCTACAATCCCCACTCATGATTAGGTTCATGTGCAACTGCAATCCTCACCTCATGATTAGGTCTGTGTGCAGCTACAATCCCCACCTCATGATTAGGTTCATGTGCAGCTACAATCCCCACTCATGATTAGGTTCATGTGCAGCTACAATCCCCACCTCATGATTAGGTTCATGTGCAACTACAATCCTCACTTATGATTAGGTTCATGTGCAGCTACAATCCCTACTCATGATTAGGTTCATGTGCAACTACAATCCTCACTTATGATTAGGTTCATTTGCAGCTACAATCCCCACTCATGATTATGTTCATGTGCAGCTACAATCTGCACTCATGATTAGGTTCATGTGCAGCTACAATCCCCACTCATGATTATGTTCATGTGCAGCTACAATTCAAACTCATGATTAGGTTCATGTGCAGCTACAATCCCCACTCATGATTAGGTTCATGTGCAGCTACAATCCAAACTCATGATTAGGTTCATGTGCAGCTACAATCCCCACTCATGATTAGGTTCATGTGCAGCTACAATCCCCACCTCATGATTAGGTTCGTGTGCAGCTACAATCCACACTCATGATTAGGTTCGTGTGCAGCTACAATCCACACTCGTGATTAGGTTCGTGTGCAGCTACAATCCCCACTCAGAATATCTGCCTCCATACCTTTAACTGTAGCATCCTGGACTGGTCGTTGGGCTGAAACAAATGTATATTTATATTCCTATGATGATCATCATTTGGAACCCCAATACCCCCACAAAACAAAATCCCCCTAGGATAATATCCCCCTGGACAATAACCCCCTAGGACAAAATCATCATAAGCAAAATCCCCAATCCAAATGAATGTAACAGTTATCAATATGTTACTGCAGGGTGGAGTACGACACCCAGGGAAAGGAGACATCGTATGAAGAAAGAATCCTTTGGGTATATATTGTCTATGTGCTATGAATGATCTATTTCATTATCTTAAGTATATTCCGTGTGTTGAAATTGTTCACATATCTAGTCTAAAAAAAGTTGTAGCCATTTTAGCAGACATTTCTACAGTGGCATAAAAGACCCACTCATAGGGTAAGTCGCCCACCTCTGGGTGTTTGCATTTGCAATATTATAATTTCTTTATTTGACTATTGTTCTCATATAACGCCCGCAACGGATACATTTATACCACTACTATAATCATAATTTGCATAATAATGTAACTAAACATTTTTATTATGTGGACTCTTGAGTATTTTGGACTGTATAGTAAATACGAATGGTTTTTTACGGTTTAATGTTTTTTTGTTGCTAACGAACAGGGGATATTGTCCAGGGATATTGTCCTAGGGGGATTTTGTCCCAGGGGATATTGTCCAGGGATATTGTCCTAGGGGGATTTTGTCCCAGGGGGGTTTTGCCCACAGGGATAATGTCCTGGAATCAAATAAGTATTTGAACGAATTTACAAATCTACGGTCCTGTCCCCGAAATCTATGATTCTGATTTCGAATGGTAGATTGCCTTAAAAAATCTGTATCTTTCACCCCACAACTAGGAAGACAGAGCAATCAAACACGTTTTTTATAATTTGTAATTAAACATATCTAACCCGAATTGCATAGACTATTATTAAGAAAAAAATCCACAATGCACAATTATGTTTATTTTGATTATAGCTGGTATACACATGCATTTGTGATTTTGACTTGGTTGCATGGTTTGGGTAGGTAAAGTATTCTCTATTCACATGTACTTCTCAGTGTCATGATGAGAGGCAATAAATAAAGAAATTACCACGTCATTTGACAAATACATAGGTCATTGGAGGGTAGACAGGGGAGTGGCAGGGGTTTCAACCTCCCACCTTACACATCACCTTTGGCCCATAAGGCTTCATTGCTCCTTCTCCAGCTTGTTCTGTTTTGGCCACTTGTCTCGCTTCTTTCCATGGTTTCAACCCTAAATCTTGTCTTTGTTTTTCTACAGGTTTCCTCCAGGTTGTTTTTGTTTCAACCTCCCATCTCCCACCTATTTGCGTAGCCAATCTCCTCCAATCTCCCTCCTATTTGTGTGGCTAACCTCCCACCTCCCACCATTGTTGAGAGTTACATCTCACCTATTTTTGAGGCCAATCTCCCACCTCCCACCAATTTTTAGGACCAACCTCACTTCCTGCCACACCCCTCAGTAGAATGCTCTGGTGACATCCAACTACACAAAGCTTTCTTCCACTGTCGGAGCATGCTTCCTCTATGAACATTTGACATCTTTCATACCTGTCATCATATCCTGAGCTGCCTTGACTTCTTGCAGCTCAATGGCCTGTTGTTGTAGTTGATCTGTGTTTGCTTGGCTTTGTACTAAAACAAATGCAAATCAAATATTATCTAGTACGGCTAAGCAAATTGTTCATGATGTAATGTGTAACCTTCTTTTCATATAGACATGATATATTGTAAATTTCGTCAATGTAAATGATAAGATTTTTTTCCAGATATGACAACCCATTTCATTGCCAGCCTATTCATTCATTTAGTAAAATGTCACATTTATTATTGCCAGAAGAAATTAGGATAAGATAAACAAGTAAAAGTAAACAACAAAGTGAAAGTATACTTTTGTCTTCTGCTGTTATTGTCAACATTCATCGAACAAAACAGTTTTGTTTACCTCTTAAAAAAATTAAAATCATAGCGAGTCACTAAGAGATCAAACGTTCTATTGGATATAATCATTCCAGTACAGAGCATATCCAAATAAAGAGGGATGATACTGCTAAACAAATTTTTTTATACTGAGCACATCCCAACTTTAGGAACGTTTCTACTTTAAGAAATATATAAGAAAACCAAGATTACAATGTACCTGTGACTTGCTGCTGTTGCCCTCGCAGCAGAGACATCTCTTGGTCTTGCTGCTGCTGAACTGCTGTTCACGGGCAAACAAGACATTTAAATAATACAACTTAACGAAACATGTATATAGTATCCAAACTTTTAACATGTTAACATCTACAAAAATGATAATAAATACGTGTTTGATACTATAGAACTAAGACAATGCTTCAGCCACTGTCACAATACTGGTTGGAAATTATCCTTGATTATATAATCTAACATATTGTTTGGTGTCATAAAACATATTTGTTTCATCACATTATAAGAAACTTCAGTTACACCACATAATTCCAGTAAACAAGCACAGCGTTGTGTACAAAAGTATGTAATGGCGAGTTATTCATGCCACCAGCTGCTGACGTGTAACACAGACATATTCAGATGTTGTGTGTGTGTATGTATGTGTGTGTGTGTGTGTGTGTGTATATATGCATGCGCAAGTGCGCATGTGATTGTGTGTGCACTCGCCATGTATGTAGTAGTGTAACCTCTTAGTCACAGCCATGTATCATTTAAATTCAATATTTTTTATATGCATTGCCAGCTATGGTTAACCAGGACGTTAGGATAGCATAGAATATGAACTATACACAGTGGTTGTATCTACACAGGAACATTAGATGGCATGATATGTACCAAAGAGTACATCCTACACTCTACACTATTTCACATAAAAAATCCAAGACAACAAATATTTTGGATGTGTCTAATAAAGAGCAAATTGGAAATAATAGGATCATCATCCCACTGACTTTGATACACCAACATTGCACTGCAGTTATCCAATCACTGATGAAGTTGTGTAAAATTTACAGAAAAACAGCTAACAAAATGATTGTTGATATCTGTGCTGCCAATACCTGCTTGGCTCTGCTGGAGTTGATCAAGCGCCTGCACCGTCCCGTCAAGTGCCTGCATATTCCCGTCAAGTGCCTGCACAGTCCCGTCAAGTGCCTGCATATTCCCGTCAAGTGCCTGCATATTCCCGTCAAGTGCCTGCATATTCCCGTCAAGTGCCTGCACAGTCCCGTCAAGTGCATGCACAGTCCCGTCAAGTGCCTGCACATTCCCGTCAAGTGCCTGCACATTCCCGTCAAGTGCATGCACAGTCCCGTCAAGTGCCTGCACATTCCCATCAAGTGCCTGCACATTCCCGTCAAGTGCCTGCACAGTCCCGTCAAGTGCCTGCACATTCCCGTCAAGTGCCTGTACAGTCCCGTCAAGTGCCTGCACATTCCCTTCAAGTGCCTGCACATTCCCGTCAAGTGCCTGCACAGTCCCGTCAAGTGCATGCACAGTCCCGTCAAGTGCTTGCACATTCCCGTCAAGTGCCTGCACATTCCCGTCAAGTGCCTGCACAGTCCCGTCAAGTGCCTGCACATTCCCGTCAAGTGCCTGCACAGTCCCGTCAAGTGCCTGCACATTCCCATCAAGTGCCTGCACAGTCCCGTCAAGTGCCTGCACATTCCCGTCAAGTGCCTGCACATTCCCGTCAAGTGCATGCACAGTCCCGTCAAGTGCCTGCACAGTCCCGTCAAGTGCCTGCACAGTCCCGTCAAGTGCCTGCACATTCCCGTCAAGTACATGCACAGTCCCGTCTAGAACCTGCACATTCCCATCAAGTGCCTGCACATTCCCGTCAAGTACATGCACAGTCCCGTCAAGTGCCTGCACATTCCCGTCAAGTGCCTGCACAGTCCCGTCAAGCGCTTGCACCATCAAGTCAAGTCCTCTGTATCTCTGCCTCTCGGCATCAAGCAGTTGTTTGAGGCGGGTGCACTCTGCAGTGACCACGGGATCTTGTGCCCATTGTCTCATCACAGTGGGGTTCCATTGCAGTTGTGCATAGATGGTATTTAATAATGCCAATTTCTGGATGAAGGTTGCACTCGGTACTGATGCTGAATTGGAGTGGGCCAACTCATTTCGCATCTCCCGCAGTTCATCGACACGTTCACTATCTTCAATAGGTAATGTCCTCGTGCCATGTCTAGGCTTTGGATGCAGAATCCTAGTTCCAGAGTACAGCAGACACGTAAACAAAGCCGTGCAATCATAGAGCGCAGTGTCACCCTGTCTAATAGTGTCGATGATGTGTTGACCCATATGCCTTTTGTTGGAATTTGGAAAATTTGCAGTGAAAAATTCTCCTGATGGCTGATTATCGCCCCATGCAATGTTGAATCGTTGATGATATTTGCTCTTAAAGAAAACACGAAGCCCACACGGTATATCATCCCACAGAATGCGTATGAGACGCCAAAAGTTTTCTTGATCGGGTGTTAGTGGAGTACCACTCATGTTTGAACTCTGAAAAGAAATATATACAAGACGTTTGAATGCATACACATTAACATCAGCTAGACATGCATTCATAACCACAATATGCAATAGTAAATTAGTAATGTTAGGCTAGAACATAAACAAAGAGGAGTATGAAAATGTACAAAACGCTATAAAGCAAGTGAGAAAGAGAAATGTTTTATATGGCTTATTGTTTTTTATGCAGATGTCATAGCAACATGCATGGGAACATGGTATTGTGTTCATGGAACGACACCAAAATGGACCATGGGAATGTGTGATCATGCTTAAAAACTTAAAATGATCGCGTCTTAAAAACTGGTGGGAGGTTGGGACTCAAAAATAGATGGGAGGTGATGATGGCCGCCAAAACAGGTGGGTAGTTGAGACCCCTGCCACACCTCCTTCACTAGATGGTTGAGACCGCTGCCACACCTCCCTCACTAGATGGTTGAGACCCCTGCCACACCTCCTTCACTAGATGGTTGAGACCGCTGCCACACCTCCCTCACTAGATGGTTGAGACCCCTGCCACACCTCCCTCACTAGATGGTTGAGACCCCTGCCACACCTCCCTCACTAGGTGGTTGAGACCCCTGCCACACCTCCCTCACTAGATGGTTGAGACCCCTGCCACACCTCCCTCACTAGATGGTTGAGACCCCTGCCACACCTCCCTCACTAGATAGTTGAAACCCCTGCCACATCTCCCTCACTAGATGGTTGAGACCCCTACCACACCTCCCTCACTAGATGGTTGAGACCCCTGCCACACCTCCCTCACTAGGTGGTTGAGACCCCTCCCACACCTCCCTCACTAGATGGTTGAGACCCCTGCCACACCTCCCTCACTAGATGGTTGAGACCCCTGCCACACCTCCCTCACTAGATAGTTGAAACCCCTGCCACACCTCCCTCACTAGATGGTTGAGACCCCTGCCACACTTCCCTCACTAGATGGTTGAGACCCCTGCCACACCTCCCTCACTAGATGGTTGAGACCCCTGCCACACCTCCCTCACTAGATGGTTGAGACCCCTGCCACATCTCCCTCACTAGATGGTTGAGACCCCTGCCACACCTCCCTCACTAGATGGTTGAGACCTCTGCCACACCTCCCTCACTAGATGGTTGAGACCCCTGCCACACCTCCCTCACTAGATGGTTGAGACCCCTGCCACACCTCCCTCACTAGATGGTTGAGACCCCTGCCACACCTCCCTCACTAGATAGTTGAAACCCCTGCCACACCTCCCTCACTAGATAGTTGAAACCCCTGCCACATCTCCCTCACTAGATGGTTGAGACCCCTGCTACACCTCCCTCACTAGATGGTTGAGACCCCTGCCCTGACTTCCCTCACTAGATGGTAACTACTTACATTTCTGCTTTCGATAAAGTGCCACATCAAATGTTGCTACTTAAATTAAAAACTAAATTAGAATAAATGTATATTTTAACAATTTGTGACACATTACCTTTCTAATTCTCCTGCTGTTGTTTTGTCATTGTTTTGGTCTGTGGCTGTCTCTTGAACCACAGCGCTGCCTGACTACCTGCCCGACTACCTGCCGTGGCACATGTGGAGCTCTCTCTTTCTGCAAGTGCCTATCCCATTTTGTCTGAAATAGTATATAGGTGTTTAAACATAACAACCATCTCTCAGGGGGTGATTCTATGTGAAATCAACCAATGGTCAAAAAGTTTATTTATCAGAATTTACTTTAATTTTAACCAATAAATAAGTGGCTAAATTTGAACAGTTCTGCAAAAGAATTAAGCATTTACTTGCAAATTGTGTCTGTAATGCCCTATGATGTGAACGAGGGGCAAGCACTGTTATTTTGACCTATCTTCAGGTGCTTCTACCTTGAGAAGTTTATAAGCTACATTAAAATGTGCTGAGTATGTAGATACATTGGTACAGATTGTCTTTGCAAAATTCAAGAATTATAGGGAGAATGACATAGGACACACTGCGTGCACGAAAATCATAAATTTTGCATAGATAATTTGTAGCAATGTCTACACATTCAACAAATTTGTATGGTAGCTTGTACTGTAGCTTATATTGTAGCCTGTACTGTAGCTTGTATTATAGATTGTACTGTAGCTTATATTATAGATTGTACTGTAGCTTGCACTGTAGCTTGTACTGTAGCATGTACTGCAGCTTTTCAGCAGTGGTTTCACAACTGCAGTTCTCAGCGTGTTAGGAAATACTCCTTGTTCGAAGCTGTTATTTACTCTGGCCACCAAATAGGGAATGTAGATATACAGTGTTCTCTTCGGGAGTTCAGTTGGGCAGGCATCCAGACTGCACGTCTGTAGCTTGTGCTTTAGCTTGTATTGTAGTTTGTATTGTAGCTTGTATTGTAGCTTATACTGTAGCTTGCATTTAGCTTGCATTGTTGCTTGTACTGTAGCTTATATTGTAGCTTGTACTGTAGCTTGTATTGTAGCATGTACTGTAGCTTGTATTGTAGCATGTACTGTAGCTTATATTGCAGCCTGTACTGTAGCTTGTATTGTAGCTTGTACTGTAGCTTATATTGTAGCTTGTACTGTAGCTTGTATTGTAGCATGTACTGTAGCTTGTATTGTAGCTTGTACTGGAGCTTGTATTGTAGCATGTACTGTAGCTTATATTGCAGCCTGTACCGTAGCTTGTATTGTAGCTTGTACTGGAGCTTGCACTGTAGCTTCCACTGTAGCTTGTATTGTAGCATGTACTGTATCTTGCACCATAGCTTGTACTGTAGCTTGTACTGTAGCTTGTACTGTAGCTTGTATTGTAGCTTGTATTGTAGCTGGTATTGTAGCTTGTGTTGTAGCTTGTACTGTAGCTTGTACTGTAGCTTATATTGTAGCTTGTACTGTAGCTTGTACTGTAGCTTGTACTGTAGCTTGTACTGAGGCTTATATTGTAGCTTGTACTGTAGCTTGTGTTGTAGCATGTACTGTATCTTGCACCGTAGCTTGTACTGTAGCTTGTGTTGTAGCATGTACTGTATCTTGCACCGTAGCTTGTACTGTAGCATGTACTGTAGCTTATATGATAGCCTGTACTGTAGCTTGTATTGTAGCTTGCACTGAAGCTTGTACTGCAGCTTATATTGTAGCCTGTACTGTAGTTTGTATTGTAGCTTGTACTGTAGCTTATATTGTAGTTTGTACTGTAGCTTGTACTGCAGCTTGTATTGTAGCTTGTGTTGTAGCTTGTACTGTAGCCTATACTGTAGCTTGTATTGTAGCTTATACTGTAGTTTGCATTTAGCTTATATTGTAGCTTGTACTGTAGCTTATACTGTAGCTTTTACTGTAGCTTGTATTACAGCTTGTACTGCAGCTTATATTGTAGCTTGTATTGTAGCTTGTACCATAGTTTGTATCGTAGCTTGTATTGTAGCTTGTATCGTAGCTTGTATGGTACTCGTAGCTTGTACTGTAGCTTGTACTGTAGCTTGTATCGTAGCTTGTATTGTAGCTTGTATCGTAGCTTCTACTGTAGCTTGTATCGTAGCTTGTATGGTACTCGTAGCTTGTACTGTAGCTTGTACTGTAGCTTGTATCGTAGCTTCTACTGTAGCTTGTATTGTAGCTTGTAAACTTCTCAACTTCTGAAAACTGGTGAAAATAACGGGTGCAATTTTAGGCGCTTACCCCTTGTTCACGTCATACCCAGAGTAAAATACAAAATATGTTACCTGTCATATTTACAGTCACATGAAGGTGGTTTCTGCTGTCCCTTGATCAGCAGCAGCGTCCCAATATGTCTTACGGATGTCAATGTCTATCCCATGTCGTCTTCAAAAAGGCAAAGTTCATCATTAGATAATCATGTAATGAACAAAGACATAACTATCTTGAAAGACCCATCCTCATGACACATCAGTAGCTCTATATATATTATCTATCTACCCCCCGGGAGAACAGCTACTACTACTAGAAACATGGATTTGTAGTTTGTCCCACTTGTTGTCTTGGTCGGCCCAGATATAGGCAATCAACTTCCCAGCTTCAGACAAATCCAACAAATAACACCAAGCACCCCTCAAACAACTCGTTAATGCTGAACCTGATTCCCGCAATTAGTGAAGAATGTGCTGATGTGACACAACTGATGTGTGAGAAAGTATGACTGCAAAGCTTCAATGATTCCGGGATTCAAGAACCAGACCCAACAGCAATGCAATTGTTCACCTTGCACTATTAATTAATTAATTTCTTGTTCCGTCTACAAAACAAATTCTGTTAAATAATTAATTATTTGTTTTATCTACAAAAATGGTATAAATTTTTTTTATTGGGGAGCTCCTCAGTTATCATTTGCTATATATATATACATACATATACATAGTCACAACTAATAAAAAGTATTTATTTAATGACTTAACTTCCCCTAAAATCATGCAACTATATGCAAATTAGGCCAAAGAAATTAGTTAAATGTCTTAGTTTTAGACGATTGAAATTTAGGACTAGAATTCTATCAAATTGCCCAGTTTCACTGACAAACATTAAACATAGCTGTGTTAATACAAAAAGTGAATGCCCCAATATTGCCAATGGCTGTTATGTCATGACACATAACTCAAGTCCAGACAGAGATGTATGTACAGTAGCCATGCACAATGCATGCACAATGCACATTGAACTACGGAATATGTAAATTATTTAACATGTTGTGCATAAAAACACATTTAATCACTTTTTTTGAAACTCAAACTCGCATATTTAACCTGCATTGAGTGCTATATTGCCCCCTTTATTCGCAATATGACAACACTTAAAGCGAGTTAAATATGCAAATACGAACATAGAAAAGGTACTTAAATGTGTTTTTACGCACAACATGGTTAATAATGTCCTATAGTTTAGTATGCATCTTGCTTACATTGTGCACTTCAGGGTACTACACATATTGTATGTTATAATGGCGAAATTGAGGTGGGCCCGAATTCTAGACAAGTGCCAATGTCTGCATATTATGGTACATAATGGCAAACAAATACAATAGTATTTAATATATGCATTATAATATATTTTATTGAGTATTTCTAGTGAATAATTTGAGTTAAAAGTTACATTCATGGTGTCATTAAAAAAGTTATTGAAAATTTGTTGAAAATACCAATTACATTTTCACCAATTCCAAGTACTTTTTAAAACAAAACATCAATTCCATTTACAATTCCGGAATTGGATTTGGCGTGTCAATTCCAATGTCAATGACAAAGTCGAAGTAATTGACCCCAGCCCAGGCCCAGCCAAATTAAGGCCAAGCAAAGTCTGCCGGTCAAGTCATAACATCAGTAAATGCTGACATTGGTGCATGGCGAAAACGCCCAATATGATTTGTATAAACCCACGACCATAAAAACACACTTCAGCCTAGAATTAAGGCTTTTTGAGTACAGCGTTTAACCACGTAACATGACACAACATGACGTAACCACACGACACGTAGACTAACTGCGCACAATGCCACACAATCGCTCGAGATCTTTTAGTCCAACGACAACGTAAGCTAATGTCATCGTTTAATAATTTGTTCGGGATAACTATTATAATCCTGGCATATGAACAGTTCATATACACTGGGACTAGTACACATTTAATTGAAATTAAATTGTTATTTAAACCACATAACCAACTTACGCGTTTGCGGTTTCGATATCCTTTGAGCGAGGCTATTCGCAGAGCAGCTACGGCAAAATGTTTTCTTATTCGCAGAGCTGCTCTGCAAATTACGTAAATATTTTCTTATTCGCAGAGCAACTCTGCGAATTACGGCAAAAGTTATTCTGCGAATTATGGGAGGACTGGTTACGGAAACAGTTATTCTTATCCCCAGAGCAGCTCTGCGAAATACATAGTTATTAATTATTAGGCGCCGTGGCTACGCGTACGTGAGCCGTACCCTTAGACCGCTACGCTAGTCTAAAAGTACGGCAGTCATTATGCACATGCTTTTTGATTTCCTGTTACGTGAACCGTACTCTCCCTCTCCCTCTCCCTCTCCCTCTCCCTCTCCCTCTCCCTCTCCCTCTCCCTCTCCCTCTCCCTCTCTTTCTCTCTCTCTCTCTCTCTCTCTCTCTCTCTCTCTCTCTATATATATATATATATATATATATATATATATATATATATATATATATATATATATATATATATATATATATATATATATATATATATATATATATATATATATATATATATATATATATACATATATATATACATATATATATATATTTATATAGTCAAGTCCAAGATAGTTACACGTGACTGCATATTATTACTAGATTGTCACACGGTATGTAAGTGTCCAAACAGAATTGCATTATTAATGTTCGCTATTAATTTTAGCCAGTTCTGAAACATCAAACGCTATTTAGCCAGTTCGTAAACATCTAGATGTGCGGGCGTCTTCCTCTGTCGCGATGATGGGCACGGACCACAGTCAGAATGCATCCTCCATTACAATGATAAAGAGTCCCTAGGAGAGAATGAATTGTGCTGTTTGGGTGTATTATTGAGAGCAGAAATTGTATGAATGAGTGAGTGTAAGTGATGTTTTTTTGCACAGAAGCATCTGCGCTTTGAAATGATGCCATTTGTCAGTTGGCATACCTGTTGCGTAAGGACACAGTGGCCATCAGGCGGGAAGTACTCATATTTTGGACACCGGTGAATTTTATTGCAGAAATGCAGGGGTGTCATACTTTGGAGCAATTTGTACGAAAAGGAGGTATGTCATTTTCACGAATTTCACACACCAGGTGTCTTAGTGGGTCTGTCATTTGCTGTGAAATAAAAAAAAATTGTAGGAATTTTTTTTAATGTAGGCACAAAAGCGTTATAATGGTCGTCTATGGGAAAAGTTACTGTGGTCCGTGCCCTGATCGTCGGGGTTCAGGGGTCGTCTCAGCAGGAGATACGTTGAGCACACTGCGTGTCGCCTCAGGTTCAATATAAGTCGCTGGGAGCTGTCTCAACATGAGCCCTGATATCTCGCGCGTTCACTGGAATCACCAGTTTATCTGTGATTGTAGGAGATCGAGTAGACGTCGTCGTCACTGTCGCTGTCAATGACCGCAATACCCGGTTCGAGTTTAATTGGTTTGAAGTGTGATGTTTTAATTCTTGTGATGTTTCGATCGTTTCGTTTCGCTGTAATCATGGTTCCTTTCATGTTCACCACAATACGGACGATGGTCGAATGGTGATGTTAGTTTTTCTTTCCTGTGTTGTCGTTCCAACATGGTGTTTCCTGGAGGCATGTGACGTGTGATGGCATGTCGTTTCTTACCCGCATATGGCTTCAATTTGTCTTTCGCTTGTTTGTCGTTCGTTGTCAGCTTTGTGTTCAGTGAGGATTTCTGTGTTGGTGTGATCGTGTTCGGCAGTTTGATTCTCATCTAGCGGTGGAATGAGGCGTTGCCCTGTAGTTTCGGAGGAACTTGTACAACTCCTGTCTCCGCGATTTGCCTTCGATCAATGCTGCTTTCGTCACTTTCCCAAGTTTCGCATGAGACGTTCCGCTTCACTTGTGCCCACAACGGAGTAATCCGCTGGTGCATGTTTGAATCCCACGTGTTTCGCGAAGGTGTGGGATTGGTGACTGTTAAACGGTGGTCCGTTATTAGTTTTAAGTTTTTCAGGAATTCCCAGCAAGGAAAACGCTTTGTCGAACGCAGGTACGACGCCGTTGACGCTTGTAGAGTGTACACTACTTCAATGACAGGATATCGTGAGAGTCCGTCAATCATCACCAACAGATATACGCCTGACTGAAACGGTCCGTAGAAGTATGCGCTTATACTTCCTGCCATGGATATTCAGGTGTGTGTGTGTGTGTGTGTGTGTGTGTGTGTGTGTGTGTGTGTGTGTGTGTGCGTGCGTGCGTGCGTGCGTGCGTGCGTGCGTGCGTGCGTGCGTGCGTGCGTGCGTGCGTGCGTGCGTGCGTGCGGGTGTGTGTTTGTGTGTGTGTGTGTGTGTGTGTGTGTGTGTGTGTGTGTGTGTGTGTGTGTGTGTGTGTGTGTGTGTGTGTGTGTGTGTGTGTGTGTGTGTGTGTGTGTGTGTGTGTGTGTGTGTGTGTGTGTGTGTGTGTGTGTGTGTGTGTGTGTGTGTGTGTGTGTGTGTGTGTGTGTGTGTGTGTGTGTGTGTGTGTGTGTGTGTGTGTGTGTGTGTGTGTGTGTGTGTGTGTGTGTGTGTGTGTGTGTGTGTGTGTGTGTGTGTGTGACATCTGCAGGGGTTCTGGGCGTGGCCAAGATCGCGCAGCCATAATTGCACCTACCGTCGGGAACAACGTCTTCGTGCGAAGCAGATTCTTCGATTTCACGAGGCGTTGGTGACCTTCGTGAGCCAAATCGATGACTTTGGCACGCAGCGTTTGTGGCATAACGATGCGGTTTCCTCGCAACACGATATCACGGTTCTCATTTTCGAGCTTGTGATAGACTCTGAATGGGGTGTATGTTGGTGTCGCATTGATGAGTAGTGTGTGCCATTTCCCAGTGTGTATCGCTTCTGCGACTTGTTGTAACACCATATCTTGTAGAGTTTCTCTCTTGATTTTATCCACGATTATGGCAATCGGCGAGGAGCTCTCCACGATGAAATTGATGTATACTTCAGCCATCTTCTCGGCTCCACTGGTTTCACTTGTAACCAGTGGATGTCTGGAACAGTAGTTAGCTGGTTGACCGTTCCAGGTCAGTATTTGACGATCAGGTCGTACTGCTGGAGACGTAACGTCCACTGCTCAATTCTTGCAGGTGGGTTTGACCTCTGGTTATTGTATTTCGCCACCAGTGGTTTGTGGTCGGTGATAACAACAAATGAGTTGCAATAGAGATACCGGTGAAACTTCTCACACCCGAATACCACTGTAAGTGCTTCTCGCTCCGTTTGTGAGTAGCGTTGTTCTACCGGTGTCAATGCACGCCTTGCATAGCTGATGATCTTCGTAAGTTTTTGTTGGATCAAATGGAAAAACAAAAAAGAACACAAACACAGACCCTTCATGTTGTTGTTCTAATTTATATAACAAAACCGCATATAACAGTTAGTATTAGTTTTTCGGTTTTCTTATGGCAAATTTGAAAGCGAAAATCTAACATTGTATATATATATATATATATATATATATATATATATATATATATATATATATATATATATATATATATATATATATATATATATATATATATATATATATATATATATATTTATTTTATTTTTTTTTGCTTCCGCATTGAAAATTAAATAACGAAAAAGGACAAGACGGCACATACACGCACCCTGCATCCAGGCGAAAATATATGCAACAAATGGTGGCGCCACAGCGCGCAGCCTGGCTAATCGAGGTTGGTTGATTGGTTGACCCTAGGCAAAGTCAATCGCCCTACAATGTTTTTCTATCTGGCTGTTGCTACTATAGGGCGAAGAGCTCGCTCGGCCGAAACGTAAGTATTTTCATGAAACGTGAAACCTTACAAAAACGCCATAAACAGAGCAATAAACACGTCTTTCGTGTCTGTATGCATTCTTATATGTATATCACTAAAGTTACCTGACAATAACCATGTAAAAGTGTGAAATTATTACCTTTTTGTCAGAACGCATGTGCTTGTCAAGGTTTGTATATAACCGGATGTTGTTGTGAGCGAGAAAGGCATGCGGGATTTCCATAGATCTATATAAGGTCACGCTAAGAATTGCCGTCTGCTGGCCATAGAGTTACATCATTAATAATGCCCCTATAAACTATTAACTTACTAACGGGTGTTTTATTTATTTCTGTGCTGCTGGCCCATTCTGGCCTCATTCTACACGAAATCGCGTTTGATCATGTGACCCAAAGGCAACATCACGTGCACAGTATGGCGGCTAGTTGTGAAATGTTTTCTATGTCACCGATAAAAGTACTCATAAGTAATTATTTGGAGCACATTTCTTCAGTTTCTTGACGCCCAATTGTCGGTTGTATGTCACAGAATACACATGTGAAACGGTTAGTGCGTATCGGTTTTAAAACTTAAGTTATTAGTTCCGTAGCCATTTGGCTACGGAACTGCCAAATCGCCGAGTTAGCAAATGCCGCACGGGACTTTCGCCCCAGAGACGAAGAGTGGGGCGAATTTTTTTGCCTAGGTTGACCCCTGCTCTGCGAATAAGGATAACTTTTGCCGTAATTCGCAGAGCAGCTCTGCGAATAGCCAGTGCGATATAACTTTTCTACCTATCGGAGAAGCAGGAAAATACTTGTAGTTTGAAATCATCCGGCAGGCGGCGCAACATGTGCGCTACGTCTATTTCCGGGCATGATGGATGTCGGTGAAATATGCGGATCTCTAAAATAGTAAAATTTGGACACAATATGCTCACATTATACAAAAATTATAACCGGGAAAGACGTTTGCAAGTATCATCTAAATGGCCATTTGAAATAGTTAAATTTGGATCCACCTGGTAAGACTAAAATGTTGTTTAAAGTAAATGAAGGTCGAACTGCCGACGTGTAGTCTGCGACTACGCCAACCACGGGCAACTGAATCAACTTGGGCCTTTAAGTTTATAACTAATATATACTAGTTATAAAGGCCCAAGTTGATTCAGTTGCCCGTGACGCCAACAACGGCAAATCCATCGATTGGTTAAACTTCTTGTAACGTGCCGTTACTAACCACGAGTGCAAAGCCGATAGTTGGCCCATTTGCATGAAATATTTGATAGTTTAATCATCTACAACGTAAATATAGGTTTTGAGCTAACCAGAAGGATTTTTGTGCATCTATATTGCACACAAATCAACCATCTTTACTTTAGACTTGGTCTTAGGCTTAGGACTAGCCAGGCCCCAGGGGCAGGGCCAGGGACTAGACATCTTGACTCCACTTCATCTTAATTCTTGACATTGTACTACACACTGTGCTGCCAGATTTTTTTTAAATAACCACAGACGAAAAACGGTAGATTTAATAATTGGCTTGGATGGCAAACCCTTGAACAATGCCAATGGCACATTAAACAAGCCTTGGCCCTTGTCCATGGTGCATGACCTTATAGTAGTAGAACATTATTGAAACAGTTCACTCCATGCCTACTAATCCGATCTCAAAACTGTAGAAAGTGTTTAATAAATGCAGTAGTTCATTCATTTTACCCAAAGCTAGTCTAATATTTGCCATATTAGACTAGCTTTGGGTAAAATGAATGAACTACTGCATTTATTAAACACTTTCTACAGTTTTGAGATCGGATTAGTAGGCATGGAGTGAACTGTTTCAATAATGTTCTACTACTATAAGGTCATGCACCATGGACAAGGGCCAAGGCTTGTTTAATGTGCCATTGGCATTGTTCAAGGGTTTGCCATCCAAGCCAATTATTAAATCTACCGTTTTTCGTCTGTGGTTATTTAAAAAAAATCTGGCAGCACAGTGTGTAGTACAATGTCAAGAATTAAGATGAAGTGGAGTCAAGATGTCTAGTCCCTGGCCCTGCCCCTGGGGCCTGGCTAGTCCTAAGCCTAAGACCAAGTCTAAAGTAAAGATGGTTGATTTGTGTGCAATATAGATGCACAAAAATCCTTCTGGTTAGCTCAAAACCTATATTTACGTTGTAGATGATTAAACTATCACGGAAATAAAAAGCCAAAATCTTTTCAGAGAGCCATAAGGTGCATGTTTTCCAGAATAACCCAGAACAAGATTTAATGGTGACTAGTGTGGAGTAGGTGCTCAAAGGGTGGCTTCACGATAACGACCGGACTGGTCTTAGTGGCGATCTCCCTGTCAGATAAAAATATTTGTTTGATTTACTTATTTTGTTTTTTTGCTGTCAGCTTTAATTTCCTGATTTGTATTCAATATTATTGTACATATGTCTTTGGTCAAAATAAATGCATCTTTCTCTCAATATAAAGATGTCATTGGCATCTGTAGATAGATAATGGGACTTTCACCAAATGGTAAACAATTACATGTAGATTAAAACTCCATCCTCAACTGGTTTTGTCTCTTTCAAATCCAGTTCATTGATGTCCAAATATGTAGTGTGTGAATAGTTTATGTAACATCCTTATTCCACAGTCAGTTTAATAAAAAATACTATTTTTGTTCACATCATCAGATCTGTTAAGGCTCAAAATATTGGATATCCAAAAAGGTAAACACTGCAGGTCAATGCTTATCATGGGCGTGACAAAGTTACGACATTTTACCAAGGTGAAATTCATAAGTTTTCGTTTTCACTTCAATTAATGTTTAACCATTAAGTAATTTAAGTTTCGAAAAAAGTACATGCAACATTTGCACAAATAAGCTAGCATGTTCCAGTGGATACTAGGTAAGTTTTAATTTTTTGGCAAAATTATTTGAAATGCAACTAGCAAAAAAATTTAATTCATGAGGGACCTTTAAGGTATGTTTTGGTCCCATGGAACGATGATGCTGGTAGGTGTTTGTTGTATAGATGGAACAGCCAAAACGTGGCCGCCAGCCATCAATCAATCATCGTTCCATGTCATTCCGTGAGTCCAAAACATACCTTTGTCTACATGTAGTTTCCAGTTTGGTGAAAAGCTGTGTCATGCCATAATCTATCTACAAATGACAATGACATATCGAGCATTGACTCCATGCTATTCGCCGTTAAATCTTGTTCTGGAAAATAGGTAATCTATAAAATAACCAAACACACCCAAGGAAGTGACTCTGGTATCAGGGACACTTTGTGAAGGCCTGGTATCTTGTTGCAACCCACTCATGCCAGAGGAAGATTACATAATATGTACAAAATCAAACTTAGTCCATAAATTATACCCCCAGTTCATGCACACGAACCACCAATACTCCTGCATTAGACCAAGAATGGGCTGTTTGGACTCAAGTTACTCAACCAGTGAGACTTGATAACCTGAACCAGGTCTTACTAAAACACACATGTTATGGTGTCAATTGATCAATAACATACACAAGTCATGACATCCAAGCTAAGAACATTGATGAAATTACACACGTGTACATGACACTAACTTATCTCGTGGTAAAAAGCTTTTTCATTGGCTGAGTGGAAGCTCTGTGTACTTACTAATGTTCAACCAAATTGGCACAGTAGAATAATAGTTCAAGTGACATTTTATAAATATATTATTTTATAAGTATTATAGTAACCATTTTGTACAAACTGCTTTTTGTAGTGTACAATTTCTGCATAAATGTATATATATATATATATATTGATATGATTAATATATTTTCTTTTGCAGCAGTTGGTAACCTGGACTTCTGGATCTCAAACTATGGACACACACAGAACAGTGCTGTCGTTTCTAGCATAAACCAACTGTACACTATATAACATTGGATGATTGACACAACCATCGAAGCAGTGGATTCATCACTTCAGACAAAATATGAGTTTTGACCGTCGAAGCAGTGAACCATTTCCTGGGCAAGTACAAAACTACCCCTTTGATCAACCAAACTATGGCTGTGACATGCTCGCGAAACTGAACAATTTACGAGCTGAATCATGCCTCACAGATGTGATCCTGTGCGTTGGTGGCAAGGAATTTCCATGTCACCGCAATGTCCTGTCTGTGTGCAGTCCATATTTTAAGGCGATGTTCTCTGGTGATATGCGTGAGAGCAAGGAGGCACGGATATCTTTCAATGAAATACTGCCGCGGACATTGAAGGAAGTGATCGATTACTCATACACTGGGCATATTGAGATCACTGCCGACAATGCACAGGATCTTCTTGCAGCGGCCACGTTGTTCCAATACCCAGACATTGTCAACGCGTGTTGCAAGTTCTTGTCGAACCACATCAATCCGTCCAATTGTCTCGGCATCGAAGACTTTGCACAGTTGCATTCATGCCCTGAACTCGAAGCGTCGGCAAATCATGTCGCACTGGAAAACTTCAGTGTTGTTGTTGACTCAGACGAGTTTCTTGAAATACAACTGGGGCGACTGTTGACGTACCTGACCAGCGATTTAATCGATGTGCGAAGCGAGGAGACCGTGTATAGCGCAGTGATTCACTGGATTAAACACGATGTGAACAGTAGACAAGCATACAAATGTGCATTGATGGAGCACATTCGTCTGGCTACATTACCGCTACAGTTTCTTGAGGATGTGGTGGCAACGGACCCACATATGAGTAAGTGCGTTAAGTGTCATAGTCTGATGGTCGAGGCAAAGCTGTACCATGAGACGACAACAAAAGACGCACTGAGTCAGCGACGTCGGAGCATGCAGACGGAAACATTCATGCCGCGCCTGTCAACCGTTGCCAAGGAAGTGATGGTGCTGGTAGGGGGCGTGACTAGCAAGTCTGATGGAGAAGTGCTACATGGAAGCACGCACATCCTACAATCAGTCGAGATGTACGACCCACAGAAGGACAAGTGGCAGACCCTACCAGACCTGCCCCAGCCTGTCTCCTGGTGCGCAGTCGCTGCTGTTGACAATGACATTTATGTAACGGGTGGGATTGGAGATGGTCAGCGGCTGTATGCAAACGTCTGGAAGTTTGAATCAGCGAAACGACGCTGGAGGGAAGTGAATCCATTGCTTGAGCCGCGAGCGCGCCATGCGTCAACGTCGCTGAATGGAAACCTGTACGTCATTGGCGGAATAACATTGACCTCCGACGGAAAAGTCATTGACGTCGAGACAATTGAATGTCTTGACTATAAGACGAAGCAGTGGGTTATTATTGGGCAGTCGCCATTCCCGCGCAAACATTCGCATATTGTGCCATACCTACAGTCGCTGATCGAAATCGGTGGCACACAGGGCGAGGTGCAGGTACAGACGATGGAGTGTTACATGTGCAGCGAGCATGCGGTTGAGTACTCCGTCGAGCAGTTTCTACTCCCCGAGAGTATCCAGTTTGCAGAGATCGTCGTCATCAACTACATCTTCTACATCATCTGGGAGGACTCAAAGAAGGTGATCTCGTTGAATCTGAAGAAGCGCACATTCTGTCGGCTTCCGGACATGTTCTACCGACACATCCACGGTGGCGCCACTGTACTCAATGGCAAGATCTATGTGACCGGCGGACTACAGGAGAATAAGCCAAATCGTATCACCGAGTGTTATGATCCAACCACTGGGACATGGTCCATTGTGAGGTCAGTGCGCCACGCCAGGGCAGCACACGGCTGTGTCACAATACAAATGACTTGACCACAGACTATTGGTGTAGGACTTGTCAAGGTTGATAGTAATACAGTGTCCTGAGGACAAACTAAGAAGTTTCACACCAAAAACATGTATGTTCTTACTCCTCCACTGTTACATTGATTGCCTTTTTCCCAGTTAAATTACATGTATTTTGTTTTTCTCTATTACAATTATGTTCATTTTTGTCTTACTGAGTTACAGTTGTGTTGATTTTATTCTTTTTTTACAATTAGGTTGATTTTTTATTACAATTATGGGTTGATTTTTGTCTTTCTCAGTTGCATTGATTTTGCTTCTCAGTAACAATTATGATTCTTAGAGAATATTGGTTCAATGACAATACCAAAACATGTGTTTGCAAATTTATATGTCTTAAATTTGAGGAGTGGTGTATTTAGATTTCAAAGTGTTTTAATTGTAATTACACTTGTTGTAATTGACCACAACCCTTAGCTGGTGTCATGTCTAACTGTGACTGTAAATAATCAAAATACAGTTACTTTATGAAGTCATTTTGTTGAACACAGATTATCGATATTACATTGAAACATATCAAACATGTCATGAAGGATATCAAAATCAGTGTATTCCATTGTTACATTAATAGAGTGAGGAGGAATTGTATAGTTATGTTTTTGGAAACCATTAAATTATTTGTTTTGAAAATCTTCCCACTGATCCTTGGCACATGGATATTCCGGTTGCAAATCTTTCAAAAGTGATACTTTGTCACTGGTTGGAGAGCTATATTTGCCAGAAAGTGGAACATATTTGATTGAATTTTACATCATTGATTGATGTGGAGAACTCTCAAGCACAAACCTGTCAACTTGTACAAAATACAGCACAGACACATTCTGCACAACTGTGTTGAATTTTTTATTTGTGGAATCAATTAGATAATTGTGAGAGTTGATGTTTGTTACAAGGTTTTATTAATTCTTAATAAATATATTTTTTATTTCAAATCGATGCAGTCATGTGACTGTAGGCTGGTCAACGATTTGAAGAAGTTGTTAGACATTTATAACGAGTTGATCTGACCTTATTAATAATGATTTCCAGACAAAGGGTTTAGTGCCAAAACACATCACTAGATTGTTGACTGTCCTGTTCATTATCAGCTCATCTTGTGCACATTTCAACATAAGAGTAGTTTGGAAATGTTGCTGGTTGTATTGTATGTGTGTAATTTATTTGGTGTCATAAAACTATTTGTTGACAAACGTTTTGTGTGTTTTAATGTTTAGCCCTAGCTGTTTATCCGGTATAATTCAATTTGAGGTTTTCACCATGTAATAGTTTCTAAATGAACTTCTCTTTAAGCACCAATTGTTGTCAGTAGCACAACACGTTACCTGTGTAACTGTGAATTAGTAAAAGTTGCGTTAGTGGGTGTTTTGAAGGACATTTCCAATTGTTAAGGTACATCACATATATAGATATCTTATAATGTAGTATACATTAATTGTACATACGGGTATATCCTCAAATGTACATAGGGGAAGGCAGTGTTAATTGAGCCATTTTTCGTTCTTTTTGATATCTAGGGCGCAAATATATTCGTAAGTAAAAATTGTTTTTACTCACATAAACTATGATTATTAATAGATCAATCATTTTATACGAATAGATAATTATATATAACTGATTCAAATAGGGTTGGTAAGCTGGCTCAACTAACACTTGGTGTGGGGTAAGTTGAGCTACAGAGTAACGTAAGTTGCATAAATGCTTTATTTGTAAAATTTACGTAGGCCTTGTACAAAAAATTCATAACTCGGCCAACACATCAACCCAATGGGCATAATATGTCTCTGACAAGTCTACATGCTTAATTAATAAGTCAGCACAATTAATGTAGATTTATAGGTAAATCACAACCAGTGTAACTAACTGTTAATATGTTGCCTTGTAGCTATCTGATGTCACAATTTGCTCGGAAAAATGAATTTCTTTATGTATTTTGGGGTAAAGAACATTCGTCTTCGTTCTTTATCCACTGCTCAACTAACCATCCCTTTTGCCTTGGGTGGCTCAGCTAACCCTGTTTCGACAATTAAGTTTGTTTAATTGACTTCTCATGTGATGTAAATAATCTTCTCTGTACATAGTTATACCATTTGTAAGTGGCACAAACAATAAAGTCTGGTCGCGTGTGTTGATAGTTTACTCACCAGCAGACATTAATCACAATTACTAAAAGTTTAGAAAAACATACTTTTAGTTCGCATGTTCTGACTGTTGTGACAGACGTAACCTACTATACGTGAACCGTGTTCTAATAACATGTTCAATCACTGGGTGGTAGTCAGGTACCATGTAACTGTCGCTACTGTAGTTTCCTGGGAAACATGGGTGGCTCAACTAACCCAGTGGCTCAACTAACACTGCCTTCCCCATCAACAATTTTTAAATACACCAATCATGTGTAATGCAGTTTATTTGTAATCATTACAAATGTTGACAATGCATGCGGTTGGAGCTTGTTGGCTGATTTGAACTCAATCCACTTTGTTGATCTATGTTGGTTGGATCCAAGTCAGATTGGTGACCAAATAAATTGTTATAATTGAAGAAAAATTGGTGTGATAGTTGTAACAATTACTTTATATCCATCACCTTTCAGATCTTCTTTCTCTGAAAGTTAATTTATTCTGTCAAATTGTTGTTGTCTTAAATTTTTGGCAAGATCAACAGATCAACACACTTACTAACTGCGTTCAGTATATCTAATAATATCCATGCAGCCGCCTGTTAAATAAGCGGAGGTACGTCACTGTCATCGACAAAGTCACTACTGTTTGGCCTCTCCTTGACCGGTCGTGTCCAGCCGCGGCCGAGTGGCTCCTTGCACAGGCTTTGGTCTGTTGCTATATTGGTAAGATCAACCATCTTCCTGCTGGATGGGTCAACTTCCAATCTCTCATGTCCAGTTCGGCTGAAACGAGACATGAGACAAAAATGACTGAGGATGTCTAAACAGTTTTCATTGTACTTTTGTAGCAGACATCCTCGGTACGGTGAACATCACATTCATAAAAATTTAATATATCTTGTTGCCCTATTTGGAACACATCATTGTACTTTTCATAGTACGCGCAATGTCAGACATGCCACATTTTTTGTGTATGTTTTCCTTGAAATTCTGTATAAAGCCTTATAAATCCATATAATATTTTTTATTGTTAACAGGTGTGGCATAGAAAAGTGACAGCCGGGTCACTTTTTCATATAGAAATTTGACCCCAGGAATCACTTGTCTATAGGAATATGCCCATTGAATTGTGACCCCCACTATAGAAACGTGACCCCCACCCTAAAAAAATTGTTTAAACAAGTGGTTAAGAATTTGGGGACATTTAGGTTGATTAGTAGTATATATCTAACTACATAATGTATAAATGTAGATAATTAGATAATATGTTGTTTATATATGATAGATAATATGTTGTTTATATATGAGCCATTCTCTTGTATGCATAAAACCTATTTTAACATGCTACATACAAACCCAAAACATATGCCAAACAAAACATACATATCTATGTTATATTTAAATTGCTGTCTGAACAATAAATAATTAGCAACATTCTATGGGGGTCACTTCTATAGCAATGTGCCCAAACACTATAGATTTGTGACCCCCATCCTAAAAAATATATTATAACTTAATGTATGTATATCAAACTGACATACATGCATACCTGTGTTATTTTTTAAATTGCTGTCTGAACAATAAATGATTAGCAACAGGGGTTCAGGGGTCAACATTCTATAGTGGGGGTTACTTTTCTATGCGGGTCACTTTACCGCCTCACACCGGCATGTTGCATTCCTGTTCTGGACCAGTGTCATGATCTATCAGGCTACAAAATATATCTACATCAAATAAAATCTGTTTTCATATGTAATTCTAATAAGTGATGTAACTTGTTTGTTGCAGATGTGGGAAAGAAAGTGTCAGGTAATCCTGTCAAAAATCATAGTTTACCTGTGATCTGTAGTTTTACTGCCACTGTTCTTGCCACTGTCTTTCTTCAAGTCCTTTCTTGTCGTTGGCCTCACCACTGGGTTGACCTGAAACAGGTGACCAGTGGTCAGTCATGTCCAGATTGTGGGCCTGAAATGAGCTTTTATTGTTTATTAAGTCAGCTGTGATTTATACTTCTACTTGTCTTGGATGTTACATTAACTGTTGAACATCAAGTCTACTTTGTTTGAAAAAATGTAAAAGTCATTAAAGTTCCTTTAACCACTTGAAATCATCGATTATTTATTGATTATTATAAGTCAGCTGTGACTAGATACTTCTACTTGGATGTTAAATTACCTTTCATCATCAACATTATCAGCAAAAATTCAATAATTTAAGCTTAAATGTTTATACAGAGAATATATTTTATTGATCAGTATGCAAAAAAAAAACAATCTACATAAATATACAAATGTAATAAAGTTATGTAAAATAGATGATGTAACATCTACTCTGTAAGATTCACATACCAAAAAGGTAATGAACCAACAAAATTGATATTGTCATGTCATTATGTAACTACATAAAAACACTGTATACTGTTGTTTACAGATAAACATTTTTAACATACATTTAAATGCATGATAGATGCATAGATAGACTTATTTACTCCATCACGAACTCGACTTCACTGGGAAACATTCAGCCATGATAGATGCATAGACTTGTTTATTCCATCACCAACTCAGACTTCACTGGGAAACATTCAGCCATGACAGATGCATAGATATACTTGTTTATTCCATCACCAACTCGACTTCACTGGGAAACATTCAGACATGATAGATGCATAGACAGACTTGTTTATTGCATCACCAACTCGACTTCACTGGGAAATATTCAGACATGATAGATGCATAGATATACTTGCTTACTCCATCACCAACTTGACTTCACTGGGAAACATTCAGTCATGATAGATGCATAGATAGACTTGTTTACTCCATCACCAACTCGACTTCACTGGGAAACATTCAGACATGCTACAATTACTGCGCGAAGACTATTAATTCACATACATCCACCACTGCCTGTAGTCAGGTACTCGTTTATACTGAACTGAGGCAATGTGGAGTGAACTAAATTGTCCATGCTTTTAAATGGCAGCAAGAGGATTCAAATAACAGTCCTCTGGATTGAGAGTCCACTGTTCTAACGACATGGTAAGGATGGTACCTTAGGCATGGTGATGAGAAGATGGCCTGTGGTCTGGGAACGCTTGGCCTCGCTCGAGTCGGGCTTCACTTCCTCGGACAGCACCAGCTGCAGGATCTGAACAGATCAACTTTACTTCATCATTGAGAATGTGTCAAAGTCATGATTCTGACAAAGGTATGAATGGTACACGGAAATTAGGTCAACTATATAGATTAAATGAAAAGGTTACAAACAATGATGGGAGGTTGAATAAATTAATTACCTTGATCATGCCACCAACTATACAAGCAAGCTACATATTGCGAGATGAAGAATATCAACAATATGACACACAGAAACACATTGAGCAATACAAGTATCAAGTCTACTGAAGTAGGTTGTGTAAAAACATGAACCGTAAGTCAATTTATTGCAGTATTTTTGTGTATATATTCATTATGTTTGTTAGGCCTACCTTCCCTTTCAGTGTGACTCGAACATACGTGGGTTGAACATCAACGTCACATAAAGAAGTATCCAGGTGTCTGAAACACAAACAAGCTGAGTAGGTGACTGTTGTGTGAGTGCCTGTAGTTGTGTGAGTGCCTGTAGTTGTGTGCGTGCATGTTGTTGAGTGAGTGCCTGATGTTGTGTGAGTGCCTGTAGTTGT
Source organism: Lamellibrachia columna (assembly GCA_963662155.1). Classification (NCBI taxonomy): domain Eukaryota; kingdom Metazoa; phylum Annelida; class Polychaeta; order Sabellida; family Siboglinidae; genus Lamellibrachia; species Lamellibrachia columna. The sequence continues at coordinate 5,142,768 of OY759265.1, read as the reverse complement.
GTGAGTGCCAGTAGTTGTGTGAGTGCCTGTTGTTGCGTGAGTGCCTGTTGTTGTGTGAGTGCCTCTAGTTGTGTGAGTGCCTGTTGTTGTGTGAGTGCCTGTAGTTGTGTGAGTACCTCTAGTTGTGCGAGTGCCTGTAGTTGTGTGAGTGCCTGTTGTTGTGTGAGTGCCTGTAGTTGCGTGAGTGCCTGTTGTTGCGTGAGTGACTGTTGTTGCGTGAGTGCCTGTTGTTGTGTTAGTGTCTCTAGTTGTGTGCGTGCTTGTAGTTGTGTGAGTGCCTGTTGTTGTGTGAGTGCCTGTAGTTGTGTGCGTGCATGTTGTTGAGTGAGTGCCTGATGTTGTGTGAGTGCCTGTAGTTGTGTGAGTGCCAGTAGTTGTGTGAGTGCCTGTTGTTGCGTGAGTACTTGTTGTTGTGTGAGTGCCTCTAGTTGTGTGAGTGCATGTTGTTGTGTGAGTGCCTGTAGTTGTGTGAGTACCTCTAGTTGTGCGAATGCCTGTAGTTGTGTGAGTGCCTGTTGTTGTGTGAGTGCCTGTAGTTGCGTGAGTGCCTGTTGTTGCGTGAGTGACTGTTGTTGCGTGAGTGCCTGTTGTTGCGTGAGTGACTGTTGTTGAGTGAGTGCCTGTAGTTGTGTGAGTGCCTGTAGTTGTGTGAGTGCCTGTAGTTGTGTGAGTGCCTGTAGTTGCGTGAGTGCCTGTTGTTGCGTGAGTGACTGTTGTTGCGTGAGTGCCTGTTGTTGAATGAGTGCCTGTAGTTGTGTGAGTGCCTGTTGTTGAATGAGTGCCTCTAGTTGTGTGAGTGCCTGTTGTTGCGTGAGTGACTGTTGTTGCGTGAGTGCCTGTTGTTGTGTGAGTGACTGTTGTTGTGTGAGTGCCTGTTGTTGTGTGAGTGACTGTTGTTGTGTGAGTGACTGTTGTTGTGTGAGTGCCTATTGTTGTTTGAGTGCCTGTTGTTGTGTGAGTGACTGTTGTTGCGTGAGTGTATGTTGTTGTGTGAGTGACTGTTGTTGTGTGAGTGACTGTTGTTGTGTGAGTGCCTGTTGTGTGAGTGCCTATTGTTGTTTGAGTGCCTGTTGTTGTGTGAGTGACTGTTGTTGCGTGAGTGCATGTTGTTGCATGAGTGATTGTTGTTGCGTGAGTGACTGTTGTTGCGTGAGTGACTGTTGTTGCGTGAGTGACTGTTGTTGCGTGAGTGACTGTTGTTGCGTGAGTGACTGTTGTTGCGTGAGTGACTGTTGTTGCGTGAGTGACTGTTGTTGCGTGACTGTTGTTGTGTGAGTAACTGTTGTTGTGTGAGTGACTGTTGTTGTGTGAGTGACTGTTGTTGTGTGAGTGACTGTTGTTGTGTGAGTGACTGTTGTTGTGTGCTGTCAAACACTTTCGTGCACAGTGGTCCCTGTTTTCAATGTCTTCATCCAATAAATGATGCATTACAATGAAATAATGTAGTTTGTGCACCACTGTTAGAGAGGTCAGAATGTCCACTGAAGAGAGGGTCCAATGTACAGTTACAATTCAGGAATCTTGTCAATGTTACTGTACATTTTGAATATGATATACTCATATTGGTTTCTATACACTCATGGGTGTCCGATCCGGGGGGGGCAAGTGCCCCCTTGCCCCCCCGGATCTGGGGGGAGATTTTTTTAACATATATTCATGAGCACAAAAGTATATGTTCACTTTACATCTTATATATATATATATATATATATATATATATATATATATATATATATATATATATATATATATATATATATATATATATATATATGCATATATATATATATACCATGTTGTTCCCTATAGACGCGCACTACCTGATAGATGCACACACCCATTTTTGAGAAGTGAAACCATGTACAAAAATATAGATTTTCAGGAGTGAAGGCACGCTAAACGCAAATGACAGCAGTACAGCTGCGGCTGGCGTCACCTTGCGGACTCTTTAGAAATAATTCATAGTGTGTGTTTTTAGTCGCAACGTGGCAGCACATTGTTATCACTACTGGCGGCTTTCGCCAGATGTCTTTGGAAGTACTAGGACTAGCTTTTATCGCTCACTCGCCGTCAACAAAGCGTGCGAGTTTGAATTGTCTATTTAATGATGCTCAAATAATTGAGTGGTGGCTGGCTGACATTGTTTGTTTGGAACTACAAAATGTGAATGAATGTGCTTTTTCAGTGTTTGTCTCATGCGTTTTTGTCGTGTGTCGTTTGCTTTGGTAGATGTGCTGAAACTGCAACGCCTCATTGTAGGCTTACATTAAGTTTATTTAGCACCATCAAAACAATTTGAAGCACATGTAGATTGGACAAAATACAAGCAAAACAAGCGCTAGTTATAAAATAGATCGGTGATCAATGACATGGTTACCGAGTCATTCCTTAGAAGCGCCCCGCATTCTTCGCATAGTTTACAGTGATGCCATACTGCGGATTAGCTACCAGTCAGATTTAGAGGCTGATTTCACCCATAGCAGCAGATCATTATTCGGGCCATGTTTGAGAACTAATAGACACGCACCCACGGAACAATATAGTATATATATATATATATATATATATTATATATATATTTCTTCTTTCTTGCCCCTCCCTGAAAAAAATCATGCGGATGCCCCGTATACACTTTTACCTGGCCATATCAGTCCCCCCATGTAGCCTATGTAGCCCTGACACTGCAGTATGATATCAACACTGTTTGGGGCAATGAAAATAGTGTCACCATAAGCTGTAATTGTCGTCATCACACTACACAGGGCAATATACTAGCCATGATGCGGAGGAGAGGATGTTTACCTACCTGAAGACAGAGACATCGAGTTGGAAGCAGTCTCCTTCATCAGTCAGGTCAAAGCCCACTCTGATTGTGAAACAAACACCAATAATATATTTTCAATTGACAGAAGATAAAATACAACAAGATAAAATATTTATGGTAGAATACACGTATCTGTGTTGGTTGCTGCTGTTTCCAGCTCAGCACAGGTTTCAGTGATGTGCGTAGTGTGTTAGTAAGTAGATGCTTGTAATGTCAGCTTTCACTGCTGTCTAGCTTTGGTGGACAGCAAGCAGAATCAGCAAGTCTTGCCTGCAAGTACAGTAGGAGAGGCTTTAAGACAAGACTCTCAATGTAACCTCCCCAGGTTAACTAATGGATACTGATCACCATGAGGCTCCATGTTGAAACGAGGAGTATGAGGCCCAGAGGAGCAGTGTGCATGACCCACCGGCATGTGGACATGCTCTGGCACTGCACTGACCCATGTCCAAACTATGAGCAAACAGCATGGTTCACAATGCACAGGGAGGGAGTAAACATGTAACTGTATGGTTCACAATGCACAGGGAGGGAGTAAACATGTAACTGTATGATTCACAATGCACAGGGAGGAAGTAAACATGTTACTGTAAGGTTCACAATGCACAGGGAGGGAGTAAACATGTAACTGTATGGTTCACAATGTACAAGGAGGGAGTAAACATGCAATTGTATGGTTCACAATGCACAGGGAGGGAGTAAACATGTAACTGTATGATTCACAATGCACAGGGAGGGAGTAAACATGTTACTGTAAGGTTCACAATGCACAGGGAGGGAGTAAACATGTAACTGTATGGTTCACAATGTACAAGGAGGGAGTAAACATGTAACCGTATGGTTCACAATGCACAGCACTACTCATGTTAAAATCTGCTTTACATGACGTTTTATCAAATATATAGAAGTGAACAATTAATGATTAAAAATGTACATGAATAGTTCTGCTTAAAAGCCATATTTTGTTCAAATAAATGTATATTTGTATATATATATATATATATATATATATATATATATATATATATATATATATATATATATATATATGTGTTCTTCAATGTTATGGCAAATCCGAAGCCACATGTTGGCCAAAACATTGATGACATTTATTTTAAACAGTGACAGGTCATATATTTTGTGACACCTGGGGCTTCAAAAGACACCAATAAGTACGAGTTACGAACCCCGCCTCAACGGGTCAATGCTATCAACTTGTAAACAGCCAGGCCACCGCTAGTGTTGGACCCTCTTCCTCTTGTATGGTGCCACGCTGGGCTGACTAACATCAACAGAAACAATCTCAGTCTCTTGAACGTTATCCCTCCCAAAATATATTTCATCATGCTTCTGTGTCAAAACTGACGTCAATTGCAGAACTACTGGAGTCGGCCGCCATTGTTTTCGAGCCACTGCACAGCTGTCAATCAGTCAGGCCGCTGCACAGCTGTCAATCACATTCAGGCTGCTGCACAGCTGTCAATCACATTCAGGCCGTCGCACAGCTGTCAATCACATTCAGGCCGTCACACGTGCTCCAGGCTGGCGGCTGTGTTCCTCACATGACGTCACAAATCTAATGCTGGTAACTCTCTGCACTTTCCGTGAGGCGCCAAATTTAAATTTAATTGCTGTATGCTCTTATTCAGTACATAACATATTTTGTAATACCATCATTTGAAAGTCCATCAATCATTTGTCATTAAGGAACATTGCACATTTAATCCCAGGATATGGCCTTTAAGAGCATTAGATGAATGTTGAAGAGCATTAGATGAATGTTGAATGTTGAATGTTTAAGAGCATTAGATGAATGTTGAAGAGTAACTTACTTTGCCTCGTTGACATTGAGCATTCGACCATCCTCCATTTGTAGTCTTCTCTGAGGTTTGTTAGTGTCTTCATCATGTTTCCTATAATCAACATGTTCCTGTACTTGTCTTCATAAAAGGTGTAGTGTTCATATGGCAGGTTTGTTAGTGTCTTCATCATGTTTCCTATAATCAACATGTTCCTGTACTTGTCTTCATAAAAGGTGTTCATATGGCAGGACAAGAGATGTGACATCTTTATGTAAGTCTTCACTGTTGAATATTTCATATATAATTACAGTACCTGTTCCCACACAACAGAGGGGAGCCGGTGGGAGTGGAATAGTGGAAGTAGAGAACCCTCTGAAGGCAGCTACTTGACTTGAGTCTTTGGATGTGTTTGCTCAAGTGTGCGGAGAGGAAGAAACTTATGCTGAGTCACATTTTTAGGCTAGTGACTTGAGTTGAGTCACCTTAAGATAATGACTAAAGTCAGAGCTAATCATTGCAACAGTGCAAGATACTTACTACTATTATAATAACACACATAATTCCATAAATTGTACCATCTAGTCCACTAAAATTCTTCAAAGCAAATTGACTCATGATAAAACATGACAGAAATCCTTATACAAATGGCAGAAACAAATCAGAGAAGTGTGCTTGCTAGACGTACGCGCCCTCTTGTTTCTCTTTGGTTGCCTTCGTGTGTTCGTACATCTCTAGTCGGGACTCGGGTGTGAAGTCCGTTGTCTCCTGCCAGTAGCTGTATGGCATAGCAAAGCAACACTTTCTAAGAAGCATTACCATTTTCTCACTTTGTAATTTGTGTCTTTTTGTGATGGTTCAAAAGTAAATATACCATGTATCTATGTGTGCAGAATTACATGTTTGTTTACATTTTTAACATGAAAGCTACTTAAAACTGAAACATAATTAATATACAACATCTCCAATAAATTTTTATCCTAGTAAACCATGTATTAGTTTGTGAATAATGTTAAGACAACTGTCTGTTGTTAAAACAACATCTATCATGAACATCTTTAACTTAAATTGTGACATTGTAATGATATTTGTTAGTTAAAGATATATGTTAGTTAAAGTTCGTTATCAGCTGCCCCAGTATTGAAGGATGATAAAGGATTGTCTGCTACAGTCAACTCACGCTTTCTCTGCTGCATCCTCTTCTTCCAGTTTCTTTTTCTGCTTCTCATGATCAGACTCATCTTCTTCTTCTTCATCCTCTGACGTAATCTCTTCAATGTGACTGTGAGTATTCAGTGGAGAGTTAGACATAGCAGACATTCACTGCCTGGTAGATCAATTATTTCAGTAGCACATACCACAGGTCAAGTATTTCAGTAACAAGTACCACAAGTCAAGAGTTTTAGTAACATGTACCACAGGTCAAGTATTTCAGTAACAAGTACCACAAGTCAAGTATTTCAGTAACACGTACCACAGGTCAAGAGTTTTAGTAACATGTACCACAGGTCAAGTATTTCAGTAACATGTACTACAGGTCAAGTATATCAGTAACATATACCACAGGTCAAGAGTTTCAGTAACATGTACCACAGGTCAAGTATTTCAGTAACACGTACCGTGTTTCAGTAACATGTACTACAGGTCAAGTATTTCAGTAACACATACCACAGGTCAAGTATTTCATAACACATGTCAAGTATTTCAGTAACACATACCACAGGTCAAGTATTTCAGTAACTCACACCACAGGTCAAGTATTTCAGTAACACATACCACAGGTTAAGTGTTTCAGTAACACATACCACAGGTCAAGTGTTTCAGTAACACATACCACAGGTCAAGTGTTTCAGTACATGCACCACAGGTCAAATATTTCTGTAACACATACCACAGGTCAAGTATTTCAGTAACACATACCACAGGTCAAGTATTTCAGTAATACCACACACCAGAAATACACCTCGGTCAAGCCACATTGCATATTTGCTAGTCTTGTTTCTTTTGTATATTCAATGATATAAAGTAAACTGTTGGTCTTACAACTGTGCTACACATGTCGCTATTGCATCTTCCAACTGTGCTACACGTGTTGCTATTGCATCTTCCAACTGTGCTACACATGTTGCTATTGCATCTTCCAACTGTGCTACACATGTCGCTATAGCATCTTCCAACTGTGCTACACATGTTGCTATTGAATCTTCCAACTGTGCTACACATGTTGCTATTGAATCTTCCAACTGTGCTACAAGTGTCACTATTGCATCTTCCATGCAAGAAAGAGTAAACTTAAGAAAGAAATTACTCAACAATACAATTAATATGTCTGTAATTAAAGTTAAGCATAAACCAGTCATTCTTTTGTGGCAATATTTCCACCAATCAGTTTGTTTGATTTATTTTGCAGTAAATAATGCGTGTGTGTAAAATGGCTAAGGTATCTAGCCAGACACATTTAGACAAATCAGCCACCTGTCTGAAAAATATCTTACTTATACCTAACTAGCTGTCATAGCCGAGTTGTCCGATGTTGCACGGGAGAAAAGGCAACCACTGCAACAACTTACAACTTACAACTTCTTTCTCTACCCTGTCAAAGTTTAGTAGGGCAAATACAATTTCATGCTCCAAAAATCATGTACCATTATCAGTGTCACAAATGAATTTATGTGACAGCGGCGCATAAAGGATTTTATGCGAGATGACAAGGCAATGAAGGCGATTTGAGGTTAGACCTGTTATGGTAGAGAGAGTATTGGCCTAATTACTCGCTCACGCGTATGGATACACCAACCACGTGACCTAGAGCCAGCCTCACTCGATTTCCAAGTTAGCTTGTGTCGTTGTGAGACCTTTGCGCTGCAAATATTTCCGAATTTCTATTGTTACTGATTATTCGTTATCGCTGAATTTGTTGATTTTATTGCAAGATCAGTTTTGTTGTTCGGTTTATTGTGTTCAATCTTATCGGATATTTTTCGCTAGTGTGTTCAGGTGAGTTTCTGTTGCAAAGACGGACGCCGTTTATCCGCCATTTTGTTACCTCCGACCCTTGGACTGCGAAAGGTAATCGTCAGTCGTTTACGCATAATTTGTTATTATTATCCTGACGAATGGCTACTAAACCTTTGGTTTTAGTTCTGGGCGCTAGCCACATTTACTGGTTGGAGCGTCTTGTCGCATCGGAGGTAGATTTTGCACAAGGTTCTTTCCGCGATGGTTTGGATTGTCGGATCGCTTTCGAAGGCTATCGGGGCGGTACGGTTACCACTATGGAACGGAACCGGGTTTTGTTAGCGCGCCGTACTTATAAACAGTACCGCCTGGCAACAGGCGTGGCAGACTGAGATATGCGGAGGTTGTGAGTTCGTTCCTCACCCGGCGCACATCTTATGTGATGGTTAGCATTGTCCCTTCTCAGCGAACATCGGCTGTATTGGGGGAATGGCCCTATGCTATGGTGTACGGGTCATTTTTAACTTTATTCCGCCATACGGTGTTAATGGTCGGTGAATGAATTTTGGCCCTATGGTGTACAGGGCATTTTTAATTTCATTCCGCCATATGGTGTATATGGTCGGTGTATAATCTTTGCCCCTATGCCATGGTGTACAGGGCATTTTTAAAATTAAATTCCGCCATACGGTGTGAATGGTCGGTGTATAATCTTTGGCCCTATGGTGTACAGGGCATTTTTAATTTCATTCCGCCATACGGTGTATATGGTCGGTGTATAATCTTTGGCCCTATGGTGTACAGGGCATTTTTTAATTAAATTCCGCCATACGGTGTAAATGGTCGGTGTATAATCTTTGGCCCTGTGGTGTACAGGGCATTGCTAATTTTATTCCGCCATACGGTGTAAATGGTCGGTGTATAATCCTTGGCCCTATGGGGTACAGGGCATTTGTAATTTTATTCCGCCATACGGTGTTAATGGTCGGGGTATAATCTTTGGCCCTATGGTGTACAGGGCATTTTTAATTTCTGTATTCCGCCATACGGTGTAAATGGTCGGACTAGAGGAAGGGCCCTATGGTGTACAGGGCATTTTTTATTTTATTCCGCCATACAGTGTAAATGGTTGGTGTATAATCTTTGGCCCTATGGTGTACAGGGCATTTTTATTTTTATTAAATTCCGCCATACGGTGTAAATGGTCGGTGTATAATCTTTGGCCCTATGGTGTACAGGGCATCGTTCATTTTATTCCGCCATACGGTATAAATGGTCGGTGTATAATCTTTGGCCCTATGGTGTACAGGGCATTGTTCATTTTATTCCGCCATATGGTGTAAATGGTCGGTGTATAATCTTTGGCCCTATGGTGTACAGTGCATTTTTTTATTAAATTCCGCCATACAGTGTAAATGGTCGGTGTATAATCTGTGGCCCTATGGTGTACAGGGCATTGTTAATTTTATTCCGCCATATGGTGTAAATGGTCGGTGTATAATCTTTGGCCCTATGGTGTACAGGGCATTTGTAATTTTATTCCGCCATACGGTATTAATGGTCGGGGTATAATCTTTGGCCCTATGGTGTACAGGGCATTTTTATTTTCCTTATTCCGCCATGCAGTGTAAATGGTCGGTTTATGTTCTTTGGCCCTATGGTGTACAGGGCATTTTTTATTTATTCCGCCATACAGTGTTAATGGTTGGTGTATAATCTTTGGCCCTATGGTGTACAGGGCATTTTTATTTTCCTTATTCCGCCATACGGTGTAAATGGTCGGTTTATGTTCTTTGGCCCTGTGGTGTACAGGGCAGGTTACTTTTAATTTTTCTTGTTCCGCCATAAGGTGGGTATGGTGGCTGTGATGGTGTTTCCCACAGCGTACAGGGCATGGTAATCATTAATTGTCTTATTCCGCCATACAGTTTGAATGGTCGGTTTATGCTATCGTTCCTATGGTAGTGCATGTTAATTTTGATTTCTTGTTCCACCATACAGTGTAACTTGTCTGACGATAATATGGGTCCCCGTGCGGTTCATGGCATGGTAATTTTATTATTCCTCCATTCGGGGTAAATGACAGGTTTACACTATTCGTCCCTACGGTGTACAGGGCATGGTAATTTTCTTTTGTCTGATTCCACCATACAGTTAGATTACCGGAGCGGGTATCGTTGTAGTATGTGAGTGGATAATGTTGGTCAAGGGTTAACCATGGTCCCTAGTTTGTAATGACACAGCGTACATAAGGTTCACATTACTACGATTGGGTGCAGTGTTCAACTTGAACAGTAAATGTTACAGCAACGGAGCAACTTCATCATGAGATGCGCGTGATGCGGGAGTTGTTGCGTGTAGCGCTGCGACAGGTCACGACGCGGTTGCGTCAGCCTCTGTTGATCGCCAGGTGGCGGCATCATCCGCAGTGGCTCCATCGAGTCATCCGATCATCCGGCCAGCTTTTGCCGTTGGCACCTGCTGCTCCAGCGCCTGTGCCCTCAACGAGTGGACAAGCCAATGTTCACTCTTCCTCCAGTGCTCGTCAAGCGGCGACTTCCGTGGCTCCTGAGCCAGTGCCCTCTTCGAGTCGTCAGGATACTGGCATGGTGGATCCTCCTTGGCCGACAACCGACCGCTTGATGGAGACATCCACAGGTCGTGTAAACGAGGAAATTGGATTAAGCCATGCAATAAGAATATTGAAAATGTAACTAATCTGTGCGGTGGAAGTGGAACAGTTTTGTTAACCCATGCTGTGAGTAAGCGGATCTAAATTTAGTTATTCCATGCAGTGATAGGGAGGAGTTGTTCGTTATTTCCAGGCGGTGTCACGGGTGTAAATAAAAAGATAACGTTTGCTAAGCCATGTGGTGTAAATGGCACAATTATATTCCGTACGTTGGAAATGGAGGGGTTTCTGTATACCGTGCGGTGTAAATGGAGAAGTGATATGGCGTAGTTTGTTGTTCCATGCGGTGTAAATGGAAATTAAGTTTTCGTTAAGCCATGCGGTGTAGATGGCACAATTGTATTCCGTGCGGTGTAAACGGAGCAGTTTCTGTAGTCCGTGCGGTGAAAACGGAAAGTGATATGGAGAAGTTTTGTTATTTCCATGCGGTGTAAATTGAAATTTACTTTTGTTAACCCATGCGGTGTAAATGGCACAATTGTATTCCGTGCGGTGTAAACGGAGCAATTTCGATAGTCCGTGCGGTGAAAACGGAAAGTGATATGGAGGAGTTTTGTTATTTCCATGCGGTGTAAATGGAAATTAACTCTTGTTAAGCCATGCGGTTGAAATGGCACAATTTTATTCCATGCGGTGTAAACGGAGCAATTTCGATAGTCCGTGTGGTGAAAACGGAACGTGATACGGAGACTTTGTTATTTCCATGCGGTGTAAATGGAAATTAACGTTTGGTAAGCCATGCGGTGTAAATGGCACAATTGTATTCCGTGCGGTGGAAACGGAGCAATTTTTGTAGTCCGTGCCGTGAAAACGGAAAGTTATATGGAAAAGTTCTGTTATTTCCATGCAGTGTAAATGGAAATTAACTTTTGGTAAGCCATGAGGTGTAAATGGCTCAATTGTATTCCGTGCGGTGTAAACGGAGCAATTTCTGTAGTCCGTGCGGTGACAACGGAAAGTGATGGATAGGTTCTGTTATTTCCATGCGATGTAAATTAAATTAACTTTTGGTAAGCCATGCGGTGTAAATAGCACATTTATATTCCGTACGGTGGAAACGGAGCAGTTTCGGTAGTTCGTGCGGTGTACACGGAGATGGTGGGTTAACCCATGCATTAGGAAATTTATTGAAATTTTCACTAATCCGTGCATTGCAGGCGGAACAGTTTTGTTAACCCAGGCAGCGAGTAAGCGGATGTATATTTGGGTAATACATGCAGTGATATAGAGACGTTTTGTTATTTCCATGCGGTGTATATGAACGCTAACTTTTGTTAAGCCATGCAGGTAAATGGCACCATTGTATTTTGTGCGGTGTAAGCGGAGAATTGATATAGAGAAGGTTTATTTCCATGCAGTGTAAATGGCACAATTGTAGTCCGTGCGGTGAAACGGAGGAGTTTCTACATTCCATGCTGTGTAGATGGAAAATTTGGTGAATCCATGAAGTGGACAAATTACTGAAATTTTACTAATCCGTGCAGACGAGGCGGAACAGTTTTGTTACCCCTTGCAGGGAGAAAACATATGTAAATATGTTTGTTTTGTTAGGTCCATGCATTGTAATTGGAGTATAAGTTTTATTAAGGCATGCAGTGTAAATGGCACAATTGTAGACCCCCTTTATATTCCTTGCGGCAAATGGAGAAGTTTTTGCATTCCATGTTCTATTTAAGCCATATAATGTAAATGGAACAATTTGTATGTTAATATAGGTGACCGTACGTTAATGTTTAGTTATGGTTTAATGGTAGTTCATGATATCTAATGACACAGCTGGTCCTGGGTACCGCAATTAATAATTACGGATGCTGCCACAAGTGGCAATCAGGCAGCGACACAGGTGGCGCGTTGAGCCAGCAGGGGGCTGCAGCAGCTGCTTCTACACCACACCTTCAACAATTGGTCAAGGGGCTGGCTAGGTTGCTCCCCATGGATGGCCTGCTGGAAGCGGCCATAGATCTACATGTATCAGTACTGTCGCTTATATCTTGTAGGTGCATTCGTGTGACATTGTCGCCGATACTCGAGAGTGTTGTAATTGTTGCTGGTACAATGAGTCGACAGCTTAAACTGGTGTCAGTATGTTATGGTATTATGGTGGTTGCAATCTAAACACAGTAGTAAGCTGGTTCCGCAATCATTACAAGTAAATGACCAGCCTATTGTGGGCACATCCATTTATCCTGCCACATTACTTAGAGTATTTTCCCTTCCCGGTTAAGGGTTCTAGGCAGGCTATATTATTTGCATATGCAGACGGCACTCTAATGCTGCGGAGGGAGTTTGATGCTATATTAAAGCGCCTGCTGGAATTCTGTGGATTGAGTAGTAAAGTTTTAAGGGTCTTAGTTTCAGAATGGGAGCAGCCACGTCAGCAGCCCTTAACGTGAGAGTCAGACGCGCAAATTAGAGCAGCGGGTAGATGGGTTTCAGATGCTTTCCGCAGAAACATTCGTATATCGTAAGGTGCTGCATACAGATCAGGCTGTACCTGTTAGCAATCTGGGCAAGGGTGGACTATAGAGATAGTGCCTAGATTCGGTCAGTGGCGGAACCAGCAGCACTTACTTCGTCATCTGTGTTGATCTATGTTAACTATCATTGTATGTTGCAGGTTCGTGGTGTGACGATGTAGTCAAGACTCTGCCAGTAGCGGAGTCGGCAGCTATCATCTGGTTTATTGTGTATACGTTGCAGATCCACTGTTCGAATGTGGCTTATACTCTGACAGCGGCGGAGTGTTGGCTAGGTTCGAACTGTGGGCAAGGTGGGGAGGGGGTGCAGTCGAGGCCCTGACAGCGGCGGGGTCAACAGCTGCATCTCTACCTGCACGGCAAGGGAATGGAGGATAGCTGCCACTGTTTATAATTATGGTGGGGGTCGGTCACAGAGGGTGACCTAGTGGCGGAGTGACCCCCACCGATACCATGTGAATTGTATATAAGTCAGTAGTGGTACAGATAGTACTGGTAGTGGGTAGCTGATAGGCATGATTTACTAATTATGTGTAAACACCTTTTGGGGGCCGGCATGCTTGCTGAGATTATTGGATGTATCTTATTTTGATGGTGTATGCTTGCCTAATTTCATGCTCCTTAATTAATAAATCTAAATGTCATTCTTTGGCCTATTTCAATCTACGCTGGACTTGTGTTGTTATTTTGCATAAATGAATTTATGTGACAGCGGCGCATAAAGGATTTTATGCGAGATGACAAGGCAATGAAGGCGATTTGAGGTTAGACCTGTTATGGTAGAGAGAGTATTGGCCTAATTACTCGCTCACGCGTATGGATACACCAACCACGTGACCTAGAGCCAGCCTCACTCGATTTCCAAGTTAGCTTGTGTCGTTGTGAGACCTTTGCGCTGCAAATATTTCCGAATTTCTATTGTTACTGATTATTCGTTATCGCTGAATTTGTTGATTTTATTGCAAGATCAGTTTTGTTGTTCGGTTTATTCCGATGCGTTTGAAAAATCCCACCCTCCCTCCCTAATATTGTGTTAACAGTTGTTACCCAGTGTTATCTAATAAATCAAGTGGTGCATTATGTAGGGATACACTGTGGAACACTGAAGACAGAGAGGTAGTTCACAAAGTTTTTGAATTTTTTGACGCTTTTCCCTGCTATAGTTTGGTACACGAGGTTCTGCATTAACGCTTTTCCCTCCACTGAGTTTTCAGTAGTTTACACAGGGTTTTTAGTGCGGGTACTTTTTACGAGTACATTTGTGTGGCTGTTTGGCCCTACCTCTCGGTCTGATGTTTTAGTAGTTATTGGTTGACTAATGTCTAGATATGTAACACCTTTATACATTGTGTGTTGTGTTTCCATAATGTTCATTATGAATTGTTCAAGAATGTTGGGTGGTTAGCCCACTATTTTCATTTACCATGTTTGGCTGGGAGATCGAGTACCCCAGCCTTTCTGTTTGTACATGTATGTGTATGGTTAATTCACGGCGGAGTGACCCCCACCGATACCATGTGAATTGTATATAAGTCAGTAGTGGTACAGATAGTACTGGTAGTGGGTAGCTGATAGGCATGATTTACTAATTATGTGTAAACACCTTTTGGGGGCCGGCATGCTTGCTGAGATTATTGGATGTATCTTATTTTGATGGTGTATGCTTGCCTAATTTCATGCTCCTTAATTAATAAATCTAAATGTCATTCTTTGGCCTATTTCAATCTACGCTGGACTTGTGTTGTTATTTTGCATAAAGCATTCGTACCATACAAAGGAGCTTATGTAGTCGGAACAATCGTAGAAAACATGCATATCGAGTATATCAAAGATCCACATAAGTTCCTTTGTAAAATCTGAACCACTCCCAAACGCTAAATCCCGAAGCACACCTACACAATACATGTGAAACTGACGGGGATATGAGGGAACAGACGGGCAGACAGCCACATACTACTTTATAGTACAGATGAACAGAACATGTTTCAAATGTTCAATGTCTTTTACCTGTAGAAGTAAAACAGATGTAAAAACAAAGTAACTTATGGCCCCTAATCACCTCTTATGATATGTCTCACTGCTGTGCATTTGGTTGGTACATTAAAATCAAACCTACCACGTAGACTGTGCGTTGATGTCTGTATACCATCTGCCATCAAATCAAACCTACCACGTAGACTGAGCGTTGATGTCTGTATACCATCTGCCATCAAATCAAACCTACCATGTAGACTGAGTTTTGATGTCTGTATACCATCTGCCATCAAATCAAACCTACCACGTAGACTGAGCGTTGATGTCTGTATACCATCTGCCATCAAATCAAACCTACCACGTAGACTGAGCATTGATGTCTGTATACCATCTGCCATCAAATCAAACCTACCACGTAGACTGAGCGTTGATGTCTGTATACCATCTGCCATCAAATCAAACCTACCACGTAGACTGAGCGTTGATGTCTGTATACCATCTGCCATCAAATCAAACCTACCACGTAGACTGAGTGTTGATGTCTGTATACCAACTGCCATCAAATCAAACCTACCACGTAGACTGAGTGTTGATGTCTGTATACCATCTGCCATCAAATCAAACCTACCACGTAGACTGAGTGTTGATGTCTGTATACCATCTGCCATCAAATCCTGGTTTCTTCGGCTTGTTTTTCAGTTCCTGTTTCCGTCTTGCTTCTTCCTTTTGTTCTGCCTGTTCAGCAGAGATTTCACCCAGAATTATATTCGTCAAAAGATTCACTTTGCAGCTACAGAAACATATATGAAATGTATATGAAGAATTATTTTCGTAATTGGTGATATCTAAGTGAATCTTAATATCATAAACTGTCTGTGTGTTTTAATCACATTTAAGAGTACTGTGACATCAGTAAGTCTTTATTTGCTTGGCATTATGATTGCATATGACAACTGATATTAAACATCAATTGGGAAATATATAAACATATTACTTTCCAAACAGTACAACAAATAATAAACTGTCCTTGTTATTCACTGAAACAGGGTAAAACAGTATGCAATTTTATTCTGTTTGTGGAAATCTCTCAAATATATAACATTCACCTATTTCATTCTGTGTTCTATTTAAGGAAAATATAAAAAAAAATATTAAACACACCAACAATACTATAAATCATTGACATACACAGAACAAACGAGAACCCACCCGTTTCTTGAAATATGCACGTTCTTGTTCCACAAGTGTAGGCTCAATCTCTGGCAGAGTCTGAACATGATCAATTATGATTCATTACCTTATGAAATATACTAATAAATAAATATGCTATACACAAAGAATTTATTGCTGGCATGTACTTTCAGTCAAATCTTGTTCACGTTTTTTTTAACATTACACATACTTGCCTCGTTCTTATTGTTATTTGATGTACAACTGGAGACTTGCATAAAATTAGAGGTCAAATGTAGCACATAACAGGTCAACATAACCATAATAAATTTTTTTTGAAGCACTGCAATTTTTATTTGAAGATTAATAAAATGAAATTCAACCATGTTTGTCACTAGTTATGTCAACAGTGGTCATGTACATGGCATGAATGAAAACCTAATCACATCTTCATTTGAAGTCTCAGTCTGATTTATTTTGATAACTGACTATTGAAAGCCACTGTGCTAGAAAACATGAAGTTGCTGTTTGAATGTCCTGTTCCAAGTTTAGAAATTCCAGATTTTGCAACTGGCATTTATTAAAACACCTAAATTGATATTATTGTGCAACGGTAACTATATTTATTTTGTGACATACATATAAGATTTTATATTGACATATACCTGTACTGCTAGGATTCTTTCAGACTTATCTATTGCAACTCCATCAAGTTTCTGAAAAACAAATTCATATATGTTTATCATGTTTAAATCTGACAAACCTGGCATGTTCCTTGGGTGTGTAAATAAGGAATATAAATTATTGTGAAAAGCCTAATTTCTGAAATTCTGTAACAATATATTGGACTAATAAGGTAAAAAACATACCATAACAACAAATTGCTTTACCTACTACAATTCACAGACTGTTAGTGATCGATTATAATAAATTGTAGGTTTTTTCAAAATAAAAAATATAATTTGATTACTAAGATTGAAAGCATGCATAGGTTAAAACAATATATAACAAAACTGTGCACATGTAAAATAATAAAAAAAAAATTCATAGTTCACCAGCTCTAATATTCATGAATATTGTTGATTTTATACTATATACAGCACTTATCATGCTTCACTGTTTTTGTAACCATCACAATCTGAAACTATTCTATCCAAAGTGTCACAAACTTACTTTGAGTTGTGGAAGAGTTGCTATTATATACTGCCTGTATCCCTCAAAGTCTGCGCAGGGGTTGCCAGTGAGGTATCTGTGCAAGAAATACATGAGGAAATATTTGAAAGAAACAGCTTTGATCTGCATCATATCTGTGCAAGAACAGTGTCACGTGAAAACTGTGAATGAAATCAACTGTAGAAAAAATGTCAACACACATTATATATGCATTTATTAAAACACCCTCCAGAATCGATTTAGCCCATCACGAATCAGTTTCATTGATGTTCAAAGTTGTAGCCTGTGAGTAGTTTAAGTATTATGTATAGTCAGTTTAATAAAAGTGCATATTTTTGTTAAAAGCATAGCGAGAGTTGACTTTGATCATAGTTAGATTGATTAACTTGTGAAAGTACAAACTGAGTCTGAAATGAGACAAGCAAAATTCGAATTGAGAAGGCACCTTTAATTTAGATAGTGCAATGATAGAAAAGGTGATAGACAGTGGATGATCGAACAAAGCACTCACAATTCTGTGAGGTGACTCAAGCCCTGTAAGCTCTTGATGCTGGAGATTTCACCAACAAAATTAACAGTCAAATCTAACTTCTGCAAAGATTCACAAGCTGAAAGTGAATAAACAGAATGATGAGTACACAGTATTGCACAAAATATAATCATATATACTGAATACAGCTGAAACACAGCACATTGCTGATACACATTTTGAACTACCTGTACACCTGCAGCATTGTATTTTACAAATGTTTGTGCTTAGAAGCTGGACAACACTACGGGTGCATTTTGTATAAGAAATATTAAACCCAGTAGGAATAAACTGTCCATGTCGTGACACATACAATTTAACAAATACCATCTGTATTACCCCCGGTAGATGTAATCTGGAAAATGTGGTTCGTTGTTGATCTAGTAACTTAATAAAATGATCGTATCAAGTTGGATAGAATTCAAAACTTTCACATTTTGAGTTGATAATTAGAGCTGTATGTAATTATATATGCAAACAGCAAGTGAGACAACCAGAAAATATAACTGCTTTTGCATTGATGATGCAGGGCATGAACAAACTTGTTAAATTTATTTTCATGTTGCATGGTTTTTAAAAGCACATTTCTATATATTTAAATTATTTACTATTAGGGAATTTATATTGTTATACCATGGAACAAGGTAAAAAAAATTTTTTATTACAAAACATTGCTAATGTAGTTTCTGTGCACTGCAGTATGGAAAAAACAATATAAAAGCATGAACTTCATGTCACAAGCAGGGATATAACACATCCCAGTAATGTACAAGTTATAAAAATTGATACATATAAAGTTTCATTACCTTCTAAATTTTCAATCTTTTCCACATTGTTGATGGCCAGATTTAAGTATTCCAGTTCCTTTAGTCTGCTCACATTCTCTGAAAATAAACAAGATCACTGTACAGTACTAACAGAGATCTGTACTAACAGAGATCTGTACTTTTTAGCCTGGTCAAATTTTCATTAATAGCAATATCCATCTAATATTCTAAAAAAAAATTATGTGAAATTTACATTTTAAGCAGCATTCTCAAGATCAGTTCATTGTTGAAAACAACTCGGAAGTTATTTCATTGTCCCTTATATGTCAATTTGGGCATTAAAAATATGTATGGATGAAAAGAGATAGAACACAAACAATATTGTTATTATAGTGACCTAAAGAGAATATAGCATTTACATACCTATTCTTGGTATCAGATTGTTTTGTAAATACAGGATCTTTAAATGCTTGCACCATTTTCCAATGTATTCAATCCTGAAAATGAAGCAAATAATTGTGCAATACAGTGTTTTAAATACTATGGAAACTGAGTAGCAGTTGACAAATAAACCATTCTAAGTTACATAGAAATAACTAATTGAACACAATACAATAATATATGAATTTTGTAAACAATGAAAACAGTTTCTAGGTTTTCATGGAATAAATTTCTTAGATTGATGGGTGTTCATATTTAAGAATCTTAGCATTGCATTTACATAGTCAGCCTTAGACTTACCTTTCTATGTCTTGCTGGTGAAGAGATATTTCCTCCAAAGTAGAAATAATACATTCATTGTGCTCAGCTCGTTTCCTGATAAGATCCTCTGTAACTGGAAACATAATTATTCTTTCAGTTAGCGTTAACTAGCCAAACATTTCTTGGGTTATAATTCTGTTATGCTAGTTTTACACAATTTTAAATAACATTTGCTAGTGATTTTTCAACAATGAGCATTTTTGGCAGCAATTTACAACAACTGGTGCAACAAGTGTTTTTTAAGTGACCAACTTTTTCATGAACAACATTTAAAAGACAATTCCTCTCCATAAATTGCAGTACTACATGCACACTATCATCTTTTCTCTTTCTCCAAATATATTTTATTACTTTCCTGTTACAGCACTTTAACACATGTGCACACAATGCATTAGTGCCCTGCACGGGCTGGGCTTTTGGTCCAAGCCTGGCCCAGCGGGCCGGGCCTGGGCCTACATACTGCGGACCCGGGCCGGGCCTGAAAACAATTTAAACACATCGGGCTTGGGCCGGGCCTAGTGTGAGCGGGCCGGGCCGGGCCTGGGCTCTGCCTGGACATAATAAAAATATTCATACAAAACACCGATTATTACTTTATTTTTTTAATAAAAACTTATTATAAATTGTAATTCCGTTTATTGAATGCTTAAAATTATTTCTTTAGTATTATATAGTTGCAAATTGAGACCTTGCATGGAATCTAATGACCCCATAAGTTCACTTGGCTGGAAGTAGCCAGCCCCAAATGTTTACTTTAGAAATATTTGCAGAGGCAATCAAGGCATGATTAACAATCAACTTATCACCCTTTGACCATACCAGTGGACATTCTATTGTCTAGGTCTTCCCTACAAACATTGCCCACCTGAAAGATCTGCCCACTGCCAAGTGCACACTTGGCCACTAGCCCACTACCCAGTACCCAACCCAGTTGGTAATTGGTATTTCTCCCCAGTCCTAATTCATTCACACTTGTACTAATTCACACATGTCTGAACATGTCTGTCTCAGGCTAGTGACTGCAGGCCTGCTGGAAATGCCACTGGGTGTCAGTGCCAGTGGGTGACATTTAATTGAAATATCATATTAAATTATGTTAACTTAGTTGAGCTAATTCAATTAACAATATAAATTGGGATTATGGCTTGCATATGGGTTAAGTCAGGGTAAGATAAACAAATATTCTACCCTAACAATAAACCAATACATTAAAGCCAAATATAACAAATGTTACCATATTTAATAGTAATGACACTAAGAAGTTTTTCTTTATTTTTCTTCAGGATATTTGTAAGTTTGAAGAAGTTGGTGGTGCTGAATTTTTAGAACTCATCCAGCACACTATGGACCTTTTTTATTTAATAAAACAATAAGTATGTTTTACAGTTTATTTGTTTTTCGTCTTTGTTACAAGATTATAGGTTTATCTTCTCTAAACTTAGTGGGCCGCGGGCTTGCGGGCTTACCCATTTTTGGCCCGCGGGTATGGGCCGGGCCTGGGCCTGAAACTTGCGGGCCGGGCCTGGGCCAAACATTCACGGTCTGGGTCGGGCCTGGGCCTAAATTCTAGTTTGCGGGCCTGGGCCGGGCTTGAAAAATTATTGCGGGCCTGGACTCTAACTGCTAATTGCGGGCCGGGCTAGGGATCAAATTCTTGGCCCGCGCAGGGCACTAGCACAAATACACCGAGTCTGTAAGCCTTGGTGTTGACTCGTACCCAGTATAAGAAGAATTACCCTCCAGCCAGGAGGTTGTATGGACACAAAGACCTAGCAGCTGTAGACCCATATAACATGGTGGGAATATCTACACTGATCATTATACCATAGGGTGTGGACATGCCCCACCTTGACGATCTTTTACTTTCTGACAGAACCATGAAAACGACCACCTAGAGCCCCCAAACTTCTCATATATCTATTATACATGTCATGTAATCAAAAAAGTACATTTGCTTTCTCAAAATGATAAAAATTTACAAAAGAATTAAACAAAAACATCGCCATCACCTACACATAGCACCAAGGCTACCGTAAAATTTATGCATATGACAAGGCGTCGTTCAGTTTCATAGAAACTCCATGTGGCGGTGTTGCTATTACAATTATGTATTTCTGTGTTTTAATTTAATTATTATGTTTCAGTATTACTTGTATTTTTTCTTTGTGCTATATATGACATGTCATATTCTTAGATAATTAGTTTTATTCATATTATCATCATATTGTGATTTATATATATATATATATATATACATATACATATACACACATGCATCATGTTTACCTAATTTATTTCACAAACTATGTATTTTTAGCACATTTGCACTATATAAGTGTACTTTTCATTATTATTATTATGTATGTGTGTGTGTACTGCATCTAGTAAAATGTTATAAGTTATAAATAAATGGTGATGATTACATGTATTAATATTGTGTGATGTCTGGGTGTGATGCTGTTTTAACAGTCTATTTTTTATGTATGAAACATCTACATGCCGAATAAAAGCATGCTACTTTTCCTGAAGAATGTGCTATATGCTGCAATCTACGTGCATGTGCCTTATTTTGAGTTTAACTTCATACTAATTGTGGGAGGGAGCAACCACTGATCTATAGAGAAATAAGTGGTATCAACAGATACATACTAGTAACCAATTTTGTGACAAAGTAATAATAATATTTTTATTATTGAGGTCATTTGTATTAGATTTTACAGTGCACTTTAAATTATGCGTTAATACTGGTGCCAACATAATTACTGTATTTAGAAGGCAATTGGTATTAACATAGCACTGTAAATATAGACAAAGTCCATTCAGAGATACTTAAAATACATATATAACACAATCTGATGATAATATGAATAAAACTAATTATCTAAGAATATGATATGTCATATATATATATAACACACAAAAAATACCAGTAATACTGAGACATATACCTAATTACATGCAATGAAGGACGCACACATGCATAATTAAAACACAGAAATATATAACTGTACGATGTTTGATTTTAATCACAGCAGCGATGCCGCACAGAGTTTCAGTGAAACTGAACGATGCCCTGTCATAATTATGCATCGATTTTATGGTAGCCTTAATTTGGCACTACGCGTAGGCGCCATAGCCATAGCATAGGAGATGTCAATGTTTTGGTTTAATTCTTTTGTAAATTGTTATCATTTTGAGAATGTAAATGTACTTTTTTAACCACGTGACATGTTTATATATATATATATATATATATATATATATATATATATATATATATATATATATATATAGTAGATATATAGTAGATATATAGTAGATATATAAGAAGTTCGGGTGCTCTAGATGGTCATTTCCATGGTTAGGTCAGAAAGTAAAAGATCGTCCCCGCTTTACCCTACCTGTCCTACACCTACAGAGCCAGTGGCTACACACAAGATGACGTACCCGGTAGAAGACTGTCACAAGAACATAAACATAGCCATGGCATAGGCTATGCCATGGTCATGGATCGGCACGTCATCAGCTCAGCTTTCAACCAGCTAGCTGTAGCTTTTGGAGCAGCCAACCGCCGGCTTGAATTGCGTGCACACATCACAATCACACGAATACCTTCAAAACTTACTTCGAACCATTGTTGACCATGTGTTTCTTGATAACAAAGTCCTCACCAAACAAACATCATCTCTCGCACTTGTATCCTACGACGCTAGCCTCGTTTTCAAAGCCAACGGGAGAAATCTGTGGAAGGGATACGTTATTATTTGGATACAACAAGCTTTCTTTCTACAACTAGTTTGACGCGAGCTATCAAATTAAATTGTATTTAATGTTAAATAACTTGGTAAAGCACCCTTTTTGCAATAAACTAAACAAATAGTATTGATCATAATGAAGAGTCACATTCCCAGAATATTCATCAATGTATTTTAATTAATATTACGTCGTATATGACCTAATCAATTTATTGGGTTTGTTGAAATACAAAAGTTTGGGTTCCGAAATATTTTCTCAATTTATTTGTAATTACTCCAATTTTGTCCAGTCCATAGTGCATTGTATACATTTTGCAGGTAGAAAAAAGTAGAAAGAAAACTATTATGCAACCAATTAGTGTCCACAGCCACTCAGCAAAAATATATATAATTTGATCTAATCCCAATTTTGCTGAAATGTATATCTTGTCAGAACAAAATGATTGGTTAATAAATAAAACAATGTTTGACAACAAAACGTAAGCATAGTGTAGTAAAAATCCTACTGGTCTTCAAACTTGGCATATACATTTATCATGTCCCGTGTGAGAGGACTAATTAGTATTAAAAATCATTGGCAATAAAGCATAGAACATGTTTTCTGTAGCAACAGTATATGTGCTTGGCCTCCGGTAAAAACCCACTGCGCACTTCCCCCACATTATATCCAATCCTGGCAACATATAACTGACATGTAATCTAAGTGGGAGCAGGGTGAGTGGTGTAATTTAAACATTGTACCATTACATAAATAAAAAATTACTTTTTATACAAAATTACGAAGTAACCGATCAACTTGTGCTTCAAATTAAAATCAGAAAGGATTAGTTTCAGCAAAGAATATAATGAACCAACAATAACACTCACTGATATTAAACAGGAAAAAAAATGCAAAAATCGGCTAATCTGACGTTTGAATAACCTCAAACGTGATTGACCATTCATTGGTATAGATGCATGTTTGTTTTATCGCACGGCAAAAGATTCATGCAAATTACGTGTTGTACTTCCTTTATTGACTTTGATCATTAGATTGGGCAACTTGCATAAGTGTGAATAGCTTCATACCATAGCATATACAGCCAGACTACTTTTGTCGGTTCGTACGATTTCACTAAAACAAACTAAATAACAAATGTGTATAAACGAACTAGCATGTCATAGCAAAAAAATCAAATCGAGGAGAAATGATACACATAACAACTCGAACGTAAAATGAAGAATGCTTAAAAATTCTTCTTTTGAAACAAAACAAACCAAATAAATTCTGTTCTTGTTTTCAAATAAAACCTTTTCTAAAGGAATTTCTTATGAAAATGTTGCTAAAGTCAGATGCATTGACTACGTGGTATCAACTTTTTAATCAAAATGTACAAATTCCTTCCGCACTTCGTAAAAACGTCCATCAAGTTGGTAGACATATATGAGTAATGATTTTCTTCAAAACACAACTATTGAAATTAATTACTCTCAACGCTTCGGCTGCCATCAGCAGCCATTCTCATGAATTCTGGGAATAATTCTTCTTCAGCTCGCCAGTTGACTTGGCAAGCAGGCCGTCCTATAAGTGGAGGATACTGACTTAGCCACGTATGCGACGGCCTGCTTGCCAAGTCAACTGGCGAGCAGAATAACTAGTTGTCCTAGGATTCCTGATGGAGGCTGCAGATGGTAGCCGAAACATTAAGAGTAGGTAATCTCAACAGTTGTGGTTTGAAGAAAATTGTTACTCGTTCCTTCTACACATTTACATGTAAGAAAATGTATGAATGAACTAGTAGCAGAAGCTGTGGAATTGCAACATAACATTGCTGTCACCTTCCATTTCAATGTTCGAATGTTAACATGCTATCACCTTCCATTTCAAGGTTGGAATGTTGACATGCTGTCACCTTCCATTTCAAGGTTGGAATGTTAACATGCTATCACCTTCCATTTCAAGGTTGGAATGTTGACATGCTGTCACCTTCCATTTCAATGTTCGAATGTTAACATGCTATCACCTTCCATTTCAAGGTTGGAATGTTAACATGCTGTCACCTTCCATTTCAAGGTTGGAATGTAAACATGCTGTCACCATCCATTTCAATGTTGGAATGTTGACATTATGTCACCTTCCATTTCAATGTTCGAATGTTGACATTATGTCACCTTCCATTTCAATTTTTAGAATGTTAACATGCTTTCACCTTCCATTTCAATGTTGGAATGTTGACATGATGTCACCTTCCATTTCAGTGTTCGAATGTTAACATGCTATCATCTTCCATTTTAAAGTTTGAATGTTAACATGCTGTTACCTTCCATTTCAAGGATTTAATGTTACCAAGCTATCACCTTCCATTTCAAGGAAAACATACTCTCAACTCCCATTAAAGGATGTTAACATTTTGTTACTTGTTCCTTCTACACATTTACATGTAAGAAAATATATGAATGAACTAGTAGCAGAAGCTGTGGAATTGCAACATAACATTGCTTTCACCTTCCATTTCAGTGTTCGAATGTTAACATGCTATCACTTTCCTTTTCAAAGTTCGAATGTTAACATGCTGTTACCTTCCATTTCAATGTTCGAATGTTAACATGCTATCACCTTCCATTTCAAGGATGGAATGTTACCTAGCTATCACCTTCCATTTCAAGGTAAACATACTCTCAGCTTCCATTAAAGGATGTTAACATTCTGTTATCTTCCATTGGAATTTGGAATATTAACATACTTTCAGCGAATGTCATCCCTTCAAATGGTTCTTTACAAAATCAAGGTTTCTGTAGAATTCAACGTCTAACTTTGTATTAGTTTTCGTCCTGTTTCTGTACCATTGTTCCACACAGTCAAACGCCACTGGATCCAGCTCCTGGTGGAACTTATTGACAAACAACTGCTTTGCCTTTGGAAGACGCCAGAGGTCACCAACACCAAACTGACAGATGAAACGGAACCAGCGTCCACTGCAAGTCTCCTCCTTACTCTGCCAGATCTTTAGTCTTGTGTAGAAGTACTTGAGGTCAGGGTCACCTGTACCGGTAGTAAAAATGCAAAAATGTGTAAAGTTCAGTGTTTGCAAATATGTTTTAAGGAAGTAGGCGTATCTTAGGTACTAGCTCCAAACAGCAGTGTTTGATAGTAAATTAAATTGGTTTCATTGTGGAGGTTAGCAGCTGTTTCATTGTGGGGGTTAGCAGCTGTTTCATTGTGGGGGTTACCAGCTGTTTCATTGTGGGGGTTAACAGCTGTTTCATTGTGGGGGTTAGCAGCTGTTTCATTGTGGGGGTTAGCAGCTGTTTCATTGTGGGGGTTAACAACTGTTTCATTGTGGGGGTTAACAGCTGTTTCATTGTGGGGGTTAGCAGCTGTTTCATTGTGGGGGTTAACAGTTGTTTCAATGTGGGGGTTAGCAGCTGTTTCATTGTGGAGGTTAACAGCTGTTTCATTGTGGAGGTTAGCAGCTGTTTCATTGTGGGGGTTAACAGCTGTTTCATTCAAATATGAAGTTGCCAAAGTTGCACCTATCGATGTAATTCAAAGTTTCATGTAGGTTGAGGGGATCTGAGATTAAATTATATTGGTTTCATGTATACAAATCAGTAAAGTCTATATATTTACAGAATATTTTAGACATTGCAAATTTTATATGTAAATATGTTTAAATGAAACAACTAAAATTACTGTTCGTTAGCTGTAACTACATAATTCTTGAAATATATGTTAGATTAGTTTAAAAACAATTGCATAAATACGCATACACTTGATATACCTTTGTATGCCCCAGGCACATCGAGGTGGGGATTGTGATTTAATGTGGCAAAGAAGTGTTCGTCTGGTACTCTGATGTCATGCATCCACTCAAGCAGATCCAACGCCCGCTTGTCATGCAGTAGGTAGTTAACAAAACCCCTGGTGGCTGCGATGTGCATTGAGCCCTTGCTGATAACAAAGCCATCGGGTGGGGGCGATTTCAGGCGACTTGTCCTCCAGTTCTCATTCCACCAGACATATTTGGTCCAGATGATTGGACGTCTGAGGCAAAGAAATAATCATAAGTCACTGTGAACACATAACAGAAAAGCAGTTATCAGCTTAACAAATTGCTATGAACCAGCATAACGAAACTGCAAATGTTACTATGTTTATATAGGTAATTCCATGTACAAATTGGTTATTCTTCAACACATTTTGAAGTTCCAACTTATGCTGAATGTTTTGATATGGACAAGTGGTGGCGGCAGCATATATATAAATGAGGAGTTTATGTTACTTGTATAACCAATTGCAAATTTTACCATGAAGCGAACGACGCAATCAATACTGTATATGTTGTATTACCTGGCAAACATCAGTATCACTGGCATTAAAACTTCAATATCATGTAAGAAATTACATTCAATGCAGAATTCAGCAGAACCTCAACCATGCTGACCACTGTCTCCAGCACACTGGTACCAGAGCCAGACACAGAGCTATTTAATTTAATATTCAAATACATTCCAACAATGTACCATGAACTGTATTGGATACATGTACATTGTATGACAAAAAGCGAAAGCACGGAAAGACACAACACAATGGACTATGACTTACTTGTGTGGACTTCCATCAATATCATTGGCACCATCGTATGCCTTCAATATCTGCACAAGCTCCAAGTTCGTCTTGAGTGGATATTCCCGGCCTGTGAGATTGATGAAGTATTTCCAGTGTTTGTACTTCCACAACTCTTGCAGACACACCAACTCTGCTTCCAACAAGCTGAACTCTGACCACTCTACTTTAATCGGATGTTCAGGAATGATAACATTTGAAAAACACCCAGATATTCCGTGCACTGCTTGATGCAAACTATCAGATGCCTTTGCGTCCAGATGCACACAGTACACATTGTGTGGTCGGTAAATGGCATGAAGAAGCCTTTCCATCTGCTCAACATTTTCATGCATTACAATGCTAAATGCCAGCGGAAAATCCTTTTCCTCTGTTGTGATTTCATAATCGTGATAGTGTCTTTGCTTCAAGAAAGCATCACAGTTGGATGTTAGATCCAGATAGTCTCTGTCAGTGATCATATCAAGACGTCGACACCATTTAAATGAGGCAGCATATTCAAGTTCTGACGAAACAGCCTCAAAGATGGCAGCACAGTCTACAGGGCGCTCATTATTGCCATCTTCTTGCTTGCTGACAAGAGACGTACCAAGAACTGGTGGACATTTCTTCTGTAAAAATGCTGGTTTGCATGAAGCAATGTATAACCAACAGGTGATGCAAGCCAATAGAATGATTAAAATCTTAAACCCCTGACGTATGACTTTATTTGCTCTCAAGGCTGGGAACATTGTAGCTGATGTACCTTCCTACAAAACAAGTTATCACAACATTAGAGAGTATGGGGTGGATAATTACTGTATTACCCATCACGTTTCCTTGATCACTTAACTTGAATGTTTCTGGTCAAATCGTATTACCGAAAGGTAAACAAATTATACAAAATGGTGATATTATACTCATTTTATGTTTATACCGATTAAAATATTTCAATCGTATTCCATATTCTAGCAAATGTTTCACAAGAAACACCCATCATTAATAGCTAAGCCAGTTTAGAATATTGCAATCAAAATTGAAAAGCGGAGATAAGTTAGAAAGAATGTAAAGTATGACTAGGCCTAATCTGCACTAAAAAATTATTTAGACCTGAAGAACTTGTCAGACTCACTTTTTAGTTCTCACAACACCAGGGATTAGGAGACTATGAGATGCATAGCAGAATAATATATGTGTTTAGTAGCAGGTAGGAACAGGTAGCAGCAGGTGAGTGAACATATTTTAGGTTAGGTGAGTTTTACTCACTTCCTGTGAGTGTGCAGGATGAGAACCTGGTGGACAACATACGAATTGGCTATAGGTTTGCCATTATCTGACAACGTACGATTCGGCTACACGCACTAATCCAGACATAGCCATAAACCTAAATGTTACTTACACAAAAATATGACCACTGATTTATGTGTGCATGCGTATATAAGTTAAAGCAAATATATATATAAGTAAATACTATAACACAACGATATGTCTGCAGACACCAAGTACACCAGTCAAAAGGAAAACTGGTTATGTGGAACGGGTCGAGAATAACGCCAAAAGGTGTGACAACACTGGCTATGACAAATACGAAAACTGGAGAAACCTGAGATGTAGAATTTGTTGTAGTAAAGAACAACTTTACATGTCTGATGGGATCGACTACAGTACAAGATGGGCCTGCTAACGGTTCATAGAGACAAGTTTGTTGTGCAAGTCAAACTGAGTCAATTTGGTCGATAGCCATGTGGTCGATATCGATGGGCTAGATTGCCATTTGGTCTCAAAGTGAGTAGTGAGATATTCCAGAAGTGGCTGAATGAAGCATTGGAAAGTCTGACAGGTGTTATATGCGTAGCCGATGATATCCTCGTGACTGGATGTGGTGACACAAAGGTGGTGGCTGAACGTGACCATGATGAAAACTGGGTAAAGCTACAACAGAGATGTCTAGCAAGACGCATTAAGCTGAATGATGACAAAACAGTGCTGAAACAAGATAATGTGGCATTCATGGGACACATGATAACCACTGAACGCACCAGAGTAGATGACGGAAAACTCAAAGCAATTATGAAGGTGTCGGCACCGACCAATGTACATGGTGTCAAACGATTTTGTGGCATGATACAGTATCTTGCGCGGTTCACGCCAGATCTAACAAGTGACCTGGTACCCATACGATCATTGACATGGCAAAATGCAGAATGGAACTGGTCAAAAAAATGCACAAAGACATTCAACAGTGCAAAGAAGATCTCCAGCATCCTGATCCTGGTCTATTTTGACCCCGACAAAGAGTTTGTGTTGCAAGTAGACAGCAGCAAAGATGGTTTGGGTGCTATTTTGATGCAGGATGGGAAGCTGGTCACTCGACTTCTCGGTCTTTAACGAATACGGAATGGAGATGGGCAAAACATAATATCTCCAAACATCACAATATGAATAATCTGTATTGAAAATTTCCCCGAAATTGCGTAAGCCGATCTGATAACTATTAATTTGATACACAGATCCGTGGTACTTCTTCTTCCAAAATTCTGCCTAGTACTAAATTATTAACTAAGTTGTAAGTCTAGGCTTGGGCAGCCAGGATCATGACATGGTCATGGGCCTGGCGTGGGCCGATGTCAAGCTGTGGTTCACTAGTTGACAAATTATACTGTTTATCGCTCACATGAAAAACTCGAATTCTCTTGTTGTCAACTAGCCTATTTTACTTACGAATATGCTCTATGCAATTATCAGTCCAAATATCATACAGAAGCAGTTGATAAATTATAAAAAGTATTGTTTTTTCATCGATTGTCCACTTCTCACACAGCTCTATGAAGGTGACATAGACGCTGGCGACGCCTTGCGACCATGCGGAACACTACTACCACTACAAACTTCCCACCAATGGACATTTAACAAGATTTAACAAGATTGCCATCCCAAACAACAAGTTCCAGATGGCAAGTGGACAAGGAAGCCATTGGCTTATCGAGAGTCCAACAATTGTATCATCGATGTGTAGCCCGCTCTTATCATATATCTGTCAATTCTATTTTTAAACATATTCACACTACTAGCATTAACACAATCATTTGGCAGTTTGTTCCATTCATTTATCACCCTCTGTGAGAAAGAGTACTTTCTCATGTCCAACCTAAATTGTTCCTTAACTAATGCTGCTTTGTTTCCTCTGGTTCTACTGTCTTCTTTAAGTTTGAAGAACATATTCCTATCAACATCCTCATAAGCGTTCACTATTTTAAACACTTCTATTTGGTCTTCTGTCTCTAGTGTTGTCAAACCACATTGTAATAAGCGACTTTCGCAACTAAGATCTCTCAATTCTGGAATCATTTTAGTTGCTCTTCTTTGTATTCTTTCTAGCTTGTCTATGTCCTTCTTACGATACGGCCTCCATGCTTGTATACAATATTCCAAATGTGGTCTAACTATAGCTTTGTACGGGGGTACGATTAGTTGTTTCTCCTTATATGTGATAGTTCTCCTAATTAGCCGTATAATTTGATTTCCTTTCGAAGCAGCAAACAGTATTTCCGGAATAGTGTCCATGGATTTAATGATAGGATATTGTCCAGATAATATTGGTAGGGATACAATCAGGAGGAAACGCTAACTTATATATGGTCCGACTCATGACGTCGGACGGAGCAGGCCGCGTTTCGTTGAGCTCTCGTGTGACGATGTTCTGTTGTTACAAATGCGACGGAAAATAATGAAGTTTAACAAGATTTAACAAGATTTGCCATCCAAGCCAAAGGCCCAGATGGCAAGTGGACAAGGAAGCCATTGGCTTATCGAGAGTCCAACAATGTTCATCTACTTATAACCCGCCCTCCTGAGATATGTGTCAACCTTGTTTTTAAACATATTCACGCTGCTAGCAGTTACACAATCTGTAGACAATTTGTTCCATTCATGTATTGTCCTCTGTGAGAACGAGTGCTTCCTGATGTCCAATCTACATTGATCCTTTACTAATTTTACCTCATGTCCTCTAGTTCTGCTATCCTTCTTGAGTGAGAAAAACATATTTCTATCAATATTTTCATACCCATTCAATGTCTTAAAAACTTCAATCTGATCTCCTCTTAACCTCCTTGTCTCTAAAGGTGTTAAACCACATTCTTTCAGGCGTTCTTCATAACTAAGGTCTCTCAGTTCTGGAATCATTTTAGTTGCTCTCCTTTGTATGCGTTCAAACGTATCTATATCCTTCTTACGATATGGAAAGTTATCTAATGGCATCGAACTTCAAAAGATCCGTACGATGAATCTGGTGAGATAAACGTTCACAATACCCTAGGATAGGGTGGATTTGCACATAATATATGGGTCTGTCAGATTCAGCGTGCTGCCATATTGAATGTCCGTCTTGGACATGCCACATTTGACACACCTATCAGACGTGTAACCAACGACAATAAGACACCATGCCGCCCAAGCATCACCAAAAAAGCTCGTCAGAGGCTACTCGCTTTGAAGGTATTGACAATGAACTTCTAAAACTTACCTTTATTGAAACTCTGAGTGACAGTGATGTTATAAAACAATTGAAACGAGCTCTGTTCCCGCAAGAGATTGCTGACAAAATAGACTACTTAGCAGCTCAGACTGAACAACTAAAACAAACTGTGAAAGACAAGGACGAGAAAATCAAAGAACTTGAAAGTAGAGTCGACTTGTTAGAATCGGCCAACGACAGCATCTAGCAATATTCTAGAAGATCCAATTTGAGAATAGAAGGAATACCCGAATCTGTAGGTATTGGTGAAATTGAAAATGCAATACTAGACATTGTCAGTGATCATATGAAGTTAACTCCAGTCCTGCAGTCTCACGAGATTGAACGAGCGCACAAAATTGGCCGCCCTAAAACGGATGGCGGGCGACCACGCACTACAATTGTTAGACTAACTAGCGAACGTCGGAGGGACGCTACACACAGAGCTCGAATCAACCTAAAACAGCACAATACAGCCTCGGGTCTAAACCTTCTTTTATTTGTGAATGAAGTCCTCACGAAAACTCGTTCTGAACTTCTGTATGAACTTCGAGAAAAAAAATGGACTGATTTCTGACTGTTGGTCTTTCAGTAGGAATATCTTGTACAAAGACACTCAAGGTGTTGTCCATCAAGTACGAAGTAAACAGGACGCATGTTTCAAGCTCCGCCGTGTTTGACGCCTGTGTTACATAACTCCTGTGAACATTCCCGAGACACTGCTGCGTCAAATGACGTAAGCATTGTCTGGCACTTGCACACTTGCACACCTTCAAGTAGCGTGAACCTACGTATCCAGTTTCCATGGCACTATGATAGTATTATTATTATTTCTTTATAAACAACATGAATGTATTTTATTAATATAACCTATCCATATCCACGGATAGATGATTTATTACAGAGTATCATTTTATTTTTCAGACTAACTACAATTACAGTAATTTATTTAGTTATGCTGATTTGTAGTTGGTACATGCCAAATCATGGTAGTAGGTTATTATATTACTGTTGTTTTTGTTTGTAATTTTTTTTCGATATCAAGACTATAACCACCCAAGCCTATGTGCACATATAATTTAATGGGCACGTGCGATTATTAATGATTGGCAGTCCTATATCACCATTGTATTGTGACTTGTGTTATCACCATTAATCTTATTGGTGATAATTGGGAAGGTCAATTTATTAAAGTAACTGGTGGTGGGCTTTCTAAAGATATAATAATTGGCAACATTTACAGGCCCCCAAGAGACCTTAACGAAAATTATAAACAATTCCTTTCCGAATTCACACCTATCATTTCGTCATTTGACAGAACAAATTCAGATGTTATTATTGCAGGAGACTTTAATATAAACCTTTTGAAAATAAACGAAAAAGAAGTATTCGCGGAATTTTGTTATACTTTAATATCATATAGCTTTTACCCCCACATCACACTTCCTACTAGGCTCTCCAAAAATAATGGAACCCTACTTGATAATTTCTTTTGCAAATTAACTAAATCTACAATGAAGCCTAAATCAGGTATTTTAACTAAACAATTATCAGACCACCAACCATATTTCACTTTTCTAAATACAGTTTCCCACACAGAACCTTTACCGAGATATATAAAAATTACTGTACAGAACTCTGATTCAATATCTGATGTTATACACAAGGTTTTCTCAACAAATGTTTATAGTAAACTCGAACAATCTCCTAATGCAAACCCTAATGTAAATTATGATATCCTACATGACGTAATGCAATGTGCAAAAAATAAACATATGCCATATAAGACAGTTAAACTAAAAAAATACAAACACAAGAAATCCGCTTGGATTATGTTAGGTCTGCTGAAATCCATTCGATACAGAGATAAATTATATAAGACGCTAAAAACTACTCAACCAGAATCATCAAAATACTTTGCAATTCGGATCAACCTGACTACCTATAATACTATCCTTAAAAAAAGCATACGTGCTGTTAAACGCATACATTACATGTTTTAACAAATTCAAA
The DNA here is from genome assembly GCA_963662155.1 of Lamellibrachia columna. Lineage (NCBI taxonomy): Eukaryota > Metazoa > Annelida > Polychaeta > Sabellida > Siboglinidae > Lamellibrachia > Lamellibrachia columna. The sequence goes on along the minus strand of OY759265.1, from coordinate 5,108,774 downwards.
ATTAACATTAAAAAAAACATGGGAAACAATTAATGGTATTCTTTCTAGAACATACAGAAAGAAAACGTTCCCCAACTCCTTTATTTATAACGAAAATACCATAGCAGATAAAACGGCAAACACATTTAATTAATATTTTACCAATATTGGCCCAAATTTAGCCAACCAAATACAAAATTCCACAAATAAAACTTTCAGATTCTATCTTAATGGAAACCATAACAATGTATTTAACTTATTAATGAAGAAACAATATCTAAAACAATAGATGATAAATTATGCACACAAAACAAGTTGCGGATTTGACGGCATTTCTTCATGGCTTCTAAAGTTAATTAAACTTGTTTTGACAAAATCTTTAACTTTAATCACAAAACAAATATTAACAACGGATATCTTCCTCGACAAACTCAAAACTGCTAAAGTAATACCAATTTATAAAAAGGGGACGAAATCCTATTCTGCAACTAGAGGCCAATATCAATCTTACCTGCAATTTCAAAAGTAATTGAAACAATTATTTACGACCAGCTAGATTCTTTCTTAAAAAGACACAAACTTATGTACGATAGTCAGTATGGATTTAGAAAGGAACATTCTACGGAATTTACCGCTCTTGAATTAATTGATAGGATATTGACACGTATGGATAATAAGGAAATACCAATAAATATTTACTGGACCTGTCAAAAGCATTTGACACTTTGGATCACTCAATATTAATCGATAAGCTAGAGTTTTATGGCGTAAAAGGAGTAGCTTTAGACCTATTAAAAAAATTATTTTACAAATAGAAAACATTACGTAGAATTTGAAGATGCACAATCAGATATGCTTAACATCTCCACAGGCGTACTTCAAGGATCAATTCTAAGTCCTTTGTTATTTATAATTTACATAAATGACTTTGCCCAATCTAGTCCGAAATTCAACTTTATTATGTACGTCGATGACACGACACTTTCAAGTACCCTAGATTCTTTCGCACAATATAGCAAAAATTAAAATGTAGAATTCTTAATCAACACCGAACTGGAAAAAATTAATGAGTGGCTTAAATTAAAAAATTATCTTTAAATGTAAATAAATCCAAATATATGATCTTCAAAATGGCTAGAAGAAATAATATGATAAATCCACTAAATATAAAAATAGATAATACATATATCGATAGAGTAGATGAGTTCAATTTCCTAGGGAAAGTTTTAATGAACAATTAAACTGGCAAAGCCACATCAAAAAAATTTCAAAGAGGTGCTCCAGAATTATAGGTATCCTAAATAAACTTAAACGATTGTTACCTCTTAATATAAAGATTATGTTGTATAACACTTTGATATTGTCATGTCTAAACTATGGCTTAACGGCCTGGGGCTATAGATGTGATAGAATAAAAAACTTCAAAAGAAAGCCATCCGAATTATATGTTTAAGTAAATATAATGCTCATACCAATCCACTGTTCAAAAGTCTTAATTTACAAAAGTAGAGCATATTCTAAAATTGCAGGAACTAAAATTATATCATAAATTTTCAAACAGTAAACTACCTGTCTACCTGCAAAACTTACCACTTGATCAAAACAATAGTGTTCACAACTTTAATACACGTGGTCAATATAATATACATACGATCAGGGTACACCACGAGTTTGCTAAACGAAGTCTCAGGTACAGTTTGCCACATACCATAAATATTGCACCTGATTTATTAAAAGACAAGGTCACCACTCACAGTTTACATGGTTTCTCAAATTATATCAAACTTTATTATCTGAATACATATATTGAACAATGTGCAATCCAAAATTGTTATATATGTCAACATGACTGACTATGTCTCCGTTCCTCCTTGGTTAACATCACTCTATGTATATCCAATTGTAGGAATATAATTGGCATTTGTAATATACATACATATCTATATTAATTGTGTTCACTCAGTAATTATGCATTAATATCTTTACGGATTTTCCTTTTTTATAATTTAAAAACGGGTGAAATTAATCGACAGGGTGGCCCCTACGACAGCGATTATTTTTTAGTCTTAGTAGGAGTCTCCCGTCCCTTATATGACATTATTTTTTATTTTCAAACCGTACTCTATATTCTTACCACTTCGTTTTATCATGTCGACATATATGTAATATATTGTATGGTTTCTGTGTTGAATACTCGTTTTGTTGTTATTTTCGAGGCGCCGACGTCGTCGTGATAGACAGGGTTGGTGGCGTGTTGGAATTACAGAACCACAGTGTCGTAGTCTCTCCCCCTCCCCCTCCCCCTCCCCCTCCCCCTCCCCCTCCCCCTCCCCCTCCCCCTCCCCCTCCCCCTCCCCCTCCCCCTCCCCCTCCCCCTCCCCCCTAATAATTGTTATTGTTAGATTAACTTTCACATGCCATTAAAAAAAAGTTCTCTGAAGTGAGCAGTACCTTCAGCAGGTTATGAAATCGTTGTCTGACCTATGAATCCACTTTCACAAGGTGCTCTTTAAAAAGTGCTATGTAGGTCAACTGGTCAATGCCTGAGCTGTTGTTTATGCAACATGAAAAGACCAACTCGTCTTTAGGCTGATGACTTCGGGGATTACCTGTTCATTGAAACATATTAAACAATATAGACAAATGACTCCCTTGTGTTGTGTTGGCACTGTTGGGGCGGATTCGGGTGGCAGCGCATTGCGTTAGTAAACAACAGCAGTAGTATTGACAGATGTGACAATTATGACAGTGGCAATGCCCACATGACAATAACAACAGTGGCAATGACAATTGTCTGTGGTTTATTCAGTTATGTATGATGTGTGCATCACAACGCGTCCGGCTAGAAGGTTGTCAACCGACTCTGTGGGAATGTCTACTTATTTTGCTAATTAAGTTCACCTTTATGTATAGCATTGTTGTGCTATTGACCCTCAGTATTTGAGTTTTACAAACTTCACACTGCAAGAATACTAAAATCCACTGTTTTCATTGTAGTATTCAGTCTAAGTTTCGGTGTCACTGACTTAATTTACTACACAACTATTGATCACTTGTGTCTTTGTCTTGAAGGAATAACGCGCAGCAAGTTCCCAGATATTCCCTAGTGCATCAACTTAAGATTTATATCAACAAGCGTCGGCATGAAAGGTTAGCAAGGCAACTGTGTTGTTCTTTGTTAAAGATGCAAATCAGTAGATGTAAGTTAATGCTTTGATTATTGCAATGCCTGTGTATACTATACAAACATCTGTTGTGAATTGTATGAACTATTTTCCTGGATATGGTGAGGTAAATGTTAAAGTGTATATTGACGGATGGCATCAACAAGTTATGCAATAATTGTATCCAAGTGTTGTGTGGGGGCCCACATTGGAAGTGTATTGTTAGGCGTGGGGCATGAGCAGGTTATGCAATAATTGAACCCATGATGTTTTCGCTTTTGGCGTGGTACATTAAATTAAAAGGGGCATCAACGTAATGAGACCGTCCGCAGATGTTTATTAATTTAGATTTTCTGACACCGACCTTGTGACGTGCTGGGAAAGTCACCATGCGGTGGATGTAAGATACGAAGTAAAGGGAATTCAAGGGAGGGGCCAGAACACACAAATGTGACATTAGAGTTCAAACCCTGTACAACTTTGCTCGCATTGACAACGATGAGTGAAAACCCAGACAACACAATGCCACGCAAGTAATTACTGCGCATTGTTTGACTGTAGGTGTTGACAATCTGCATCGGCCGCATCTCGTTTTCTGCTGCCTGCTGACTGCTTGCGACTGTTCAGCTATCTCTCCATGTACGACAACACTGCGTCCGCATCTTCACGAAACGTTCGTCGTCTCCACGTCATGTTGACGGCCGACTTGCACAGCGTTCAGCCGACTGTTCAGCTGTAACGGCGACCTGGTCACGCTGGACAGGGCCAGCACCCGCCTGGCTTCGAGACCTACAATGTGAGACGTGATTGACCCTCCCCTTGAATCATAGACAAAAAGAAGAATGACGTAACAAGACGTAAACAACAATGTTATTGATTTTGTTGATTTTTTTGGTATCCAGTAATATCGAGGATAACACATTGAAGCACACCAAAGTACATTTATTTCCAATATGGTCATCTTGGTTTTTAAGAGTGTCCTTCTCTAGAGTTAGTGAGTCCATGAGAGGTCTTTTAATAATAATAATAATTTTGTTCTTATATAGCGCATACTCCTGTTGATAGATCAACGTGCTTTACAATAAAATAATACATGCATGAAAATGCACACAATTATGCTTATATGCTATGATTTTTTTATTTCCCTGCATGCGATCTTTTACTTCCCCTGGCATAGACGGCAAATAGAAGGGACCAACGGCTTTTAGTGTCTCTTCGGAAAGACACAGGCAAAGTAGAGTGAACGAAATTGCCAAAGCTTCGAAACAGCGGAGATGGTTTCGAACCCCGATCCGTTCGAGCGAAAGCCCAACGCTCTACCACACGACCACCGTGCCCCACTATAACGTTGCCCAGCCAACCAATCCTTTATGCCACTCCACCAGTCGTTTTTAAAATGTATAATCATGTCTTCTTCTTCTTTCAAAATCCTACCTAGCTTCAACATGCTGATGGCAGAGGTAGGCACAAAAAATAATAACTTATGTACAGTTCAATTGTTTTTGCGTCTATACTAAAGTCTTGGATAATGACGTGTCTGAATGTTACTCTTAACTTAAATGCATCCAGACTGTTTAGACTAATAATGTGTTGAAGGAGGGAGTTCCAAAGTCGAATAGTACTGGGAGAAAAGAATATAAACGTAATTGCATCTTGAGTAAGGGACACGATAGGCTAATGAATGTTGTCTCCTATTGATACTATCCACATGTACAAGGTATTGATTTGAAGGTATTCCCACTAGACCATTGATTATTTTGTAAATCATACAGAGCTTAGCATCTGCCATACGGTATGCTAGCGGCCTCCATCCCAATGTTTGTAGCATGTCTGTTACACTAGAAACATTGACGATGCTATACATACCTACCTGGATGCACGACGTTGAATCATTTCTAACTTGTCTATTTGTGCCTGGCACTGGTGATATGCTGAGTGGTGCCATTGTCGGGGCGTGTGATTTCTCATCTGAACTCTAATACTGTTTCTGACCGGTGTCAAAACTGCCATGCAGTCCTAGTACTTGTGTATCTGTATCGATATTCTAAATGCTCTTTTAGAGCGAAAAGTTGGATGTGCGCACAGCACAGGTAGTAGGTCCATAGCTTGTAGCTCGTAAGTTTGTATTCCTGGCTGCGTACATGTGTTTTCTTGTTCTTCCATTATAGCTCATGACTCTGTCATGCCCGTCCTCGGTGGGGGGGGGGGTTCGAACGAGCCCCCTTTTGAGAGAATTTTGTTTTATTGTAATATTTTTCAGAAATCACCCCAGCGATATCCGGCTGATTGTGTACTTTCGAATCCCCTTTTTCAAACCCCGAGGACCGGCCTGTCTGTGTTAGCCACATTGACTAGACAGCTGGGTGTGTTGGTGCGTGGCAGCGGGTGGTGTAGCGCTGGGTTGGTTCTGTGTTAGTTAATAGTTATATCAAATGTAAGCACTATTTCATGTACATATGAGGAACTTTATTATTTTACAGCGGGACTACGCTGACAGGGAGGAAAGGCACTTTCTAAGCATCTATACTGACTGCTCCTCTGGTGCGTACTGGTGCTTGGTATGGGTTTTTATACTTACTTGGTATACTTGATACTATGATATACTTAATTGGTATACTTGATACTATGATATACTTAATTGGTATACTTGATACTATGATATACTTACTTGGTTGTATAGTCTCATTCAGCCGGTGGAGAGAGACTCGATTTCTTCTTGAAGGTGTTCAAAGTAGAAGCTGACACGACTTCTTCAGGCAGTTTATTCCAGTAATCGATGACACGATTTGTGAAGAAGTATTTACGGATCTCTGTGCGGGAGTCTTCCTTAGCTTTAAGCAGTGGCCCCTCAGATCGCTGCTACATTGATAGAAAGCATGCTCAGGATTGTTCCTAGTTAGGCCACTGAGATATGTATGTACCTCACAGAGGTCCGCCCCAACTCTTCTCTCTTCCAAAGGACATTTCGACAGGTGTTCTTCTGAGTTTCAGCTCTCTTCTCAACTTTCTCTAATTCATCTATATCCTTTCTATATACAGGGTTCCAAGCTGGCGATGCATATTCTAGCACTGGTCATGTCATTTATTCGTATAAGGTCTTTATTCTCTTTTTCTATCTACTTTCAAAGCATTGTTTACTTAGTCCTATGCGTTGATTTGCCTTTGTTGTAATATATTTTTTGTAAGTCTTTGGTTTTAGATTTTTGCATACGGTGATTCCTAAATCCTTTTGTTCTTCTAAAACTTCTGATATTGTTTGTGGTGCAATATATGGAAGTTGCAGTTTTTATTGCTGTTTACGTACCCGGAGGAAAGACCAGTTGAGCGACTGGATCATCAGATCTACATTTGATGGTAGCGGTGTTGCATCCAACGGTCCGCCCGTCTCGGCACAGCATCCAGTGCCTTCACATTCCCGTCGCAGTGTGGATTCCACACAAAGCAGCAGTACTCTTGTAATATGTGGACGTAGGCGTCGTACGCCGTCCTCCTCCAAGTGTGGTGATGTTCTCAGTGTGGTATTCCCAAGCGTAGACTATGATGACTCCCGTATACTAGGTGTTGCTACGGCCTAGAGGGTATGGACGTGAATTCGTCTTTTTCTGCACCAGGACAATCTGAGGACGTGTCATATATCAGGGTGGACACTCCCGGTCTACCACTTGATTGCGGTCACACTGATATGCCCGTTTGTATGTCGAGATGGTGTTACGGCAGGCAATATCATCAGCATACACTCTGCAGGTTGAGCAGGTATGTTGCGGCAGGTTGAAGTGCAACAGGCTGGGCCCCAGGACGGAACCTTGTGGCACACCGGACTCGAATGGTATAAACTCCAACCGTAGCATTGTCACCGACGCTAGTGAGTTCGTCGGCGAGCATTAAAACTCGAGGTCTGATCACGTCTGGTCCACTGGCCGTGTGCCAGTCTTACTAACATCAGACGGCATTCCATCATGTATTCTTCAGGTGATTAGATGACAGTAGGACTGGAGGCTGATTGGAACTGCCTGTTCAACGTTGGTCCTCGTATTCTTGGTGATGATCAAAACTAAACTTTGTATGAACAATTGTTATTTTAACTTTCAAATCAAAGTTACATACAAAAGTTCCTCAAGGATGAGTCACATTTGACCAAAATCTGACAAAAAAAATTACGAGATCGTGCAGATCTCTGTACGAGCGCGTCATCTCTAGCTGGGATGTGGGAGGCGGTGTAAGATCCCTGAAAAGTTTTTAAATGGGGTGCTCTCTGGGCCATTCTAGCACATTAAAGAGAAATGGTAGAGATCTTTTTTCAAACAAACTAACTGCTACTTTTAAGATGCTAACAAGTCATCAAAATAGCATTCATATTAGTATTTCAAGAGTTGTGGAGCTCTTCGGGGATTATTTATGGAAGGTGTCCGCCAATTCTGTTTTTAAACATATTGACACAGGTAGAAATTAAAACGATGCAATCAACAGAAAATCTGCCCAGGGCACATAAAATAAGTCGATTCATAATCACACACACCAAATGGTCAATGTATCCACATTTTTATTGTGATATTTTTGCTTATTACATGCTTTCTGAACAATGATATCTAGATGGTTCTCTAAATTATATTTACTAACATTTTGTTAAACAACAATACTATGCTGCTAGAGTTGTTTTGCCATCTAATAACTAGAGTGTTAATAAATAAAATATGTTTATAAACAAATTCAGGGTTTGCATAACATATAATCACTATTGATATTCTGTGATACAACTATTGGTTGCAAGAGGGACATATCATGCTAAACTACCTGTTAAATGTACCTCACTTGGAATGCAGACATAAATCTTTGTCAGAGTAATCCCCATGCTAGGGTTTGTTGACATGAAATATAGACATGTATTTTTGAGAAAGTTGCCCGTTTTGTTGACTTTTCTACTAACTTCTTTGACCTTGACCTTTCGACCTTGCAGCTGCATTAGTTGAATCAGTGCATTATACCCACGGTAACAAATAAAGTATTATTTGAGAACTACTGAATTCAGGGTTGCCAAGTCTACTATTTTGGCAGTCAAACTACTCCTTTTTTTACAATTTGACTGAATATCATGATCTACTACTTTCGAGCCGAAATCTACCGCCAAACTGCAATTTCAAGGATAAAATATACTTATTTCTAATCCAAATATACCATCAAAACACAATTTCAAGTAGAAAATGCACCCAAATTAAGTATACCCTAAAATAGAAAAATTCCTTCCGCCAGAGAGGAAGGCCCTTTCACACTTCCCCCTACGTGACTGCAGTGCGAGGCCTGCAGCATCATATCTTCATCTACCGTCCTCACATCATGAAAAGTGGTGGATCTATAATGTTTTGTGAAATGTTACTTGGCACCTCTGTGAATCCACTATCAACTTGGTCATAACCAGTGTCTAGCTAACACATCTAACTGTACTAACACACCTGACTGTACTAACACACCTAACTGTACTAAGCAAACACTGTACTTTTCAGAGAGTTCACATAACTGTACTAAGTTAGTGGTACACGTCCATGGTTAGCAAACGTCACTGTGATAACTTCATTTAAAAAATAGGTTCCAAAGACCTGGTGGATCTAAACTCACAGCTAGCACATGCAAACAGCTGTGCAAAAGCAGTCAAACACTTTTAATTGTACTTGTTTAATACTGTGTCAATTTAGCACCTTTGACTATACCAAAACGAGCACAGTGTTTTCTGGCTCTTTTTAAACCAACAATGCCAATGTTCAGCATTACATTAAACCAACAATGCCGACATTCAGCATTACATTAAACCAACAATGCCAACGTTCAGCATTACATTAAACCAGCAATGCTGACGTTCAGCATTACATTAATGCAACTGACTCAACATGTATGTAAAGTGTGCAACAATTACACCCAAGGCATCAAGAACATAGCCAGTGACACATTTCCAAATGTTAATAAAAACTTAACATTGCTGACGTCAAGTAACCGGCTGGTTTACACAAGTGATTATTTGTCCAATTGGTCAGTCGAGACAGTGTTCTGGTGCAAGAATTGGTCCTTTAAACACCCCCCCCTCCCCCAAAGACCGATTAGCAATGCCAATTGGTGGGTACGACTGTGTAGTTCCAATAGGACCAGGGTCAAATTCCACCAACAGTTGGTCGTAATTTTTTAGCAGTAGCCAATCAGCAACCGACACGACTCACAACTGGTGGACGTCCTGACCTTTCATCGAAGTTAAATTGGAATTGCATGAGTCAATAGGTCGCAGTGTCTAGACACATTGCTCATCTAAACGCATACAATAATTAGTTGAGCGTTGTCATCTGATAGTGTAATCGACCAATTGGGGAACAAATCACTCCTGTAAACCAGGTGTAATCGACCAATTGGGGCACAAATCACTCCTGTAAACCAGGTGTAATCGACCAATTGGGGCACAAATCACTCCTGTAAACCAGACTGAACAGTGCCAAGTTAACACCGTGCTAAGTGAAAGGAACGAGCAACAAGGAATGTTGAACGACATATACAGCTGGCAGTACTGTCAACGAACTGACTGAGAGATGGACAAGTGCTAGCTGGTGAGATGACGTCTGGGCAGCCAGATGCCTATGGACATGTCACTGTTTGCACTCGCCAGAATTTCATTGTTGTAGTCGATCTGTCAACAAACACACCACATCACTGATTATATCTGCTCTTTTAAAACCCCCCCTCCATTGATAATGCTCATCACAAATCGGTTTCGTTGATGTTTAAATCTGTAGTGTGTCAATAGTTTAAGTACTACGCACAGTCAGTTTGATAAACAACTGCATACTTTTGTTAAAATCTTTGAAAGAATTTATTTTGATCATTATATCGGGCAACTTGTCAATGTGAATAGCCTTATATTACAGTACATAGATCTGGAAAACTTTAGCATTTTTTATGCCGATTTTTGACCAGACCTGGTAAAAAATAAATTGATAGTTTGTCCAATGATTTCACTGAAGTTAAATAAAAAAATGTATACAAACGAGCTAATGTGTCACATTCGATAACTGGTTAAATTTTTTCACAAAATGAATCTGAAGACGTGAAACCAATCACACAGTCACTCTGACAACAACTGACACATGAATTGAGGAGGGACCTTTTACAACTGACACATGAATTGAGGAGGGACCTTTTACAACAACTGTCACATGAATTGAGGAGGGACCTTTTACAACTGACACATGAATTGAGGAGGGACCTTTTACAACAACTGACACATGAATTGAGGAGGGACCTTTTACAACTGACACATGAATTGAGGAGGGACCTTTTACAACAACTGACATATGAATTGAGGAGGGACCTTTTACAACAACTGTCACATGAATTGAGGAGGGACCTTTTACAACAACTGTCACATGAATTGAGGAGGGACCTTTTACAACTGTCACATGAATTGAGGAGGGACCTTTAACCAATCACACTCTTACAACAACTGACACATGAATTGAGGAGGGACCTATAACCAATCACACAGTTACACTCTTACAACAACTGACACTTGAATTGAGGAAGGACCTTTAACCAATCACGCTGTCACACTCTTACAACAACTGACACATGAATTGAGGAGGGACCTTTAACCAATCACACAGTTACACTCTTACAACAACTGACACTTGAATTGAGGAAGGACCTTTAACCAATCACGCTGTCACACTCTTACAACAACTGACACATGAATTGAGGAGGGACCTTTAATCAATCACACAGTCACACTCTTACAACAACTGACACATGAATTAAGGAAGGACCTTTAACCAATCACGCTGTCACACTCTTACAACAACTGACACATGAATTGAGGAGGGACCTTTAATCAATCACACAGTCACACTCTTACAACAACTGACACATGAATTAAGGAAGGACCTTTAACCAATCACACAGTCACACTCTTACAACAACTGACACATGAATTGAGGAGGGACCTTTAACCAATCATGCAGTAACACTCTTACAACAACTGACACATGAATTGAGGAGGGACCTTTAATCAATCACACAGTCACACTCTTACAACAACTGACACATGAATTAAGGAAGGACCTTTAACCAATCACGCTGTCACACTCTTACAACAACTGACACATGAATTGAGGAGGGACCTTTAACCAATCATGCAGTAACACTCTTACAACAACTGACACATGAATTAAGGAAGGACCTTTAACCAATCACGCTGTAACACTCTTACAACAACTGACACATGAATTGAGGAGGGACCTTTAATCAATCACACAGTCACACTCTTACAACAACTGACACATGAATTAAGGAAGGACCTTTAACCAATCACGCTGTCACACTCTTACAACAACTGACACATGAATTGAGGAGGGACCTTTAATCAATCACACAGTCACACTCTTACAACAACTGACACATGAATTAAGGAAGGACCTTTAACCAATCACGCTGTCACACTCTTACAACAACTGACACATGAATTGAGGAGGGACCTTTAACCAATCATGCAGTAACACTCTTACAACAACTGACACATGAATTGAGGAGGGACCTTTAATCAATCACACAGTTACACTCTTACAACAACTGACACATGAATTAAGGAAGGACCTTTAACCAATCACGCTGTCACACTCTTACAACAACTGACACATGAATTGAGGAGGGACCTTTAATCAATCACACAGTCACACTCTTACAACAACTGACACATGAATTAAGGAAGGACCTTTAACCAATCACACAGTCACACTCTTACAACAACTGACACATGAATTGAGGAGGGACCTTTAACCAATCATGCAGTAACACTCTTACAACAACTGACACATGAATTGAGGAGGGACCTTTAATCAATCACACAGTCACACTCTTACAACAACTGACACATGAATTAAGGAAGGACCTTTAACCAATCACGCTGTCACACTCTTACAACAACTGACACATGAATTGAGGAGGGACCTTTAACCAATCATGCAGTAACACTCTTACAACAACTGACACATGAATTAAGGAAGGACCTTTAACCAATCACGCTGTCACACTCTTACAACAACTGACACATGAATTGAGGAGGGACCTTTAATCAATCACACAGTCACACTCTTACAACAACTGACACATGAATTAAGGAAGGACCTTTAACCAATCACACAGTCACACTCTTACAACAACTGACACATGAATTGAGGAGGGACCTTTAACCAATCATGCAGTAACACTCTTACAACAACTGACACATGAATTGAGGAGGGACCTTTAATCAATCACACAGTCACACTCTTACAACAACTGACACATGAATTAAGGAAGGACCTTTAACCAATCACGCTGTCACACTCTTACAACAACTGACACATGAATTGAAGAGGGACCTTTAACCAATCATGCAGTAACACTCTTACAACAACTGACACATGAATTAAGGAAGGACCTTTAACCAATCACGCTGTCACACTCTTACAACAACTGACACATGAATTGAGGAGGGACCTTTAATCAATCACACAGTCACACTCTTACAACAACTGACACATGAATTAAGGAAGGACCTTTAACCAATCACACAGTCACACTCTTACAACAACTGACACATGAATTGAGGAGGGACCTTTAACCAATCATGCAGTAACACTCTTACAACAACTGACACATGAATTGAGGAGGGACCTTTAATCAATCACACAGTCACACTCTTACAACAACTGACACATGAATTAAGGAAGGACCTTTAACCAATCACGCTGTCACACTCTTACAACAACTGACACATGAATTGAGGAGGGACCTTTAACCAATCATGCAGTAACACTCTTACAACAACTGACACATGAATTGAGGAGGGACCTTTAATCAATCACACAGTCACACTCTTACAACAACTGACACATATTAAACTTGAACATTCTAAGTAAATAAACGTTGAATTACACTGTCACAACACTGATATGGAGCTACTAAGCACACATGTGTTGAAGAGAGCATGGCCAGCACTTTTCAAGCAAACAACAATTCTTCTACCTCTTTTTTACAAAACCAAGTTCATCGATTACTTCCCCATTGAGTCACTGACACATTAACACTTTTATTTCAATTTTACCTAGAGAGAGTACAGATGCCTTCAGACAGACTGTCTATTTAAGCTGTTTCACAGTTCTAGGTAGCGTAGGCACAGATGCCTTTTGATTGTCTACTTATTTAGGTAATTTCACAGTTTTAGTTAGTTATGGCTATGCTATGACCAATTGAGTACTTGTGAGAGAGACTTGTGCTATTTGATGATTGAGCAAGATAGGGCACAGATGTTTCTGATTACAGACTCACCCGAGCTATTGCACAGTCGTCACTAACGATGGTACAAATGGTTTGTGGCTGACTCGTTGGCTCAAGTACTTTGATGGTTTTATCTGTGCAACAAGTGAAGATGCCTCCTGCTGTGTGTTCTATTCCAGTCAGCTTGCCGTGATGGCCCACGTCATACGTCTACTCAAACAACAGATTTATAATATACACTTTCTCTTAACCACAAATATAAAGCTCACTCACTGTTGCTATTGACCGGGAGAGTAAAGGGTGATCAGGGAAAGCAAGTGAAGGGCGATCAGGGAAAGCGAGCGAAAGGTGATCAGGGAAAGCAAGCGAAGGGTGATCAGGGAAAGCAAGTGAATGGTGATCAGGGAAAGCAAGTAAAGGGTGATCAGGGAAAGCAAGTAAAGGGTGATCAGGGAAAGCAAGTGAAGGGTGATCAGGGAAAGCAGCAGAGGTGTGAGATGAATCATGGAGGCCCTATGGATCACGAAATAACACCAATCATGAACTGAGACAAAGGGGGTAGCGAATCAGCTGTATGGGGCAGCCTGGTCATCACCACCATCTGGAGAGCAGAAGAAGAACTAAGTTGTCCCAGAATTCAGTTTCTCAAGAAGGCAGCCGTCGGTTGATGAAATGTCGTAGTAGTGAACAAACTTTATAGTGGTGATTAAAACAAAATGTTTATTGCATTATAGGCCTACCCCCAACTTGATGATATTTTCAGGAATATGTGAGACTTTGTCAGAAGTTTCTACTTTCAGGTGACCAGCTAGACACGTATTCTTACTTTCAGGTGACCAGCTAGACACGTATTCTTACTTTCAGGTGACCAGCTAGACACGTATTCTTACTTTCAGGTGACCAGCTAGACACGTATTCTTACTTTCAGGTGACCAGCTAGACACGTATTCTTACTTTCAGGTGACCAGCTAGACACGTATTCTTACTTTCAGGTGACCAGCTAGACACGTATTCTTACTTTCAGGTGACCAGCTAGACACGTATTCTTACTTTCAGGCGACCAGCTAGACACGTATTCTTACTTTCAGGCGACCAGCTAGACACGTATTCTTACTTTCAGGCGACCAGCTAGACACGTATTCTTACTTTCAGGCGACCAGCTAGACACGTATTCTTACTTTCAGGCGACCAGCTAGACACGTACTCTTACTTTCAGGCGACCAGCTAGACACGTATTCTTACTTTCAGGCGACCAGCTAGACACGTATTCTTACTTTCAGGCGACCAGCTAGACACGTACTCTTACTTTCAGGCGACCAGCTATACACGTATTCTTACTTTCAGGCGACCAGCTAGACACGTATTCTTACTTTCAGGCGACCAGCTAGACACGTATTCTTACTTTCAGGTGACCAGCTAGACACGTATTCTTACTTTCAGGCGACCAGCTAGACACGTATTCTTACTTTCAGGTGACCAGCTAGACACGTATTCTTACTTTCAGGTGACCAGCTAGACACGTATTCTTACTTTCCGGTGACCAGCTAGACACGTATTCTTACTTTCAGGTGACCAGCTAGACACGTATTCTTACTTTCAGGTGACCAGCTAGACACGTATTCTTACTTTCAGGTGACCAGCTAGACACGTATTCTTACTTTCAGGTGACCAGCTAGACACGTATTCTCCCACTGATTCATCTACAATGTCTTTTTGCAGTGATGCCATTTTTATTCAGATAAATAACATTATTATTATTATCATACTCATAATAATAATAATTGACTTTTATGGCGCCTATATCCTCAGGAACCTGAGCTCAGAGGTGCGACAAAACAGAATCAGTAAGTGTAATCGTAAACAGGGATGCGCAAAAGTCAGTATCAGAACGAGGGACAACCGAACATTTATGGTGGGAATGCAAATCAAATACACAATAGTCATTATGACAACAGCCTGCACTCTTTTTAATTTCTACCCAATTACATATTTCTGTTTTTTGACGGTCTTCTGTTGCCACTATCACAGGAACCAAGCAAGACAGAATCTTCACAGTGACATTTATGCCTGGGCCTATTTTCTCGAAAAATATCCTTAAATATGGTGACAAAACTGTCCCCGGGTTCACTCATGGAATATCTGGGTACATATAATCTGATGTACAAAACACTCAATAGGCCTACTAAAGTAGATTGGTATGCTTGTGTCATAATCTTAAATTTGCATGTTATTTTGGTATCAGATATTCTGTGAGTGAATAGGGACAGCCAACATATTTACGGAAAAGTCTTGAGAATACAGGCTCTGTGGATATAGAAGTTTCTACTAAGTGTTCCAGTAAGTATGGCATTACACGCATGCATGCACACATGCATGCATGCACGCACACAAATGACCACATTGCAGAAAGGTGCAGTGGTTTTGCGGTTACAGCACCATTTGATCAAGAGGACCCAGTTCAGGTCTACTTCCTGCTGTTTCGAAACTGGTATCGCAATCTCTAAACTCCCATTGACGTCAATATTCCAACATAAGTACTCTGTCAATTATCAAAGTAAACAGAGTAGAACATTGCTACCTTGACAAAGTTGAAGCGTCCTTGAGAAGCATCCACCAGATTAACTTGGCCACTCTTATCTCCCAGCCACAGCTGACTGTCCGAGTATGACATACACATGGGATACGAGTCCAGCTGAAAGCAACAGCATGGCAGCTGTAGCACTGAGACAGAGATATATAGAGAAAGCAACAGCATGGCAGCTGTAGCACTGAGACAGAGATACATAGAGAAAGCAACAGCATGGCAGCTGTAGCACTGAGACAGAGATACATAGAGAAAGCAACAGCATGGCAGCTGTAGCACTGAGACAGAGATACATAGAGAAAGCAACAACATAGCAGCTGTAGCACTGAGACAGAGATACATAGAGAAAGCAACAGCATGGCAGCTGTAGCACTGAGACAGAGATACATAGAGAAAGCAACAACATGGCAGCTGTAGCACTGAGACAGAGAGACACAGAGAAAGCAACAACATGACAGCTGTAGCACTGAGACAGAGATACATAGAGAAAGCAACAACATGGCAGCTGTAGCACTGAGACAGAGAGACACAGAGAAAGCAACAACATGGCAGCTGTAGCACTGAGACAGAGATACATAGAGAAAGCAACAACATGGCAGCTGTAGCACTGAGACAGAGAGACACAGAGAAAGCAACAACATGACAGCTGTAGCACTGAGACAGAGATACATAGAGAAAGCAACAACATTGCAGCTGTAGCACTGAGACAGAGAGACACAGAAAAAGCAACAACATGGCAGCTGTAGCAATGAGACAGAGATACATAGAGAAAGCAACAACATGGCAGCTGTAGCAATGAGACAGAGAGACACAGAGAAAGCAACAACATGGCAGCTGTAGCACTGAGACAGAGATACATAGAGAAAGCAACAACATGGCAGCTGTAGCACTGAAACAGAGAGACACAGAGAAAGCTACAACATGGCAGCTGTAGCACTGAGACAGAGATACATAGAGAAAGCAACAACATGGCAGTGTAGCACTGAGACAGAGATACATAGAGAAAGCAACAGCATTGCAGCTGTAGCAATGAGACAGAGAGACACAGAAAAAGCAACAACATGGCAGCTGTAGCACTGAAACAGAGTTACATAGAGAAAGCAACAACATGGCAGCTGTAGCACTGAGACAGAGAGACACAGAGAAAGCAACAACATAGCAGCTGTAGCACTGAGACAGAGATACATAGAGAAAGCAACAACATGGCAGCTGTAGCACTGAGACAGAGAGACACAGAGAAAGCAACAACATGGCAGCTGTAGCACTGAGACAGAGATACATAGAGAAAGCAACAACATGGCAGTGTAGCACTGAGACAGAGATACATAGAGAAAGCAACAACATGGCAGTGTAGCACTGAGACAGAGATACATAGAGAAAGCAACAACATGGCAGCTGTAGCACTGAGACAGAGATACATAGAGAAAGCAACAACATGGCAGCTGTAGCACTGAGACAGAGAGACACAGAGAAAGCAACAGCATGGCTGCTGTAGCACTGAGACAGAGATACATAGAGAAAGCAACAACATGGCAGCTGTAGCACTGAGACAGAGAGACACAGATAAAGCAACAACATGGCAGCTGTAGCACTGAGACAGAGATACATAGAGAAAGCAACAACATGGCAGCTGTAGCACTGAGACAGAGAGACATAGAGAAAGCAACAGCATGGCAGCTGTAGCACTGAGACAGAGATACATAGAGAAAGCAACAACATGGCAGCTGTAGCACTGATACAGAGATACATAGAGAAAGCAACAGCATGGCAGCTGTAGCACTGAGACAGAGAGACATAGAGAAAGCAACAGCATGGCAGCTGTAGCACTGAGACAGAGAGACATAGAGAAAGCAACAACATGGCAGCTGTAGCACTGAGACAGAGAGACATAGAGAAAGCAACAGCATGGCAGCTGTAGCACTGAGACAGAGAGACATAGAGAAAGCAACAACATGGCAGCTGTAGCACTGGGACAGAGAGACAAAGGGAAAGCAACAACATGGCAGCTGTGCCACTGGGACAGAAAGACACAGGGAACGCAACAACATAACAGCTGTAGCACTGGGACAGAAATACATAGGGAAAGCAACAACATGACAGCTGTAGCACTGGGACAGAAAGACACAGGGAAAGCAACAACATGACAGCTGTAGCACTGGGACAGAAAGACACAGGGAAAGCAACAACATGGCAGCTGTAGCACTGGGACAGAGAGACACAGGGAAAGCAACAACATGACAGCTGTAGCACTGGGACAGAAAGACACAGGGAAAGCAACAACATGGCAGCTGTACCACTGGGACAGAGAGACAAAGGGAAAACAAAACATGGCAGCTGTAGCACTGGGACAGAAAGACACAGGGAAAGCAACAACATGGCAGCTGTAGCACTGAGACAGAGAGACAAAGGGAAAACAAAACATGGCAGCTGTAGCACTGGGACAGAAAGACACAGGGAAAGCAACAACATGGCAGCTGTAGCACTGGGACAGAGAGACAAAGGGAAAACAAAACATGGCAGCTGTAGCACTGGGACAGAAAGACACAGGGAAAGCAACAACATGGCAGCTGTAGCACTGGGACAGAGAGACAAAGGGAAAACAAAACATGGCAGCTGTAGCACTGGGACAGAAAGACACAGGGAAAGCAACAACATGGCAGCTGTAGCACTGGGACAGAAAGACACAGGGAAAGCAACAACATGGCAGCTGTAGCACTGGGACAGAAAGACACAGGGAAAGCAACAACATGGCAGCTGTAGCACTGGGACAGAGAGACAAAGGGAAAACAACATGACAGCTGTAGAATTAAGTTTTTTCTTTTAAAAATAAGTGTATAAACTGTAAAATATCATACAACACTGCAAAATACGGCAAATTATGACAAATACGGCAAATGATAAAACAAAATCAACTGGTGTAAAATAGTTGAATATTTAAAAATGCATAGACACAATTACACAATAATGTAGCACTGGGTCAGAGAGACACACATTAGTGATGCGATGGTTTCACCAACTTTATCTGATGCTGTATGAATACGACTAATGTAAATCTGGAAGAAAATGTAACCAATGTTCCATGTAATTGTAATTAAATGTATGTTATTGACTTATTGTAATATGTGTAAGTACAATCACAATTATTGTTATACGGTAATTACAGTAAGGGGCTTTGTTAATATTAAAAAAATCCAATAAAAAAAAATATGGAGACTATTCCCCCACCCCTCCAACAACACATTTTCTTTGGGAAAATGTTAGGTACTGTACACATATCACCAATGTTAGGTACTGTACACATATCACCAATGTTAGGTACTGTACACATATCACCAATGCAGTGGATGAAAAGCCAATTTCTGCACAATTTCGACTGGATAAAACACTACAAAAATATACCTTTACATTTTTTTTTTATATTCGAGTGGACCCTTGGCACACTCACCTCAATTTTTTTTTAATATTACTGAAGCGTGCTTGCACTGACCGTGAATGTCTTTGATATTCGAGTGGACCCTTGGCACACTCACCTCAATTTTTTTTTAATATTACTGAAGCGTGCTTGCACTGACCGTGAGTGTCTTCAGTAGACGGTCGGCCCGGCGGTCATACACACACACAGTGCGGTCCTCACTGCCAGAAATAATGTAGTGGTCATCGGCGGCCAGACACAGCACTGGATGGGTGTGGTACTTCTTGACCGCCACGATGGTGGACAGACGCGGGTCAATGTGGTAGAGACGCCAATTGAACGCCCCAGCCACATAGAACCCTGGCTCCAGGTGGCTACACAGCAGTGCCGATTGACACCTGGCGATACAAATGTGAACTAAGTGTCATTAATTTCCCCCATAATGCCTCATTGGACCTTCCTTATGAACAATTTATGTAAAACTGACAAGCCAATTTTTATTTGCGAACCAAATCCAGTTTTCGTCTGAAACAGTGGCAAAGTAGCACAAACAATCAGACAAAGCTGCAAGCAGCGTCCAATTATTTCTGCAACTTCGCTAGCCTTCTTGGACGATTACAGGGGGAAGCAGATCACAAATGTATCATTTTATATTGATTTCACATGCCTAATGATCAGGGTTGAAAAAAATCATGATTTTTTTTATTTAAATCCGATTTTTTTAAATCTGATATATAGACATTTATATATATGTTTATATTTGTAAACTCTTTCAAATGTGTTCTATTCAAATCGATTTGGGTTCTTGTCTTAACAGAGGGTACATGATTTTTGTTTATATAAAGACATTAGACAATGTCCACAAGGCCTCAGTTGCATAATCTGTCTTGGAAAGGAAAGCATGCTTTGTGTATGTGGCTGTAACAGTGCTAATTATTGTTTGCTGAGAGGGTGGATTAGCACATGTCCAGGGCTCTGTACTCTAAGGGTCTCTAACCAGAATACAAACTGGTACAGTATTAAACAACTGAGTCAACATACTGAATTGGTAACAACTAGCACAAGCCCTATGTGGACTTTAACTCAGGGCTTCTGACTTGAAAAGATACTTCCTCTGGAAGACAAGTTTGTGTGGCACCACTGCATTCAGAAAGGGAATGCTCAAACATACACAATGTCATAAAATACTTTACTATCAGGCTATCTGGTGTCAATACAGCTACACAAGTGTGCGCAGTTTGTGTTTTGTATTAAAAAACATACAAAACTTTGTTGATCTCGATGCTTGTAAACAATTATTTGTGTTAAATTCATATAAATCAGCGGAAAAAAAAACCGGAAGTCAAAAATAAAATTTTTTTAAATTCAAGATTTGTTTTATTTTTTGGAGTGATTTAAATCAAATGATTTAAATCAAATAACCCTGGTAATGATTTTAGCAAATTCAAAGATGTCTTCACTTTTAAAACAATTCTAATGTTTGTTTGCCCCTTTGTATGTGATGACCTAGTCATAACTCAAACAAACAAACAAACAAACAAACAGTTCTGTTGTAATCGCATGCCTCAATTATGAAATCATAACTTCACCCCTGTACTGGAGAGAGTATAATGAATACGTGTGTAATGATGTGTTAAAATATTTACTGCCTACAAATTTATGACTTGGCAGTCTACCATCGATGAAGCTGCCATATTTGTATTTAGTGACAGCAGCTATGCTTAAAACTTCTCATTGTACTAGTTTCATATACACTCTACTGGGGCAGTCAGTCGGTGGGCACTGGGGCAGTCAGTCGGTGGGCACTGGGGCAGTCAATCGGTGGTCACAGGGGCAGTCAGTCGGTGGGCACTGGGGCAGTCAGTCGGTGGGCACTGGGGCAGTCAGTCAGTGGGCACTGGGGCGGTCAGTTTGTGGGCACTGGGGCAGTCAGTTGTCCATTAAAGGGAACATACAATGGTTTTCATTGATTGATTGATTGATATGCTACTAGTTGGGGTTTCGTGTAATTAAGGGGAGACACTACATCTACATAGGTTTTTTTTTTCTGTGTGTAGCTAGAAAATTTGTTTTTATGCCATTGTGTACAGTTGGACTTACTGAGTAAAAAATAATTGGAAGATTTTTCTGTCGGACCCCCCGTTTCCATGGCAACAAACAAAATGGCCACCACGTTACTGAATTTTGGCTTATCTGAAAAGTTACAACACTCAAAAAGTAATAGATATTTTAGCAAACTGTTTTCACAATCATCATTGGTGTACTTTCCTCTAAAACTTCACCAAAAAATGTTTTTGATTATATAAAAAAAAAATTATTTTATTTTTTTACATTATTGGTACTGAAAAAATAAATAAAAAATGGCTCGTTTGTTTACACAACACCCAAGATAATGTAAAAATTTTAAATCTATTTTGGTGAGTTTTTAGAGTATACAAGGCTGAACATAGTAATGCCAACCAGATGACTATAGTGTTTTTACTTCCAGAGTGTTGTAACTTTTCGTTGTCAAAATGACAGTTCTGAGAAAACAGCCGTCAAAGTCTGAACTAAGTTATTTTTATGTTTTTCTCACAGAATGTCTGAGATGACCAACATTCTGATAGCTTGAACATATGTGTACATTATGTGCATGTTATTTGGAGTAATATATGATGAACAGTGACAAAATAATGTAATCTTTTACCCCTACCCCCTTCCAGAGTGATGCAAATTTTCGTTGTCAAGAACATGATTTCGATCAAATGGCTTTCAACAATTGTAATACAACAATAAATAAATGAACAGATGAACAACAATGAACAACAGCAAAATGTTCATATTTACAAAGGTTTATATAGCTAGCTAGAATCCGCCGGCCACATAAGATGGTCCTTCCCGGCTCTGGTCCCTAGCACTTTTCTGCTTTCGCTTCTCAGCACGGCCCTTTCGAGCCACCTTAGCAGACCTAGTGCTGGCACGATCCGACTGACGAATGCGTTGACTGTCATTCTCCTCCACATAAGCCTGGCTCACTTCGTTTACTTCAATGGCCAGCAACTCCATCACTTGGGTGAGCTGACACGCACCAGCATTGAAGCAGCTGACCGCTCGCGCAACAGCACCATGCAACTTGGCTCGCCCAACAAACACCGTCTTCGAGCATCGGCTCCAGATGACGGAGTGCAGGGACTCATTGCCGTTTTGCGTTTTGCCTTTGGCAAGGCGCTTGAGTAAGTTCGGATCTGACATCCGCTTGTATACCGGAACCATGGCTTCGGCAACATCGTAGGCGAGTGGGTACCTGATGTTGCCCTCATGTGGTGGTGGTTCCTGGTCTTCTGCTAGGGCTTGCTGGTAGAAGCACCAGGACTGTGGGCAACGAGTGTGGTGAGGATCGTCATCAGTGCTCATGCAGTGGAACAGAGTCGCCCACACTCTGCTCCGCATGCTGTCCTCATCACCACCGCCCATGATCGCACCGCGGTAATATTGTTGTAGCTTCAATGCTGTTTGCTTCGTGAGGCGACCCGGTCCACGTCCACCAAGCTTCTCCTGCTTCGACAGCTTGAGAAGAGCCGTTCCCATGCGCTTGTGGGCATGGTTCACGCACTCTTCTCTCTCGATGGTGACGTCAGGTCCGTATGGCTCCAGGTCGACAACAGCTTGATATGCCTTGGAGTCGCCATCCCCGAGCATGCCCGTGTACATTAGTCCGCGGGTGTGCACTGAACGCGTCCATAAACGCTTCGCCGCCTCCACTTCCATGGCATTTGAACTTCCGTGGTAGTTCACAGAGCAGTCATCTCGGTGGATGGCATACCACTCAGCGAACACGGCAGTGTCTGCCCCAAGCTGTGCTTTCTTCAGGCTGCAACTGTGACAGTACATGGACAGTACTTCATAGTCCACCACCAGCCCCGTCATGATGTCTATGACAGCCGCCACACCATGCATAGACATGTGGCCTCGTTTCTGCCACGTCCCGTCAAAGCTGACCGTGATGCACATGGGGCTGTCATCTACGTCGCCAGGGTTGGTGGCACTGTGCATAGCACGCACAACGTCGGCACTCTGCTGCAGCACAATGTTGGTTGCCTCCACAGTCTTGCTGATAATCCTCTTCTCCTTCTTCTGGAAAGTTTTGAGGTGCATGGCCGGAATGCCAAGAACACCACAAAACTCTCTCATCGCAGTGTGACCAAGACCAAGATGGTTGAAGAGTAGAACCATGATGTCGTTGATGGCAAATGGTTGTGGGGTCACGCCAGTATCGAGCAATGGGGAAGAGCGAGTGCTGCCAAACTCGAAGTGACAGCTATTGCAGACTAACTTCAGTTGTAATGCAAATCCTTTGTTGTCGCCCGAGTTGATACGCAAAGCTTCATCGCACTGGCAATGTGGACAGTTGATGGTCTCAAGCAATCCGTTGATGCGGCACAAGTCCATGATACACCAGTGTGGTGAATCTATGAACGAGAAAACAAAATATGTCAGATACTTCTTTAAAATGTTTGGTGAAATTAGAGAAATAGATACTTCATAGAAATTGTTTTAACAAAATTATGAACATTATAATTATGATGAGTAAATGACTATATTCAATTGACTTACCAGCTTCTAACTTCAGATGGATAAGATAACACTAATTGTACATAATTATGTAAACAATAGCTGGTATGTAGAAGTCGAGTTGAAGTCTAAAGTTTTTACTGTTGTCTACTTCAAGAATACCTGTCAGTTGATAAGGATACATTGTCCTTTTTGAACAACTCTGGTTGTAATATTATAGGACTAGCAAACAAATAAAACACAACTTACCACTAGTATTGTCACTGACACTGGCAGTGGCAGTGGAGCTGTCATCTCTGACAGCTACATCTTGATCAATCAAGCCTGGTTCATTGGCACAACGCAGTAGTGCCAGCTTCCTACGCGACGTACAGCTGGGCATAGCTGCAGTCCCTGTAGCTACCACAGCCACACTGTCACTCGTAGTAGCACTGGCACCTGTCTGACAGTCGGTCACGGACGTGGAAGTAGAAGGAACTGGCACAGCAACGTCACTGTCGCCAGTGTCGGGCAAAGCCGTAAAAGCCGGCACAGACTGTGACCGGCGTTTCTCACGTGCCTGAGCGGCCAGTAACTGCAGTTTTCTCTTCTTAGTTGCAAGTCTACCAACTCTAACTCTTCCGTCACATTTATTCACCATATCTGCTTCTAAACTCTCGTTTCCGTCCAAATTGATCGATCGCATACAACTATTCTGGTCGTTAGACGCCATTTTATATAAACAACTGACGCGAACAACGTGCTGCATGCTGGGAATAATCTACTTGCACACGGCCCGCCAGGTCACGAAATGCGTCACGGAACTTGTCGAAGCTGCCCGTAGGCCAATGAATGAAGCCTATGCGCTTGCCGAATGCCAAATAAGGAGATACTCGGCGAATGAGAGGTTGCATTAATTACGATGTAGGCCGAATGCCAGCAAGAGGGCGGGAATACCGACTGGCCTGATTGACAGACAAGATCTTGGCGGTTATTTTGATACCAAGCAAGATGGCGACAGTCGAAGGAAAGATCGCGTTGTCAAGGCGTAAACATCGACAAATGTCAGCCGATTTCGCTTCTCGCGAACAAAAGTGGATATACGATTATGACAGGGGTGCTGTTTATTATTGAATAAAATTCATTTAGAGGTATGTTTGGGTCAAAATGTGAAGTTTACTTATAGTAAACATATTAATCAACGAAAAAACGCCAAAAAATATTTTTTTATGTTTTCATGAAAAAACGTCTTTTCAGCTGCCGTGTCTCACCTTAAAATACCCAAAATCTCTGATTTTTTTCTCAAAGTACATCTAAATTACCAATGCTATATTCCACGTCTGTCTGTCTGTACTGCTCTAGTATATTTACCATCAAACACTGCATAAAACAGGGGTTTGACAGACCAACAAATTATCAGGTGAAGATTTAATAGTCGGCCTTTAATTGCCTTAAAGCAGTCTCTACAGATGTCGTAAAATTGGCATATTTCATTTCATTGTGAAATCATGTATTTTTTTAATATTAAGATATGAAAGATGACAAGAGTAACAAGTTTTGTAAGTGCGTTATCTTTAACCAACAGAGATGTTATAAATACTAATATATTCAGTGTCACAATGTCCCGTAGAACAGTCGCTCAGTTAACCAAGAAAAATCATTGTACATTGCCTTTAATAATAAAGGATGATGACAAATTGTGACACAGTGGACATGAGAAAGGCAGACCTGACGAACTGGACGCACTGGCCAACGTCCAAGTCCCAGAACTTGACCATCATGTCCCAGGAGCCGGTGGCCAATAGATTGTCCAGAGAACTCATTGACCATATCCAGCCCTGAAGAATCAATGACAGTTGTTGGAAGTTGCACTGCGGCATCTGGTAATAGACTGCATCTCTTCTATCTCAAGTGACTGGAAAACATCCTTCATAGCAGTGCCCTAATAGTGATGTAGTCTACTTAAACACTAACTGTGTAACTATTAGCTATGGTTTGAAGTATTGCCTGCACAGAAAAACATACACACATGCACAACACCAGTTTATGACGTACCATCCCATGCACAACACCAGTTTATCACATACCATCCCATGCACAACACCAGTTTATGACGTACCATCCTATGCACAACACCAGTTTATGACGTACCATCCTATGCACAACACCAGTTTATGACGTACCATCCCATGCACAACACTAGTTTATGACGTACCATCCCATGCACAACACCAGTTTATGACGTACCATCCCACGCACAACACCAGTTTATGACATACCATCCCATGCACAACACCAGTTTATGACGTACCATCCCATGCACAACACCAGTTTATGACTTACCATCCCATGCACAACACCAGTTTATGACGTACCATCCCATGCACAACACCAGTTTATGACGTACCATCCCATGCACAACACCAGTTTATGACGTACCATCCCATGCACAACACCAGTTTATCACGTACCATCCCATGCACAACCCCAGTTTATCACGTACCATCCCATGCACAACACCAGTTTATCACGTACCATCCCATGCACAACACCAGTTTATGACGTACCATCCCATGCACAACACCAGTTTATGACGTACCATCCCATGCACAACACCAGTTTATGACGTACCATCCCAACACCCATGGGAGTTGTGCCTACCTGGTGCGCATTCATCTTGGAAAAGACCAGCGAGTTATTGACGGTCTCAGGCCGGTCAAGGTCAATTGTGCTGAGGTCAAAGACATTCAAGTAGCGGTCACGTGATCCGGCCACTAGCAAGCGGGCATTCTGAAAGTGACAGCAATATCTTTGGTAAAAATTGCAGTGTTTTTTTCCGTAAATAACACATTAATAACAGGCGCAGATCCAGGGGGCGTGGGGTGGTGCGTTATCGTTTTGCTTGAAAAAAATATTTGTTTGGGCTTTACTCTTAATCTTATCTGATAAATAACTTAGTCTAAAAACTTAGGGCACATCATTACTACCTGGTAGTGTGTGTAGCCACATCATTACTACCTGGTAGTGTGTGTAGCCACATCATTACTACCTGGTAGTGTGTGTAGCCACATCATTACTACCTGGTAGTGTGTGTAGCCACATCATTACTACCCGGTAGTGTGTGTAGCCACATCATTACTACCCGGTACTGTGTGTAGCCACATCATTACTACCTGGTAGTGTGTGTAGCCACATCATTACTACCTGGTAGTGTGCGTAGCCACATCATTACTACCTGGTAGTGTGTGTAGCCACATCATTACTACCCGGTAGTGTGTGTAGCCACATCATTACTACCTGGTAGTGTGTGTAGCCACATCATTACTACCCGGTAGTGTGTGTAGCCACATCATTACTACCCGGTACTGTGTATAGCCACATTATTACTACCCAGTAGTGTGTGTAGCCACTAGCCACATCATTACTACCTGGTAGTGTGGGTAGCCACATCATTACTACCTGGTAGTGTGCGTAGCCACATCATTACTACCTGGTAGTGTGCGTAGCCACATCATTACTACCTGGTAGTGTGCGTAGCCACATCATTACTACCTGGTAGTGTGGGTAGCCACATCATTACTACCTGGTAGTGTGTGTAGCCACATCATTACTACCCGGTAGTGTGTGTAGCCACATTATTACTACCCAGTAGTGTGTGTAGCCACATCATTACTACCTGGTAGTGTGGGTAGCCACATCATTACTACCCGGTAGTGTGTGTAGCCACATTATTACTACCCAGTAGTGTGTGTAGCCACATCATTACTACCTGGTAGTGTGGGTAGCCACATCATTACTACCTGGTAGTGTGCGTAGCCACATCATTACTACCTGGTAGTGTTCGTAGCCACATCATTACTACCTGGTAGTGTGCGTAGCCACATCATTACTACCTGGTAGTGTGCGTAGCCACATCATTACTACCTGGTAGTGTGCGTAGCCACATTATTACTACCCAGTAGTGTGTGTAGCCACATCATTACTACCTGGTAGTGTGGGTAGCCACATCATTACTACCTGGTAGTGTGTACAGCCACAACATGAATCTGGCACTATCCAAGGCATGCAAGTTTCCTGAAGTACAGACCATGATGTCTACCCAGCAGACCCTTGCTGTATTCTTAAAATAATCACATAAGAGATAACGAGGACTAGAACAATCTAGAGGAGACGTTGGAAAGACGAAACTACAAGATGAGTGCAACGACACACTACACTGGAGGAGTTTCACAAAATGTATGAAACCATCCTTGATTTCCTGACTGCAATTTCGAGAGCAACAAATAGAGTTCAAAAACAATGACTGATTTGGCCTACACTTTTGGCTTTTGGCCTAATCAGTGCAATCTCAAGCTTTGCATTCATTCACAGTAGGCCTCACAAGCTGCTCCAGGGTTCTATGTTTGAGTACACACTAGGCCTCACAAGCTGCTCCAGGGTTCTATGTTTGAGTACACACTAGGCCTCACAAGCTGCTCCAGGGTTCTATGTTTGAGTACACACTAGGCCTCACAAGCTGCTCCAGGGTTCTATGTTTGAGTACACACTAGGCCTCACAAGTTGCTCCAGGGTTCTATGCAGGATGTTCTCCGGGCTTTATCGACAGCAGACAAAATGCAGATGCGGAGTACAATGAGGTCTACAAGGTGACGGAAGAGATGGCCAACACTGCTGGAAAGATTCAGTGTAATCACAGGAAAGATGTGCTCGGCCTGAAGCTTCTATCCAATAACGTGGGCAGGCTGACAACTGCTAACATAACTGACCTACAAGAAAGATGTTGCCACGACCTGCCATCACCAAAATGAAGTCACACTGTAGTAGAAGAAATGGGATTCGTCAGAAGAAACAAAGCCCTATAACATCCAGCTCCATGTTCAACATCCAGCTCCATGTTCAACATCCAGCTCCATGTTCAACATCCAGCTCCATGTTCAACATCCAGCTCCATGTTCAACATCCAGCTCCATGTTCAACATCCAGCTCCATGTTCAACATCCAGCTCCATGTTCAACATCCAGCTCCATGTTCCCAAATCTTTTCCATATTATTCACTTGCTGATGCTAATATCGGTCACAAGTGCTGGAGTGGAGTGGGCTAATTCTGCACTCATATTGGTGAAAACCATAACACGGAGCACCGTGCACCAGGATCGCCTCAATGTGGTGCTGCTACTTCATGTATATAAGGTCATCAAACTCGACATCCAAGCAATTATTGGCAAGTACAAATGAGAGCACACAAGATGGATGTTTTTCATTAATTCTTTGAGCGCCCATTGATCTGCTACTGAATGGAGCACACTAACTATACATGCCCACACTAATAAGTTAAACGTTTCAACATGTTCCTTTAATTAATATGATGATAAAATTATCCAGAGTGGTTCACAAATCATCCACTTGAGCATACTTGCACCATGTAATGGCCAGAAAAACACCATATCAAGAATAGTAAATACATTCCCCAGACCCTTTTGCATGGATGGCTGTCCCCCCCCGTTGGTCAAATCCTGAATAGATCTGCCCCTGAATAGCACACATCAATCATATTGTCTACAGAACAATAAACTCAGGGAGTGTGTGATAAATACGCCACTGAATTTGAATCACTCATCAATTTGGACGACTTGCAGCCTTTCTCTCTTTCTTTATAAAACTGTAGATGCGCCAAGTATCGAGAATAAACTCTACATGGGGAACAGCATACGGAGTGAGCACTTTTCCAGTGATTAAAAGGCAGCAGTATAAAAATTACATTAAGAACAAAAGAAAATAAATAAAATGATAATCATAATGTAAAAAGTTAAGAACTGATAAAAGACAATGTCATGATCTATTTGATGATTATATGTGGTGCCCATCCATCCTTTCAGTGAAGACCTGAGGGTAGGGATGTAGCTGATGATGTATCTACAGGTCCACTGTTCCAGAGTCGGATTGATGATGGGAAGAAGGAGTGTAGGTATGTGTCAGTTTGAGAGTGGGGGATTTGGAGCTTCGCTTGATGTCCTCTAGAGCTGCGGTTGCTGGGTTCAAGAAGTGCAGCAGGGTTCACATCGACAAGTCCATTTATGATTTTGTACATCATACTGACTCTGTCTGATGTTCTTCTGGACTGCAGGTTCTCAAGTTGGAGCTGTGCAACCAATGCAGAGGCACTAGACATAGAGCTGAAGTCGTGAAGGATGCGGCGAGCTGAGCGTCGTTGCACCATCTCCAGTGAGGATTTAAGATGTTGCTGGTGGGGATATCACACCACTGCTGTGTATTCTAGCACTGGTCATACAAGGCTTTTGTAGCAGTGTGCTTGGACATGTGTTGGGCATCCCTTGGGATTTCTATAGGCGAAGGCACTCACTTTGTTGGCCTTGGCTGCAGTTGCATGTATATATGCTTTCCCCAGTGGAGATTTTTAGTAATCTCAACTCCTAGGTATTTGGCGCTTGTTACTTTGTCCAGGGTTTGGTCGTGCAACTTGTAGCTGGTGGAGATCTTAGTTCTTTTCTTGGTGATAGTTAGTTGATGACATATCGCTTCATTGAAGCCCATCTGCCATCTTCCTTCCCAGGATTCCAGTGTTCTGATGTCATCTTATAGTTGGGTGGAGTCGGTGGCAGTCTTGATGGTGTTGTAAAGTATAATGTCGTCGGCGAAGAGGCGTATTGTGGACTTAATACCGTCACCAAGATCAGTGATGTAGATTAGGAATAGTGTGGGACCAAGGACAGAGTCCTGGGAAACTCTGACTGCACCAGTGCACAAGTGTTGACCTTCCACAAGAGGATCATGTCTGTCTGACCACCTTTATTGATTTCACATGCTAGGTCATCAACCGTGAGGATTAGTTGTTTCACTGGAGCATTTCTTGCAGAATCGGTGTTGAACATCAGTGATGATGTTGTTGAAGTTGAGGTGACTTGTAATTTCTGACCTCACAATGTGCTCCAACAGCTTGTAACATATACTCGTCAGGGAGATGGGCTGGTAGTTTGCTGCTTCGCTCCTGTCTCCCTTTCTGAAGATGAGATGGACCAACGCGTGTTTCCAAGATTGTGGGGATGGCCTGCTGTGAGAGATCTGTTGAACAAGAGGGTCTGGACGGGTTGATCTCATTAGTTACAGATTGGAGAATGCAACATGGGATATCATCAGGTCCTGCAGGTTTCCTCTGGTTCAAGTTTGCTAATAACTTGTACACTCCCTTTTCGCTGACAGTGATATCAGGCATGACTGGACAGGTGTTTTCATCAAGCTTGGACATGTTGTCAAGGTTTTCAATGGTGAAGACATTGCAGGTAAGTGATTTGAATTGAGGCCTTATAGCTTACCATAATCATCCTATACATGTGTGTGTAAGTGTGCGTGCATGCGTGCTTGCGTGTGACATAAAGAGGTTCAAAATATCCAATTAAACAGGGACACAAATTATTTTTCAGTGACATTCATGCACACACGTACAAGCAACCACAAAATCTATCAGCAAATACCTGAGAATTCAAATTACTTACCTGCATAAGATGGACGGCGTCAACAGAGGCATAGACTGCCCGTGTTAACTTCAAGTGTGCCAAGCTGTTTTCCGGCTCTGACCAGCGTGACTGGAAGTCTTCACATCCAATGCACACCTTGCGCCAGTCATATGAGTCCTCGGCCACTGTCAGGCAAATAAAACATGTCTAGGATTCCAGCAATTTCACATAACCCAAATTTAAATCCATCATCTTTTAAGATTCTCAGCCTGAATGGAAAAGGTTTGCATTGGTAACTGAACTTACCCTCAGTGGTTAATAAATAAAGGCTGCATATGATATTACACAACACAGTGGCTAGACATTTAAAAAGCACACTGATGATAAAATACGGGTAAAATAAAGAAAAGATACAGGCATACCAGTTAATAAATTACACACAAACAAACGAGAGCAGAACTGTAAATTTATCACTTCATTCCAACCAATATTAGCTTGTAAATAAAGTAGTGTAACATTTAAAAAATGTAACCCATACTTACCCAAATTTGTTTCAGTCATATATTCAATGTGCTATATGTAGTTTATGTACCCCACGTTTTGTTTGGTCTAAGAATTCTGTACCTGCCCTGGTGGCAGAAATTATATAACAACATAGAAATGACTCAGGATTTTGTAAGCAGGGAATCACAAAATGTGTACAGTATGTACAATATACCACATCCTCTTACACAATTCATTTCGTCACTAAAAGCCCCCTTTTGATTGAAGTATTAATGGTCTATGGTGAGCCCTGCTGTAAGAAAATCACTGGTCTTTTTCACAAACTCAGCTGAAGATTTAGTTAAACTTATGTGGATTTGAGATCAGAGACACAGCATATAGGAGTGCTACATACGACAGGACTAACCTGGGACTGCAGGGAACTTGTTCTGCCAACGCTGGTACATTCGTCCCTTCCAGAAGGCCCTGGTTCCAAGAAGGCTGTGCAATGTCTTGCAGACACAGCTCAGGGTTGTGACGATGAAGCGAGCGTCGAGGAAGACACACACGTGGAAGATGATCTCAGGAGGCAGCATGTCTAGTTGTAACGTCTCCTCACAGGTGGTGCTGACAGTCACTTCATGTATGGTCTCAGCTGCAGTGTGAGCTGATTGACATGTCAAATAATTAGCAGGCTGAACAGGCACAGTAACATACTTAGAAGGGCACAGCACAGTATTACAAGGATACTATTAACTGGCCCAATATATAATGTAATTTATAAAGTTTTATAAAAGATACAGGCCTTAGAAGACAAGGACTTATTCTACTTGTGTCGTTTAA
The DNA here is from genome assembly GCA_963662155.1 of Lamellibrachia columna. Lineage (NCBI taxonomy): Eukaryota > Metazoa > Annelida > Polychaeta > Sabellida > Siboglinidae > Lamellibrachia > Lamellibrachia columna. Next base: position 5,076,023 of record OY759265.1, on the reverse strand, counting down.
CAGTCGAATTCCATAAATGCTAGAAGGAATATGTTATGAAAATGGCTTCGAAGAATAACTTTTTGTTGGGGGGGGGCTAGTCAACCCATGTGTACATAGCATACCACAGCAATGACAACATATGTATGTTAATGTAAGATACTTACTAGCATTCTCACTAGCAGTCATTAAAGGTGAATTTTCTTGAAGATCGACTGACTCAAATTTATCATGCTGACTGGTGATATCTGACGATCCAAGAGCAACATCTGCACTTGCCTTGTCCAGTGCACAGTCTGTAGACTGGGTAGCTGTGTGTGGCTGAGTACAGTCAGGTGTTTCAGTCACACTCCCATGTCCACAGCCCTTCCTCACCTGTCCTCTTGGTGACAGATCTAGTGGTCCTTCATCTTCGCTGCAACTATGACAGTTGTGTTCCTCACTCTCTGATGTTGCTGACTGTCGGCTTGATGTTACCCGTGACATCTTAGAGTTAGAACTGTCTGTAGTGACTAATACATCCTTCATGTGCGAGGTGACACTGACTGGGGAAGTGACGGTGCTGCGGGCACTGGCAAGTGGACCGGCCATCTGATTGTCAGTGGATGCACTACCTCTTCTAGTAGCTCCGTACGTGTGATCCCCACTGACAGTCACGGACTTTGACCGATTCGAAGCATCTGTTGTGTGGTGTGACAGATCATGGGGCACTCTAGTTTCTGTAATCACTAAGTCATCTTTCATGTGTGAGGTGACATTTAGCGGAGACGTGGCAGTACTGCGGGCAATGACCAGAGGGCCGCCCATGTGTGTTTCATCATCACTCCTGCACTTCAGAGCTTTCCTCGAGATATTCCCCAACTTTGTTCCCAGTGACACTTCCACTCGGTGTTGAGAGAGATCGAGAGGCACCTCTGTTTCTTGCATGCCACTAGTGTTCACATTCCTCTTCTGTAAATTACAGGCTGCTGTCCCAAACTGGTGTTTTTGTTCTACTTCTACAACATCCATCATTCGGTCTTGTAACTCTCGCATACTGGCTTCAGCGGAATGCACAGTTGAGGGAGCAGTGCCATCTGCTGAGCGAGTGTGTTCTAGATCGTCACCGCCTTGCAAGAACACAACATCAAGTGGCTGCATGTTGGGTGGAACAACCTGACCAATCACCACTTTCTCTGCAGCAAGGTCGTCACCACGGCGATCACAGCTGATATCCAAGTTACAGAGTGGCGACAGGACGTCAATGTCGAAACTGTGGCACATACTCCCAAGAGCTAGACTGACAACATCGGTGACTTCATCCGCTGTCTCTTCATCTTTCTGATCTTTGTGACATCTGCTGTTATCATTGCAAGCCATTTTACAATAGCCGCTGTGTCTGCGTAGCTCAGCTGCTCTGAAAACAAGTACAACTTATTTGGAACAGTTCTGGAATTTTGCCACAACCAGTACACATATAATTATACATTCGTGCATGGATTACATCTTGCTATAACATAGTGGTGTTATAGCAAGAGTTCCAACATGGCAACATAATACTGAATTATCTTGTGTGAGTTGTGGTACGAAAACTCGTCATGAAACTATGTTAAAAAATACTCCACCCATGCGACAAACTTATTAAACGTGAAACATAATATTCAGTTGTGAGGGATGTACACCTGTACATGAACTTAAATAGTAATAGAAGCATCCATAATCACATGTGCCTGCCTAGGCTAAGGTGAAATGGTGCGTTCATCGGTACGGCGGATATGCGCAAGCGCAAGTTCTGTCAAAATTATCAGCGGACTGTTCATACATAGTACATGCACTAACAGTAGAGAAAACAAACTGTTTTATATCATTTAAAGTACTTATACACTTGTGTGTTCGCCCTTTGGTAAATACGGTTTCTTTACCTGGCGAGTAATTGCCAGAAATCCGAGTTACAAGTAGCGCATGATAGCAGACAGCACTGTCACCAAAACAAATGCGCCGCCGAAGTTCCGTAGTGTCAAGACTTCTTATTCGATATATCGTTTTACCCGACAAATAACTCAGCCAATCGTGTTATCCGTCACAAAAAAATGTGAATCTTGATCGGCAATGTCCGTGAAATCAAAACGAGACACCACAATTAAGTAACCGTAACGTGTCATCATCACGGTTGACAAGATTTGTAGCATTTGAAACCTCCAAAATAATTATGTCATAACGTATGCTTTTGAAAACACACGAACGGTGTTGTTGTCATATGGTAATGCTTAAGATTTACAATGTTTAGCAATAATAATAATAACTATAGCCACAACCACTACCACTACATAAATTCTATATTTAGTGGAATGTGCATGTCCATTAAAATTATTTTGACGTGAATGCACGCGTTGAAACTAAAACGGTATCCGGCCAATGCGCCTTGTGAGAGGACAAAGTTGGCCCCATGGCCGCAACTGCTTTGTAAATCATGGATTCAGTAAACGAATTGCGGAGGAGTCTCGTAAAGCGTGTCGTTTCAAATGTTTGAACACACGTACGTCTCTCTGTCGGTGAACCCAAGATATTTGAAAGAGTCTACTTCCTCAAGGTTCTGGCCGTTCATCATGATGTTAGCGGGAGCGTTCTTGTTGGTAGTTTTGACAAATATTATGCTTTTCTCTGAGCTGACTTCCACCCCATAAGCTCTTGCCTTTTCTTTCAGTCTGGTAGTGATCGAGGTCTTGAAGTTAATTTTCGCTGCTTCCAATGAGATCAATATCGTCGGTAAAACGAAGATTACAAATTGTCCTTCCACCAATAGATATGGTGGTGTCGATGTCTCCTGCATGATGCTCTCGAGGAATGTGTTGAAAAGAACAGGCGAGAGTGCATGGGCACCCATTATGAACTCCTACAGTTGTCCTGAAAAGTTCTCCAAGTTGGTTGTTTAGATCGAAGCACAGAACTGTTTGAGTTGGCGTACATGTATGTACGACTTGTATCAGTTGTAGTTTCTCATGACTTGCCAAAAGCCTTCGTGCCAGATACGGTCAAATGCTTCATTAAATAAATGAAATTGTGGATCAGGTGTCTTTGGTGAAGCAGATGTTTTCTATGATCAGTCTTACATTAAAGATCTGCTCATTGGTGTTTCTCCGGGCCTTAAATCCTGCATTTTCAGCCAGTACTTCTTCTGATTTCCTTTGAATCTGTTCAAGATTACTCGTAGCATGATTTTGCTTGGGTGACTGCATGGTGAGGCTGATGGTTCTGTAATGTTTGCATAGTCTTAGTCTTTCCCTTTTCGGGAGTGGAATGATCATGGATTGAGTCCATTCTCTGGGCCATTCCTTTGTTTTCCAGATTCTCTGGCATAGTGTAGTGATCGAGGACCTTTATTATTTCAGGGCCGCCGTGTTTGAGCAGCTCTGTTGGAATGTTGTCGGCACCGGGTGATTTCCATCCTTTCCGCAACGCCTCATCTACTCCTTCTTACACCACTTGCATGTTGCCTGTTACATCAACACTGCTGGTTTTACTTTCCAGTATGCTGGCATCCGGTTTCAGTTCATAATTGTAGCGCTATTGGCAATACTTGGTTCATCGTGTAAGAACGGTCGTGTTATCAGTTAGCAAGGAGCTGTTGTTACCTTCGATAACTGTAGACTTGTGTTATTGTTTTCTTGTCAGCTTCTTCAGTGATCCAAAGGCTTTCTTGCTGTTACCATCTTTCATGCCTTTCTCAATGTTGCTCACATTGCTCAGATATCCATTCTTCTTTTGCTTTTATCATCTCCGTTCTGATGATGCGATTGACAGTGCGGTATTGTTCAGTTGTTTCAAGGGTAGAGTTCTTTGTCTTCGCCATGTTTCTCCTTATGTCGCAGAGATCCAGGATGGATCTTTTTCCTTTCTTTGCCAAGCACTTGTTGGTGATGACGTTTATGTCTTTTTCGAAAAGATTTAGAGCTGCGAATTTTTAAGTTTTGGTGATTGTGATTAATGTCTGCTGTTGTGTAAGCTATCAACGCATGTGGCCAGACTTGTGTGCCTGTACTTTAACTATGCACAGAGAAGAAGATTATTTACATTACTTCACGCATTAATGAGAAATTAATTGAAAAGGCTTAATTGTCGAAACCGGGCTAGTTGAGCCGCTCAAGGGAGGAATAGTTAAAGAAGAATAGCTAAAGAACGAAGACAAGTGTCCTTTACCCCAAAATACATCAAGTATTTCACTTTTCAGAGCAAATTGGGAATTTGTATAGCTACTATAAGGCATCATATTTGCAATTAATTATACTAGTTGCGATTGGCCTATAAGCTATATTAACTAAGTGTGACAACCTATTAATTAATCGTGTAGACTTGTCAGAGACATGTACCAATTGGGTAGATGTGCTGGCTGGGTTGTTATGAAATTTTAGTACTATGTACTATGTACGTAAATTGTACAAATAATTAAGCATTTAACCAACTTACGCTAAACTGTGGCTCAACTTACCCCACACCAAGTATTAGTTGAGCCAGCTTACCAACCCTATTTGACTCAGCTACATATAATTATCTATGCATACAAGATATATTATCGTGGTATAAAATTATCTACTAATAATCATAGTTTATGTGAGCAAAAACAATTTTGACTTCTAAATATGACTGTACCATAGATGTCCAAAAAAAGATGGCCCAACGGCATATGGAACATGCTGTTGTATCAGTCTTAGTCTGTAATAAAGATATTGAACATATATAGGCCTAATAATCACTGTCGTAAGACAAATTCACAATGGAAGTCCTTTTTGATCTGCAACATGTGATTGGGTGGTAAAGATATGTTATTATATAGCACGCTATTCTGTCCTTCGATCGGACTGTTCACTGCGCTTTACACTTCACCCCTGACAGACCTGTTCATTCCAACGCTATTTCGACTTCTCTGGAAAGCATCCAGCCACACTGCAATTACTGCGAGAAGACTATTCGTTCAGATATCCATCACTATATCAAGTCACGTACCCGTTAATACAGCTGAATGAACTGTGGCAATGTGGGGTGGAAGAAATTGTCAAAGCTTCGAAACGGCAGCAAGAGGATTCGAACGCGGGTTCTCGCCACTGCGAGCTCGACGTTATGTACGCCGCTATACGGCTATATAAGCTACCGCGCCCCGCAATAGATGGATGGATATGTGTCTATTACACTAAATAATTAACTTCTAGTACACGAAAATTGACTTCAGTTGCTTTTGATTCCTCGGCAGATATATCGTTGAAGAATAAATAATAATATCCAACCAACCACATGGTGCAAATAAAAACTTCCATCGTTTTGATTCTTTAACAGCAATATGGGTTTTAACTATTCCGTTTGCTTGTGTCAGTTTAGTGTTTTGCTATTTCATATACATTTAAACTGCCCCCAAAACCGATTTTACATTATTTTATTAAATAATTAGCAAATTTAAGCTGATCGGTTCTCTTAACATATAATTTGTGTAGTTAATAATTTAAATTCTCATAATAATTTACTTTATGAATATTCGGTACATTCCGTAGATGCAGTAAGAGATCAGACGTCGTAAAGATGGCGTGGCAGCCAGAAGAGAGTGGTTTACAACAAATTTTACAACTGCTTAGAGAGTCACAGTCGCCAGATACTGCCACACAAAGAATTGTCCAACAAGTATCCTTTTGTTAGAGTGAACATTCAATGGCGTATGAATGATTTGATTTGTAATGTTCGGTTTGATCTAAGCTTTTATCGAGCACGTGTCTGCGATCGTCAATGTGCATAATATCGTAGCACGCGACATTTTTTTACTGTTTACTGCGTTTTAAAGAACAATTTGCCTTAACAGCACTTCAGAAATTCGAGGAGTTGAACAAGTATCCTGACTTTAACAATTATTTGATATTCGTTTTGACGAAATTGGTGTCTGAAGGTAAGGAACGCTCTGCTACTCAACAATATGCGCGTTATTACAAAATTTGAACACGGGATTCCGTTCAGGAGATCTGCCAACGAATTTGCGGTACAGCGCGCCCTCTGGTGAATTGATATATCGGTGCATTCCATAATTTGTAAATTAATGTTTCCCATTTTAAGTTTTAATGATTTCAAACATTCGAAAATGTTAACTTATGCCTGCTCAACTGTTTTCGTTTTTATTATTATGCCTTAGACATAAATCATAACCTGGATTATAACTCCTGCTCCTCCACAGCCACAAAACAAGCAAGTTTCCTAGATCGGAAAATTTCAAGAACTGTACATAACATGGTTATGCACAACTGAAAATTCAGTAGCAAAATTGTTTAATCCATCAGCAAAATAATTCTTGATCATAAATAAAACATTTAGCAAGATTAATTCGCATGATTGAGGTCTATAAGTCTTGAACTTTGAAGAGAGGGTTGACTCGTAGCTGTAAGAAGGTCTGAATTGGCACTTTTTAGCGAAATGCGGATGTTTGTGCACCCCTGCATAAAACCATCGGTGATGTAGCTTCCTTTCGGTTGTCACTGCATAGTGTCACACTCTCTCATGTGAGGCCTGCGTTTCTTATGTTCAAGTTTCTGTAACAGTCTGTTTTTTACAAGAAATGCTGTGGTTAGCCCTTTGCCCAACCTTCCTCTTTTTTTATTAAAAAAGGAAGTTTTAAAGAACGTGAACAAACATTAAATTAAAAAAGTATTGAGGTAATTTGGGCATTTCCTGAACAGAACATCAATTAATTAAACAATATTGGCACATCTAGTCATCTACAGAGTACACACCAGGGACAGAACTACCTGGTAGTCTGTACACTAGTAAGATTTCCGCAAACTAGTACGTGTGTCTAATAAAATCTAATGTGTTGCGTGGTGCCACCACTTGTACAATCAAAACTTAACTTTCATGCCGTCACCACCTGTAGAATGAATAAATTATTGTGTTGGTGTCGCCAGTCAAACAAAGCTGCTGATTGGTTTGGTGTGATATGGCATACTGGATCGGTAGTTTTAGTTGGTTACATCAATAGTCAGTACAGGTAATGAGTATCAATTGGCGGCCATTTTCAAACACAGTTGATCATTCAGAGAGGAAGCACATATTTGTAGATACTTATCGCTATTACATTTTCATTTTATATTAGTTTTGTTTTATTATTTGATTCGTTCGTTCTGCGACATGCATCGTTATTTGACTGACATTGCAAAGCCAGCAGTGAAACAAAAGTTGGTAAAGCACAACCGGGACACCTTGTATGACAAGTTGGGAGAGAGAGTACGCATGGCTGTTGTACGATCAGCAGTTGGTGATGTTTTGTACATTGTGCCGAACATATCAGACGACTGGTATTCGCGGAAAGAACGATTTCATTACGGGGACCGACGATTTCCGACCGGACTCCCTACTGGGCCAAGGCTGAGTGCTGACAGTGATAGTGACAGCAGTGTGTCAGATGCTGACAGCAGTGTTTCTGACACGTAAAACACTTGAGTGAACTGTGACATACCCCAGTATGGCTGCCATGTTTTCCGTTTCCCATGATGTCAGTTATTTGTTGAATAAATTATGGCTGACTTTATAAATTTGTCTAGCTTTGATTATTTTCAGGACTTGTAAATTTTTTCTTTACTAGTCATGCTGCCTAGTAACAAATATGATGAAGTTCGGCCCCTGCACACTAACAGTCAGCATTTAAGCAAGCAAAAACAGATAACTGGTTAATTTGGTCACATTCCAGCTGGAGTCTGGAGAATAGTCATTTAAACTTAGAAGCCTAAACCTAAAATGCATTCATGCAGGAATCTTTGTACAGAACATGCTTTCAGCTAGAAAATAGTTGTATGGCAAGAGTGCCTGTAAAAATTATCACTTACGTTTTCAGGATATGAAAGAGCATGACATTAATTTTTTTGTGGAGTTTTAATCGTTGTTATTTGCATCCTTATCAGGTGAAAACTAACATGTTTGTCTGCCAGCCCGATTGGGTTGGTAAGTTGCTAAATCTACCAGCCCAACCAATATTCTACCAGCCGTGATAAAAAGCTTAGACAAAAACACCGTCGATGCAGTCATCAGTGGTTCTGTTGCTTTTTAAGAATTCATGTTTTTTCTGCATTTTGTTGTATATATTAAAAGTGGTCTGAAGTGGTCAAAATTACTATAGGGCTGTAAAAGACACCGGCCACATGGGCTGGCAACCTGACCGACTCAACCGGCCCGACTGCAAAGTACTGGCTGCCGGGCTGATGTTACGTTGTAGCCATCCTCCTCTTATTGGTCATACAATCACGTACTGTGGGCGAATGAGTATATCTATGTGTGTACACTCCCGTTGTATCCAGGGTATTGTTGGCTGTGTCAGAAATATTGGGCATGTGGTTGTGCTATCGGAATACGGAGGAAACGCATTTTGAGTATATATTTTAAAATACTTAATTTCAGCTGCCGTGTCTGGCCTTAATTTGAATTTTTGTCCGCTCCGATCCTCTAAAAGTAGGAAAGTTGTTTCGTTGTGATTCCGGTTATACAAAACTAAAACCTTGTTGAACCTTGGTGAATGAATTTTATGCGTCCACAGCTTAGTCGATATCGCTAGTCCACCATTTTGAATTGTTACTGAGATAATCATCTCGGAGTGCATCGCACATGATTCACATCTGGAATCCTGTGACATGACATGATAATGGCATGCACAGCAAAGAAGAAGAAACCTGAATCAGTTTCTCTTAAAATGTTCAGAAAGTGGCCCTTTAAAAACGTGTATTGTAACATGCGTATGTTACTGTTGAAGTGTAAAGTTCTGTGTTCTAATCAGATCTTGCTAATAATAATATGCCTATATAAATCAATGGTATAAAAAATGGGTTCCCATAACTTGTTGTTTTCACATAACATAAAAACAGTTTCTGATGGGTTCCCATGATCACAGGACATGGAACTGAAAGTGTTTCCAATGAAATTTGAAATCTGATAGCCTGAATCAAACAATCGTCACTCATGATTTGCATTGGGTGTGAGATAAAATGTTCACCCCCCAGGTGACTAGTTCATAGGAAACAGACAGAAACTCTTTCCATTCTATTTCCATATTATTAAGTGATAACTTCTGCTGATAGAAATTACACATTTTAGCGATATGCATGGGTATGCCGGGCAAAGAGAATCCCTCCCCCCCTGAAAATTATGCATGTTGCCTGTCTTTATCATGTATTAGTACTCAAAATTATTATATCTTTTGCGCCATACCACTGGCTGTGATCATGGTCTTTTGACAACATTCTACAGTTTAGTTGTAAATTGAATTATTATTAAAATAGATACAAGAAAGTCTTGTCATATAATATAATGATTGATCAATCAAACTCTGACAGACTCTTGCTGTATGTTACCAAGTGTTGAGTCTAAATAAAATGGTCAAGAACAAACAGTGTGGACGAGTGCAAATATGTTGTTATATATGTTTAAATTCCATCAGGCATTGCTCTGCCCTTGGGGCACACCAGAGTACACCAGAACTATGCTTTTTTGACTGATGACTCATTGATTCAAATTTGTAGTGAGAACTCGTCAGGCACTCTGATTTCAATATAATATGTGACTTGTCATCCAAAGCTGTCTTCATGGCAATAACAGCTTGCTATTTTCTGATAACTTCAAGGTGTGCTCGTTGGTTAAGCTCTGGTGTTGTAAACTGTTTAGCCATTTTGGCTAAAGCCCCCAATTTTTTTTAGCCAAATACAAATTGATTTAGCCAACTTTTTTAATGAGCACCAAGACAACAACAAAATATTCTGCATGCTTTTCAACGAAAATGGTGTTGGCCAAATCGGCTCAAATGGGTAGCTTTTGTTTAGCCAAATCTGATGCCATATGACCTATGGCCGAAATGGCCACTGGTAGCGCTAGCCTGGAATGAGTAATGTAATTCACATCTCATATACAGAGTAAACAAATAGCCTGAGAAATTTCACAAGGTCTGTGTGGAAGACAAAATCCAATCTACTGGGTGATGGGGGTCACTGTGCATAACTTCGAATTAATCCTTTCAGTGGTAAAATACTGGAGTTAGCTGTGAACACTGGTATCTGTTTTACACATTTACCCGTGTGGAATCTTACATGAAACAAGACAAGCAAACAAATCAAATTGATGAGGGACCTTTAGCTCCTTTAAAAAAAGTGGGCAAGTAAAACTGCTGTTCATCTCTGTTTCAGACCCAGCATTTAATAATGGAAATTATACAAAGGATATTTGCCTGGACATTTTTTACTGTGGTAAAAATATTTCCACAAAGTGGCAAAAACGTACAGTACTGAATGAATGTCTAACTGTTGTCACTTGTCTTGAGACGGGGAAGTATGATTTGTCTTGTCCAGCTTGACTGCACACACAATGCCAGCATGCCCTTGTTTGACTGTGAGTGCACCCATACATGCTATGTAGGGCATGACAATGTTTTGACTGCAGGCAAGCCCGTCTATACTCTGGCACTGTGTTCTCAACCAGCCTGTAGATTCATGTAGGTTGACTTCAAAGGTGCATATTTTGTCAAGAGTGGGCTTTGTTAGCCAAGAAATTGTGCTTGGCAAAGTTACTATGCGCCTAGAGGATCATCCAAGTCCCTGTCCCCGTCCCCCCCCCCTCTCGCACCCCAGCAGCCAGGCCGTACTAAGCCACAGCTCTGGAAAACAGTAGTGTTTTGTAGTAACTGGCTCAGTTACGTCTAACTGTGTGCCTAGCCTTGGCATGCAGGTGTGGAATCTGTACAGGTACACATGGTTCATGTGGGTTCACGACCGCTGGTGTGCAACACAATTATGTCAGTGTAAACAAATCATAACTGTACTAGGAAATTATGTTCTTGGGAATATTTCTTTACCACTTTCTGGGGAATTAATAATCATATTATTTTAAACTTGTCGCATGTGAAGGCAACATATTGCACAATAGAGCAAAGCAATACTATGTTTTGTCCGATATCTCAAAAACACCTCATCGTCTCTTGATGCCTTTTGCTATTTCATGGCAGTATAGTGCCAGGCTAGGTTACTAGTAGGGGTTCGCCACGCACCTGCAGCGTAAGCTGACCAGTTCCGTAAAACTCTGGCAATAATGGAATATTCAGACGCTATTTAAGGATAATGTTGGTAAGTTCAGTGACTAACATTTGTGGTTTAATCAATATTACCTTTTCTTATAAGTTTGCTTAAAAATGCATTATGGACGACTGTCTCTTAGTCTTAGACATCTTATTTTGCTGAACTAGCGCCGCTATGGCATGGTTGCCGATCTGTCCGCTATGCGTGACATGGTTGCCGATCTGTCCGCTAGGCGCTTGGCGGACTGTCTACTAACTACGAACCACAAGTAATGCTACGAATTGTGGGAAGTAAATATGCATTGGTGACATGTAAAATGTCTGCACGAATGATTTAAAAACTACAATTTATCAACACAAAATGACATTCGTCCCGGCTCTTAACAAAAACCCTGGCAGTGGTTAGTGTCGCTAGTATGATGACTACATGAATGTAACCATGTTTGTGGTTATGTTGCTGTTGTTAGACAACCAGTAGACAGTATTCACAAAGTGAAAGTGAAACGATTTTGTGCTTCCATGTTGCTGGTTTTGGGTAACAGTCAGTTTGATTGTGCAGTAATATGGCACATTTTTTTTTAGTTTGCTCATAACTTTCCCAAAATTGTTTCCAAAGTAGTTTAAAAAAATAAAAGCAAAGATGAAATGACCATGATGAAATACTCAACAGAAATTGTGTGTAGTTTGACCCACAAGTTTTGTAAATGTGATAATACTATTTTTTTTTGGACATGAACATTTAGGTTCTAGATGTCCACTAAAGACTTAAAAACTAAATGTGTTAGTTTATCACAATCTTATAACAATTTTCACTTTGGACAGAATTAGCCTCCATAATTTAGTCGGCCAGGTAGAATACTTGAAGTGGAACATATTGTGGTGTTTGTTCCCTCGTGCACAGCTAAGTTGTGTACGTTGTGATTGAGGAGTGGGTCGTTAAGAAAGATCAACAACAGATCAGCTAGGATTGTGCTGCAGAGCATGAAGCCTGGTAGAGCTCTCTGTATTGTCCATTTGTATCAGGACATCATGTTTGAGGTGAGCGATCGCTATCGCTCTCGCAGATCAATAATCTAGGGAGCGATTTATCGCTCGTGTCAATTGTTAAAATCGCTCGCTGGAAAGTCTAACCTCTTTATGACGCAGTGTTTGAGCTCCAGTATTCGGAGTTCACATATCATCCGTTAGTGTGTTACCGGGGATGGCGATCACAGCCTGCTGCACCAAGATTGCAAGAACGTCGATGATTGTTATCATTGAAGCTACGCCAGCCGCGCTGCTTATAAAAAAGTTATTAAATGAGTGGGCTAGCATCGATGTGTATTATGTTTAATTGTCACATACTGTTGTATGTTGAACTGAATTAAATACATGTATACATGTACAGTTATGGAGCAGTTAAGGGATCAACAATATTTCACTACGATCCGATTGACCGACAACGCTGTAATGGGAATCGAAAATAATAACCTGGATCTGAGCTACTGAAAATGCATATGAGTTGACGCGGAGTGTAAACGTTGATTAACCCTTTTTATACCAAATACGCACCCATGCGTAGTTACCACATGTTACCGCACCCATGCGTAGTTTACCATATTCACCCGTTGTCGTATTCATTTGTTGTGATTTTCCGTTTTATGCCGGTCATGATATACCACGTGATAGCCACGAGGTATAGCTAGCTTCCTGTAATGGCGGCAGCCAGTAATAGTTCGTTTATCTTGGCATTTTAATGAAATTTCAACGGATATTCTTGAAGTTTTCAAATGTGCATTAGTGCGCATTTTATAATGTCCGATGCCGGTGGATCGGGGCTGTGAATGTAGCAGTTTACCGGCATGAAAAGAGGAGTTTATTGGGGATTTAGACAGTAAAATGTGTGACAGTGGATCGACTTTGCCGGGTGTGTGCCAAGTTGTGGAAGTTCAGTTGCAGACAAACTATTTGGTGGTGACGACAACTACGGGAACAATTCTGAAATAGTAAAATGGCCGACACCACGCGATCAGGCCATAAATATACTCTTACTGAATAAAAATGCCGTTTATTGGCAATCTAGGCATGGAGTTGTGTGAGGACATATCGACTTTGCTATGTGTGAGATCAACGTCTGGAAAATAAGTGCTAGTCATTCTATTTGGTAGTGATGACGACGATGTGAACAACTTCAAATTACAGTTTTTGAACTGATGTGTTTGTATTATAAATGCCACAGTTCCTTTCGTGATTGTCTTAGAGATCTAGTGTTTGGTGCAAGATGTAGCTATTATATCTGTCGAAAACTTTTGCACTTGTATTCACAACAGAAATAGTAAAAAAAACTATGTTGAAATTTGGGCAAGTACTTCGCAAAAAAAAAGATTTTGACTATTAATTTCAACTTATAATATTATTGCATAAATCAAGAGTTATGCACATAATAAGCACATATTTGGAAAGTTGAGTTTGTTAGCTTTCATTTCATATATAACACATGTATATAATAACATTATTAGTTGAGAAAATAAAATTTGATAGAATACATAGAGATTTTTAAAATATAGTCAAAATGTCCTGGTAAAATGGGTACAATTCCAGGGCAGGTGATTGGTATAAAAAGGGTTAAACATTGAAAACAACAATTTTAGTAATTGTTCCGCTTCGTCTTTCATCCGCTCTGAACACATAAATTTACGATGCGCATCTCAGGTACCACTTAACATCGATTCGTTGTTTCATGTGCGGATGACAAATTCATATTTTTGTGCACTGAGTTTGAGTTGTGCGTTATGATGCAGTGGAAGCATGCCATTTGACCCCAGTTTATATTGGTGTTGCCTACTAAGCTGCATTTATGAGTTATGACTATACATCTAATTCTTATACATGGTGTATTTGTAAATGTCAATTGCAATTGAGGTTGCACAGCACACTGCCACTGCCCTTGCCTAGGCTATGCTTACGGTGATTGATGACATGTTGCAATTCAAACCCGTTTCACCAATTGCAATGTATGGGATTTACTAAAGTAAACATTTATTTCTTTATACAAAAGTCGGCGCCAACAAGAACCAATTAAAATTTCATGGCGACAACGACAGAATCCGAATGGGAAATAGTGGCGCCACCACATGGTAAAAAACAACTAACAAATTGCCTAAATTAATTTGGCATATTTAGGCGAGTGATGAATCGCTCGCATGTTGTTTTCAAACGTGAAGCCCTGTTGTATGTACAAAGAAATGGCAGCCATTGAGTTTACATTCTGGAGATTACACTTTATGGCTGATGTCTAAAATAATGTATGGTGGTGTTTGTGAACACATTGAAATAAATAATTTGGGATAATGTCATAATATGCTGTCCCCTTTACGCACCATAATTGTTTACATAAATACTCACAGAATACACCATAAATGGCTGCTTAGTTTTACCAAGCAGATTCTTCCAACATTTGTTAATAAGGACGTGCAAACCTCATCGTCTCAGTGAGTTACCGCTGAGGATTTAGTGAGAAATGCTTTTTTTTTTTGGTGGAATGTAGCTAGCTGTAGTTTCAGATGATTTTTGAAGTTATATGGAGCTTGTTCTTGGCTTTGGGCATAGTTTGCCAGGTTTAACTATAGTTTTGGGCCGTTTGCCAGGTATAACTAGTTTTGGGCACAGTTTGCCAGGTTTAACTATAGTTTTGGGCACAGTTTGCCGGGTTTAACTATAGTTTTGGGCACAGTTTGCCAGGTTTAACTATAGTTTTGGGCACAGTTTGTCAGGTTTAACTATAGTTTTGGGCACTGTTTGCCAGGTTTAGCTATAGTTTTGCAAGCAAAAAGTTTTACGTTTTGTTTACATTGTTGCAGATGAGCCAACACGGTCGCTCAGCGGCCTTATTCTCAAGAACAACATACGGGCACACTTCGAAAAGTTCCCGCCGCACGTGACAGAGTTCATCAAGACAGAATGTCTGAACAGCATTGGCGACCCATCGCCCCTAATCCGTGCTACCATCGGCATCCTCATCACAACGATCGCCCTCAAGGGTGGTCTGGAGGGGTGGCCGGGACTGCTGCCTCAACTGTGTGTCTATCTCGACTCGGACAACTACAATGTGTGCGAGGTGAGTGATCCTAGTTTGTCTCTTGTTGAGCTTACGTCTTCTTTGGTTGACAATATTGCGGACTTCCTCTTTGGTGACATTGTCTGTGTATGGCATGGGCAAGATGTTACATGGTAGATTGTATATATTTTTCTTTGAATCTCTGCTGTTATCGTCCATGTAAGATTTTACCATGTGTAAATACCCGGCAACAGAACAAGCTAGTTACCATATCTTCATCCACTGCTGTATTTTCCAGTCGCCACAAGCATGGCTAGGCATAAATGCATTATGTAGCACGTGCTGCATGCGGCTTGAAGGCTGCCCGATCCTGCCTACCAGTGCAGAGCACTATTGATTTTGGCGGTGCCACATGTAGAGCGTGTAAGGACTTCAGTGCTGTCAGCACAAGTCATGAGTACGGTTATTGATAAATTTGTGGCGGGGTGGTGGTTCCATGTCTGCCTGTTGGTTGAATTGTGCAGGTTGACCTCAGTAGGAACTGTTAGTTGCATACGCATAGATCTGTTGATAGAAATTTTAATATTGTCTGCAATTTAGGACACTATAGCTTACTGTTAATAATATTTATTGTAGGTATATAGTGTTTTTTAAAGTTCAACTCATACAGGCTTTGCTGAACGTCATACAAGCAAAACTTGATTTTGTACATAAATTTTCATAGTAAATATTACATATAAATTTCATGCAGGCAATTTGCCCATATAAAAGTCCTGATGCACTGGATATACCATATTGTTCCCTATAGACGTGCACTACCTAATAGATGCACACCCCCATTTTCAAGAAGTGAAACCATGCACAAAAACAGATTTTCAGGAGTGATGGCACACTAAACCACTAAATGCAAATGGCAGCAGTACTGCTGCGGCTGGCATGACCTTGTGGACTCTTTTGAAATAATTCATAGTGTGTGTTTTTAGCCGCAACGTGACACCACATTGTTATCACTACTGGCGGCCAGATGTCTGTGGAAGTACAAGGACTAGCTTTTATTTATTATATCGATCACTTGCCATCAGCACAGCTTGCAAGTTTGAATTGTATGTTTAATGACGCTCAAGGAATCGAGAGGAGGCCAGGAGACGTTGTCTGGGATTAAAAACGTGAACAAACGTGCTTTTTCAGTGTCTGTCTCGTGCGTTTTTGTAGTATGTCGATCGAGTGTTTGCTTTGGTAGATGCGCTGAAACTGCATCTTTACTAAGTGCAAAACTAACAACGCAACACCTCATTGTAGGCTTACATTAAATTTATTTAGCACCATCAAAACAATTCGAAGCACATGTAGATTGGACAAAATACATCATCCAAAACAAGCGCTAGTTATGAAATAAATCGGTGATCAATGACATGGTTTCCGAATCATTCGCTAGAAGCACCCCGCATTCTTCTTATAGTTCACAGTGGCGCCACACTCCGGAGTATCTACCAGTCTGATTTAGAGGCTGATTTCAGATCATGATTCGGGCCACATTTGAGAACTAATACTCACGCACCCAAGCCTTCGCACTCGCTCACTGCACGTCTATTGGGAACAACACGGTAGCTGAATAAAAACCTTGTTGCAAGATATGTGATGTTATGACAGTAAATAAATGTGACTTGACTGACAAAACAAATGAAGCTTGGGTGATTGCATAACATGTCTGTGTCAGCCATAGACAAAAAGTTAATAAATTGTTGGTGTCGTTATTAATTATGCATGGCTGTAATAGTGAATCAATATATTGAATGTGGCAGACTCTAAACATTGTTTTGCACTGTGCTGTCCTCTAGGGAGCTTTTGGGGCCCTTCAGAAGATCTGTGAGGATTCGGCGGAGACCCTCGACTCAGATGTCCTCAATCGACCGCTCAACGTACTTATTCCCAAGTTTCTGCAGTTCTTCAAACACAGCAGTGCCAAGATCAGGTAAGTGACTTGTCGTGATGCATCAAAAACATACATGGAAGATGGTTTGGGGTGTTAAATGAAAGAAAAGGTGTTCATGAGAACTGAAAATTTGTGGTTATGATTGATAATGGTTATAGCAATCCATCATTGATAATGGTTATAGCAATCCATCATTGATAATGGTTATAGCAATCCATCATTGATTGGTGAACAATTATGAGCAGCAGGAAGCAACATTTTCGTTCTGAGAGCGCCATAAAAATGTCCTGTTTGCTCCCCCGAGACCAGGGACTTGGAGAGCTTTTACGGATGATGAGAAAAGTTGAACTTTCTCTCGGAATGCGAGTGACTGACACATTGTTCTCTGACTGCTCTTCTCTCATCTGTGGTTTTGAATGTTAAATGGATGACGGACAGTTGTACTTGGCAGTTTCTGTGCCACACGGTGTACTTGGTGAACAAGACTTGTGACACACATGG
The DNA here is from genome assembly GCA_963662155.1 of Lamellibrachia columna. NCBI lineage: Eukaryota > Metazoa > Annelida > Polychaeta > Sabellida > Siboglinidae > Lamellibrachia > Lamellibrachia columna. Next base: position 5,058,521 of record OY759265.1, on the reverse strand, counting down.
GCCATAGTAATGACGTGTGGCGATTGTTGTTGCTGCATTATGACAAAGCTCTTGCTTTGTTTCAGAATTGTGACACTGCTGATAGATGTTTTTACATGTACCTATTGATTCAAGGCAAACATGCTGTAGTTTGATATCGATCAGTGGTTCTAGAGATTGGTTGTGAGATTATGATTGATAATGGTTGTAGCAATTCATTATTGATTGTCTGGTGAACACTTATGATAGGGAGTTCAGGCAGGAAAATGAACTTGGACACACAAACCTTAATCTCCACTCATTGGAAAGAGCCTGCTCTAAGGAACAAAATGACACAAAAATCGTTCAGATTGGTCAATCCATTGATTTTCTATGAATATTTTAATATCCGATAAATAAGCATTTCTATGAAATAGTCATAGGTATTATGAACAGCCTTTTGTCTTAGCAATGTCTTAGCAAGGGCACCATTTTGGTTGCATAATTAGCTATTTCCACCATTTATTATGTGCTAGCATGGTTATTTCTAAACGAATCACTATAAAACTTGCCATCTTTACATAATTTTAACTGCTAAATCCAAATCTTGTCGCGGATTTTGAACATTGTGAATATTAATGACCTAATTTGCATATGCAAATGACCTAATTGCCTAAATATTCACATTATATCAGTTCTAATACTTCTAAGGCATAAAATACTGAACTGAATGGGAACAAAATAGTAAACTGACATTTATAAACACTCTTAATTTATGTGTGCAGAACACAAGATGGCTGCTCATCTTCCAAGATGGCGGCCATCTTGGATTTCAAAGGGTATGTCGTGTATGATGCCAAAATAAAGGGTAAATACTTTTAGATAACTGGTCACCAAGTAGCTAAAGACACATGGTAAGCATTGATTACCAAATATTCGGGGGCCATTTCAAAATTATATGATGAATACCAATGATTCCTCATCCCGACAGAGAAGACCAACAATGTCATTGGAAGGTTTGGGAAGAACTGGAGCTGGAATCTGAGATAATGGTGAAAACTTCTTCCGGAAAGCTTTATCAGTGTTCCGTCGAACGAACCGAAGAAAAGATGACACATGGTCAGGCAGGCGCAGTCCCAACTTAGGAAGGAGACGAAGAAGGTCATGTTGCAGATGAAGAGTCTCAGATTCCTCAATTATCTTGATTAGAATGTAAAAGAACGCCACATTTGGTGCCTTTTCCTCTGGTAAAGTGTTATCTGAAACAATAAAAAATGCATTAACAAGTATGAAACTACATAATTTTTTTTTTTATTATTTTAAATATATAATGAGAATGTAGATAAAGCAATACTAAAGGTGTTCATATTATTTAAGAAATATTCTCACGTGAAAAAGATTTGTAAATTGTGTTTTACAATACAGTTGTAAAAACAAAATGACTACATAAATCTTGTTTGCATTAAGTTCTGCAACTATGGACACAAATACATCATGTGATTGAACTAAATGTAGCTTGAAGATGCATTGCAGGTTACAGAATAATTAAACCGAAATTAAAACCCCATGCAAAGATCGGACGACTTGAATTTAGGGAGTGCACTTAATAAATGGAATAGCACAGGAAGCCAATACGCATGCGCACCTGTGGAAAATCCATGCGAACAACGGCGCATGCAAATTTATTCTGCTGTTACATTTATTGTCGATATCCCCCGATGATACCTACTTGTAATGAAAGTCGTAAACAAACTACGACAAAGTTATTCTAACGCTAATATATCAATGAATATAGGAGGATTTTGAAAAAATTATATGTTCACTAAACGTCAAGAGTGATAAGTATCATCCTTAGCTTGGAGAAAATGGTCAATTTCTGATTCGGTCCACCCGCTTATTTCAAAGGGTGTCTCCAGCGTCTCGGCGGCATAGGCCATGGTTGAAATGGGTCAGACCTGTCGGGGGAAAAGTACGATTTTACACTTGTTCTTCAAATTAATATCACAAACCACGTAAGTGATTTTTATCTAAATACATTACTCTATCAAATCGTACTTGCCGATTAGAAATCGAGGCGCGAGATTTTTAAGAAATCGACGAATTTTTCGATAATTCTTACCTCATTCAGAAGCCGCAATGTTTATGTCAATTCGGCATCCCTGACGTCATTCTCGGGAATTCCACGGTCAAAATGAGGCTATTTAAAATAGCATATTCAAAGAGGAACAACTGTTTATCTTCTTTTGAAATGTAGGTATCCCCCAGAAAAATGGCGCCGTCGACTTGCGTCCGCTGGATGCAGCGCCACGTTCATGGATTAATTAGCAACGAACGCGATGAGATATAATAGTTTTATTATTGAGGAACAATAAGTTATATTATAACAGTATTATGGATCACTTGAAAACATTATGAGGGACGTTTCATGTGAAAACTGTGGCCTTGAAGTTTGTGGTATGCGGAGGCCAAGTAGTACTTTCGCCGCCGTTGCTTCGAGCCACAGCGGTATCGCTGAACTCCCTACTTATGAGCCGTAGTAGCAGTCGGTTTTGTTTCCTCTGAGACTAGTGACATGGAGAGTTTATACGCTGTGTTGATGACAACAGTTGAACTCTCTCTCGGAGTGTGAGTGACCGACACATGGTACTCTGACCGCTCATCTCCACCCCAACTCTGTCTTAGGATTGCTAAAACGTATATTGTCATGTTCAGGGTTGGGTTCGATTGTAATTGCATAACTTGTAACTAATTACAGTTACAGTGGAATTGTAATTGATTTTTTTTTACACTAATTTTGATTACATTTTTATGGGGCTATGTAACTGTAATTGATCACTGTAACTGAACCCCTGAATGCATGAATTATCCTAAACCCTGTATAAAAAAAAAATGGAACATAATTGATTTTTAAGTGTTGTAATTGAATTTTTATGATGCTGTGTAATTGTATTTGAACCCTGTATGTCTCTATAGGAAACATGCTGTTAATGATAAACACACAATGATTCATAATATTGTTCATTGTGGGCATGATGAAACGCTGTTATATGGGGCTGATGTGAGAGAATAAAAACTTCAAAAGAAAGCCGTCCAAATTATATGTTTAAGCAAATATAATGCTCATACCGATCCACTGTTCAAAAGTCTTAATTTACTAAAAGTAGAGCATATTCTAAAATTGCAGGACCTAAATTTTTTTAAATTTTCAAACAATAAACTACCTGCCTACCTGCAAAACTTTTATACTTGATCAATACATGTGGTCAATATAATATACATACGATCAGGGTACACCACGAGTTTGCTAAACGAAATCTCAGGTACAGTTTGCCGCATACCATAAATAATGCACCTGATTTATTAAAAGACAAGATCACCACTCACAGTTTACATGGTTTCTCAAATTATATCAAACTTTATTATCTGAATACATATATTGAACAATGTGCAATCCAAAATTGTTATATATCATATATTATATGTCAACATGACTGACTTTGTCGTCGTTCCTCCTTGGTTAAAAATCACTATGTATATCCAGTTGTAGGAATGTATTTGGCAGACATATCTATATTAATTTTTTTACTCAGTAATTATGCATTAATATCTATATTTCTTTATAATTTAAATAATGGGTGAAATTAATCGACAGGGTGGCTCCTATGACAGCGATAAATTTTTAGTCTTAGTAGGAGTCTCCCGTCCCTTATATGACATCTTTTATTTTCAGACAGTACTCTGTATTCTTACCACTTCCTTTTCACATGTCGACTTAGATGTAATATATTGTATGGTTTTTGTGTTGAATACTCTGTTTTGTTGTCGTTGGGATGAATAAATGTTTCTTATTTCCATATGATTGTGCCCCTAAAAACACAAGGTCTGCATTTTATGAGCAAAACATGATTTACGATGGAAGTCTTATGAGCTGAAATGGAAACTAATGCCAGTCTGATTAATCAATGTACCACCATCAATTGTTCTGTTGACAGGTCACATGCAATCGCGTGTGTCAACCAGTTCATTATCGCACGCACCCAGGCCCTCATGGTGCACATCGACTCCTTCATCGAGGTAAATGGTGTCAACATAATGTATGTCCTAAAATATTGTTTCTTAGTGTTGTGTCATTTAAAATAATTTTTTTAAAGGAATCTCTGGATGATGAAGCTGTGTCCTTATTCTGGAGGGGGGGGATATACTGCAGTTACATCAAAACCAAACAGAAGGATGCCACACACTTCAGTTGTAATATTTTCTAGTTTGTTGCGATTTTGTGCATAGGTTGGGTGTAATTAATTTTATAAAGTTGCCACTCGGTATTAACCAGTAGTTGGCTTTGGCCATGATAACTAAAGATGCTGCAGAAAAATGGATATTTGCATGGAAAGTTGTGTCTTTCATGATGTAACATCTTTGGAATACAGCCAACTGTGGGATGTATTTAAGGCAACGCGCGCTCCTCAAAAATCGATATTTTTCCCGATTTAATTTTTTTCTGGTCATTTTCAGTTTTGTCATATCGTTGTACTATTATTATCTAACTTTCGATCTGTGTGTTTTATACATATGAATATATTCGTAAAATGCAATAAAAACGAACATTTGTAGCATGCCCATTGTTTTAGAGTAATTACTTTACGTAATCGCGATCGTAAAATACGACGTTTTTCGAAGCCACGTGTGCCGCCATCTTTGTAAACAACCCAACATATCTGGTATCGATGCAGAGCTTCACTTTCGCAGTGCATCGTGGTAGTACTGGTTCTGTAATATCTGTGGTAGATTTTTACCATTTCGACCTAGAAGAGGACTCCCTTTGCTAGTCAGCGCAGCTACGATTGGTCATACCCCCAAGTGTGCCATGCTGATTGGTTATCAGGCGACCTACTACGTCACAAAGGAATTTCCCCTGTCTTACGCCATTGCTGTTTTTCTACGCTTCGATGTGCTTTAGAGTAATTTACGTAATATATCCGGAAGACAGTTGAAATATAAGCAGCAGTTTAGTACGAAACTAAGGTCTCGACGCCGACAGTTGAGTTTTGCACGTTCTATGATCGGCAAGAGGGCGAAAAGTGGTGGTGAAGACGACGGGAATTCCGATGTGCCGATGTCCAGGGCAGTGGCAGCACCAGTGTCAGTGATAGTATAGTTGAGTCTGAGATGTCATCATCAACAGATCAGGGTGTAACCGTAAGTATTAGTTACCATTGTTTGTGTCACATTATTCATGATTATCTGGCAAAATTTCGGGTTCAATATCCAAGACACGAGAGGCCACAAAAGACGTATAATCGTTTGTTTACATTTTGCAGATAATCACACCCATATATTATAAATATGTATAAATAAATAAAGACATACATTTTATTATCGTTAGTTATTGACAGTATTTCCTATGTTTGTTGACTTGTGCTTGTGGACCATTGTCACGTATTATAGCCATGGGCATGGCCTAACAAAAAAACTGAACCTGTTTTTTGATCGATATCAGTAATAGTTGCCCAGCTTGTTTGCCCTATTTATTATGTTGTTGACAATAGTCAATATGAAGTTGAATATGCTTACTGTAAATATTGTGAACCAGATGTACCTGACTAATAACAAATAATTATGCTTGCAGGTAAACTTTGTTGAGCTGGAATCCCTCGGCCATCAACTTCAACAGCGACAACCCCCATTTCGGCAACCAAGCGAAAATTTTTGTTATTGGCAGGGTCTTCCTCTGCGTCAGAAAATGATTGTTGTTGAACAATGCCGGCAACTCATCGAGACATAGTTTGTGCATTTCTACATGATGTCAACGCATGTGAAGGGACTCCTGTGTCTCGAGTGTAGTGCGCCCACACTGAAGATACATGCCCTCGATCATTGCCTCGGCCTTGTGTGCCTATACGAGACATACTGTACAACATGTAGGGTTGTGTTGAACTTGATGCTGTCGTCTGAATAATGAATATTATACACCATTAGCAAGAGCATGAACTGGAGAAGCTGTCTGTGCAATATTGGTCCTGCAGCTCTGTTTTGTGTGTTGGTGCGGTGGGATTGTGGAGTGACGATGGACACATATTTATGGTGTGGTTGTGTCTGAATTTTTTTTATTCATGTTTTCAACCAACCAAATGATGACCATTGTATACCATTAGAAAGAGCATGAACTGGAGAATCCCACTGTGAAATTTTAGTACTGTAGCTCTATTGTTTGCATGTGAAATTTCGTATTGAAATGTCTACAAACTTTGAAGCTGTTTTTCTCAATAAAATGTTTTTGACCGACAAGACATCTCTTGTTTGGTAGAACTCGGCTATTTGTCAACAGAATCATTTGAAATTTTCAGAATATCATCCCAATATAATCCAACTGTCACAATTTGCATATGTATGTAGTCAATCAATGTGCCAAGTTAGAACAAATTTGGTCAAGCCATTGTCCAGATGTACCAATCACGGTGAATCAGCTGAAATCCAAGATGGACACCACCCACACCGCCACCTGGTGGTCAAAAAAATATGTAATTAATTTGTAAAATGTTGTTTATATGTCACTAACATTGTCCTGAAATTTCAATAAGTTGGGTTGAAAAATAAAGAAAATAGAATCGACCAGAGCACGGTGCCTTAAGAGTTGTTGTTCATTGACATTGTTCTGTTACAGAATCTGTTCTTCTTGGCGTCTGACGAGGATGCTGAGGTTCGTAAGAATGTGTGTCGTGCCCTGGTCATGCTGGTCGAGGTGCGCATGGATCGACTCATACCGCACATCAACAACATCGTGGAGGTGAGTCGAGGCGGACACATTGGGAAGTATTGTGACCCCTGGGGGGCACAGAGAAAGAATTTTAAACATCTACTCCCTGTGTCTGTGGCAGAGAAGGAGAACGTGTTTTGGGATGATGAGAACAGAACTCTCTCACTGAGTACTAGTGACTGATACATTGTACTCTGACAGCACAGCTCTCCTTCAACATTCTTAGCAATTTTCACAACATGTATGTATATATTTAGTTGTAAGTAAATGTGTGATGTTATGTAGCAAACGTCAGGTAGTTTGTCAACAGTTGCAGTGATTGGTTGTGAAATTAGAAATTTCAGTGATGTTTATAGCATTGCATTATTGATTAATAATATATGACTCACACCAGTGGTACCAGGAAATAATTCCATTGTGGGAATACCGCAGATTGTTTAATTTGTATGCTGGGATGATGAGAACAGTTGAACTCTCTCTCGGAGTGCGAGTGACCGACACATTGTACTCTGACCGCACTTCTCTCCGTTTAAACTCTCTTATGGCTAAATTGACATTTTGCTGTTTGTGTCTAACCACTGTTGTCTGTGACTGTTCTAACCACCCCCTCGTGACCTGGCATTCATCTCTGGTGTTGTTTCAGTACATGTTGATGCGGACACAGGACAGTGACGCTGGCGTGGCACTGGAGGCCTGTGAGTTCTGGCTGTCGCTGGCCGAGCAGCCGATCTGTAAGGAGGTGCTGGCGCCACACATCGAGCGACTCATCCCTGTCTTAGTCCGCGGCATGGTCTATTCAGAGATCGATATCATCCTACTGAAGGTAGCCCACCTTACTGCTGCTAGCTCTACACAGGCTGCATAATATCAGGTCTTTGTCAACCACAATAATCTAGTGTAAAGTTTTCATGAACCTGTCAGATTTAATTGTTTAGGTTAGATCCTTGGATGCACATTGTGTTTTGGTTGCATTGTTATTATTATGTGCAGTAGACATAAATAATTGCATGTTAGAAGCAGCATTATCATTCACAAAGAAACACAGTGGCAGTTTCCCAAAAAAATTATTACAAGATACAAACAGTTGCCTACATAAAAGTGGGCGTGTCTGAGTTGGCATGTTACAGTAAGGTGACCTTGTCTATTTGTAGGGTGACGTCGAAGAGGACGAATCGATCCCAGACAAGGAGTCAGATATCAAGCCTCGTTTCCACAAGTCCAAGACACACAATGTGAACAACAAGCCAGAGGGGGAAGAGGTAGGCTTTATCAAGGGTGGTACATTATGCTGTGGTTGGAAGGGTTCCTGGGGTTGGTGTGTGTCGGTAGGGGGGGCAAATTTTCCTTTGGGGGGTAGTATTAATGGTAGAACATCTGAACATTGTTATCATAAATTGTATTACATTAATATAAACTATATTCTAATATTATGCATGCTGAATGGCGAGGTCAATATCATGTTTACGTTGCATGTTGAATGGTAAGGTCAGTATGTTTACATTGCATGCTGAATGACAAGGTCAATATCATGTTTACATTGCATGCTGAATGGTAAGGTCAGTATGTTTACATTGCATGCTGAATGGTAAGGTCAATATTCGCAAGCAGATAAAGGTAAATTATAGTAAAAATAATTGTGCTTCATTAAAATACATTTGGGCAGTCAATATGCTGTATAACATGATTTTATGATAAAACGATCACACTGCACCTTTGTAAGAGGTAATATTGTGATGATATTATGGAAAGGGTGTCATGAGAAAGGGTTGCTTAATGTTGTCCACAAGTCAGATTTACTGGTGTTACACTGACAGGTGCGCGTCAATTCAGTTTTACCCATAACTGCAACAATTAATCTGGCTTTTGTGACACGCGGACATGCAGTACTTTGTTGTTTGCCAGGTGTTTTGTCGCTGGTGTAAGATGCTGTCTGGCCGCTTTCTGCTTTCAGAACTCTAACTTAGTATTCCACTTGCTAAAATTAGATAAAAAGTTGGAAAAAAATGAAAAGATGGACAAGGTAAGACCGTGGGAACCCGTGTAGTTAGCCGAAGTTAAGGCTGTTGTTCCATTAATACTAAAATTGTGCCGTTTTGCTTTTGACTAAATTAGTGCATAAGCAGTCCAAGTATGGATATGTGTCTTAAAAACATAACTCTAGGTATTAAACTTTTGTCTTGGTGTAACGAAAAATATTGATTTGTCTCAAATAAACCACAGAATTTCTGATTCCTGTACTACGTTTGCAGGAATGGGATAAAATACTGGTCTTCAATCCTGACTTGTGTATATAACGTATACATTTCCATACTTGTTTGCGGTTGGTCTGTTATGCCTTGTCCGTCTCTTCTGTTTGTAATTTATTATGTTTGTCAAGTTGAGTGTCTTCCTTCAACTGGTGATGTGTTTGCGCGTAGGTGTAAAACATCAACTCTGTGTTGGTTTTTAAAAACTGTTCTACCATTTCGTCACAGTGTTGATGTCTGTGTTTATTAATTTACAATGGCCAGTTGCTTTGGCTTAATTTTAAAATGTTCAGTTCTATGCTAAAAATGTTTATGTTAGAACATGAAATATTAAGTTTGCTTTAGGAATACAACAATGCACCCAATGCCTAAATGTTACCTCTCTTATTTGCAGTTTATTTTTATTAGTTTATTTGTAACCTTCTTTCACCTCTTCTGTTCAACGATTGCAGATTGTAATGTTGTTATTTAGGTGATTGTGTCACTTTGTATTGATAACTTCGCTTGGAATACATTTCTCTCAAGAAAAAGAAAATGTTGATTTTGGGGAAGACTGTGACTTGTGCATGCAATTACATGATTTGTAGATAACTTAATGTAAACTTTATGGCTGGGATGTGATGAATCCCTTCAGTGATGTTCTGCCTGTATTGGTTGTAGGACGACAGCTGTACGGATGATGACGGTGATGTCGATGACACTCTGTCAGACTGGAATCTCAGTGAGTTGTCACGACACTAAACTAGTCTGATATCTCCCCACTCCTTGTCTGGGGAAGGGGAGAGTCCAGTAGGCAGGATGATGAGAACTGAACTCTCTCACTGATGTCAATGAAGGACACTGTTCTCTGACGGCTCATTTCTCGTATCCCATATAGTCTATCCCATTTTTGCTGCAGTAGCCACTGTACTCCAGCATAATAGATCTGTGGCTACAGTGTCATCATATGACTGGTGATTAGAAGTAATCTTCTGGTGTAAAATACGTGTGTATTAGCAGTTCTAACTTGTGTTTGTTCATCCGTATGCAGAATACAGATAATAAATATGCCAAATTATCTAGAATATCTCGTATATAATTTTGTGTATGTTTGCTAAATGTTTCTATGAAATGACGCTGTTAATGACTTATTTCCAGACCCTGGGACTGGTAAATGTTTATACCATACAAAGGAAATAATTTGACGAAGGTTACATAACTTGTAACAATCGTAGAAAGCATGAACAGCATTGTGAACAATCGTATGTAACTACAAGCTGTGAAGATTTTGTGAATTGAGAACCTTTGCACAAAGGTTCGTATGGTACAAACCCTTTGTGAAACAGGCCTGTATCTCTCCCTCACCAGTAAGGGTGCTAACTGGGCATCTTCTGCCTGTAGGGAAGTGCTCGGCTGCTGCGCTGGACGTGCTGGCAAATGTCTTCCATGACGACGTCCTCCCCATCCTTCTCCCCATCCTCAAGGAGACACTCTTCCATCAGGACTGGGAGATCAAGGAATCAGGCATCCTTGTGCTCGGAGCCATAGCGGAAGGTGGGACAGTCTTCCATACTGTGTTGTCTGTAGAGTTTGGTGACTTACAACAAGTTTCGTATAATGGATGCAGCGTGCTTGGGTTACACTGAAAGTCTGGTGGTGTAAAGAGTAAAGGTTCCATGAAGTGGTGGAATGTCTAGTTGAATGTCTGGAATAAAGAAGACAAATGGTGATTAAAAAACATGTTTTTGACAAAATTTCATTCAAAGTTTGTATACATTGGTCGGCACAGTTCAACGTCTAAAAAATTATATGTTCAAAAATTAACAGTGCACAAGAAAAAAATTACTATTCCTATTAATTTTGTTGTCATAATTCATTAAGAAGCTATTGTTTCACGATAGTATCATTCATGCAGGTTAAGGCCAACACTGCCGTCCTTTTATGGAAGTAATGTAACACTTTTCCTTGGAGGGCAAGAGAAAACCCTGACATATTTGCAAGGTGCTGATTTATAAATACTGTCATAGCTGTCTGTTCTGTAGGGCATGTTTGTGGAAATTATCACCATGTTCTGCAGTGAATCGTTTGTTGCAACTGTAATGCAGTCCATTGTGTCTGTCTTCCAACCTGACAGTCATTATCTAGAAGTGTGACACATTTTTAGTAGATGACTGGAATGTGCCTTTGTTTGAGGGTTTCCTGCCTGTTGTAGGCTGTGTCAATGGGATGGTGCCTCACCTACCGGAGCTCATCCCTTATTTGATTGGCTGTCTGTCGGACAAGAAGGCATTGGTCCGCTCCATCACGTGTTGGACACTCAGTCGGTATGCTCACTGGGTCGTTGGACAGCCGCACGAGATGTATCTGAAGCCGCTCATGACCGAGGTGAGTGTTGTCAGGTGGCCTGTTGCAAAAGTTCCCGAAGGCGTTAGATTGGTTGTAGTGAAGTTGTATTGCTTGTAGATGTTTTTGGCTTCCATTTATAAATCTACAGACTATATGGCTCTGAAGCCCTTATTGTGGTGTGGCGAACTTTCTCTTGGAAAAGTTATATCATGTAGTGTTGTGATGTGTGTTGTTATTTTATTGTTATTTATCATGTTTTGGTGAAATCCAAGATTGAGATAACATGGCTACAAATTTAATCTTATTCCGTGATGTTTGTGTGGCTCCCCATGCATATCTCATAGTTCGTGGATGCTTCAGTCTGTAAACGAACAAGCTGAGTTAATTGTAGAAGCCTGATTTATCACTTGCTCCATTCTCTTCGCTCCCACTAGAGCATAAGGCACCAACAAAGCTCCAGATTTATAGTAGAATGTAAGTGAAGCCTTTTTCATTATTTGTGATTTTCGTTATTGTTGAAGCATACATTTTTTTTTATTAGGTATAGAATCATAATAAATTTTCCCTGCGTAATAGTAGTGTTTTGTTTCGTATTAATAAATGTATTGCACTAGTATTGCTAATGTCCTCCATTGAGTAGTAATTGGCTGAATGGGGGAGGGGTGAATGGAGGAGGGGCAAATAGGGGAGGGGTGCATGTGTTGGGGTTTCATGTTGCTGTGTACTTGCAGCTGCTGAAGCGAGTGTTGGACAGCAACAAGAGGGTGCAGGAAGCCGCCTGCTCTGCCTTCGCCACCCTCGAGGAGGAGGCCTGCACGGAGCTCGTGCCCTACCTCTCCTTCATCCTAGAGACACTTGTCTATGCTTTCAGCAAGTACCAGGTACACTTGTCTTTTTGTGCTTCAAAAATATTGTACAAAATTATTGTTTAGATGTTGACAGGAAAGAGCAAATATTGTTTTGAGTTTACAAATTACACAGGACTGATCATTTCTGGAGTGCTATAGATGGTTAAAATGATGAGTGCATATTTTTAACTGCATTGAGGTTGTTGGCATGGTGAACAGAAGTCGTTGAGATATTGCTGTGAAATACACTCAACTTGTATTTGTACTATTGGCTGACGCACGATCCATGCTTTGTTTTGTAGTTTCTCGTCTGTCATGAAATGGAATGTTGTGTAGAGTAACAAGAAACTAATAGGTTGGCCATGATGATGTAATTGGCTGGAGTGAAGGTTATTCAGCTCAGTGTGTTAAGGTTGATGTATTGTGAAGTCATTTATGGCACTTACTGTGTAGGCAGTGGTAGATGTTATCAATGACTTGTTAGTTCTGTTTCTGTGTTTGCAGCACAAGAATCTGTTGATTCTCTACGATGCCATAGGGACTCTGGCTGACTCTGTCGGACACCACCTCAACAAACCTGTGAGTACACCGAGTGCTACACCCATTGTGTAGAGTGCTACACCCATTGTGTAGAGTGCTACACCCATTGTGTAGAGTGCTACACCCATTGTGTAGAGTGCTACACCCATTGTGTAGAGTGCTACACCCATTGTGTTGAGTGTTACACCCATTGTGTTGAGTGCTACACCCATTGTGTAGAGTGCTACACCCATTGTGTAGAGTGCTACACCCATTGTGTAGAGTGCACAGATTTAGCCAACTTGTACAGATTCTGTTGGAGTCACTTGATAATTTGAAAATTAATTGATGGTTTTATTTATTATGCACTTTATGTTTATGTCTTGGTGACAACCTAAAGAGAGTAGAGTGAGAGATGAGTGGAGTTTGGGAATGATGATATATTACTGTGTTGAGCCGTGCATTTGGCATGCCTGATGAAGTTGTATTCGTACACTGACCCAGACGAACTCGTTACAACAATCTCTTGGTACTATGTTATTTATCTCATTCTGAAAAACAGTTGAACTTGGTGTCAGTTCCATTAGTTATAGTTCACATGATCAGACAGGTATTTTGGCAAGACAAAAAAATAGCCCTCTTTACCGATCCATGACAGAGACAGAATAAATCAGCAAACACAATAGCCAACAAATGTTTTTGCATGTGAGGTTTTGTGAATGAACACAGTTTAATAGTTTGGAAAAATCAACTGGAGACACTGGTTTGTTCACCCGACGAAGTGACAATGTGTTAGAATGCACTGATTTTTTATGATGTCAGAAGTTGTTAGTAAGAGATCGAGGGGATGATGACACCTGTTGACTGAGATTTTTCTATGAAGATCTCTCAACTTGTATTCGTACTGTCTGACTCACGAACACTGACTTGTCACTTGAGGTTGCCCAAATATAGCCACCATGAACGTGGAGTCAGTGTTGGAGTCGCTTGATAATCCTTTATCCCAAATATTGTGATTAGTTAATTTTCTGACACATTGCTAGTAGTGAAATAGTATGACACTGTCTCTGCTGTGGAACCAACTTCAGGCAGTCAGTGTAATGTGAATAATACAAAATGACTTCTTTGGTGCCAATATCCTCGGAAAATCCAAACAAAACCGAAGGATTAGGCATTCTCGTGACCACGTACAGTGTGAAAAGTCGTCAACAGATGGATGAACGTGCCACGGAACTAAGGAGGACAGGCAATATTAAAAAGATAGGTTTTCAGATGATGGCGAAATGAAAATATATTTCCTGTTGATTTAAAGCTGACGGGGAGTGAATTCCACAGGGTTGGTGCGGCAACAGAGAAAGCTTGAGTTTCTGCGTTTGTCTTAACATGAGAAAAACATTTGTTTGTGCAGTAAAGACTGCTGTTTGAAATACCTCATTAAGATCGTATGGATGATGAACAGTGGTTATTGAGATTTTCCTATGAAATACACTCAACCTGTATTCGTACTGTCTGACTTACGATCGGCTTAACAGAACCATGAATGCTTGAGCAAACATCCTACTTCTTCATTCATTCAACCGTGTCCTTATGCAGTTGGCAGAGGTGACTGAGCGGCATCAGGGACACTTCTGTTGTGACTCGTGTTAGAGAGATGAATCCATAGCAGGTTACACATTTACTCCCTGTGTAAAATCTTGTTCTTCCCTGTGCATAGACACCAGGGAGAAGGGACCAGCGCAGAAAGACGCAGGCAAAGTGGGGTGAACAAAGTGGGGTGAACAAAGTTGCATAAGCTTCAAAACAGCAGCGTGGTCGACTCGAATGCTGCTCCTCTGAACTGATAGTGCTGTGCTCTAATTGCCGAGCTACCATGCCCCATACCCTACTACTAGAGGCGATAGACTGTACGTGTGTGATCCTGTCTACCGACTTGTTCTGTTGCAGGAGTACATCAACATGCTGATGCCACCGCTCATTCAGAAGTGGAACGTGCTCAAGGATGAGGACAAAGACCTCTTCCCTCTACTTGAGGTCAGTGTCAGCAGGCAGAGCTGTATAATTTACATCCATCTTATCAGTATCAGGGTTTTGTGAAGGACTTTAGCCTGATGCGTACAACTGCTAGAAGATATGTGTTGAGCATTTCTACATAAGACATTTCTGACAGATTGGCTGGAATATGCACTTTGGTTTCCAGATCATTGTCAAATATACATTTGTAACTTTGTAAGTGAGTTGGTGGTTTTACCTATTATGCTCAGTATATTGTATATCTTGGTGACAATCTAGAGGGGGAGGGAGGGGGGGAGAAGACTCCGAGATTGGGGATGATGATATGTGTAGCTGTGTTGAGTCGTGCATTCAGCATGCTTGGTGAATATGTGTCTGTACACTAACCCAGACCAAATCATCACAGAAAACAAAAACCAAAATCCGTTGGTACTATATGATTTATTTCCTTCAGAAGGAAGTTGAACTTGGAAATATTTTGCTGTCGTAAAATAGGTGTAAAACAAATTACTGCTCACATGTTCAGGCATTTAAGTAATATAAGATATGCCCAAGGCAGGGCAGTAATTGGCCCCAAAAAAAATTTAAAGGAATTTTTTTGCTTGTATAGTTTTGTGAATTAGAACGGCTTCAGAGTTTGTGATGAATAGTGAAAAAATAATTCGTTGATACGTTTATTCAGCCAGCAGTTTGACAAACTGAACATGATGAATTTCGATGATGTCAGAAGTTGTTAGTGCAGACATTGAAAGGATGATGACAGGTGTTGACCGAGATGTTTCTATGAAGATCTCTCAACTTGTATTCGTACTGTCTGACTCTCGAGCACTCACTGTCATTTGAGGCTGTAGTTGGGGATGGAAAAAAGAGCTGATCATGTAGGTTTGATTTTGATGCAGACGGGTGTAGTCTGGGATAAGATTCCGATAGATTTATTTATTTATTCAAGTAGATCTATTATGAAAAATGTGTGTGTGAGGCATCGTGTAGTGTTGCTGGGTACAGTCGGGCCTTATTTTGTGCCACGTTATAATGCGGATTCGGATATAATGCGGTTGGTTGTGGACCACAATTTTGAAATGGGAATAAGGGCGTTTCGTCTGCGTTAGTGTGCCGACACTATGATCACTGCACCAGTGTGTTTCCTAACTAGTGCTTGCTTTACATGAGATCGATCACTGTTGTTTAGTAGTCCCGCACCTAATGTGCCTCGCTTACAACGCTGCCTGACCACCACGTTATAATGGCTTATCTGTAGTTACAAAATGCAGAAGAAATAAAATGCCACTTTTTTACTGATAATGAAAGCGTAGATTTGAACCTTTCAGAAGTATTCACAAATAATTTAGTTGTCGATGATTAGGAATACATCTAAAAGGATCGCATAGGATATCTTTCCCACCTGGTGTTGGAGGGTTCCTTGACTGTGCTGTTTGTTTGCAGTGTCTGTCGAGTGTAGCCACGGCGCTTCAGTCAGGTTTCCTGCCCTACTGTGAGCCCGTCTACAAACGATGTGTGTCACTCATTGAACAGACGCTCAACCAGAACTATGTAAGTTCACAAAGCTGCTACTGATTTTAGAATCTTTCAGAAAAATAATTGTAGAATGTATGTTTTGTTGTTCAGTGTATTACATAGATGGAGCAGAGGGAGATTCCTGGCCAGAAATCTGGGTGCCCCAGGAAATTGTCTGTTCTGTTGGTTATGCTTCATAAGTGTTGACTTTGTGAGTTTTTAAACCTGTCAGGATTGTTATAAAGTGAGAATATTTATTATTGTCTTGTCTTGTGAGTGCAGAGTATGACATTTTTTACATGAATACTGATGTGCTTTTATTGTATCAAGTGATGATTTGTGCCTACATCAAGTGAGACTAGCTCAATAAGGATGCAGTCCGAACTAATGAATTATGTCTTGTGTCAGGCGAACCTTTCAAACCCGGAGCAGTACGAGGCACCAGACAAGGACTTCATGATCGTAGCCTTGGACCTGCTCAGTGGCCTGGCAGAGGGTCTCTCGCACCAGATCGATGACCTTGTTGCCAACAGCACCATACTCAAGCTGCTCTATCAATGCATGCAGGTACGTTGTCATGATTGTCTTTGTGAATTGTTGTATTATATGTGCTTTGTTGACGACTGCTTTGAAAGATATTTTGTGTTGTTGACTGGCACTAGAAGAACCTAGCATACAGAGGTCCCTTTGCTTTTTATTACGTTGTCACAGCATATTGTTGTTGACTGAAAATTGAAGACAACTAAATGATGATGATGACTGCAAGTTAGTTAAAATGTAGTGCATGAGTGCAGGCAATGAAATTTATACAAATAATAAATACATGAGACTGATTTTTGAATATCTGTCACAGGACCCGATGCCTGAAGTACGCCAGAGTTCATTTGCACTGCTTGGAGACCTGACAAAGGCCTGCTTCCAGCATGTCAAGCCACATACAGGTACACAGGCAAACACTCAACACGCAACCTTATCAGTTTGTTGAATGAGCAAACAAGAGGTAATTGCTGACATTAGCCTGTTTTAACCATAAACTGTGTGTTACTTAGTACTTAGTTGATCATCTTCACTCAAGTTTGGTGCCACAGCAGGTATCTGGTAGGTTTGTCTTAAATCTTCTAATTCCTTTTCCTCTTCCATATTAGATATTCCTGTTATTTTTTCTGCACATCTTCTCCATGTTCCCATTGGCTAACCAATTTACCTTTTCCTGCTGGTGCCTGGGATTGGTGGTGACGTGGTGACAAGCTGTACTTGAGATGCTTCAGTGAAAATCGCTTGTATTCGTACTGTCTGATTTGTGACTAGCCAGCTGTGTAGATGCTGTGAACCTGTGGAAGGTTCTTTACTTGATTTTCAGAGGCAATAATAATGTTGAGTAACACTAAAGTGGTTAAATTCTAGCATGTACAATTTGTTTGGAGTCAGTTATGTCACGAAGCGTCCTTGGGCAGTGATGACCTGTCCATCATGCATATCGACAGTTCTTGTACGGCTAGGTCTGTGTCCTTAGTTAGACTGGTGATGTACAATTTGTAACTTCTATTAAATTTGAAGAGTCTCTGAAATGTCTTTGGGCCCACTGTATTCAATGAAAGGTTTTTCTTCTAAAAATGCTAGTTAGATATCAGTTAAAATATTACTTGCAGTAACAAAACAAAATGGACAAAATACTGTAGCGAGGTTGTCCCATGAGAACTGGGGGATGATGATATCATTGTTTGCCTGATGGATCCGTCCGCTGAAGGCTGTATTCGTACACTGACCCCAAGTCACGTCATAAACTCTCTAATCTGAAATTGTTTATCCTATTTTGACGAATCCTTCCATTATATAGTTATAAGTTTTTTAAATTGCATGAATTTGATATTTGCTCCAGCCGAGTTTATGCCGATCCTGGCTGCGAATCTCAACCCAGACTTTATTTCGGTGTGCAACAATGCAACATGGGCTATTGGTGAAATCTCGGTCAAGATGGGTAAGTTGTACTACAACATTTAAATTTGTGCAAGCATTGTTTAGTCACATCCCTCCCTCCCTCCCTCCCTCCCTCCCTCCCTCCCTCCCTCCCTAACAATATCTTAAGGAACATGTTTATTTCACCATGAAGTATTCCCAAACTGGTGTTATAGACAACATCAGTTGGCATATAAAATATTTTGGCTTAAGTGCTGTCAACTGATGGACAAATGCACTAGGGAGCTAAGGAGGGAAACCATGGTTACAAATTTTATTTTTTAAATGACGGCAACATTTGATTGTGTTTCTTGTTGACCTAATGCTAAGAGGGAGTGAATTACAAGAGTTGTTGTGGCTACTTAGAAGCCCTAGTTGCAATTTCTGTTTCTGGGAACAAAAAGTAGATCAGAACTAGATGATCAAGGCTGAGATTGAGTCAGTTTTACTGTGACCTACTTGGCTTTTTCAGACTCAGAAATGCATCCGTTTTCGTCTCTGGTTCTCAATCCTCTCATCGAGATCATCAACAAACCAAACACACCAAAGACACTTCTCGAGAACACAGGTGTGTAGTCGGCAGAACTCAACAAGATGTTTGTGTGGCATCAGCTTTGTTTGCTCAGTGTTAATGCCACTGCTGTCTTGTATAGTAACTACTGTTGTTTGCTGGAGATACCTCTGTGAATGTTGCCACAAATGTGTTCTAACTGTACCACTTGTTATTTTGTTCTTATGATACACTGATTTCTTGACAGTTCGTCTATTTTCTATTACATGTGATGGTGTGCTTTTGTTTTGGTGGAATTTGTTTCTGTGAAAATGTTGGACTTGTGAAGGCTAAGATTGAGGAGAACTGGCGGTTTATTCTTGGGGTATTATTTGTTACAATGCAGTGATTACCAGTTTTGGTAGAAGCCACACAAACGTATAAAGGTTGATGCAGGTGTTCGTCAAACCTCCTTCATTCATTTGGTCCATCACGAATCAGGTTCGTTGATGTTCAAATCAAAGATTGAGTATTATACGCAGTCTGTTTAATAAAAGAGTATACTATTGTTAGAAAGTGTGAGTAGCATTATGTCATAGTATATGTTGAACCTCATCCTCATATTTTTACCGCATCCAGTCAAGAATAATTTAATAGTTTGTCTGATGATTGTATCAAAACTAAAGAATGCTTTTGCACAAACGAGTTAGCATGTTGTAGTGGATACTAGATAGGTTTAATTTTTTACAAAATGACTTCAAAACCTGACAAGTGAAAAAACTGAATTGAGGACGTATTTTAAGTGTTGGTTTATTTGCTGTGTTGAATGTGATGATAATAGTGTGAGAGCGTGTCTGCTGGCAGTATGTTGTGTACTGTTTGATGCACATTGTGCAGCATGATGTGTTCTGTTGTGCTATTGACACGTATGGGGACTGCATTGCTCCGTAAAGACACTGCCACTGTTGTGCTATTGACACGTATGGGGACTGCATTGCTCCGTAAAGACACTGCCACTGTTTTGCTATTGACACATATGGGGACTGCATTGCTCATTAAAGACACTGCCACTGTTTTGCTGTTGACACGTATGGGGACTGCATTGCTCCGTAAAGACACTGCCACTGTTGTGCTATTGACACGTATGGGGACTGCATTGCTCCATAAAGACACTGCCACTGTTGTGCTGTTGACACGTATGGGGACTGCATTGCTCCGTAAAGACACTGCCACTGTTTTGCTATTGACACGTATGGAGACTGCATTGCTCCGTAAAGACACTGCCACTGTTGTGCTATTGACACGTATGGGGACTGCATTGCTCCGTAAAGACACTGCCACTGTTTTGCTATTGACACGTATGGGGACTGCATTGCTCCGTAAAGACACTGCCACTGTTTTGCTGTTGACACGTATAGGGACTGCATTGCTCCGTAAAGACACTGCCACTGTTGTGCTGTTGACACGTATGGGGACTGCATTGCTCCGTAAAGACACTGCCACTGTTTTGCTATTGACACGTATGGGGACTGCATTGCTCCGTAAAGACACTGCCACTGTTGTGCTGTTGACACGTATGGGGACTGCATTGCTCCGTAAAGACACTGCCACTGTTGTGCTGTTGACACGTATGGGGACTGCATTGCTCCGTAAAGACACTGCCACTGTTTTACTATTGACACGTATGGGGACTGCATTGCTCCATAAAGACACTGCCACTGTTGTGCTATTGACACGTATGGGGACTGCATTGCTCCGTAAAGACACTGCCACTGTTTTGCTATTGACACGTATGGGGACTGCATTTCTCCGTAAAGACACTGCCACTGTTTTGCTGTTGACACGTATGGGGACTGCATTGCTCCGTAAAGACACTGCCACTGTTGTGCTATTGACACGTATGGGGACTGCATTGCTCCGTAAAGACACTGCCACTGTTGTGCTATTGACACGTATGGGGACTGCATTGCTCCGTAAAGACACTGCCACTGTTTTGCTATTGACACGTATGGGGAATGTTGATGTGGAGAAATTGTGTTTGTGCACATCAGTCTGTCTACAAGTGTTACACTAAGACTTCTCCTCAGACGTTAAGAATTCTCAACCTACAGCGAGCTGTGTTTGTGAACAAAGTGTGATTCTGTTATGATCCTTGGTTCTGCACAAATACTAGGGAAACCTGGCACATAGAATATGTCAAGCCGTGCACTGTGTGGATTCCTGCTTCTTGTTAATTGCGTTGTTTTGCAGAGAATGGAACCCAGCAAGGAATGTTCTGCATGGCATGGCCAATGTAATTGTCAATGATAACAAATGTTGAAATTATGCCTGTTTCGAACATTCCTTGGATTGCCACCAGACTAGACATCTGTATGCTACAATTGGTTATTATCATATCGGCCACTGTATTCTGCTGTTTTATAGTGTAGTTTATGTGCCTGCAGCCTATACAATTTCTGTATAGAGAGTTTGATAACAAAATATACATTGTTGACTATTAACTGTCTTACATGACCACATATATTGTCCATGTATATGTACATAGTTTATGCTTATATATATATATATTCACACATACACATTTATAAGTATATATATTATATGTACGTTACGTTGATTGTTTGTCTTTCACTGTTTTTCTTCCTGTTTTATATTTGCTCCCGTCCGTCTCGTCTCGTGTTGGTTGGTAACGTAGCCATAACAATCGGTCGCCTTGGTTTAGTCTGTCCACAAGAGGTGGCACCTATGTTGCAGCAGTTTATAAGACAGTGGTGTGTAACATTTTATTTTATTCTTCTTGCCTCTTCCTTTTGTTGTCGTTCCTACCGTGCATGCTGTGGCCTCTGCCTCCCTTTCTCCCTTCCCTGTGTTGCTCACAGGTCTCGTGCTTTGGCAGCTCCTTTGTCCACAATGCCATGTGTTGGTTTCTTATCAAACTGTTGGTGCATCATTTTAATTGTTTACATGCATCCATCTTCATGATGGCCTGTGTACAAACTTGTTCCAGTATGGGCACCTTATATGTTGACTTAAAATAATGCAAAATTTAAGTTGGGAGAAAGGTGTTTCTAAATTAACTGCTCTGTACAGTTATGTTGTGAAATACCTGCTATTACAAGTGTGATGTTATTTTGAGATACTTGTAGTGCATAACAAGAATCATAAATGTAGTTACTGGGTAACTATTTGTAGTTGCCATAATTACCAGTGTAGGTAAATTGTTCTATTAATGAATAATTGAAAGTCATCCTTGAACTAACACATGGCCGCTGTGGACAGTATGTGTAGTTGTGAGTTTGTGTGTCACTTTCCCGTGCTACTGTTTGTCTGTAGGTGTAGTCACAATACCTCTTGTATGTACAGCAAAGTAGACAAATTATCTACAAATAGTGTGCCCTAGTTTTGGGTTGGTGCATGTGTTTTATGAAATTATTTTCTTGAATGTCTGTAAAGCTGTAGCATGTAAGATTGAATATGATATTTACGTATGGGTGATTAAGTTTGTAGCTCATCCTTGCTGTTTGAACTAAACTGATGTCTAGACATGATGTGCTAGACCAGAAAACAAAGTCATATATTGTTGAAGCAAAGTATATGTGTCACGTGCAGATTGGCTCAAGTATCTGGATAACGTTAACGTCTGACATTGAAGCTGTGTCATGAGTGATGGTTTAAAAGTTGTAATGCTTGTGGCCAGAACAGGTGTACAAGTCCTGCTCCTTGTTACAGGTGTACGTCTCTGCGAAATATTCGTGACAATGATGAGAAGGATTCTGCGTTCCGTGGCATCTGTGCCATGATTGGTGTTAACCCAAGCGGTGTCGTGCAGGACTTCATCTTCTTCTGTGACGCAGTTGCATCATGGGTCAATCCTCGACCAGATCTCAAGGACATGTTCCAAAAGGTCAGTCAGCGAACAGTGTTGTCTTCTGAACATAAAAAATTCAAAGTTGGATTGAAAGGCTTTATACATTTAACTTATTTTAGTAGATGGTCTTTGATTTCCCATGTTCTGTATTTTGGCAGGTAGCTTCTTGGTCAGGATATCTCCAAAGAAATGGACTAAACTAGGACATGTCAGAAATGCTAATACAGTTGTGTCTGTTGAAAGAGGTCTCAATCAGAATGCATGAGCGAACGCACACTGTTTAACTTCCGATTTTTTGTACATCAACAAGTTCACAATAGTGTAACTGGTATTCGGTCTTGTAACAATGAGAACCTGAAATGTTACAAGACATTCCACAACAAAGACTGACTTCTTTGTTTGAGATTCCTATAGACTTCGGCTAATAACAGAACATTAAGGTAGCAGACCCCCAGTCAAATATGAAAAAAAAAATTACGTTTTACATATTTTACCATATATTACTTTGATTAATATGTTTTCTTTATGAATTGTTTGATTTATGGCAAAATATTAGTTATAACTATCATAATTTGCATAATTAAATTGCCACTTAAATGTAATATCACTTCTGATTCTCTCTAGCGACGTGTTTCGTCTTTGGATACATATCTTTCTACTCAGTCAATTTCAAAAATATTTAAACAGCAAATTCAGAAAAGACTATAGATGACAATGCAATCAGCCAATCATGGGCTCTCTTTTATATCTGAGATTTGGGCTAACCATTTACCGTGCTTGTATAAATCTCCATTCTGAAGTGTTTGATTGTTGATTTTCATCGTGAATCATCTGCTGATCTAGACTTCAGCCAATGACAAAATTTACCTTTGTGTATATAAAGGATTGAATTGTTGGCTGAATGACAATGGGTGATAAGAAACGTTCTGGAAGAGCGAAAAAACGTAACTTTTGTGGAGGAAAACCAAAGCACAAAAAAACAAGATGGCGGCACCCATGAACTGTCATCGCCCAACAATGCTACTCAACTGAAGATTTTGACAAATACCTCGACGTTGAGCACCGATGAATCGATTACAGATGTACAGGGGGGATTCATACTGAAAGACACCAGTGTTTTGTGCGACTTCATCTCCAGAATAGCGAAGAAGTGCCACATTCAATTGAGAAAAGGCACATTTTAAGTGGATATTCGACTTATCGGTCGATTTTCTCAGGATCAGTATTTGCAATTATAAGTTTTCAAACATCATAGCTTTGACATTTTTAGAGATATGTACTTCAAATTTGAAAGAGACACATAAGATTCAGCTGGAAGGGATGACGAGAGCATTTAGCTCTGGTGTGTTTACAATTTATGCATCATGTGTTTGAATTTATAATTAGGTTGGATTTTGTTGAACATTTGAATTTTTTCTCTAACACTTGCAAATATTATTTTTTGCAGCATCCTTTCATCACCCCGTGCAACAGTGTATAATAAAAGTTGCATGTTAATTTGACTTAATCTTGACTTATACTTTTCAAGATATGTTGTTTGAAAATGTTCATAAATCTGGTCTATGGTGGCCATTTTGGATGCTAATTTGCATAATTTATGCAAAAAAAATTGTTAATTACAAAATGATGTATGGTCATTCTAATGG
This sequence comes from Lamellibrachia columna, assembly GCA_963662155.1. Taxonomy (NCBI): domain Eukaryota; kingdom Metazoa; phylum Annelida; class Polychaeta; order Sabellida; family Siboglinidae; genus Lamellibrachia; species Lamellibrachia columna. The sequence continues at coordinate 5,034,386 of OY759265.1, read as the reverse complement.
TCTAATAAAATTCTGGCAATGACTTACAGCCTTTACTGTAGTTCCGTTAGGGGTCTGCTACCTTAAATGTTAGCCAGGCTACTATGGTCTCTGATCTAGGTCTGTTAAACTTTCAACTATTTGTAGGTATTTGCATCTTAACTTGTCATTATGGCTGTTGTAGATCCTACATGGGTTTAAAAACCAAGTGGGAGATGAGAACTGGAAGCGCTTCTCCGACCAGTTCCCAGTGCCGCTCCGTGAGCGCCTGGCAGTGCACTATGGGGTGTGAACCTCATCTCTCACGTAAGTCTGGCCGCACAAACCACACACGCTCACACTTGCTTAGATCACATCCGCCTGCTCTCGCACAAACCACACACGCTCACACTTGCTTAGATCACATCCGCCTGCTCTCGCACAAACCACACACGCTCACACTTGCTTAGATCACATCCGCCTGCTCTAGCACAAACCACACACGCTCACACTTGCTTAGATCACATCCGCCTGCTCTCGCACAAACCACACACGCTCACACTTGCTTAGATCACATCCGCCTGCTCTCGCACAAACCACACACGCTCACACCTGCTTAGATCACATCCGCCTGCTCTCGCACAAACCACACACGCTCACACCTGCTTAGATCACATCCGCCTGCTCTCGCACAAACCACACACGCTCACACCTGCTTAGATCACATCCGCCTGCTCTCGCACAAACCACACACAGTCACACTTGATTAGATCACATCCGCCTGCTCTCGCACAAACCACACACGCTCACACTTGCTTAGATCACATCCGCCTGCTCTCACACAAACCACACACGCTCACACTTGCTTAGATCACATCCGCCTGCTCTCGCACAAACCACACACGCTCACACTTGATTAGATCACATCCGCCTGCTCTCGCACAAACCACACACACACTTGCTTAGATCATATCCACCTGTTCTCGCACAAACCACACCTAGTCGAATAGGTCATGCCTACTCACAAAAACTACACCTACATCCTATTCCCGATACTCTGAAACTGAAGCAGTAGACCTTGCCTCCCTAAAATCATCCTTTACAGCTATCAGAGGGCTTGTGAAGCCAGGCAATTTAAATATCTTCCCCTAATCTTTATATACGAAGAACAGCCAAGATGACACCCAGTCACATAAAACAATGGTGCAAGGCGTGCTTGCTTACACAACTAGCACCCATTGGCATGACTTACTGAGGATAAGAACAGCCAAGATGACACCCAGTCACATAAAACAATGGTGCAAGGCGTGCTTGCTTACACAACTAGCACCCATTGGCATGACTTACTGACGATAAGAACAGCCAAGATGACACCCAGTCACATAAAACAATGGTGCAAGGCGTGCTTGCTTACACAACTAGCACCCATTGGCATGACTTACTGACGATAAGCATCACTCACTGATAATATGCTATCTGCACAAATAATTTAAGAGAAACTAATGCATGTGTAGAACAATGTTTAACTAGAAAACTAACAGTAAATATACTCTTCTGTTGACATTTGAAGATAATAAGTTCATTTTTATTGTACTAACTAGTATCAAACATAAAATAAGTTCCTTAAATGTCAGTATTGTCAGCCGGCCAAGTCATTACTCATCCTGTGTGTTGTTGCTTGCAGGTGCGGGGAGAGCTGGGAAACGTCTACCAGTGGTAGGGACCACTGACGTATAGCTGGGCTGGGCCAAGGGAGTAAGCTAGGACACCTGAGGGAGGGTGGGACACCGGGAGTCGCCATACACAGCAACGTCGACGTCGCGAGCAATCATCGTCGTCATGGCAGCCGTCACCGTGACAACCGTCGCCGTGGCAACCGTCGCGATCGTTGCCTGTGTAATCCGTGGTACGGGCGGGAAGGGCCCATAGTTGGCGCAATGGGAGGCGTGGGTGGGAGTTAGAGCCGTCGTCGCAGCGACCGACACAAACGGCGCATATCAGCCAATATAGAACCTCATGTTAGCTCACTCAGCTAACGGTCGAGGCTCATCGAACAGCCAGCAGTTGGAGCCGGCGTCTGCAGAGGATAAGTCCGTCCTGACGACGCCGGTCGTCCACTGCGTCTGATCAACTCGGAGGACCACAGTTAACAATATGGGGTCATTTGGCACATTCTAAGGGGAAAATGCAGTGCATTAAACGCTTACTGGCGCGTCTACCTGGGAATGTTGGCGTGAAGAATTCACATAAATATATTATATATCAACGTCAGTCCGCTGACGCGTCGGCAAGTTTGGTTTCTTTGGAAACGTCGGCGCGTGCAGTCAGTACTGACTAGAGTAACTTTGGGCACGTTTAGGTGTCGGTTAGTTTCCTAGCATGCATGAAACAAGGCACTAAGTACGCTGGTAACATCGTGTCAGTCCGTCTTGTATAAGCAAGGCACTAAGTACGCTGGTAACATCGTGTCAGTCCGTCTTGTGTAGGCAAGGCACTAAGTACGCTGATAACATCGTGTCAGTCCGTCTTGTCTAGGTGCCGCTGCTGAATAGGCCCCGTACACATCACAAAGGCGTCGTCGTCTCGGAACAGCCGAACGGGGGGTAGCAGTCGGCACAGGTTGCATGCGTCTCAGCCCGAGACAGTAGTTAAGCATTTAGCCATAGACTTAAGAAGTATTCGTCGCAGTCCAGTGGCGTCATATTGTCGGCGGCCGCGCAGTCAGGCGCACGTCGTGTTGAATGTGAACACGCCAGATGTGTCGTTTGTCGTTGTCCGCGCTTTTTTGTACCGTCGTCTGGTGACACGTCTTGGTCGGGGGTTGACCAGTATTAAGATAAATATTGATCCTGAAATCTAGGTGTTAACACACCCGAGCCATCGTCTGAAGAATGACGGAAATACTTCTTGTATTCACCCTGGTTGTGGTGTGAATAGGTCGGACAAATACGTTGCAATTAGTATTGTGAAATCGGCGTTGTGCGGTTGGGTGTACGCCTAGTCTGGCGACATCGTCTCCTCCGTCGCAAGAGATGCACACCAGACGACTGCTCGCTTCATGAAGAATCTGAAACGCGAGGAACGTTTGACTACTCCGACAGACGGCGTTGTTGACGTTACTGAAGCTACTGGTGACCGCAAGGTGTCGCCAGGTTGTAGCTCGGCGGGCGTCGTGTCGTCTGGCGCTGAAGTTGATTGTTATTGAACTTGTGTCCAGGACTAAGTAATTCGCACGTTTGTATTCAACACCCGTGAACGTTCCTGTCTCGTGTGATATCAGCACATGTCTTTCATATATAGTTAAGTGTGTATTTGTGTGCGTGAATGAATCGGTGAGATCGATTGAAATGTTGGATGTCGGCAACGATCTAATTTCTGTATGTCACTATTACGTTTCTGTCGAGTCGACTAACCGACGTTGAAATTGGTTCAAATTTCTATTGAAAATATTCGCAACGTTTACTTTTGTTTTGTACCATATGTCGTATACGTGTTCCGCGCTGTCCGATGACTGCCTGGTTGCAGTTGTCGTAAAGCAGGCGGTGTTTCTTAGCGTGTAGCTGAATGCATTTCTGTTGGCATATCTCTGAGTCGGGAGACGGGTAGAGAGGCGACAGTCGGGGCTTGGGATGCTCCGTCTGCAGCCGCTGCCGCCTCGTGTCGCAATGTTGTGTCTGTGATAACGTGTGTCTTGTAATGTGACATGTCCGATCGTTCCAGTGCCCACTGGTGTGGTTGTTTTTAGCCGTATACGTCTCGTTTCTAATTCACTCATTCGTGTTTGTGCACAGCGGTGTGTTCTCGACTAAAGAGCCATGACATTGAAAGGGAAAGTACACATTTGTTCTGAACTTAGTGGAACTCATTAACGGTCACCTGAATATTGCTGGCCAAGTCCCGCGACCGAAGTTGTCAATATTATTTGTACAATCGATACATTACCGCCATTGCCATATCCGCAAACACGAAATTATTGTCGGATAGAAGAGTTCGCCGTTTTTACAGTTGAATATGTTTACCTCTGCTGGCTTTTTATCAGTTACGTATATTTAGTCGTGTCGTCATTTCTTGACGTTGATTTCGACGACGAAGCACACTTCATTGTTTACGACTGCTGTGTCGACGTTCTGTCGCGCCTCGTTTTAACTAACCTGAGGGAATTATTCGGCCACTTTGATGACTACGGTTTTTGAAGTTGGCATTATTCGCTAAATTATTACTAAACATATTTAAGAATATACATTTCTGTACTAATTTGCATGTTACACAAGCGATGATGGACGAGTAAAACATGTATTGTATATGGATAATTAATTATATAGGTAGTAATAAATTGCATGCTGAAAACCATTTGAAGTGTGTCGTGGTTTCGATATTTGCCCTACCCCGGTACTGAAGTCGAGGCTATGCCTCGCTAATGCTAGGCATTGCTAAACTTGTAAGTTTAGCAATGCCTCGCTAATGCTAGGCATTGCTAAACTTCTTGTAAGTCGCACGCTTGTGGGATTGGGTCAGTGCATATTACACAACATTTGTTGCTGCGATTAAATTTTCGATTCAATAACTTGAGCCGGACAAATTAACAACAACAGTTTAGCATAACATTGTTACAATATTGCATTGACTTTGATATAGTTTGTCCAGTCCTGTAGTTGATGGGTTTTATGCTCTGTCATTACTGATGCACATATGACTTACCCATTTGTATTATCCAGCACGGAGAGCGGTTGTAAAATATCGATCTCATCACACGAGCGTCGGCCACCCAGGGATGACAGTGTACAGTCCCCAGTAAAAACTTCCAATGCACTGTGGGCCATTCTCCCAATTTGTCTGACAGTTGGCTTGGGAGAGGCCATTTGTTCATGTTCTCCAATCTCTGTTAAATTTTAATCCGATAAAATACATTTCCTAAACATTTAAATTCTGAAGTTTCTTTGTTTAAATCTCAAGAGAAAACTCACGAAGTGGCAGACAGCGCATGTCAGGAATGTTACCCTCTACGGTTACGCCCGGTACCAAGGTGCCGAGTTCGTTTTAACACCCTAAAGAAATATAAATAAATGCAGGAATTGGATTATAATAGTGATATTCGACAGTTATTGTAGTCTTCGCTTTATACTAAAACTGTGGGGAACATCTATAAATTCATAAAAGTGAGACTGTTCCTGGAATGTGATTTTAAACTGCTCATGCGTGCACAATAGGGCATGCTTTTGCATATACAAGCTGGTAATTGAATTAGAACTCAATTTAAAAATAACCCTTTCCCATAGAGCACTTCCGTTTTATAGATAATATAGTCCAGAGAGCGATTTGGAAACATCGCATTTAGCTATACAACATTAAAGCTTGGTACCGGCCGTAACAATAAACATCGTAGCTTGGTATCGGGCGTAACAATAAACCATCGTAGCTTGGTATCGGGCGTAACAATAAACACCGGAGCCTGGTATCGGGCGTAACAATAAAACATCGGAGCCTGGTATCGGGCGTAACAATAAAACATCGGAGCCTGGTATCGGGCGTAACAATAAACATCGGAGCCTGGTATCGGGCGTAACAACTATCTTTTAAACAAAGTATATGTATTCTATATATGTCGAACTGATGCTTACTGTACAGGACATCAATATATATTTCTACTGCACACTATATTGCACGTTTTGACTACGTCTGATTAGTTTCTTTGCGCCAGCACCCACGTCCTTGACTACGTCCACACCCACGTCCTCGACCACGTCCAAACCCACGTCCTCGACTATGTCCACAAGTGCATGTCTGGGGTTGCAACTTCCAATATGTTTGACGTTTAGTTGTTATCTTCACCCATTTATAATAATTTCCTTGATATGTATTGGTGTTGGCATCATGACAACAACACTAATAACAGGAACTATCCCTTGTTTAGTGGGAGGGTCCTTTCACCATCAAATTGTGCACATTCCTGTTGTTTTCTACTCAGTGCTATTACCACGCATCCATTTGGCCCTTTGCAATGAGAACGTCATTCCAAGATACAGTAAGCAGTTAGTATTTTCATTTTGAACATTCATCGTGTGGTGTTCTACGTGTGGATGCAGTGTAACGGTGTTTTTATTGACATATAGGCAGACTGGATTTCTTTAATGTTGCTTCTCAGGCTGTTTTCTACACAACGTTCACCTACACAGTACATACGTCCTCATTACGGTTGCCATTGACCTCTGGTATCACGGCGTACTGATTCTTGTTTCCGTTGTGTCAAATACGTATCTAAGGAATATATTCCTTGTAAAACATTTCCTTATTTCCATTATTCAGCGGGTACCTCCTGTGTCACTAACACAATCTGTTTGTAGCCATTATTCATTTCGCTTCCACCCAGACATCTGGACAGATCTTATTTTACCTCCTTTTGAACATCCTTCTTCTGGTGCCTCTGAGCGAAGTGGTCAGAATTTATATTGAGCTGCGCAACATTAAAGCTTGGTACATGGTGTAACAACAACCACCACAACTTGGTATACATGGTGTGGTGATTGTTGTTACACCATGTACCAAGGTGTGGTGGTTGTTGTTACACCATGTACCAAGGTGTGGTGATTGTTGTTACACCATGTACCAAGGTGTGGTGATTGTTGTTACACCATGTACCAAGGTGTGGTGGTTGTTGTTACATAATGTACATAACGGACCTTAGATGAAACGTTTTGGCGACAGGTGACTAGTTTGGTACCATGCGGAACAGTTCTGATGAAATGCTGAACATTCGTCTAAATTGGTTTCTCTTGATGTATTATTATCCCACGATAAAGCATTCACATATACAACAATTATTGTTATTTACGTATTTGTAAATTTTGAAGTAATTATTTTCATTAGTTATGTCTCAATCCATAAAATGTATATTCCACTTTATTTGGTAATTTTACTTATTTATCGACCTAACATCAACAATCACGGAACAGCGGCATTCACTAGAATTAACTGCTTCCACGGCCACGCGGTGGAGCCACTCAAACTGTTTTTACACTGCTCTCCTCGCTACTCGCTATGTCACGATATTGTCGCGTTATCATCACGATAATAAAAATATCCCCAATAGTTACCCATACAAAACAGGTATTACACAACGTTGACAGCTATTTCAGGTTGCCTTCCGTTAAGTGTGCTCTTAAACCGTCGAAGTTCAAGTAAGACATTTTAATATATGAAAATAGCGTATCTAGACCGACGAATGCTGGCAAAGGTTGTGTTAAAATCAACAGGCCAATCTACACATTCACTGCTCACTCCTGCAAGGAAGCCTGGACAGCTTCGATCGTCTCGTTCTGAGCTGCTTTTCCCCAGAATTGAAACACACATTGGAGCCTGGTGTCGGTTGGTGGACCAAGTCTGGCATTCACCACGTGTTAGGGGTAGGACAGTAGCAAGAAGGACAAGTTTGCCGTCAACTAAAAACATATTTTTTAACCGTGCGTGCCCTCCTTAGCTCCCTAGCGTATTCACCCACCTGTTATAGGTCAGTAGCCGGGGGGGGGGTCATGAACACCCATTTTTGCGAGCCCCCTTTCTCATAAATGTTAACCCCCTCTCAAAAATGTGAACCTCCAACAGTATAAAAATAATAATACTATTTTCATATTATTAGTAGGTTCGTGCTTTTAGGTTTTTAAGAGGGGTGGGGGGGGGTGGTGGTTCACGCTTATCGGGGTTCACGCTTTTGAAAAAAGAGGGGGTTTCACATTTATGAAAATCGTATTATCGGGGTTCACGCTTTTGAGAAGGGAGGGGGTCAAATCAAATAATTATATATTATACAACTATCTGATTTGTTTGGAACAGAATCCTATTCCAACCATAAATGTGTTACCAAGTCACCTTACGTGTGGTCAGTTGGCAACAATCAGAGAGCAGTAGACAATGTACAGACAGTCGCTAAGCCGTTATTCAAACAACATGAAGACTTGTAAACAGAAAATGTTAATGTTTTCTTTAATTGATACGGGTCTAAACTTGCACAATGGTCTGTTGCTCATTCATTTATCTAACTTTAGGCAGTTTTTGTCTTCTTTTATTAATTACAGTGGGATTACTAGTGTCATTCGCCCTGTTACTGCTGAAACACAACGTACGCTCCACCCATTACTAGTGTCATTCGCCCTGTTACTGCTGAAACACAACGTACGCTCCACCCATTACTAGTGTCATTCGCCCTGTTACTGCTGAAACACAACGTACGCTCCACCCATTACTAGTGTCATTCGCCCTGTTACTGCTGAAACACAACGTACGCTCCACCCATTACTAGTGTCATTCGCCCTGTTACTGCTGAAACACAACGTACGCTCCACCCATTACTAGTGTCATTCGCCCTATTACTGCTGAAACACAACGTACGCTCCACCCATTTGCTCTGGCGATTCTTTACTCTAACCACCAGTCAGGTAGCATTATGTGCCCCTCAATCCCCTCTTACTCTGTACAACATAGGCAAAGGGAAGTAGTCATCGGGAAGTAGGCAAAGGGAAGTAGTCATCGGGAAGTAGGCAACATTGCCCAAGCTTCTAAACGTTAGCAATGGGACGCACAATTAAAGGAATTAATAAATGTTTTACTTTTGTTTTATTTTATGAAACAATTGAATTTGCATATACCGCTTTGTGTACAGACTTGTGGCACCCTCAATTTTGGGGAAATATGACTCCCCAAGTGAACTTGTAATCTGTTTGAAAAACTACGACCCCCCCCCCCTATAAACGTGTGGTGCCCCCTGGAGTCTGTATTGGAAAAAATGACCACCCTGATTGGTGTTTAGAGTATGGCTACGGGCCTGTGTTGACAACTGATACTGCACACTGATTTACTTATATCGTAAACAGCGATGTGCGGAAGTGATGTGATCACCAGTGCGAGGGACCGCAAGGGACTTAGAGTGGAATATAATATTGGTACAACGTTAGCCCAGAGTTCCCGTTGGATTCACAATGAAGAAAACAGTACCACAATCTACCCGATTCTACTGTATCCCGCCTCTGGAATAAACTCCCAGAAGAAATCGTTACAATATGGCATGGAGAGAGAACATTTCAGTAAAGAAGGTGTCCTGCGTTGGCGCCCGGCCCCAGAGTGGAGAGGAACAGTTGCTCAGCCAACGAAGAAGTCGACGCCTTCCTTTGTGTCCTGCGTCGGCGCCCGCCCCCAGAGTGGATAGGAACAGTTGCTCAGCCAAGGAAGAAGTCGACTCCTTCCTTTGTGTCCAGCGTCAGCGCCCGCCCCCAGAGTGGAGAGGAACAGTTGCTCAGCCAACGAAGAAGTCGACGCCTTCCTTTGTGTCCTGCGTCGGCGCCCGCCCCCAGAGTGGATAGGAACAGTTGCTCAGCCAAGGAAGAAGTCGACTCCTTCCTTTGTGTCCAGCGTCAGCGCCCGCCCCCAGAGTGGAGAGGAACAGTTGCTCAGCCAACGAAGAAGTCGACGCCTTCCTTTGTGTCCTGCGTCGGCGCCCGCCCCCAGAGTGGAGAGGAACAGTTGCTCAGCCAAGGAAGAAGTCGACTCCTTCCTTTGTGTCCAGCGTCAGCGCCCGCCCCCAGAGTGGAGAGGAACAGTTGCTCAGCCAAGGAAGAAGTCGACTCCTTCCTTTGTGTCCAGCGTCAGCGCCCGCCCCCAGAGTGGAGAGGAACAGTTGCTCAGCCAAGGAAGAAGTCGACTCCTTCCTTGGTGCCCTGCGTCGGCGCCCGCCCCCAGAGTGGAGAGGAACAGTTGCTCAGCCAAGGAAGAAGCCCACATAAAACATCCGACATCCATTACGTGCACGCCGTCATTTAGATTTGACGCATGCGTACAGTATGGTTCCTGACGGGAAATTACGTCACAGTTGAATACGCAATCACGTGACGCGCTGAATTTTTGCCTAGACAACGGGTGATGCGTGTATGAAATATATGTAGCAGAAGTAGACGCTAATACTATTTGAAATATCTGTAGCAGAAGTAGACGCTAATACTGTTTGAAATATCTGTAGCAGAAGTAGACGCTAATACTGTTTGAAATATCTGTAGCAGAAGTAGACGCTGATTCTATTTGAAAGTGTGACGAGCGGACACAATTATGCTGCCTAAAGTCGTAAGTATGATGTAGTGTCATACACTGGATATTTATTAGTCTGTTAGCCAGTTTTTAAGACAGTGAAGTTAAGAGGTATTGTGATATGTCAAAGCCAAACAGGGCAAGGAGCTAACTAACCCACTGTAAGACGTTTGCGTCATGTTTACGTCACTCAACTACATTCGGGAAATCGGGTAAACAAAGTCTTGTTTCTGAATAACATTTCTCGTTTCACTCCATGAAATAAATTCAGGAACAGTGGCCTAAATGGAAACGTCCCTGTAAATGTTGGCCTACGGCGCACAAAGCTGTATAATATACAAATATAAAAATGGTTGTGTCGCCACGTTTTCAGATATCATTACTAAAAGACGAACATCTCGGACCAGTGGCGTATGTAGGATCTCTCAAGTTCCATACGAAAAACAATTAAGCACCCCTTCCACCCAAATACGCCATTGTCTCGGATGGACAAATCATGTGTCGCCCCAAAGAGACGGAGTATTGATAGATCAACGCCATTGATCTGTGCCCACGGTCAAATGCCACCTGTCAAATAGTTATGTAACTTTCTTAAAGTGATGCATTACTAAACGTATTAGAAAGGAACGTCGACAAAAATACGCCAAGTTGCATTTCAACATATGTCATATAATTATTCTTACGCATCTTTTCAAACTCGGTAACTCTTGTGGATTATCATATAAGCAAACACATTTTCAGCTGTGGAGCTTGAAGCGGAAACTGACAGGGCGCAGATGCATGGCTCCTGATGACTTGGTCGCCGAGGAAGACCGGGAGAATTGTCACGGTGTCCCCGCCACCAGACATGTGATATCAATGGCACCAGTCTATATGTGTCCCAAGTGTGACATCGTGTGTATGTACGGGAACAGCCCGAGCGTGCGGACAACGCTGGAGTGTCCTGAATATCGTAGAGTCAGCTGTGGCAATGATCGGGCGACAACTAATAGCCAGGTGCATTGCCAAGCGAATGGCGACACATGGCGATCAAGCATACTAAGAGAGGTACCATTACTGCGCAGACTCGACGAGGTGGATAACTTCGACACCACACTCCAAATTACTGACGGAAGTCATCAAGTCATCCAGACGAATTGTGCCACACATAAATATGCAATTCCGAACTGCCTCCAGCCAAGCGGAGATAGCCGAGTCAACGGCACCGATCGGTATGCTCACACTGACACTCCGCGAGCTGGGTCGACGGCAGCTGATGGGGAGAGGATGATCGCCGATGATGTCATTTCTGCAAGTGGCAGGATTCCGACCATATGCATGAAACGTGAGCCTGGAAGCACGGGCGAGTGGCTGGGTGCACCTCGACGGCCCTCGCCGCTGGAAACGGACACCATGTCATCGGGTGACTGTCTCGGCTTGGACAACGGTCGACCGGGTGGCAAGGGGAGCGGTCAGGGTGTTCCGCCGAGGCACCGAGGATGGACGCAGTCTGACCCTTCCTGCAAGTCACATCCAGGTACGGTTGGTCTCTTTGACGATGATCGCGAGGGTGACTATGATTAATTTCTTAATATTACCAACATTTAATAAGTTATGTGTTCTTCGAAGGACCTTTCTGTGAATGACCTTCAATACTTTATAGTAGATTGTTGATCATCAGCTGTAAATATTATAGGTCGCATGTAGCGCACTATAATATAATATAATATAATATAATATAATATAATACGATGCTCTTTATGTATTTCTCTGATATGTATCAGGGCCTCCAGTCAATTAGCCTTCTATATATTCTGTCAGATGTTCGGCTTTTCTCTTCAGACTGTATATGTTTCCATCTTTCGGTCGCAGTGGCCATTCCTCGTGTTCTTCCTTCACTCTCTATTTCAGAGGTCATTCACATATTGTGATATGTCATAGCCAAACGTTTGTCCTTTCATCATAATCTGCATCAATTTCCTTTTTTCATTTACAATGTCTTCTTCACTTCACTGGTCATTTCTCTCCATTCGCTCAGTCCCACTTCCAAATCAATGTCTCGAAGCATTCCAAGCATTTTGTGTAATTGCTTCTTAATGTGCACTAATGTCGCTTGAGAAGACTACGTCACACCCCAGACCACTGTTGAGAAGACTACGTCACACCCCAGACCACTGTTGAGAAGACTACGTCACACCCCAGACCACTGTTGAGAAGACTACGTCACACCCCAGACCACTGTTGAGAAGACTACGTCACACCCCAGACCACTGTTGAGAAGACTACGTCACACCCCAGACCACTGTTGAGAAGACTACGTCACACCCCTGACCACTGTTGAGAAGACTACGTCACACCCCAGACCACTGTTGAGAAGACTACGTCACACCCCAGACCACTGTTGAGAAGACTACGTCACACCCCAGACCACTGTTGAGAAGACTACGTCACACCCCAGACCACTGTTGAGAAGACTACGTCACACCCCAGACCACTGTTGCGAAGACTACGTCACACCCCTGACCACTGTTGAGAAGACTACGTCACACCCCAGACCACTGTTGCGAAGACTACGTCACACCCCAGACCACTGTTGAGAAGACTACGTCACACCCCAGACCACTGTTGAGAAGACTACGTCACACCCCAGACCACTGTTGAGAAGACTACGTCACACCCCTGACCACTGTTGAGAAGACTACGTCACACCCCAGACCACTGTTGCGAAGACTACGTCACACCCCAGACCACTGTTGAGAAGACTACGTCACACCCCAGACCACTGTTGCGAAGACTACGTCACACCCCTGACCACTGTTGAGAAGACTACGTCACACCCCAGACCACTGTTGCGAAGACTACGTCACACCCCAGACCACTGTTGAGAAGACTACGTCACACCCCAGACCACTGTTGAGAAGACTACGTCACACCCCAGACCACTGTTGAGAAGACTACGTCACACCCCAGACCACTGTTGCGAAGACTACGTCACACCCCAGACCACTGTTGAGAAGACTACGTCACACCCCAGACCACTGTTGAGAAGACTACGTCACACCCCAGACCACTGTTGAGAAGACTACGTCACACCTCTGACCACTGTTGAGAAGACTACGTCACACCCCTGACCACTGTTGAGAAGACTACGTCACACCCCTGACCACTGTTGAGAAGACTACGTCACACCCCAGACCACTGTTGAGAAGACTACGTCACACCCCAGACCACTGTTGAGAAGACTACGTCACACTCCTGACCACTGTTGCGAAGACTACGTCACACCCCAGACCACTGTTGAGAAGACTACGTCTCACCCCAGACCACTGTTGAGAAGACTACGTCTCACCCCAGACCACTGTTGAGAAGACTACGTCTCACCCCAGACCACTGTTGAGAAGACTACGTCTCACCCCAGACCACTGTTGAGAAGACTACGTCTCACCCCAGACCACTGTTGAGAAGACTACGTCACACCCCAGACCACTGTTGAGAAGACTACGTCACACCCCAGACCACTGTTGAGAAGACTACGTCACACTCCTGACCACTGTTGCGAAGACTACGTCACACCCCAGACCACTGTTGAGAAGACTACGTCTCACCCCAGACCACTGTTGAGAAGACTACGTCACACCCCAGACCACTGTTGAGAAGACTACGTCACACCCCAGACCACTGTTGAGAAGACTACGTCACACCCCAGACCACTGTTGAGAAGACTACGTCACACCCCAGACCACTGTTGAGAAGACTACGTCACACCCCAGACCACTGTTGCGAAGACTACGTCACACCCCAGACCACTGTTGAGAAGACTACGTCACACCCCTGACCACTGTTGAGAAGACTACGTCACACCCCAGACCACTGTTGCGAAGACTACGTCACACCCCAGACCACTGTTGAGAAGACTACGTCACACCCCAGACCACTGTTGCGAAGACTACGTCACACCCCAGACCACTGTTGATAAGACTACGTCTCACCCCAGACCACTGTTGAGAAGACTACGTCTCACCCCAGACCACTGTTGAGAAGACTACGTCACACCCCAGACCACTGTTGCGAAGACTACGTCACACCCCAGACCACTGTTGAGAAGACTACGTCACACCCCTGACCACTGTTGAGAAGACTACGTCACACCCCTGACCACTGTTGAGAAGACTACGTCACACCCCAGACCACTGTTGAGAAGACTACGTCTCACCCCAGACCACTGTTGAGAAGACTACGTCTCACCCCAGACCACTGTTGAGAAGACTACGTCATACCCAGACACTGTTCTACTTGTCTCATCTTAATTCATTCACTTACTCTTTCGCTTTATTGTTCAAGAAGGCGACCTTTCCCATGGCTATCCACATTTTGATACATGTTTCACACCGACCAGTGCCTTCCCACGTATTTACATTGTTCCTCGTGTACCATATGTAATTTGTATTTGTCACACTGAAATTCATTCCCTACAATTCCAACTCGCCGTCAAGTTCTCCATAGTTTCTGCAGCCAGTATCCTAAACGTGCTGCACCTGGTCATCTTGAAACCGTCAGCCTTCACCAACCGATCCCTTGTTCCACATCTTACAACGCACCCTGCACTATAGCTATAACTATAACTATAACTATTTTTGGATAAACGTTCAAGCGCAGTGGACATTTGCATAGCCCACAGTACCTCATTCTGTAGCCGGGTACTTCCAGTAATCCGATAAAAGCGTTTTACATATTGTCGTTTCTAGTCATTGCATATATTTACTTATTCCAGCACCAATTCATGCGTGAAAGTTATTCCTACCCACAGTTTCTCCAATATCTATAGCCAGGCACTCACGTGTACACCTTAGTGAACTGAGTCAATGCGGAGTGAACAGGTTTGGTCAGAACGGTAGCAAGAGGGTGGGAACCTCGGTCATTTTGATTGAGGACCAGACGTTCTAAACACTACATGTTTTACTAATACATTCTAACCAATCGATAACTTTTAATTTCACTCAACACTCTTCCAGTTATATAATCTACCATTGCAATCTCCCTCTCCCCTCCCTCTCTCCCCTCCGTCACCTCTCTCTCTCCCTCTCTCCCCTCCCTCTCTCCCCTCCCTCTCTCCCCTCCCTCTCTCCCCTCCCTCTCTCCCCTCCCTCTCTCCCCTCCGTCACCTCTCTCTCTCCCTCTCTCTCTCCCTCTCTCCCCTCCCTCTCTCCCCTCCGTCACCTCTCTCTCTCCCTCTCTCTCTCCCTCTCTCCCCTCCCTCTCTCCCCTCCGTCACCTCTCTCTCTCCCTCTCTCTCTCCCTCTCTCCCCTCCCTCTCTCCCCTCCGTCACCTCTCTCTCTCCCTCTCTCTCTCCCTCTCTCCCCTCCCTCTCTCCCCTCCGTCACCTCTCTCTCTCCCTCATTCTCTCCCCTGTTGTTTGTTCAAAGTACAAAGAAACATACACTTGTTTATGATGTTATGACTCCACAGCTGGTAACAACGCTATGACTCTGGACGAGATTCCAGATGAGATGTTCATGCACATCTGTCGCTACATCGCCAAGGACGCGACACTGGCGGCTCTCAAGTCAACATGCTGGCGCTTTCATCGTCTGCTCGAAGATAGCACATTTTGGCGGGGGAAACGTCTCGCGATACACGGAGTCATAAAGGTCGGCCTCGTTTCCAGAGCGCTTAACAACGCCCCCTGTCTGCGGGAGCTCGACTTACGGGACTGTGTGCAGGTTAGTACAAGTCTTGTGGGCGGATATGTATGTCGGTTCGGATATGTATATCGGTTCGGATATGTATGTCGGTTCGGATATGTATGACGGTTCGGATATGTATGTCGGTTCGGATATGTATGACGGTTCGGATATGTATGACGGTTCGGATATGTATGTCGGTTCGGATATGTATGTCGGTTCGGATATGTATGACGGTTCGGATATGTATGACGGTTCGGATATGTATGACGGTTCGGATATGTATGTCGGTTCGGACATGTATGACGGTTCGGATATGTATGTCGGTTCGGATATGTATGACGGTTCGGATATGTATGTCGGTTCGGATATGTATGTCGGTTCGGATATGTGTGTCGGTTCCGACATGTATGACGGTTCGGATATGTATGTCGGTTCGGATATGTATGACGGTTCGGACATGTATGACGGTTCGGATATGTATGTCGGTTCGGATATGTATGACGGTTCGGATATGTATGTCGGTTCGGATATGTATGTCGGTTCGGACATGTATGTCGGTTCGGACATGTATGACGGTTCGGATATGTATGACGGTTCGGATATGTATGTCGGTTCGGATATGTATGACGGTTCAGATATGTATGACGGTTCGGATATGTATGACGGTTCGGATATGTATGTCGGTTCGGACATGTATGACGGTTCGGATATGTATGTCGGTTCGGATATGTATGACGGTTCGGATATGTATGTCGGTTCGGATATGTATGTCGGTTCGGATATGTGTGTCGGTTCCGACATGTATGACGGTTCGGATATGTATGTCGGTTCGGATATGTATGTCGGTTCGGATATGTATGACGGTTCGGATATGTATGACGGTTCGGATATGTATGACGGTTCGGATATGTATGTCGGTTCGGACATGTATGACGGTTCGGATATGTATGTCGGTTCGGATATGTATGACGGTTCGGATATGTATGTCGGTTCGGATATGTGTGTCGGTTCCGACATGTATGACGGTTCGGATATGTATGTCGGTTCGGATATGTATGTCGGTTCGGATAGGTATGTCGGTTCGGATATGTATGACGGTTCGGATATGTATGACGGTTCGGAGATGTATGACGGTTCGGATATGTATGTCGGTTCGGATATGTATGACGGTTCGGATATGTATGTCGGTTCGGATATGTATGACGGTTCGGATATGTATGACGGTTCGGATATGTATGACTGTTCGGATATGTATGACGGTTCGGATATGTATGTCGGTTCGGATATGTATGTCGGTTCGGATATGTATGACGGTTCGGATATGTATGACGGTTCGGATATGTATGACGGTTCGGATATGTATGTCGGTTCGGATATGTATGACGGTTCGGATATGTATGTCGGTTCGGATATGTATGACGGTTCGGATATGTATGACGGTTCGGACATGTATGACGGTTCGGATATGTATGTCGGTTCGGACATGTATGACGGTTCGGATATGTATGTCGGTTCGGATATGTATGACGGTTCGGATATGTATGACGGTTCGGATATGTGTGTCGGTTCCGACATGTATGACGGTTCGGATATGTATGTCGGTTCGGATATGTATGTCGGTTCGGATAGGTATGTCGGTTCGGATATGTATGACGGTTCGGATATGTATGTCGGTTCGGCTATGTATGTCGGTTCGGATAGGTATGTCGGTTCGGATACGTATGTCGGTTCGGATACGTATGTCGGTTTGGATACGTATGTCGGTTCAGATACGTATGTCGGTTCGGATATGTATGTCGGTTCGGATAGGTATGTCGGTTTGGATACGTATGTCGGTTCGGATACGTATGTCGGTTCGGATATGTATGTCGGTTCGGATAGGTATGTCGGTTCGGATACGTATGTCGGTTCGGATACGAATGTCGGTTCGGATACGTATGTCGGTTCGGATACGTATGTCGGTTCGGATATGTATGTCGGTTCGGATATGTATGTCGGTTCGGATATGTATGTCGGTTCGGATATGTATGTCGGTTCGGATATGTATGTCGGTTCAGATATGTATGTCGGTTCGGCAGATTTTGAAGAGAAATTGCAGTTTTCTCACAGCTATTGCTGGAAAAGACTAAACCGATAACTAATTTGTTATAAGTTATTTCGTCCCGAAACTATTTTTTTATGTTGCTAAAGTTGGTTACGTTGTTGGTTATGTGGTTGGTTATGTGGTTGGTTATGTGGTTGGTTATGTGGTTGGTTATGTGGTTGGTTATGTGGTTGGTTATGTGGTTGCTGGTTCTAATGTACGTATATGGTTATTACTGGTGTTTGTGCGTGTGTGCACATGTCTGTGCGTTCGTGTGTGTGTTTTGTGCGTGCGTGTGTGCGTGAGTAAGTTGTGTATGTGTGTTTGTGCGTGTTTGTGCGTGCATTTGTTCGTGCATTTGTGCGTGCGTGCGTGGTCGTTTATGCGTGGTGCCTGGGTTGCATCACTGACTGCAACAATCAGGGCTCGTCCAATTTCTTGATGAGCCACATTTGTTTGGCGTCTTCTCACGGTAATGTGTTAACCGAACCCCGCATGCTTAGATCACTGACGAGTTCCTCTATCACGTGATGTGTCGGTTTCCGACCATCGATGACGTCGACTTGACCGGATGTGTCCTGCTCACGGACAAGTGCATGTCTGTCATGCGTCATTCCCTTCTACGACTGACCAGCCTGTCCATCAGTCGCTGTCACCTCGTCACGTGCTACGCTCTCGTCCAGCTGGTGAAGCGACACGGAGCGACGATGAGACACCTCGACCTGAGCAACTCCATCGGACTACTTAAAGACAGGTGATATCATTGGCTGTCGTCACGTATTGCCATGTCGTCACGTATCGCCATGTCGTCATGTATCGACATGTCGTCACGTATCGCCATGTCGTCACGTATCGCCATGTCGTCACGTATCGCCGTGTCGTCATGTATCGCCATGCATTTTATGGTTTCGGCGCGTTTCGTTCACACTCACACGCTTGCATGCACCCTCACGTGCACGCGCGCGCACACATGCACCCACATACACATAGTGAACAAGAGCTACCTACTACATGCGCAAGGTTGTCGTTGTCTCTTTGTTAATTGATGTGTTACCATTAATCCTTTCTGCCAGTTTAACACAATGAAAACAACATGTCTTGCACGATGAAACATGAAACAGCTATTTACGGAAAATTAGCCTGTTCGTTTTCGGACAAACAAAGACAGGCGAGTCCGAGTCCGCGCATATTACTCTGATGAAGTCTTTAGCGATTTAATGCTTGCCTACAAATTTGACAATTTATTTTTAACAAGGTCGCCATCTAAAGAAATACGCCTTTTGGCAAGTGTATAAGGAAGCCATTAGCTAGTCGAGAGTCGAACACTTTGTCATGCGCAGCCGACACGCGTCGTACGTGGTCCATTGTTACACACAGACGAGCCGTAACGTTGTCCGCTCCCGCGCAAATCGATCTGGGAGCGGTTTAAAAAATGAACAACGTACGACGTATGCCGCCTCCGGGTGGTCGAAGCGGACAGAGTTTGCTGCGCAAAACCCTTAAATCCTCAGTCCGCCAAACCCGCCCGCGGACTGACGTATTTCGAATAATTCAAGTGGCGCGCTCTGGCGGACAGTTAAGATAGCACATTGGGTAGCATACCTGAACGTAACTGGCCTCACGTTTTAATGTATCTGGTCAAATAACTGGGGAACCAGGGTCTCTAAAAAAAGACAGGGGTCTAGGAAAAGTGTATTCATTAATACACGTTTCAAACTGGTTCAGGTTCCTAGTTGAAACTTAATGGCCAATGCTAAGGTCGTTTAGATCAAGCTAAGGACTTCGTCCGTTTTAACCGTTCGTATGTATCCTAGGTATCGTATCGCGGAAATAGCTGACCACTTGCCCAACCTGAAGTCATTGAGCGTCAACTGGTCAAGTCGCTATGACCGGACGCTCATCCTTGACGCCGACTTGTCGAGGGTGGCGTTGCTGTGCCGGAAGTTGACGCGATTAGACAGCGGCTCGAGTCACGTGCACGCCAGTAGCATCGACTCGCTGGCGACACACTGCGGCGACCTGCGGCGACTGAACCTGGCGAACTGCTTCGTGCGACAGCCGGACCTGGCGCTGTTGGGCTGTCGACTGCAGCGGCTGGAACATCTCAACCTGAGCGGCTGCAACAGTCTGTCTGACTCGGCTCTCCACCCGAGGTAGAATAGGTAGTGGGGTAGCCACAATCAGGAATGAAAAATATGAAGTAATATCTACTCCCCAGCTTATTGGAGCAATGAAGTTCAAACGTGCCTTTTTCATTGGCCCATCATTGGCTGTTTTTTGTTGGCCCAATGAGAATTTGCACACGTAGCCATGCCAAAAGCCAATGAAAACATCTTTGGCCCTTTACTGGCCCCAGCTAACAAACCTGATCATTGTCCCAATCATTTGTTTATAGCAAGCCAACGTCAGTTGAGTCAATGACAGCCACCATTGGGCGAATCATGGTTTTAGTAGCATAATTGGCCCAGTTAGTTTTGCCAGCTGGGACACAGATCCCCGCCATACCGATGGATGGTCACCTCCTATAAAAAAATCCGGCCTACTCCACTGGGCAGAGTAGGGTGCACCCCTGGGTAGAGTAGGGTGCACCCCTGTGTAGAGTAGGGTGCACCCCTGGGTAGAGTAAGGTGCACCCCTGGGTAGAGTAGGGTACACCCCTGGGTAGAGTAGGGTGCACCCCTGGGTAGAGTAGGGTACAACCCTGGGTAGAGTAGGGTGCACCCCTGGGTAGAGTAGGGTGCACCCCTGTGTAGAGTAGGGTGCACCCCTGGGTAGAGTAGGGTGTACCCCTGGGTAGAGTAGGGTGCACCCGTGTGTAGAGTAGGGTGCACCCCTGGGTAGAGTAGGGTGCACCCCTGGGTAGAGTAAGGTGCACCCCTGGGTAGAGTAGGGTACACCCCTGGGTAGAGTAGGGTGCACCCCTGGGTAGAGTAGGGTACACCCCTGGGTAGAGTAGGGTACACCCCTGGGTAGAGTAGGGTGCACCCTTGGGTAGAGCAGAGTGCACCCCTGGGTAGAGTAGGGTGCACCCCTGGGTAGAGTAGGGTGCACCCCTGGGTAGAGTAGAGTGCACCCCTGGGTAGAGTAGGGTGCACCCCTGGGTAGAGTACACTGCACCCTGGGTAGAGTAGGATGCACTCCTGGGTAGAGTAGGGTACACCCCTGGTTAGAGTAGGGTACACCCCTGGGTAGAGTAGGTTGCACCCCTGGGTAGAGTAGGGTGCACCCCTGTGTAGAGTAGGGTGCACCCCTGGGTAGAGTAGAGTGCACCCCTGGGTAGAGTAAGGTGCACCCCTGGGTAGAGTAGCGTACACCCCTGGGTAGAGTAGGGTGCACCCCTGGGTAGAGTAGGGTGCACCCCTGGGTAGAGTAGGGTGCACCCCTGGGTAGAGTAGGGTACACCCCTGGGTAGAGTAGGGTACACCCCTGGGTAGAGTAGGGTGCACCCATGGGTAGAGTAGGGTACACCCCTGGGTAGAGTAGGGTGCACCCCTGTGTAGAGTATGGTGGTACCCTGGGTAGCGTAGGGTGCACCCCTGGGTAGAGTAGGGTGCACCCCTGGGTAGAGTAGGGTGCACCCCGGGGTAGAGTAGGGTGCACCCCTGGGTAGAGTAGGGTGCACCCCTAGGTAGAATAGGGCACACCCCTCGGTAGAGTATGGTGCTACCCTGGGTAGAGTAGAGTGCACCCCTGGGTAGCGTAGGGTACACCCCTGGGTTCGAGTAGGGATGACATCAAATCTGGCTCACGCGTCGTGCATGGGTCTTGTCGGTTTGCAATTCAACATATATTAAACTTTCTGTTTTGATCTTCATATCAACCATAGTCCGTCCGTGGGGCCGTTAACATATCAGCCGTAGTCCGTGGGGCCGTTAACATATCAGTCGTAGCCCGTGACGCCGTTAACATATCAGCCGTAGTCCGTGGGGCCGTTAACATATCAGTCGTAGTCCGTGAGGCCGTTAACATATCAGCCGTAGTCCGTGGGGCCGTTAACATATCAGTCGTAGTCCGTGACGCCGTTATCATATCAGCCGTAGTCCGTGGGGCCGTTAGCATATCAGCCGTAGTCCGTGGGGCCGTTAACATATCAGTCGTAGTCCGTGGGGCCGTTAACACCCTCCACTGCCTCACGGTGTCGAGCCAGGCCGTTCGCTTTCGTCCTGGCTTCTTTCTTTGTACTTTATGTTTGGATACACCTTCATGTTTGGTAAATCGCTGAACAGGGCTTACAATCTGATTGCAGCCTTCCTTATTTTGTTCCATTTAGTGTAAACTTCCATCAAGAAACATGTGCGTTACTTCAGTTGAACTTAACAACTGATGTCTATTTGTCAGCACTGACTCTGATGGATATTTCTCCGCAGTCACCACCAGCTCTACCGTCTGCAGCACTTAAACCTCTCCTGCTGCTTCTACCTCGAAGACGAGACTTGCAACGAGATTCTAGTCAAACTGACGCAGCTCCGAGAGTACATGATCCGGGAATGTTTCAGGTGTGTCGGACTTGTTTAATTTGTACTTATTATTGTACAAATGTGTTAGTTTATATTAAATCATTGTCTCTGGACAGGTGCAATAATAATACTTACTATATTTGTTTTATTCATCGTTTTGCTATCGCTCATTGTTTCATTACTTATATCGATTATATGCAGATATGTGGATATGAAGACGTTACCAGAATATATCGGACGTTCTTAGTTATTGAAAGAAATTAGACAATATATAAGTTTAGTTATGCGTGTATTACGAACGGTTAATTAGTGAATGCAAGTTGCTACGTGTGAGAGAGAGATGGCGCTTTGCTGTACAGTTTTAATATGGAACTGTGAAACCTGTTGTTGTGACAGGGTATCTGAGAAGGGTTTGACGGCTGCGTTATTCCACCCCACACTCTTCTATCTGGACGTCAGTGGCACTGCCGTCAGTCTAGGCTACGTAGCAGCCGTCCGGGGTTCGGCCCTTACGGGGTGTCTGACAGTAATCGCTGAGCGCTGTCCACCAACCGCTCGCCAGGACGGCATCACGTGGACGTAGTCGGGCTGATCTTATCTAGCCACGCACGCCCGCCCGCACGCACGCCCGCACACACGCACGCACACACGCACGCACACACACACACGCACACACGCACGCACGCACGCATTAGTTATCCGAGCAGTGAAAGTCAAATGTAGTTGTTTGCATTTGGTGCCACCAACAGGGATATCGTAGCATCGTATCGTTGGTATTTTGAGGCCTGAAAATGGTTGTGACATAAAAACGTTTTTAGAATAATGATAATTTGTGTTGATATTATCATAATAATAAGTTCATGTAAAAATAAAGCTGACTTTTATAAGAAGCATTTCGCACAACGTTTCGGTCTCTGATAATACGAAGACAGCCTTAAAACTATTGCTGCAAAGTAGAAACAACTGTTGCAATCACAATAAAATACAATAAAAACACTTCTTTTACGCTAGTGTTCGCAGGAGACCCAAGCTCGGCACCAAAACAATAGAGATTAAGTTTCTAATCGATCAGCAATTCCAGCTGTAGACAGTTGGATTGGTAGGCCGACGAGCTACAGAGGATAAGCGAGTTTATAAAGGTAGGTTTTTAGTCAACGGCGCAGTTACATGATTACATAGGCGTAACTATATGATTAGTTTATTCGGACTACGGCAAACAAGGAGTGAATTCCAAAGAGTCTGTGCGGCAACTGAGAAAGCTCTAATTCCGACGTTTGCCTTAATACTATGATTTACTTACTCCCCGCGCCACCAGACACACAAGACAGAGCAATCGACGCCATCCATCTCTATCTTCAGCCATTCTTTCAAAGTTCATGCTATTCTGTGACACCAATCACATAACCAAGGTTCGAATTTAGCGGGAGTCCGTGGGTCCGCAGGCCCCTAAATTCACTGCTAGACCCCCAATAGTTCCGAATCTGGGGTCCGGCTGGCCCTTAGGCCTATCATTTGGCAAAAAACTACGATATCGATGCGTCTCGAAGGCACAACACAATTGCATTACCTGGTTTTAAGAGTCCCACTAAAAGGCATTATCGGTGAGGTCTTCATGAGAGTCAAAGCTTTGCCGTATTTCTTAAGGTAAACAAATCCATCTGCGAGCCACATTAAAACTTACAGGAGAGCTGGGAAAGCTTAAACTTGATTGGTCAACAGTTAATTCGGTTCGTCCCATGCCGCTTGACTATAAGAAAGAAACATGTACACGATACAAAATGCATTATGATTGGCTGACTGATGACCGAACACCCCAATCAGTGGCCGCGATATATTGTTAGCGACTAGTTGATCGCATGCTGATTTTCTGGATACGCAATTCACGCGGCTATTGATTTTATTGTTTTATTGAGGAAAACCGGAAAAGGTGGTTGAAAAGTTGTTTGATTATATTGCGATGTGCCAGGGAAAACACTGCGGAGATTGGAAAGTGGGGTCCGGCTGCCCCCACTAATTTTAGGCTAAATTCTAACCCCGATAATACTATACAATAACACCAATCACATAATAAAAGTGTTAACTTATAAATCCAACGGTAGCAATTAGAATAACAAACTACTTTGCTTATTTTTTTATAATAACAGATATGCCATCGATGATAAGGACAGATATGCCATCAATGATAAGGACAGATATGCCATCAATGATAAGGACATATGCCATCAATGATAAGGACATATATGTCATCAATGATAAGGACATATATGCCATCAATGATAAGGACATATATGCCATCAATGATAAGGACATATATGCCATCAATGATAAGGACATATATGCCATCAATGATAAGGACAGATATGCCATCAATGATAAGGGCAGATATGCCATCAATGATAAGGACATATATGTCATCAATGATAAGGACATATATGCCATCAATGATAAGGACATATATGCCATCAATGATAAGGACATATATGCCATCAATGATAAGGACAGATATGCCATCAATGATAAGGGCAGATATGCCATCAATGATAAGGACATATATGCCATCATTGATAAGGACAGATATGCAATCAATGATAAGGACAGATATGCCATCAATGATAAGGACAGATATGCAATCAATGATAAGGACATATATGCCATCAATGATAAGCTGTCTAATAAAGACGCAGGAATAATTTTGCTTTTATTGTTCATGAACATATTTAATACACATGTCTAATATGTGCCTCTGCGTGGTTAGACTACAACAAGAACAACGTCGACGCAGTGTGTTAGATATCAACATTGGGTAAGCACTACATTGGATTGTGTTAACATAAGAGTGGAAATTGCCAACATAGGCATACATCCAATTGTATCATGTGTATGTCTTGTGTCATGGTCGATCATAATAATTGAAGAGTAACCCAAATGTTATTACGCCAATGTAGAGATGAATGATGATGCACCATGGGGACTTTATATTTGTCGGGCCCATTTAAAGCGTCCATAGTAGCTGCAGACACAACGGCTTCTGACAGTCCATTCCATATCTGCACAGTCCTATTGCAAAAGCTGCGTCATGCCCGGCGCCAGGACGAGTCTCCGACTACGGTCACGAGTATTGCTCGCACAACATGATCCGGTAAAGGATACGTATTTCCTCCGTGTAATGACTTGTGGGACTCCGAGGCGAACACTCTTGTTCCTTAAGCACCTCAGTTACACTGCTTTCTCTTCTCGGCTGATGTGATTCCTCTCAAATCTCCTCTACGTTGTTCCGTCTCGACTTCCTTGATGCGTTTCTGTGTCTATGGATCTCATGCAGGGCTCAAGTACTCGATGAACGGTCGAACCAGGGTGAAGAAAACGGATTTTCCGAGCATTTGTGCAGAATAATTCATCAAACGTAATGAAACGTTAATGATCGTGACAACAACAGCGAATACATAATAAAAACCCGACGATAAGTGACTAATAACGGATCCCAGCTTCTATCGAATGATAGTCATGCCATTTACAACATAAGTAGTCTCATTCGAATTCATTCAACATATTTATTACAAGCTGCGCCTTTAAATGTATGATAAAATGTACACATCAGGTAAAATATTATCATCATCTTCATCATCATCAATCCCGTAACCCGTAGTGTCGTTGGGAACCATCGGATGACCTTGAAACCAGCTGTATCCACTTCATCCTGTCGTCTGCCGCCCTTTGTGTCTCTGAGAAGTCCAGGCCTGTCCACTCTCTGATGTTGTTTTCCCATCTCCTGCATGATGGTGTTTGTCAGGCCGGGTGTTCGTTAGACGTACACATACCATCTCAGCTTCCGTCTCTTTGCCGTCGTCAGGAGATAAATATAATAAACGACAGCACACTTATACAGCAAGAAGGTTCTATGCTAAAAGACAAAAATACAAACATGATTCTATTTGTAAAGATACATGAACATATAGCATTTTGATAAACTGTTTTTCATGCAAGACACACGGATGTCGCAAACTTTTATTTATTACTGTTTGAACTATCAAGATTTCAAATAATTTCTTTATCAGATTAAAACTTGACATTCGTGTTTTAGAAAACATCGTACGAGTCGAACTGTGCCACCTAACGGGTAATGTGACATCCTTGCGCTAGTAAGACATCAGTGGAAGGGAGACGTAACGTTGTCGCGTTGAATGAGACATACATTTAAGATCAATACAAGCCAATACGATACAACGTTCTCTATTGCATGTACTTATTGTTTGCTAAAATTAAAAACGTCAGATACACCCAGATTGAAATAAAACGTAGTTTCTTAAATTAAGATATCACGCTATTCGTGGTGAAAGGAAGTCATAGTGGTGTATTGTGGAAGCATTCCGTGTTGTCTATGCACACTAACTCCACGAAAAGCACAACATGTTGAATAACACTTACATGTTGAACAGCAATTGCACTGTCAGATTTATACTAAAGCTTACATGTAGAAAATGGAAGAAAGTTAGGCAGAAATTGAACAAGCCAATTTACACACTTGTGTTTACACTTGTGACGACCAAGAATAAACATTATTAAAGCATTGCATCCATAACAGTTTAATATTATTGTTATCATATAATAAAATATTAATAATAAAAAAGTTAATATGTGTAGTAGTAATTAAACGCCGTATAATATGTTGGTGGACGTATCCAACCTCCGCTAATACACCAGGCACTACATCAACAAGTATGGAGAACGACCAGCGGCTACAACGGCTCGTCAAATGACGTATCCAACCTCCGCTAATACACCAGGCACTACATCAACAAGTATGGAGAACGACCAGCGGCTACAACGGCTCGTCAAATGACGTATCCAACCTCCGCTAATACACCAGGCACTACATCAACAAGTATGGAGAACGACCAGCGGCTACAACGGCTCGTCAAATGACGTATCCAACCTCCGCTAATACACCAGGCACTACATCAACAAGTATGGAGAACGACCAGCGGCTACAACGGCTCGTCAAATGACGTATCCAACCTCCGCTAATAGACCAGGCACTACATCAACAAGTATGGAGAACGACCAGCGGCTACAACGGCTCGTCAAGTAACGTTAACCCATTCTTTCTGACGAATACAAACATACAGACCTACATTAACGGAAGCCAGGATGAACTACAAGGGAGCTACAAGGGTCACAATTTCAAACGATGTTACGCAAAGTATTATGTTTATGCTTAATCATGATTGCTACATATTGTTATATTACATGCATTTAATAAATGTTATTTAAATATGGTTTAGAAAAAAATTGCAATTTAAGCCACCTAAGCTAATTAAAACGAGGTATTTCAACATTGTTGTAAAGATAAAACGGTTAAAGATGGACCGTATAAGCATTCGCAACATGCGCAATAAGCCTAACCTACCATTCGCTAAAAGACATTATTTCGTTTGGTTATTTGTGTGGCAATCACATCATTGCGAAATCACTAGTGGTGTATTGTGGAAGCATTCCGTGTTGTCTATGCACACTAACTCCACGAAAAGCACAACATGTTGAATAACACTTACATGTTGAACATCAATTGCACTGTCAGATTTATACTAAAGCTTACATGTAGAAAATGGAAGAAAGTTAGGCAGAAATTGAACAAGCCAATTTACACACTTGTGTTTACACTTGTGACGACCAAGAATAAACATTATTAAAGCATTGCATCCATAACAGTTTAATATTATTGTTATCATATAATAAAATATTAATAATAAAAAAGTTAATATGTGTAGTAGTAATTAAACGCCGTATAATATGTTGGTGGACGTATCCAACCTCCGCTAATACACCAGGCACTACATCAACAAGTATGGAGAACGACCAGCGGCTACAACGGCTCGTCAAATGACGTATCCAACCTCCGCTAATACACCAGGCACTACATCAACAAGTATGGAGAACGACCAGCGGCTACAACGGCTCGTCAAATGACGTATCCAACCTCCGCTAATACACCAGGCACTACATCAACAAGTATGGAGAACGACCAGCGGCTACAACGGCTCGTCAAATGACGTATCCAACCTCCGCTAATACACCAGGCACTACATCAACAAGTATGGAGAACGACCAGCGGCTACAACGGCTCGTCAAATGATGTTGATGTAGTGCCTGGTGTATTAGCGGAGGTTGGATACGTCATTTGACGAGCCGTTGTAGCCGCTGGTCGTTCTCCATACTTGTCGGTGTTGTGTGCACGTGATTATAATAACTGTACTTCCGAAAACGGCTAATCAAATATTGTTTGCTTATGTAAAATTACCGCATGCGATTAATGTAAGGCGTAATACAACAATGGCAACACTGACGTTTAGAGTCAATGCCAGCTCAATCCGTGTAATTAGTATATATCTGTGTAAACGCAGCTTCGGTAGTTTTCCTCGGCACGTCAGTGCTCCCTCCCGTGTGGAGCCACCTCGGCACGTCAGCGATCCTTCCCGAGTGGAGCCACCTCGGCACGTCAGCGCTCCCTCCCGTGTGGAGCCACTTCGGCACGTCAGCGCTCCCTCCCGTGTGGAGCCACCTCGGCACGTCAGCGCTCCTTCCCGAGTGGAGCCACCTGCGCATAAAATTAGCAATATTAAAAAGGTTGCGGTCCAACGTAAGTTGGCTTATTGAAAGTCCAAATAAGTTTCATCTATGCAAAGCCCGAACTGACCATATAATCTGTCTATTGTACTTTTAAACATATTCACACTTTATCACACGGTATTGTCGTCTGTGAGTACTTTCTCACACACGTGTTTTATTACTATATATATATTATATATTATATATATATATATAAATATATATATATTATATATATATATATATTGTATATATATATATATATATATATATATATATATATATATATATATATATATATATATATATATATATATATATATATATATATATATATATATATATATATATATATATATATATATATATATATATATATATATAAAACGACAAGAAAAGGCAGCCACTGCACGAGCTTATGGCTCATAGCAGTGGCCAGTCAAGTCTTGGTAGGGCGAAGCCAATGATGGATACAACTTCATGCGCTAAAATCATATACCAATGCCGGTTTAGTGGACGTCGATCACGTAACTCGGAACAACGAAGAAACAACACATAGCGTTCAAATAATCACACATAACTACGAACAACTTTTCTTCCGAATTAGTCAAACGTCGGCATAAGTTCCTTCGCAAGATCCCTACCACTGAGAGATTTCGAAATGTGTAAAATATATGAACCATTCCCTGGGCAAAGATGACGGACACATGAGGGAACCAACGGACAGACAGATATAACCATCCCCTGGGCAAAACTTACGGAGACATGAGGGAACCAACGGAAAGACAGATATAACCATCCCCTGGGCAAAACTTACGGAGACATGAGGGAACCAACGGACAGACAGATATAACCATCTCCTGGGCAAAACTTACGGAGACATGAGGGAACCAACGGAAAGACAGATACAACCATCCCCTGGGCAAAGCTGACTGTGATATAAGGGAACCAACGGAAAGACACACATAACCATCCCTTGGGCAAAGCTGACGGTGACATAAGGGAACCAACGGAAAGACAGACATAACCATCTCCTGGGCAAAGCTGACTGTGATATAAGGGAACCAACGGAAAGACACACATAACCATCCCTTGGGCAAAGCTGACGGTAACATAAGGGAACCAACGGAAAGACAGACATAACCATCTCCTGGGCAAAGCTGACTGTGACATAAGGGAACCAACGGACAGACAGACATAACCATTCCATGGGCAAAATTGACAGAGACATGAGGGAACCAACGGAAAGACAGATATAACCATCCCCTGGGCAAAGCTGACGGTGACATAAAGGAACCAACGGAAAGACAGACATCCATCTCATGGTTAAAGCTGACGGTGACATGAGGGAACTAACGGAAAGACAGACATAACCATCCCCTGGGCAAAGCTGACGGTGACATAAAGGAACCAACGGAAAGACAGACATCCATCTCCTGGGTAAAGCTGACGGTGACATGAGGGAACCAACGGACAGACAGACATAACCATCCCTTGGGCAAAGCTGACGGTGACATAAGGGAACCAACGGAAAGACAGACATAACCATCCCTTGGGCAAAGCTGAAGGTGACATAAGGAAACCAACGGAAAGACAGACATAACCATCCCTTGGGCAAAGCTGAAGGTGACTTAAGGGAACCAACGGAAAGACAGACATAACCATTCCCTGGGCAAAGCTGACGAAGACATGAGGGAACCATCCCCTGGGCAAAGCTAACGGAAACATGAGGGAACAAACGGAAAGACAGACATAACCATCCCTTGGGCAAAGCTGACGGTGACATAAGGGAACCAACGGAAAGACATACATAACCATCTCCTGGGCAAAGCTGACGGTGACATAAGGGAACCAACGGAAAGACAGACATAACCATCCCTTGGGCAAAACTGACGGTGACATAAGGAAACCAACGGAAAGACAGATATAACCATCCCTTGGGCAAAGCTGAAGGTGACATAAGGGAACCAACGGAAAGACAGACATAACCATCTCCTGGGCAAAGCTGACGGTGACATAATGGAACCAACGGAAAGACAGACATAACCATCCCTTGGGCAAAGCTGACGGTGACATAAGGGAACCAACGGAAAGACAGACATAACCATCCCTTGGGCAAAGCTGAAGGTGACATAAGGGAACCAACGGAAAGACAGACATAACCATCCCTTGGGTAAAGCTGACGGTGACATAAGGGAACCAACGGAAAGACAGACATAACCATCCCTTGGGCAAAGCTGACGGTGACATGAGGGAACCAACGGACATACAGACATAACCATCCCTTGGGCAAAGCAGACGGTGATATAAGGGAACCAACGGAAAGACAGACATAACCATCCCTTGGGCAAAGCTGAAGGTGACACAAGGAAACCAACGGAAAGATAGACATAACCATTCCTTGGGCAAAGCTGAAGGTGACATAAGGGAACCAACGGAAAGACAGACATAACCTTTCCCTGGGCAAAGCTGACGAAGACATGAGGGAACCATCCCCTGGGCAAAGCTGACGGACACATGAGGGAACCAACGGAAAGACAGACATAACAGCCGCTCGTGTTGTGATGCAACTTCGACGAGATGATCGGCGATCTATCACTGCTGTCCTGCAACACTTACACTGGCTCCCAGTGAGAAAGCGTATCGAGTACAAATTACTTATGGTTGTACACACGGCACTGTATGCAGGCACGCCAGTGTATCTTGCCTCACTGCTACATCGTCACTCGCCACGCAGGACCCTACGCTCTGGTGGTGGTTTACTTCTTGATGTTCCACGCGTAAACCTAGAACGTTATGGTCGCCGGGCGTTTGCTTGTGCTGGGCCGACGTTGTGGAACTCTCTGCCACTGGAACTACGCGTGATCCAGAACACCAGGCAGTTTGGAAAACTATTGAAGACATTTCTGTTCTTAAACTAATTTAATCAGACCTCATTTAACCTTGGTATTATTTATGCATACAGTTTTACTAATGTATAGTTTTATTTATCTTAGGTTTAATTACCTTTTTAGTATCTTTTTAACCTATTTAATGTAATGTAGGCTTTTATTATTTATTATCCAATAGGATCAGGTGTTCAGCACTTTTGCAAATCGTTTGCTTTATCACTGCACTTACCTGCAATTTTACTACACATAGGTTTATTTATATATACGTATGTATACATATTAGCATTTTGTTTCCTAATTTTACTTTTTATTTATTTCTCTTAAAAGCATCTTTATGTCTCTTAAAAGTTTGCCGATTTGTAATCACCCGTGAACGGGGCATTAGTCCCGGATTTGATGGTGAATAAATAAAGTATATTATTATTATAACCATCCCTTGGGCAAAGCTGACGGTGACATAAGGGAACAAAGGGAAAGACAGACATAACCATCTCCTGGGCAAAGCTGACGGTGACATAAGGGAACCAACGGAAAGACAGACATAACCATCCCTTGGGCAAAGCTGACGGTGACATAAGGAAACCAACGGAAAGACAGATATAACCATCCCTTGGGCAAAGCTGAAGGTGACATAAGGGAACCAACGGAAAGACATACATAACCATCTCCTGGGCAAAGCTGACGGTGACATAAGGGAACCAACGGAAAGACAGACATAGCCATCCCTTGGGCAAAGCTGACGGTGACATAAGGGAACCAACGGAAAGACAGACATAACCATCCCTTGGGCAAAGCTGAAGGTGACATAAGGGAACCAACGGAAAGACAGACATAACCATCCCTTGGGCAAAGCTGACGGTGACATAAGGGAACCAACGGAAAGACAGACATAACCATCCCTTGGGTAAAGCTGACGGTGACATAAGGGAACCAACGGAAAGACAGACATAACCATCCCTTGGGCAAAGCTGACGGTGACATGAGGGAACCAACATAAAGACAGACATAACCATCCCCTGGGTAAAGCTGACGAAGACATGAGGGAACCATCCCCTGGGCAAAGCTGACGGAGACATAAGGGAACCAACATAAAGACAAACATAACCATCCCCTGGGCAAAGCTGACGAAGACATGAGGGAACCATCCCCTGGGCAAAGCTGACGGAGACATGAGGGAACCATCACCTGGGCAAGGCTGACGGAGACATAAGGGAACCAACATAAAGACAAACATAACCATCCCCTGGACAAAGCTGACGAAGACATGAGGGAACCATCCCCTGGGCAAAGCTGACGGATACATGAGGGAACCAACGGAAAGACACACATAACCATCCCTTGGGCAAAGCTGACGGTGACATAAGGAAAAAAAAAGGAAAGACAGACATAACCATCTCCTGGGCAAAGCTGACGGTGACATAAGGGAACCAACGGAAAGACAGACATAACCATCCCTTGGGTAAAGCTGACGGTGACATAAGGGAACCAACGGAAAGACAGACATAACCATCCCTTGGGCAAAGCTGACGGTGACATGAGGGAACCAACGGAAAGACAAACATAACCATCTCCTGAGCAAAGCTGACGAAGACATGAGGGAACCATCCCCTGGGCAAAGCTGACGGAAACATGAGGGAATAACGGAAAGAAAGACATAACCATCCCTTGGGCAAAGCTGACGGTGACATAAGGGAACCAACGGAAAGACAGACATAACCATCCCTTGGGCAAAGCTGACGGTGACATAAGGAAACCAACGGAAAGACAGATATAACCATCCCTTGAGCAAAGCTGAAGGTGACACAAGGGAACCAACGGAAAGACATAAATAACCATCTCCTGGGCAAAGCTGACGTTGACATAATGGAACCAACGGAAAGACAGACATAACCATCCCTTGGGCAAAGCTGACGGTGACATAAGGGAACCAACGGAAAGACAGACATAACCATCCCTTGGGCAAAGCTGAAGGTGACATAAGGGAACCAACGGAAAGACAGACATAACCATCCCTTGGGCAAAGCTGACGGTGACATAAGGGAACCAACGGAAAGACAGACATAACCATCCCTTGGGTAAAGCTGACGGTGACATAAGGGAACTAACGGAAAGACAGATATAACCATCCCCTGGGCAAAGCTGACGGTGACATAAAGGAACCAACGGAAAGACAGACATCCATCTCCTGGGTAAAGCTGACGGTGACATGAGGGAACCAACGGACAGACAGACATAACCATCCCTTGGGCAAAGCTGACGGTGATATAAGGGAACCAACGGAAAGACAGACATAACCATCCCTTGGGCAAAGCTGAAGGTGACATAAGGAAACCAACGGAAAGACAGACATAACCATCCCTTGGGCAAAGCTGAAGGTGACATAAGGGAACCAACGGAAAGACAGACATAACCATTCCCTGGGCAAAGCTGACGAAGACATGAGGGAACCATCCCCTGGGCAAAGCTGACGGAAACATGAGGGAACCAACGGAAAGACAGACATAACCATCCCTTGGGCAAAGCTGACGGTGACATAAGGGAACCAACGGAAAGACAGACATAACCATCTCCTGGGCAAAGCTGACGGTGACATAAGGGAACCAACGGAAAGACAGACATAACCATTGGGCAAAGCTGACGATGACATAAGGAAACCAACGGAAAGACAGATATAACCATCCCTTGGGCAAAGCTGAAGGTGACATAAGGGAACCAACGGAAAGACACACATAACCATCCCTTGGGCAAAGCTGACGGTGACATAAGGGAACCAACGGAGAGACAGACATAACCATCCCTGGGCAAAGCTGACGGTGACATAAGGGAACCAACGGAAAGACAGACATAACCATCTCCTGGGCAAAGCTGACGGTGACATAAGGGAACCAACGGAAAGACAGATATAGCCATCCCTTGGGCAAAGCTGACGGTGACATAAGGGAACCAACGGAAAGACAGACATAACCATCCCTTGGGCAAAGCTGAAGGTGACATAAGGGAACCAACGGAAAGACAGACATAACCATCCCTTGGGCAAAGCTGACGGTGACATAAGGGAACCAACGGAAAGACAAACATAACCATCCCTTGGGTAAAGCTGACGGTGACATAAGGGAACCAACGGAAAGACAGACATAACCATCCCTTGGGCAAAGCTGACGGTGACATGAGGGAACTAACATAAAGACAGACATAACCATCCCCTGGGCAAAGCTGACGAAGACATGAGGGAACCATCCCCTGGGCAAAGCTGACGGAGACATGAGGGAACCATCCCCTGGGCAAAGCTGACGGAGACATAAGGGAACCAACGGAAAGACAGACATAACCATTCCCTGGGCAAAGCTGACGAAGACATGAGGGAACCATCCCCTGGGCAAAGCTGACGGACACATGAGGGAACCAACGGAAAGACAGACATAACCATCCCTTGGGCAAAGCTGACGGTGACATAAGGGAACCAACGGAAAGACAGACATAACCATCTCCTAGGCAAAGCTGACGGTGACATAAGGGAACCAACGGAAAGACAGACATAACCATCCCTTGGGCAAAGCTGACGGTGACATAAGGAAACCAACGGAAAGACAGATATAACCATCCCTTGGGCAAAGCTGAAGGTGACATAAGGGAACCAACGGAAAGACAGACATAACCATCTCCTGGGCAAAGCTGACGGTGACATAAGGGAACCAACGGAAAGACAGACATAGCCATCCCTTGGGCAAAGCTGACGGTGACATAAGGGAACCAACAGAAAGACAGACATAACCATCCCTTGGGCAAAGCTGAAGGTTACATAAGGGAACCAACGGAAAGACAGACATAACCATCCCTTGGGCAAAGCTGACGGTGACATAAGGGAACCAACGGAAAGACAGACATAACCATCCCCTGGGCAAAGCTGACGAAGACATGAGGGAACCATCCCCTGGGCAAAGCTGACGGATACATGAGGGAACCAACGGAAAGACACACATAACCATCCCTTGGGCAAAGCTGACGGTGACATAAGGGAACCAACGGAAAGACAGACATAACCATCTCCTGGGCAAAGCTGACGGTGACATAAGGGAACCAACGGAAAGACAGACATAACCATCCCTTGGGTAAAGCTGACGGTGACATAAGGGAACCAACGGAAAGACAGACATAACTATCCCTTGGGCAAAGCTGACGGTGACATGAGGGAACGAACGGAAAGACAAACATAACCATCTCCTGAGCAAAGCTGACGGTGACATAAGGGAACCAACGGAAAGACAGACATAACCATCTCCTGGGCAAAGCTGACTGTGATATAAGGGAACCAATGGAAAGACACACATAACCATCCCTTGGGCAAAGCTGACGGTGACATAAGGGAACCAACGGAAAGACAGACATAACCATCCCCTGGGCAAAGCTGACTGTGATATAAGGGAACCAACGGAAAGACACACATAACCATCCCTTGGGCAAAGCTGACGGTGACATAAGGGAACCAACGGAAAGACAGACATAACCATCTCCTGGGCAAAGCTGACGGTGACATAAGGGAACCAACGGAAAGACAGACATAACCATCTCCTGGGCAAAGCTGACTGTGATATAAGGGAACCAATGGAAAGACACACATAACCATCCCTTGGGCAAAGCTGACGGTGACATAAGGGAATCAACGGAAAGACAGACATAACCATCTTCTGGGCAAAGCTGACGGATACACGAGGGAACCAACGGAAAGACACACATAACCATCCCTTGGGCAAAGCTGACGGTGACATAAGGGAACCAACGGAAAGACAGACATAACCATCTCCTGGGCAAAGCTGACTGTGACATAAGGGAACCAACGGAAAGACAGACATAACCATCCCTTGGGCAAAGCTGACGGTGACATAAGGAGATGGAAAGACACACATAACCATCCCTTGGGCAAAGCTGACGGAGACATAAGGGACCCAACGGAAAGACACACATAACCATCCCTTGGGCAAAGCTGACGGTGACTTAAGGGAACCAACGGAAAGACAGACATAACCATCTCCTGGGCAAAGCTGACGGTGACATAAGGGAACCAACGGAAAGACAGACATAACCATCTCCTGGGCAAAGCTGACGGTGACATAAGGGAACCAACGGAAAGACAGACATAACCATCCCTTGGGCAAAGCTGACGGTAACATAAGGAAACCAACGGAAAGACAGACATAACCATCTCCTGGGCAAAGCTGACGGTGACATAAGGGAACCAATGGAAAGACAGACATAACCATCCCTTGGGCAAAGCTGACGGTGACATAAGGAAACCAACGGAAAGACAGACATAACCATATCCTGGGCAAAGCTGACGGTGACATAAGGGAACCAATGGAAAGACACACATAACCATCCCTTGGCCAAAGCTGAAGGTGACATAAGGGAACCAACGGAAAGACATACATAACCATCCCTTGGGTAACGCTGACGATGACATAAGGGAACCAACGGAAAGACAGACATAACCATCCCTTGGGCAAAGCTGACGGTGACATAAGGGAACCAACGAAAAGACAGACATAACCATCCCTTGGGTAAAGCTGACGATGACATAAGGGAACCAACGGAAAACAGACATAACCATCTCCTGGGCAAAGCTGACGGTGACATGAGGGAACCAACGGAAAGACAGACATAGCCATCTCCTGGGCAAAGCTGACGGTGACATAAGGGAACCAACGGAAAGACATACATAACCATCTCCTGGGCAAAGCTGGCGGTGACATAAGTGAACCAACTGAAAGACAGACATAACCAACTCCTGGGCAAAGCTGACGGTGTCATAAGGGAACCAACGGAAAGACAGACATAACCATCCCTGGGCAAAGCTGACGGTGACATAAGGGAACCAACGGAAAGACAGACATAGCCATCTCCTGGGCAAAGCTGACGGTGACATAAGGGAACCAAAGGAAAGACAGACATAAAAAATCTCCTGGGCAAAGCTGGCGGTGACATAAGTGAACCAACTGAAAGACAGACATAACCATCTCCTGGGCAAAGCTGACGGTGACATAAGGGAACCAACGGAGAGACAGACATAACCATCTCCTGGGCAAAGCTGACGGTGACATAAGGGAACCAACGGAAAGACAGACATAACCATCCCTGGGCAAAGCTGACGGTGACATAAGGGAACCAACGGAAAGACAGACATAACCATCCCTTGGGCAAAGCTGACGGTGACATAAGGAGATGGAAAGACACACATAACCATCCCTTGGGCAAAGCTGACGGAGACATAAGGGACCCAACGGAAAGACACACATAACCATCCCTTGGGCAAAGCTGACGGTGACATAAGGGAACCAACGGAAAGACAGACATAACCATCTCCTGGGCAAAGCTGACGGTGACATAAGGGAACCAACGGAAAGACAGGCATAACCATCTCCTGGGCAAAGCTGACGGTGACATAAGGGAACCAACGGAAAGACAGACATAACCATCCCTTGGACAAAGCTGACGGTAACATAAGGAAACCAACGGAAAGACAGACATAACCATCTCCTGGGCAAAGCTGACGGTGACATAAGGGAACCAATGGAAAGACATACATAACCATCCCTTGGGCAAAGCTGACGGTGACAAAAGGAAACCAACGGAAAGACAGACATAACCATATCCTGGGCAAAGCTGACGGTGACATAAGGGAACCAATGGAAAGACACACATAACCATCCCTTGGCCAAAGCTGAAGGTGACATAAGGGAACCAACGGAAAGACATACATAACCATCCCTTGGGTAACGCTGACGATGACATAAGGGGACCAACGGAAAGACAGACATAACCATCCCTTGGGCAAAGCTGACGGTGACATAAGGGAACCAACGGAAAGACAGACATAACCATCCCTTGGGTAAAGCTGACGATGACATAAGGGAACCAACAGAAAGACAGACATAACCATCTCCTGGGCAAAGCTGACGGTGACATGAGGGAACCAATGGAAAGACAGACATAGCCATCTCCTGGGCAAAGCTGACGGTGACATAAGGGAACCAACGGAAAGACATACTTAACCATCTCCTGGGCAAAGCTGGCGGTGACATAAGTGAACCAACTGAAAGACAGACATAACCATCTCCTGGGCAAAGCTGACGGTGTCATAAGGGAACCAACGGAAAGACAGACATAGCCATCTCCTGGGCAAAGCTGACGGTGACATAAGGGAACCAACGGAAAGACAGACATAACCATCTCCTGGGCAAAGCTGGCGGTGACATAAGTGAACCAACTGAAAGACAGACATAACCATCTCCTGGGCAAAGCTGACGGTGACATAAGGGAACCAACGGAGAGACAGACATAACCATCTCCTGGGCAAAGCTGACGGTGACATAAGGGAACCAACGGAAAGACAGACATAACCATCTCCTGGGCAAAGCTGACGGTGACATAAGGGAACCAACGGAAAGACAGACATAACCATCTTCTGGGCAAAACTGACGGATGCATGAGGGAACCAATGGAAAGACACACACAACCACCCCTTGGGCAAAGCTGACGGTGACATAAGGGAACCAACGAAAAGACAGACATAACCATCTCCT
Organism: Lamellibrachia columna; assembly: GCA_963662155.1. Taxonomy (NCBI): domain Eukaryota; kingdom Metazoa; phylum Annelida; class Polychaeta; order Sabellida; family Siboglinidae; genus Lamellibrachia; species Lamellibrachia columna. The sequence continues at coordinate 4,995,082 of OY759265.1, read as the reverse complement.
GGGCAAAGCTGACTGTGACATAAGGGAACCAACGGAAAGACAGACATAACCATCCCCTGGGCAAAGCTGACGAAGACATGAGGGAACCATCCCCTGGGCAAAGCTGACGGAGACATAAGGGAACCAACGGAAAGACAAACATAACCATCTCCTGAGCAAAGCTGACGAAGACATGAGGGAACCATCCCCTGGGCAAAGCTGACGAAGACATGAGGGAACCATCCCCTGGGCAAAGCTGACGGAGACATAAGGGAACCAACATAAAGACAAACATAACCATCCCCAGGGCAAAGCTGACGAAGACATGAGGGAACCATCCCCTGGGCAAAGCTGACGGATACATGAGGGAACCAACGGAAAGACACACATAACCATCCCTTGGGCAAAGCTGACGGTGACATAAGGGAACCAACGGAAAGACAGACATAACCATCTCCTGGGCAAAGCTGACGGTGACATAAGGGAACCAACGGAAAGACAGACATAACCATCCCTTGGGTAAAGCTGACGGTGACATAAGGGAACCAACGGAAAGACAGACATAACCATCCCTTGGGCAAAGCTGACGGTGACTTGAGGGAACGAACGGAAAGACAAACATAACCATCTCCTGAGCAAAGCTGACGAAGACATGAGGGAACCATCCCCTGGGCAAAGCTGACGAAGACATGAGGGAACCATCCCCTGGGCAAAGCTGACGGAGACATAAGGGAACCAACATAAAGACAAACATAACCATCCCCTGGGCAAAGCTGACGAAGACATGAGGGAACATTCCCTGGGCAAAGCTGACGGATACATGAGGGAACCAACGGAAAGACACACATAACCATCCCTTGGGCAAAGCTGACGGTGACATAAGGGAACCAACGGAAAGACAGACATAACCATCTCCTGGGCAAAGCTGACGGTGACATAAGGGAACCAACGGAAAGACAGACATAACCATCTCCTGGGCAAAGCTTACTGTGATATAAGGGATCCAATGGAAATACACACATAACCATCCCTTGGGCAAAGCTGACGGTGACATAAGGGAACCAACGGAAAGACAGACATAACCATCTTCTGGGCAAAACTGACGGATGCTTGAGGGAACCAACGGAAAGACACACATAACCACCCCTTGGGCAAAGCTGACGGTGACATAAGGGAACCAACGGAAAGACAGACATAACCATCTCCTGGGCAAAGCTGACTGTGACATAAGGGAACCAACGGAAAGACAGACATAACCATCCCTTGGGCAAAGCTGACGAAGACATGAGGGAACCATCCCCTGGGCAAAGCTGACGGAGACATAAGGGAACCAACGGAAAGACAAACATAACCATCTCCTGAGCAAAGCTGGCGAAGACATGAGGGAACCATCCCCTGGGCAAAGCTGACGAAGACATGAGGGAACCATCCCCTGGGCAAAGCTGACGGAGACATAAGGGAACCAACATAAAGACAAACATAACCATCCCCTGGGCAAAGCTGACGAAGACATGAGGGAACCATCCCCTGGGCAAAGCTGACGGATACATGAGGGAACCAACGGAAAGACACACATAACCATCCCTTGGGCAAAGCTGACGGTGACATAAGGGAACCAACGGAAAGACAGACATAACCATCTCCTGGGCAAAGCTGACGGTGACATAAGGGAACCAACGGAAAGACAGACATAACCATCTCCTGGGCAAAGCTGACTGTGATATAAGGGAACCAATGGAAAGACACACATAACCATCCCTTGGGCAAAGCTGACGGTGACATAAGGGAATCAACGGAAAGACAGACATAACCATCTTCTGGGCAAAGCTGACGGATACACGAGGGAACCAACGGAAAGACACACATAACCATCCCTTGGGCAAAGCTGACGGTGACATAAGGGAACCAACGGAAAGACAGACATAACCATCTCCTGGGCAAAGCTGACTGTGACATAAGGGAACCAACGGAAAGACAGACATAACCATCCCTTGGGCAAAGCTGACGGTGACATAAGGAGATGGAAAGACACACATAACCATCCCTTGGGCAAAGCTGACGGAGACATAAGGGACCCAACGGAAAGACACACATAACCATCCCTTGGGCAAAGCTGACGGTGACTTAAGGGAACCAACGGAAAGACAGACATAACCATCTCCTGGGCAAAGCTGACGGTGACATAAGGGAACCAACGGAAAGACAGACATAACCATCTCCTGGGCAAAGCTGACGGTGACATAAGGGAACCAACGGAAAGACAGACATAACCATCCCTTGGGCAAAGCTGACGGTAACATAAGGAAACCAACGGAAAGACAGACATAACCATCTCCTGGGCAAAGCTGACGGTGACATAAGGGAACCAATGGAAAGACAGACATAACCATCCCTTGGGCAAAGCTGACGGTGACATAAGGAAACCAACGGAAAGACAGACATAACCATATCCTGGGCAAAGCTGACGGTGACATAAGGGAACCAATGGAAAGACACACATAACCATCCCTTGGCCAAAGCTGAAGGTGACATAAGGGAACCAACGGAAAGACATACATAACCATCCCTTGGGTAACGCTGACGATGACATAAGGGAACCAACGGAAAGACAGACATAACCTTCCCTTGGGCAAAGCTGACGGTGACATAAGGGAACCAACGAAAAGACAGACATAACCATCCCTTGGGTAAAGCTGACGATGACATAAGGGAACCAACGGAAAACAGACATAACCATCTCCTGGGCAAAGCTGACGGTGACATGAGGGAACCAACGGAAAGACAGACATAGCCATCTCCTGGGCAACGCTGACGGTGACATAAGGGAACCAACGGAAAGACATACATAACCATCTCCTGGGCAAAGCTGGCGGTGACATAAGTGAACCAACTGAAAGACAGACATAACCAACTCCTGGGCAAAGCTGACGGTGTCATAAGGGAACCAACGGAAAGACAGACATAACCATCCCTGGGCAAAGCTGACGGTGACATAAGGGAACCAACGGAAAGACAGACATAGCCATCTCCTGGGCAAAGCTGACGGTGACATAAGGGAACCAAAGGAAAGACAGACATAAAAAATCTCCTGGGCAAAGCTGGCGGTGACATAAGTGAACCAACTGAAAGACAGACATAACCATCTCCTGGGCAAAGCTGACGGTGACATAAGGGAACCAACGGAGAGACAGACATAACCATCTCCTGGGCAAAGCTGACGGTGACATAAGGGAACCAACGGAAAGACAGACATAACCATCCCTGGGCAAAGCTGACGGTGACATAAGGGAACCAACGGAAAGACAGACATAACCATCCCTTGGGCAAAGCTGACGGTGACATAAGGAGATGGAAAGACACACATAACCATCCCTTGGGCAAAGCTGACGGAGACATAAGGGACCCAACGGAAAGACACACATAACCATCCCTTGGGCAAAGCTGACGGTGACATAAGGGAACCAACGGAAAGACAGACATAACCATCTCCTGGGCAAAGCTGACGGTGACATAAGGGAACCAACGGAAAGACAGGCATAACCATCTCCTGGGCAAAGCTGACGGTGACATAAGGGAACCAACGGAAAGACAGACATAACCATCCCTTGGACAAAGCTGACGGTAACATAAGGAAACCAACGGAAAGACAGACATAACCATCTCCTGGGCAAAGCTGACGGTGACATAAGGGAACCAATGGAAAGACATACATAACCATCCCTTGGGCAAAGCTGACGGTGACAAAAGGAAACCAACGGAAAGACAGACATAACCATATCCTGGGCAAAGCTGACGGTGACATAAGGGAACCAATGGAAAGACACACATAACCATCCCTTGGCCAAAGCTGAAGGTGACATAAGGGAACCAACGGAAAGACATACATAACCATCCCTTGGGTAACGCTGACGATGACATAAGGGGACCAACGGAAAGACAGACATAACCATCCCTTGGGCAAAGCTGACGGTGACATAAGGGAACCAACGGAAAGACAGACATAACCATCCCTTGGGTAAAGCTGACGATGACATAAGGGAACCAACAGAAAGACAGACATAACCATCTCCTGGGCAAAGCTGACGGTGACATGAGGGAACCAATGGAAAGACAGACATAGCCATCTCCTGGGCAAAGCTGACGGTGACATAAGGGAACCAACGGAAAGACATACATAACCATCTCCTGGGCAAAGCTGGCGGTGACATAAGTGAACCAACTGAAAGACAGACATAACCATCTCCTGGGCAAAGCTGACGGTGTCATAAGGGAACCAACGGAAAGACAGACATAGCCATCTCCTGGGCAAAGCTGACGGTGACATAAGGGAACCAACGGAAAGACAGACATAACCATCTCCTGGGCAAAGCTGGCGGTGACATAAGTGAACCAACTGAAAGACAGACATAACCATCTCCTGGGCAAAGCTGACGGTGACATAAGGGAACCAACGGAGAGACAGACATAACCATCTCCTGGGCAAAGCTGACGGTGACATAAGGGAACCAACGGAAAGACAGACATAACCATCTCCTGGGCAAAGCTGACGGTGACATAAGGGAACCAACGGAAAGACAGACATAACCATCTTCTGGGCAAAACTGACGGATGCATGAGGGAACCAACGGAAAGACACACACAACCACCCCTTGGGCAAAGCTGACGGTGACATAAGGGAACCAACGAAAAGACAGACATAACCATCTCCTGGGCAAAGCTGACTGTGATATAAGGGAATCAACGGAAAGACAGACATAACCATCCCCTGGGCAAAGCTGACGAAGACATGAGGGAACCATCCCCTGGGCAAAGCTGACGGAGACATAAGGGAACCAACGGAAAGACAAACATAACCATCTCCTGAGCAAAGCTGACGAAGACATGAGGGAACCATCCCCTGGGCAAAGCTGACGAAGACATGAGGGAACCATCCCCTGGGCAAAGCTGACGGAGACATAAGGGAACCAACATAAAGACAAACATAACCATCCCCTGGGCAAAGCTGACGAAGACATGAGGGAACCATCCCCTGGGCAAAGCTGACGGATACATGAGGGAACCAACGGAAAGACACACATAACCATCCCTTGGGCAAAGCTGACGGTGACATAAGGGAACCAACGGAAAGACAGACATAACCATCTCCTGGGCAAAGCTGACGGTGACATAAGGGAACCAACGGAAAGACAGACATAACCATCCCTTGGGTAAAGCTGACGGTGACATAAGGGAACCAACGGAAAGACAGACATAACCATCCCTTGGGCAAAGCTGACGGTGACATGAGGGAACGAACGGAAAGACAAACATAACCATCTCCTGAGCAAAGCTGACGAAGACATGAGGGAACCATCCCCTGGGCAAAGCTGACGAAGACATGAGGGAACCATCCCCTGGGCAAAGCTGACGGAGACATAAGGGAACCAACATAAAGACAAACATAACCATCCCCTGGGCAAAGCTGACGAAGACATGAGGGAACATTCCCTGGGCAAAGCTGACGGATACATGAGGGAACCAACGGAAAGACACACATAACCATCCCTTGGGCAAAGCTGACGGTGACATAAGGGAACCAACGGAAAGACAGACATAACCATCTCCTGGGCAAAGCTGACGGTGACATAAGGGAACCAACGGAAAGACAGACATAACCATCTCCTGGGCAAAGCTTACTGTGATATAAGGGATCCAATGGAAATACACACATAACCATCCCTTGGGCAAAGCTGACGGTGACATAAGGGAACCAACGGAAAGACAGACATAACCATCTTCTGGGCAAAACTGACGGATGCTTGAGGGAACCAACGGAAAGACACACATAACCACCCCTTGGGCAAAGCTGACGGTGACATAAGGGAACCAACGGAAAGACAGACATAACCATCTCCTGGGCAAAGCTGACTGTGACATAAGGGAACCAACGGAAAGACAGACATAACCATCCCCTGGGCAAAGCTGACGAAGACATGATGGAACCATCCACTGGGCAAAGCTGACGGAGACATAAGGGAACCAACGGAAAGACAAACATAACCATCTCCTGAGCAAAGCTGACGAAGGCATGAGGGAACCATCCCCTGGGCAAAGCTGACGAAGACATGAGGGAACCATCCCCTGGGCAAAGCTGACGGAGACATAAGGGAACCAACATAAAGACAAACATAACCATCCCCTGGGCAAAGCTGACGAAGACATGAGGGAACCATCCCCTGGGCAAAGCTGACGGATACATGAGGGAACCAACGGAAAGACACACATAACCATCCCTTGGGCAAAGCTGACGGTGACATAAGGGAACCAACGGAAAGACAGACATAACCATCTCCTGGGCAAAGCTGACGGTGGCATAAGGGAACCAACGGAAAGACAGACATAACCATCTCCTGGGCAAAGCTGACTGTGATATAAGGGAACCAATGGAAAGACAGACATAACCATCTCCTGGGCAAAGCTGACGAAGACATGAGGGAACCATCCCCTGGGCAAAGCTGACGGATACATGAGGGAACCAACGGAAAGACACACATAACCATCCCTTGGGCAAAGCTGACGGTGACATAAGGGAATCAACGGAAAGACAGACATAACCATCTTCTGGGCAAAGCTGACGGATACATGAGGGAACCAACGGAAAGACACACATAACCATCCCTTGGGCAAAGCTGACGGTGACATAAGGGAACCAACGGAAAGACAGACATAACCATCTCCTGGGCAAAGCTGACTGTGACATAAGGGAACCAACGGAAAGACAGACATAACCATCCCTTGGGCAAAGCTGACGGTGACATAAGGAGATGGAAAGACACACATAACCATCCCTTGGGCAAAGCTGACGGAGACATAAGGGACCCAACGGAAAGACACACATAACCATCCCTTGGGCAAAGCTGACGGTGACATAAGGGAACCAACGGAAAGACAGACATAACCATCTCCTGGGCAAAGCTGACGGTGACATAAGGGAACCAACGGAAAGACAGACATAACCATCCCTGGGCAAAGCTGACGGTGACATAAGGGAACCAACGGAAAGACAGACATAACCATCCCTTGGGCAAAGCTGACGGTGACATAAGGAGATGGAAAGACACACATAACCATCCCTTGGGCAAAGCTGACGGAGACATAAGGGACCCAACGGAAAGACACACATAACCATCCCTTGGGCAAAGCTGACGGTGACATAAGGGAACCAACGGAAAGACAGACATAACCATCTCCTGGGCAAAGCTGACGGTGACATAAGGGAACCAACGGAAAGACAGGCATAACCATCTCCTGGGCAAAGCTGACGGTGACATAAGGGAACCAACGGAAAGACAGACATAACCATCCCTTGGACAAAGCTGACGGTAACATAAGGAAACCAACGGAAAGACAGACATAACCATCTCCTGGGCAAAGCTGACGGTGACATAAGGGAACCAATGGAAAGACATACATAACCATCCCTTGGGCAAAGCTGACGGTGACAAAAGGAAACCAACGGAAAGACAGACATAACCATATCCTGGGCAAAGCTGACGGTGACATAAGGGAACCAATGGAAAGACACACATAACCATCCCTTGGCCAAAGCTGAAGGTGACATAAGGGAACCAACGGAAAGACATACATAACCATCCCTTGGGTAACGCTGACGATGACATAAGGGGACCAACGGAAAGACAGACATAACCATCCCTTGGGCAAAGCTGACGGTGACATAAGGGAACCAACGGAAAGACAGACATAACCATCCCTTGGGTAAAGCTGACGATGACATAAGGGAACCAACAGAAAGACAGACATAACCATCTCCTGGGCAAAGCTGACGGTGACATGAGGGAACCAATGGAAAGACAGACATAGCCATCTCCTGGGCAAAGCTGACGGTGACATAAGGGAACCAACGGAAAGACATACATAACCATCTCCTGGGCAAAGCTGGCGGTGACATAAGTGAACCAACTGAAAGACAGACATAACCATCTCCTGGGCAAAGCTGACGGTGTCATAAGGGAACCAACGGAAAGACAGACATAGCCATCTCCTGGGCAAAGCTGACGGTGACATAAGGGAACCAACGGAAAGACAGACATAACCATCTCCTGGGCAAAGCTGGCGGTGACATAAGTGAACCAACTGAAAGACAGACATAACCATCTCCTGGGCAAAGCTGACGGTGACATAAGGGAACCAACGGAGAGACAGACATAACCATCTCCTGGGCAAAGCTGACGGTGACATAAGGGAACCAACGGAAAGACAGACATAACCATCTCCTGGGCAAAGCTGACGGTGACATAAGGGAACCAACGGAAAGACAGACATAACCATCTTCTGGGCAAAACTGACGGATGCATGAGGGAACCAACGGAAAGACACACACAACCACCCCTTGGGCAAAGCTGACGGTGACATAAGGGAACCAACGAAAAGACAGACATAACCATCTCCTGGGCAAAGCTGACTGTGACATAAGGGAATCAACGGAAAGACAGACATAACCATCCCCTGGGCAAAGCTGACGAAGACATGAGGGAACCATCCCCTGGGCAAAGCTGACGGAGACATAAGGGAACCAACGGAAAGACAAACATAACCATCTCCTGAGCAAAGCTGACGAAGACATGAGGGAACCATCCCCTGGGCAAAGCTGACGAAGACATGAGGGAACCATCCCCTGGGCAAAGCTGACGGAGACATAAGGGAACCAACATAAAGACAAACATAACCATCCCCTGGGCAAAGCTGACGAAGACATGAGGGAACCATCCCCTGGGCAAAGCTGACGGATACATGAGGGAACCAACGGAAAGACACACATAACCATCCCTTGGGCAAAGCTGACGGTGACATAAGGGAACCAACGGAAAGACAGACATAACCATCTCCTGGGCAAAGCTGACGGTGACATAAGGGAACCAACGGAAAGACAGACATAACCATCCCTTGGGTAAAGCTGACGGTGACATAAGGGAACCAACGGAAAGACAGACATAACCATCCCTTGGGCAAAGCTGACGGTGACATGAGGGAACGAACGGAAAGACAAACATAACCATCTCCTGAGCAAAGCTGACGAAGACATGAGGGAACCATCCCCTGGGCAAAGCTGACGAAGACATGAGGGAACCATCCCCTGGGCAAAGCTGACGGAGACATAAGGGAACCAACATAAAGACAAACATAACCATCCCCTGGGCAAAGCTGACGAAGACATGAGGGAACATTCCCTGGGCAAAGCTGACGGATACATGAGGGAACCAACGGAAAGACACACATAACCATCCCTTGGGCAAAGCTGACGGTGACATAAGGGAACCAACGGAAAGACAGACATAACCATCTCCTGGGCAAAGCTGACGGTGACATAAGGGAACCAACGGAAAGACAGACATAACCATCTCCTGGGCAAAGCTTACTGTGATATAAGGGATCCAATGGAAATACACACATAACCATCCCTTGGGCAAAGCTGACGGTGACATAAGGGAACCAACGGAAAGACAGACATAACCATCTTCTGGGCAAAACTGACGGATGCTTGAGGGAACCAACGGAAAGACACACATAACCACCCCTTGGGCAAAGCTGACGGTGACATAAGGGAACCAACGGAAAGACAGACATAACCATCTCCTGGGCAAAGCTGACTGTGACATAAGGGAACCAACGGAAAGACAGACATAACCATCCCCTGGGCAAAGCTGACGAAGACATGATGGAACCATCCACTGGGCAAAGCTGACGGAGACATAAGGGAACCAACGGAAAGACAAACATAACCATCTCCTGAGCAAAGCTGACGAAGGCATGAGGGAACCATCCCCTGGGCAAAGCTGACGAAGACATGAGGGAACCATCCCCTGGGCAAAGCTGACGGAGACATAAGGGAACCAACATAAAGACAAACATAACCATCCCCTGGGCAAAGCTGACGAAGACATGAGGGAACCATCCCCTGGGCAAAGCTGACGGATACATGAGGGAACCAACGGAAAGACACACATAACCATCCCTTGGGCAAAGCTGACGGTGACATAAGGGAACCAACGGAAAGACAGACATAACCATCTCCTGGGCAAAGCTGACGGTGGCATAAGGGAACCAACGGAAAGACAGACATAACCATCTCCTGGGCAAAGCTGACTGTGATATAAGGGAACCAATGGAAAGACAGACATAACCATCTCCTGGGCAAAGCTGACGAAGACATGAGGGAACCATCCCCTGGGCAAAGCTGACGGATACATGAGGGAACCAACGGAAAGACACACATAACCATCCCTTGGGCAAAGCTGACGGTGACATAAGGGAATCAACGGAAAGACAGACATAACCATCTTCTGGGCAAAGCTGACGGATACATGAGGGAACCAACGGAAAGACACACATAACCATCCCTTGGGCAAAGCTGACGGTGACATAAGGGAACCAACGGAAAGACAGACATAACCATCTCCTGGGCAAAGCTGACTGTGACATAAGGGAACCAACGGAAAGACAGACATAACCATCCCTTGGGCAAAGCTGACGGTGACATAAGGAGATGGAAAGACACACATAACCATCCCTTGGGCAAAGCTGACGGAGACATAAGGGACCCAACGGAAAGACACACATAACCATCCCTTGGGCAAAGCTGACGGTGACATAAGGGAACCAACGGAAAGACAGACATAACCATCTCCTGGGCAAAGCTGACGGTGACATAAGGGAACCAACGGAAAGACAGACATAACCATCTCCTGGGCAAAGCTGACGGTGACATAAGGGAACCAACGGAAAGACAGACATAACCATCCCTTGGGCAAAGCTGACGGTAACATAAGGAAACCAACGGAAAGACAGACATAACCATCTCCTGGGCAAAGCTGACGGTGACATAAGGGAACCAATGGAAAGACAGACATAACCATCCCTTGGGCAAAGCTGACGGTGACATAAGGAAACCAACGGAAAGACAGACATAACCATATCCTGGGCAAAGCTGACGGTGACATAAGGGAACCAATGGAAAGACACACATAACCATCCCTTGGCCAAAGCTGAAGGTGACATAAGGGAACCAACGGAAAGACATACATAACCATCCCTTGGGTAACGCTGACGATGACATAAGGGAACCAACGGAAATACAGACATAACCATCCCTTGGGCAAAGCGGACGGTGACATAAGGGAACCAACGGAAAGACAGACATAACCATCCCTTGGGTAAAGCTGACGATGACATAAGGGAACCAACGGAAAGACAGACATAACCATCTCCTGGGCAAAGCTGACGGTGACATGAGGGAACCAACGGAAAGACAGACATAGCCATCTCCTGGGCAAAGCTGACGGTGACATAAGGGAACCAACGGAAAGACATACATAACCATCTCCTGGGCAAAGCTGGCGGTGACATAAGTGAACCAACTGAAAGACAGACTTAACCATCTCCTGGGCAAAGCTGACGGTGTCATAAGGGAACCAACGGAAAGACAGACATAACCATCCCTGGGCAAAGCTGACGGTGACATAAGGGAACCAACGGAAAGACAGACATAGCCATCTCCTGGGCAAAGCTGACGGTGACATAAGGGAACCAACGGAAAGACAGACATAACCATCTCCTGGGCAAAGCTGGCAGTGACATAAGTGAACCAACTGAAAGACAGACATAACCATCTCCTGGGCAAAGCTGACGGTGACATAAGGGAACCAACGGAGAGACAGACATAACCATCTCCTGGGCAAAGCTGACGGTGACATAAGGGAACCAACGGAAAGACAGACATATCCATCCCTGGGCAAAGCTGACGGTGACATAAGGGAACCAACGGAAAGACAGACATAACCATCTCCTGGGCAAAGCTGACGGTGACATAAGGGAACCAACGGAAAGACAGACATAACCATCCCTTGGGCAAAGCTGACGGTGACATAAGGGAACCAACGGAAAGACAGACATAACCATCCCCTGGGCAAAGCTGACGGTGACATAAGGGAACCAATGGAAAGACAGACATAACCATCTCCTGGGCAAAGCTGACTGTGATATAAGGGAACCAATGGAAAGACACACATAACCATCCCTTGGGCAAAGCTGACGGTGACATAAGGGAACCAACGGAAAGACAGACATAACCATCTTCTGGGCAAAACTGACGGATGCATGAGGGATCCAACGGAAAGACACACATAACCACCCCTTGGGCAAAGCTGACGGTGACATAAGGGAACCAACGGAAAGACAGACATAACCATCTCCTGGGCAAAGCTGACTGTGACATAAGGGAACCAACGGAAAGACAGACATAACCATCCCCTGGGCAAAGCTGACGAAGACATGAGGGAACCATCCCCTGGGCAAAGCTGACGGAGACATAAGGGAACCAACGGAAAGACAAACATAACCATCTCCTGAGCAAAGCTGACGAAGACATGAGGGAACCATCCCCTGGGCAAAGCTGACGAAGACTTGAGGGAACCATCCCCTGGGCAAAGCTGACGGAGACATAAGGGAACCAACATAAAGACAAACATAACCATCCCCTGGGCAAAGCTGACGAAGACATGAGGGAACCATCCCCTGGGCAAAGCTGACGGATACATGAGGGAACCAACGGAAAGTCACACATAACCATCCCTTGGGCAAAGCTGACGGTGACATAAGGGAACCAACGGAAAGACAGACATAACCATCTCCTGGGCAAAGCTGACGGTGACAAAAGGGAACCAACGGAAAGACAGACATAACCATCTCCTGGGCAAAGCTGACTGTGATATAAGGGAACCAATGGAAAGACACACATAACCATCCCTTGGGCAAAGCTGACGGTGACATAAGGGAATCAACGGAAAGACAGACATAACCATCTTCTGGGCAAAGCTGACGGATACATGAGGGAACCAACGGAAAGACACACATAACCATCCCTTGGGCAAAGCAGACGGTGACATAAGGGAACCAACGGAAAGACAGACATAACCATCTCCTGGGCAAACTGACTGTGACATAAGGGAACCAACGGAAAGACAGACATAACCATCCCTTGGGCAAAGCTGACGGTGACATAAGGAGATGGAAAGACACACATAACCATCCCTTGGGCAAAGCTGACGGAGACATAAGGGACCCAACGGAAAGACACACATAACCATCCCTTGGGCAAAGCTGACGGTGACATAAGGGAACCAACGGAAAGACAGACATAACCATCTCCTGGGCAAAGCTGACGAAGACATAAGGGAACCAACGGAAAGACAGACATAACCATCTCCTGGGCAAAGCTGACTGTAACATAAGGAAACCAACGGAAAGACAGACATAACCATCTCCTGGGCAAAGCTGACGAAGACATGAGGGAACCATCCCCTGGGCAAAGCTGACGGAGACATAAGGGAACCAACGGAAAGACAAACATAACCATCTCCTGAGCAAAGCTGACGAAGACATGAGGGAACCATCCCCTGGGCAAAGCTGACGGATACATGAGGGAACCAACGGAAAGTCACACCTAACCATCCCTTGGGCAAAGCTGACGGTGACATAAGGGAACCAACGGAAAGACAGACATAACCATCTCCTGGGCAAAGCTGACGGTGACAAAAGGGAACCAACGGAAAGACAGACATAACCATCTCCTGGGCAAAGCTGACTGTGATATAAGGGAACCAATGGAAAGACACACATAACCATCCCTTGGGCAAAGCTGACGGTGACATAAGGGAATCAACGGAAAGACAGACATAACCATCTTCTGGGCAAAGCTGACGGATACATGAAGGAACAAACGGAAAGACACACATAACCATCCATTGGGCAAAGCAGACGGTGACATAAGGGAACCAACGGAAAGACAGACATAACCATCTCCTGGGCAAACTGACTGTGACATAAGAGAACCAACGGAAAGACAGACATAACCATCCCTTGGGCAAAGCTGACTGTGACATAAGGAGATGGAAAGACACACATAACCATCCCTTGGGCAAAGCTGACGGAGACATAAGGGACCCAACGGAAAGACACACATAACCATCCCTTGGGCAAAGCTGACGGTGACATAAGGGAACCAACGGAAAGACAGACATAACCATCTCCTGGGCAAAGCTGACGAAGACATAAGGGAACCAACGGAAAGACAGACATAACCATCTCCTGGGCAAAGGTGACGGTGACATAAGGGAACCAACGGAAACACAGCCATAACCATCCCTTGGGCAAAGCTGACTGTAACATAAGGAAACCAACGGAAAGACAGACATAACCATCTCCTGGGCAAAGCTGACGGTGACATAAGGGAACCAATGGAAAGACAGACATAACCATCCCTTGGGCAAAGCTGACGGTGACATAAGGAAACCAACGGAAAGACAGACATAACCATATCCTGAGCAAAGCTGACGGTGACATAAGGGAACCAACGGAAAGACAGACATAACCATCCCTTGGCCAAAGCTGAAGGTGACATAAGGGAACCAACGGAAAGACATACATAACCATCCCTTGGGTAAAGCTGACGATGACATAAGGGAACCAACGGAAAGACACACATAACCATCCCTTGGGCAAAGCTGACGGAGACATAAGGGACCCAACGGAAAGACACACATAACCATCCCTTGGGCAAAGCTGACGGTGACATAAGGGAACCAACGGAGAGACAGACATAACCATCCCTGGGCAAAGCTGACGGTGACATAAGGGAACCAACGGAAAGACAGACATAACCATCTCCTGGGCAAAGCTGACGGTGACATAAGGGAACCAACGGAAAGACAGACATAACCATCCCTTGGGCAAAGCTGACGGTGACATAAGGGAACCAACGGAAAGACAGACATAACCATCCCCTGTGCAAAGCTGACGGTGACATAAGGGAACCAACGGAAAGATAGACATAACTATCCCATAGGCAAAACTGACGGTGACATAAGGGAACCAACGGAAAGACAGACATAACCATGCCCTGGGCAAAGCTGACGGTGACGTAAGGGAACCAACGGAAAGACAGACATAACCTTCTCCTGGGCAAAGCTGACGGTGACATAAGGGAACCAACGGAAAGACAGACATAACCATCCCTGGGCAAAGCTGACGGTGACATAAGGGAACCAACGGAAAGACAGACATAACCATCTCCTGGGCAAAGCTGACGGCGGCAAAAGTGAACCAACGGAAAGACAGACATAACCATCTCCTGAGCAAAGCTGACGGTGACATAAGGGAACCAACGGAAAGACAGACATAACCATCCCCAGGGCAAAGCTGACGGTGACATAAGGGAACCAACGGAAAGACAGACATAACCATCTCCTGAGCAAAGCTGACGGTGACATGAGGGAACCAACGGAAGGACAGACATAACCATCCCCTGAGCAAAGCTGACGGTGACATAAGTGAACCAACGGAAAGACAGACATAACCATCTCCTGAGCAAAGCTGACGGTGACATAAGGGAACCAACGGAAAGACAGATATAACCATCCCCTGGGCAAAGCTGACGGTGACATAAGGGAACCAACGGAAAGACAGACATAACCATCTCCTGGGCAAAACTGGCGGTGACATAAGTGAACCAACTGAAAGACAGACATAACCATCTCCTGGGCAAAGCTGACGGTGACACAAGGGAACCAACGGAGAGACAGACATAACCATCTCCTGGGCAAAGCTGACGGTGACATAAGGGAACCAACGGAAAGACAGACATAACCATCCCTGGGCAAAGCTGACGGTGACATAAGGGAACCAATGGAAAGACAGACATAACCATCCCCTGGGCAAAGCTGACGGTGACATGAGGGAACCAACGGAAAGACAGACATAACCATCTCCTGAGCAAAGCTGACGGTGACATAAGGGAACCAACGGAAAGACAGACTTAACCATCCCCTGGGCAAAGCTGACGGTGACATGAGGGAACCAACGGAAAGACAGACATTACCATCTCCTGGGCAAAGCTGACGGTGACATAAGGGAACCAACGGAAAGACAGACATAACCATCCCTTTGGCAAAGCTGACGGTGACATAAGTGAACCAACGGAAAGACAGACATAACCATCCCCTGGGCAAAGCTGACGGTGACATAAGGGAACCAATGGAAAGGCAGACATAACCATCCCCTGGGCAAAGCTGACGGTGACATGAGGGAACCAACGGAAAGACAGACATAACCATCTCCTGAGCAAAGCTGACGGTGACATGAGGGCGCACACGGACAGACAGATAAACAAACACAGGCACATGTTGTTTATCACCATCAGTATTAACCTTTCTAAACAGTTTTGTGTCATCCGCAAATTTCAGTACGTTACTTGTTATACTGTCGTCCAAGTCATTGATATAAATTAAGAATAATATAGGTTCTAATACTGATCCTTGAGGTACCCCACTCAAAACCGATTTCCAATTTGAAACTTCTCCATCTACTACAACTCGTTGTCTTCTGTCAGTCAGCCATTGTTCTATCCAGTCAGTTATGCTATCCCCGATACCATGGGCTTTTAATTTAAGTAGTAATCTTTGATGTGGCACTTTGTCAAAAGCTTTCTGAAAATCTAAGTAGATAATATCTACTGGCGATCCCACGTCTATCCACTTAGTGATTTCTTCCAAAAAACATAACATATTTGTGAAGCATGACCTCGCTTTAAGGAATCCATGTTGAGATGAATTTAATAATTTATGCTTAACGAGGAAGTCCACCATATGGTCTTTAATTAACCTTTCTAATAATTTACAAATCACTGACGTTAAACTCACTGGTCTGTAATTCTCTGACCAGATTAGTGAAATGGTCTGAGAAATGGCAGATGCTGTTAAATTTTGGGAAATGTAAATGCCTACATACAGGACATGGGAACTTGAATGTAAACTATAAAATGGGAGATACTGTTCTGGGTACTACTGTAAAAGAAAAGGACTTAGGAGTTACAATAAGCGCTGATATGAAAGTTTCAGAGCAGTGTGGTATTGCAGCTTCAAAGGGTAATCAAATTCTTGGATTGATTAGAAGAAACATAACATACAAGGACAAAAAGTTAATTATACCTCTTTATAAAGCAATAGTTAGACCTCATTTAGAATACTGTATACAAGCATGGAGACCATATCGTAAGAAGGATATAGATACGCTTGAACGCATACAAAGGAGAGCAACTAAAATGATTCCTGAACTGAGAGACCTTAGTTATGAAGAACGCCTGAAAGAATGTGGTTTAACAACTCTAGAGACAAGGAGGTTAAGAGGAGATCAGATTGAAGTTTTTTAAGATATTGAATGGGTATGAAAATATTGATAGAAATATGTTTTTCTCACTCAAGAAGGATAGCAGAAGTAGAGGACATGAGGTAAAATTAGTAAAGGATCAATGTAGATTGGACATCAGGAAGCACTCGTTCTCACAGAGGACAATAAATGAATGGAACAAATTGTCTACAGATTGTGTAACTGCTAGCAGCGTGAATATGTTTAAAAACAAGGTAGACACATATCTCAGGAGGGCGGGTTATAAGTAGATGAACATTGTTGGACTCTCGATAAGCCAATGGCTTCCTTGTCCACTTGCCATCTGGGCCTTTGGCTTGGATGGCAAATCTTGTTAAATCTTGTTAAATACATACATACGTATATGTACGCATATGTACGTATATGTACGTATGTGTACGTACGTATGTATGTATGTATGTATGTATGTATGGATGTATGTATGTATGTATATATATATATATATATATATATATATATATAGATATATATACATACATACATACATACATACATACATACATACATACATACATACATACGTACACGTACGTACGTATACGTACATATACGTATATAAACGTGCATTCAGGCACACATGCATACATATATATATATATATATATATATATATATATATATATATATATATATATATATATATATTATGTACATACATACGTAGATGCATGAATGCATGCATGTATACATTCAGACACACATGCATACATACATATTATGTACATACATACATGGATGCATGCATGTATACATACATATAGCTATGAGGAATTATTAGTAGTACGAACGTGTCTCGTTGCATCATGTACAGAAGAAGCTGCTAGAAGAGATCACTGCCACCAAAACACTCGACGGTTCCCACGGTGATATTGCCTTCGTTCAAGATGCCTTCTGCATGGACGCATGTACAACAAAGAAACACGGACGTTCAGCTTCAAACAGCAGGATATATGTTAGGATATGGTGGGGGCGATGCCAATTTTGCGGAATATAAAGCAGCTTATGATTTCGAACCACTAACAGCAAAAACAAGAATGAGAAGTTCATTTTTGACCCCAAAAATAACAGATAATGAACCGCTAGACATATTAAGGATATACATTTACACAAATAAAGTAGATATACATATATAATAATGTAAGTGTGCATACATCTTTATTTGAAACCAGTATAGAAAAGCAAGTGATACCGTCCTCGCGTGGAAGCAGTAGTATTACTACACTCATGAAATGGGTAAATTATTCGTTGCGTTCGTCGCCAAGGAAAGAAACTGACCTGATTGCTTGATGTGGACACTCTTGATGGGAAGGGCTCTCCCGTATATGTAGCCGTCGTCCTTGCACTCTTTATTTAAATTGCTGATCCAGGAGATCTGAGAGCAGGCCGAGCGGTCGCCTCCGGTGGGGGAGCACTGCCACCCGATGTACTGACGACATTCCTCTGACAGAGCCGCGATCATGTCGAAGTTTCCAGTGGTCACATTGTACGTCAGATCAATGTTGCGTCCGCTGGCAAAGTCTTGCCTGGTCACGACGATCGTCTCCAGGTTATCGTGTCCTGTGTATGACAGGTTGGATGCTAATGGAGGCTGCCCGTCTTTTATCGCGAAATGTTGAAGGTTTTAATAATGCAAAGCATTATGAGATCGCCGTTAATATTGTGTGCATGTAAAACAACGTGTATTAAAAACTATGACATACTGCAGTTGTGCGTGCGTGCGTGCGTGTGCGTGTGCGTGTGCGTGTTTGTGTTTGGTTGTGTGTGTGTGTGTGTGTGTGTGTGTGTGTGCGTGCGTGTGTGTGTGTGTGTGTGTGTGTGTGTGTGTGTGTGTGTGTGTGTGAACGTGCGTGTGCGTGTTCGTGCGTTCATGAACGCATATGTTCATGCTATGAAACACCGACGACAGACTTATGTGTTTAGTGTAAAATTGCGCTTTTGGTGATTTAATGATGATCGCCCACACTTGATGATACTACCCAGAAACTTATGATGATCGCCCACACTTGATGATACTACCCAGAAACTTATGATAATCGCCCACACTTGATGATACTATCCAGACACTTATGAGGTGATTGGGAAGTTTTAAAAGTAACACAGTCACTAGTGTAATATAACACACTCCGAGGCAGCCGTATGTAAACCGGATACTACTTGTGTATTGCATACTTTTGTATGAAGCATAAATTGTTATCTTACATAACAAAACAGTGATCTAAACATTTTATCTTTGTTTTTCCCGTAAGCCACACTTACAATACAACAGGCATTTGAACGAAATACGGATTCTTCTCCCGAGTCACAGTTTGTTTAACGTTAACGTACATCAATGACAATGTCTGACACCATTGGTCTCATATATGAATTAGATGGCTGTCGTATCACGTGACCCACCTATGACGGTGATTCCCACCCCGTTCTCGTCATCCATATTGCAATGCACCCAGATGAAAGAGTTGGTGTGAACACTGAGCTGGGCGTCGGACGTCTCCACTAGTCCTGCCTTCTTCAGTTCAGTGCACGTTTGGCAATCTTTGACTATCAAAGGCAATGACAATGGTGTATAGATATTTGTGCTGTGTGCGTCATATTGACATGCACATGTACGTCTGTATCTAGTCGCCTTTATACGCGCGCGAACGCACGCACGCACGTACGCACGCAATATATGCCTAGCTACATATTTACATATTTCCCAACACATCTACCACAAATATACATCGACTTTATATTACACAAAACTTCATTTAATACTTTAAGTGACGGTCGAAAAACTTACGTTTGCTACAAGAAACGTCGTGACAAGTTGCCTGACTAAACTCGATGTTGCTGCCCTCGTCACATATGTCGCCGGAACATTGACGTGTGCGCGTGTGCTTGCCGCCGTCACACGTGACCGTGCACTGACCCCACTGACCCCACTCGAGCCACTCGCCGTGAGCTGAAAGTGAACGCAACGGATCGTCAAGCGTCAAACTGGCCAACAACAGCAACAAAAGCAACAACAGCAGCAGCAACAACAACAACGACAACAACGACAACGACACACAACACATGCTACAAGACAATGCTACAAGACAATGCAACACATACTACAAGACAATTACAACACGTACTAGAAGTCAATTACAATACATACTATAAGACAGTTACAACACATGCTACAAGACAATTACAACATATACAAGACAATTACAACACATACTACAAGACAATTACAACAATGTGATTAAGCTAATACGAAGACAACAACGCGTTTTACTAGAGCAACACCAAGAACAACGGCACTATCGCCTAAACACAATACAACAGATGCTTCATTCATACGTACCAGACATAGAATCGATCCTTTGCTTACATATGATAATACATACACGCTTGACACAACATAAAATTACACGGATATGTAACGACAAAGTCGCCAACTGCTTACTCAGACAGGACCCGGCGGAACATGCCCTGGTTTCGGTGCTGTTGCCGTCGCAGTCCCTGCCGCCGTACAGTGGTCCCACACACGTCCTGTTGCGTGTCTCCACACCAGGTCCGCATGTGACGTCACACTGGCCCCACGCTGTCCACTCTGCCCAGACGCCGTCCACTGCAGAACACACAACAGGGCAGGTGTGGTCATCGCTGACATAACCGACCAGTCAATTTGCATATGTTAATAATGGAAAAGCTTTTTTTGCAAACCAATAATTTATCAAGGAAAAGTGCCGGAAATAATCGCATGACCTGAAACACACTGCACATTACAAGAATGAACTAATGGAAACTTCGCTCTGGAGAATTTAATAGAACGATTGAACGAAATTGAAGTTAGTGTAATAATATAGCAATCGTGTTGTTTAGTTATATGCTAACGCAGTTATTTATACAAGTATTATTGTCATTGTTAATTTGAAAGCACGTTTTGTATAACAACAGCATTATCATGCAACCAATGTGTAAGGCAGGCAAACTAGCGAACATCGTATAACTGAAACTATTATATTTAATGTGATTTGTACCTTGACATTTGACAAAGTGCCGAGCATACATATTTAACTCTTTGTATTTGACCTAGCTATCACATTGATCACATTGTATGCTTTGTTGTGAGTCTGACAATTGCGTTTAAATTAAACAACAGTCATTTACCGGGACATTCAATCATAGTACAGTTCTTCAGTTCAGTGGTCTCGCCGCTGCAATTATGACCTCCATACAGAGGCTTTATGCAAATTCTATGACGCGCCTGACTTCCGATAGCGCACGAAACTGAACAGTTTGACCACTCTGACCACTGTATGAAATAACCGTCCACTGGAAATGGAGAGGACAAAATAATGTTAACTGTCTAAACCACGGGATCGTGAGCTCATCAAATCTTCCAATATCTAGCAATTAATGTTCATTTCAACATCCTTAATCAAATATATTGTTGGAATATTTCCGAAATAATTTAATGAAACTATCTGTTTAATGTTTTATTCACTAATTATTGTATGGCTTGGGATGTCGTTTTTTCAGACATTATCAAACATACTGTGTTTTTTCAATAATTATTCACGAACAAGCTTCGTTTTAACTTCTTTAACCTCGATATCATCGGTAGTTTCCTCAGATTCAGCTAAGAATCAGCTAATTGTGTCGTCAGAATAGTCAATGGTGTTTATATTTTGCTTGAAAAGAATAACTATATTTGTGTTGTTAACAAGACTAAGTAATACTGATGTAAAGGTAAAGCTCGCATGTTGTTACTCTTAACTAAGGTATACCCAGGTATGGTAATCTTTTTTATTAGTTTGACAATGACGTTTAAAATGAAATGGTAATTTACCAGGACATTCAATCATAGTACAGTTCTTCAGTTCAGTGGTCTCGCCGCTGCAATTCTGACCTCCATACAGAGGCTTTATGCAAATTCTATGCCGCGCCTGACTTCCGGTAGCGCACGAAACTGAACAGTTTGACCAATCTGACCACTGCTTGAAATAACCGTCCACTGGAAATGGAGAGGCCACAGTGCTAAACACTAGACTTGTTTCATAGTTTTGTTTGATATTGTCTTATTTAAAACATTCTCGAGATATAATTTAGTCAGCATTGGTACCTTCAGAAGTAACACATATGAATTATTTATATATCACACCAAACATTACCCAAATTTGTGATAAGTTAGAAGAAAACAAGTGGCTTTCTATATCCACCGTTTGCCAAATAACACTGAGCAATCATCTTTGTTTTCATATTTACATATCAAATATAAATCGTTTATAATAAAACTAACAGGTGTATGTAAAATGCGGGAAATTACGTATGCTACTGCATCAATTCACATGCCATGGATGGTACTTTGAGAGTTAATCAAAGTTATATTAACTAGTGTTTAACGGTA
Source organism: Lamellibrachia columna (assembly GCA_963662155.1). Taxonomy (NCBI): domain Eukaryota; kingdom Metazoa; phylum Annelida; class Polychaeta; order Sabellida; family Siboglinidae; genus Lamellibrachia; species Lamellibrachia columna. The sequence continues at coordinate 4,972,446 of OY759265.1, read as the reverse complement.
ATTGCAATGGGTGTGAAATATTGTAACATTTTATATGAGTAGATTATAGCCTAACACATATAATGTAACTTGATGACGTGTGGTGTACCTAAATGTGTTTAGTTCAATAATGCCTCAGTTGATCTGCTGACTTTGACAATATATATTTTACAAGATTTAACAAAATTGCCATCAAAGGCCGAGATGGCAAGTGGACAAGGAAGTCATTGGCTTATCGAGAGTCCAGCATTTTTCATTTATGTGTAATCCGCCCTACTGAGATATGTGTCAACTTTGTTTTTAAACATATTCACGCTGCTGACAGTTACACAATCTGTACATATTTTGTTCCATTCATGTATTGTTCTCTGTGAGAAAGAGTACTTCCTGATATCCAATCTACACTGATCCTTTACTAATGTTACCTCATTGCTGTCTTTCTTGAGTGAGACAAAATATTTCTATCAATATTGTCATGCCCATTTAATTTCTTGCAAGCTTTAAATTGATCTCCTCTTAACCTCCTTATCTTAAATAAAATAATAAAAACTTGCCCGGTGAGGAGGATTGCTAGAAGCCCAGTGGTACTAAAAACAAAAACCATCAAAGGGCGGATGAGCTCTCGAGCCAACGGCCATCTAGCACAGTCAGGTCAGACCCTCTGGCTTGCTACTGGAACCATGTAGACCGGTACTACCTGTATCATGGTCGGGTCGTCGGCGACTAAACCGCCACCTTTCCAACCCGCACTGGCCAGCGTGGAGGGGTAGGGCAACTAATACCAGCACGAAAAGTATAAAAAAAACGAAGGCCCCCAGTTCGCAGCAGCATCGATGTCTCCGACCTTAGAGGTGATTCTGGTCCTAGACTACACGCAGGGGGTGCTAAGAATCCCTGGGTCAAGAAGAATCACCAGCAGAAAGAAATACTGAAAATTGCAACGTACGGTGTCAGAACCCTATCAAAAGATGAACACGTCCAAGAACTGAAAGAAGAACTCAAAGAAACGAACATCAAATGGGATGTGATAGGGCTTGGAGAAATAAGAAGAAAAGAAGAAGGCTTTACCACCCTGCAGAGTGGCCACCTGTTATACCATTCTAAGGCGAACAACGGACAAGTGGAGTGGGCTTCCTCATAAACAAGAAATGGAAAGACACAATAACAAGGGTTAACAACACGATACCAACTGAAAATAGTTCATGTATATGCTCCAACGACATCACACTCAGAATATGAAATAAACATCTTCTACAATGACATCGATACAATCTTGGAGAATCCAAGCCACTATACAATAGTGATGGGAGACTTCAACGCCAAAGTGGGTGTAAGAACAAACCCATCCGAAACAGCGACAGGACGTTTCGGCCTAGGAAAGAGGAACGAACGAGTTGATACCTTAATAGAGTGAGTACCCACCTCCTGTTCTCTGGGTTGATTTTCGTCTAGTATTTTCTCCAGTCTGGCTGTTAGAATCTTCGTGAATAGCTTGTAGATGTTCGATAGCAAGCATATTGGCCTATAGTTCTTTATGTCTTTTTGGTTGCCTTTTTTGAAGATTATCACCATCTTTGCATTTTTCCAGGTAGTGGAGATTGTCTTTCTGATATTTTGTATACAGCTTGGCTAAGGCTTTGGCGATGGTATCCTCTCCTGCCTTAAACATTTCGATGTTAACTTGGTCATTTTCTGTTGCCTTCCCGTTTTTCATCTTCTTTAGCGCGGCTTCTACTTTGAGGCGGGCACTCAATGACTATGAGAAGGCCTTCGACTCGGTACAAACCCAGGCAATACTGTCTTCACTCCAAGACCAAGGGATAGCAGATGCATACATACAACTCATGAAAGATATATATACAGACAGCTCTAAACATCAAAAGAGGAGTGCGACAGGGGGATACCATCTCAACCAAACTATTCACATCAACACTCGAAAGTACCTTCAGAAGACTGAACTGGGAGAACAAAGGCCTGAAAATAGACGGAGAATAAGAACCATCTCCGTTCCGCAGACGATATCTTCATATGCACAGAAACACCACAAGAACCAGAAATAATGCTACAAGAACTATGCGAAGAAAGTAACCTAAGCGGCTTGAGGATGAACATCTCAAAACACAAAAGTAATGGTGGAAGACAACACCCCAATATACGTTAATAACACTCCTATTCACACGTTCGCAAGTTACCCGATTCTTTCGACGTTAAAAAAATAAGCAGTCTTTTGTTAAAACGACTGCACACATCAGTTAAAACTACTGACACATTACAGACCTGAACACCAACGAATCGTGATCGGCTCAATCAATCGCGGGATCAGCTTTAACAATTCCTTGTGTGATTTGAGGACGTTGTAAAATACGTTATATGTTTTGTACGTTTTTAGCAAATTGTCTCTATATCATACAAACGATTCTGTAGCCAACAATGAAAGGAAACTCACCAGGACACGGGTTCGTGTTGCATTCTTGATATTCTTCACTCGCTCCTTGACAGTCGAAGCCGCCATACAGCGGACCCGTGCAGGTTCGATTGCGGACCATGGTCCCCTTACTACACGTCACGTTACACGGACCCCAGCAGCTCCAATCGCTGTACTCGCCGTCAACTGCAGACATAACATTCTCTGTCATCGCGGAACATGGTTAATCTACGACATGGTTCATATTATGACAACCTTTCATGCGCATACGTTGTTTCTACTGATACACAGTTTGAGATCATTTCACTGAAATGATCTCAAGTAAACTTCGAATCACAACTATCATGTGCATATTCGTATATGCATCACTTCGGTCAAGGATACATCTTCTAATCTCCTCCAAGGTCATCGTACCTGCAAGCAAAAGAAGACGTTTTAAATTCAGCAATATTTGTCCACTCAGTCAACAATTCAACAACATATGTCGTTCATCAGTCAGTGACAATGACATAACGTTCATCATTTTGACCAATCGTTCTTCATAAGACACAGTCGTTCACGGTGACAACTACAGCTTAGTCAAAAATCAGCCCGTATCTCGGTTCAGTCAGTCAAGATCTCAGTAAGACACAGTCATAAACATCAGACGATATATCTGTCCACAGTCCCAAAGACAACACTAAGCATCATGTAGCGAACGCCTCTTAAATATATGCATCCACAAAATCTTGTTCGTGGCAGAAACAATTTGTCAGTTGTATCATGTCGTAAATCCACCAGGGATGTTATAATCTAATACAACATATGATGGATGCTGACAGAGAATTATGTTTTTATTCCAATGTCCCTATGTAATCCTTGGTCGGAGCAACAATGGACAGCCTTCTGAGTGCTGATTAATCAAACAATTCCCTAAATTGTATCAAAGTATAGATGTAGTGGTCTATTTTACTGCTTTTCATGTATTACTCTCACGCAAAAGTCAAAACCTTTGACGTGCCTGGGAGGATGTTATTAAAAACCCACAACACTGCGTGCATTAAATTAGAATATTGAGCAGACGTCTGAAACATAATTATATTTGCTATGACAATAGACATCGGTCATCTCGCTATTTACGCCGTAACATCAATATTTCACAAGAGGCGATAAATTTAGATTCAGAACTTCAGAACATAATATATGACTCGATATTGAAAATTTATATTAATAATTAAGGCGACAGTTTTACATGTAGCATTTCTGAAAATAAAACCTGCGGGGCAGAGGGATGTGAGATGACAACGTTTGGGATAAACAGTACAGCAATGGTCTCCACACTTATCAAAACTATTAGATTTATCATGGAGTCTCTTTGTTTCGATACAGCCTATGAGATGCTAGCCATACGTTCGCTACGGCAGATGTCACCTCGTGTAAATATGTCACCAGAAAGAAACTGAATCCCATTATACTACGTCTAAATTGCGGCAACAATGGACCTTAGCTTTGCATAATTTTTAAATATACTGTTTTTTTTCTATGTATTCATTATTTTTATATGGACATAGTGATTGATTGCCTGAACTAAAACATATTATTATTATATGTTTGTAGTATCACAGCCTGATTCGACATGCAAACGGTCTCTTTAATATATCTTGGATCCAATTAATCGAACTCCGCTTGCGGTTTTTTGTGCCATAGAGTACGTTTTCCCTTCGAGTCATTTTCTTCTACTGTTCCAGCAAAATGCATTCATTGTCTCCCTCTCTCCCTATCTCACTCTCTCATTCTCTCCGCCTATCTCCCTCTCTATCCCTCCACCTCTCTCCCTCTCTCCACCTCTCCGTATCTCTCCCTCCCCCTCTCTCTCGCTCCCTCTCCCTCTCCCCATCTCTCCCTCTCTCCCTCCCCCTCTCTCTCACTCCCTCATTCCCTCTTTCCCCCTTTCCCTATGTCTCTCACTTCCCCCCTTTATCCGATCTCATATCTCATCTCCCACATATCTCTGTCGCTCTGTCAAGTTGTGTAGAATGTCTAATGTAGTATGACATTACAACAGTAGATGGGAGGAGACCAAGTGGACATTAAAACAATATTGAGTGGTTATGAAGATGTTAATAGAAACATTGTTTTCAGATGTACTGATTGTAGTTGAACTAGAGACGACACAGCGTTAATCATAGAACAATGCACATTGGAAATGAGAATGCACTCATGTTCACCGAATACAATACATTGATTGACTATATTGCCTACTGATTGTATAAATGTTAGCAGTGTACATATATTTAAAACATGATTTGACATATATCTGATAAGGGTTTGCCACACATACGTTGTAGATGAATGCATTTTTGGATATAACACCCATTCCCATGCAATGTGCGCACTCATGAACGCAGTAGCAGATATTGTCTAAAATGTAATGCTACTTCGAGTGGTTTCTTTGATTGCTATGATAACAACTGCAAACAAGTCGCAGACCATATCGATTAATGCTGGGAACTGATTCGTGATGTGATAACCCAACCGCGCTCTTCTTCCCGCTTCAACACTACCGAACTACTCCAACATAAGTAACCGTTACCAACACTGCCCAAATACTCCAACATAAGTAACCGTTACCAACACTGCCCAAATACTCCAACATAAGTAACCGTTACCAACACTGCCCAAATACTCCAACATAAGTTACCGTTACCAAAACTGCCCAAATACTCCAACATAAGTAACCGTTACCAACACTGCCCAAATACTCCAACATAAGTTACCGTTACCAAAACTGCCCAAATACTCCAACATAAGTAACCGTTACCAACACTGCCCAAATACTCCAACATAAGTAACCGTTACCAACACTGCCCAAATACTCCAACACAGGTAGCAGTTGTCAACATTATCCAACTACCCCAACACAGGTAAAAGTTATCAACACTACCCAACTACTCCAACACAGGTAACAGTTACCTTCACTGCCCAACTACTCCAACACAGGTAACAGTTACCAACACTACCCAACTACTCTAACACAGGTAACAGTTACCACAACCACCACATTCCTGCAAATTAAACGAATCCTAGGATTGAATATATATATATATATATATATATATATATATATATATATATATATATATATATATATATATATATATACAAGAATGTTCACATAATTAGTAACACCACTACCACTAACCACTACCCACTACCACTAACCAGCTGTTGCTGCTGCTATTAATAATAACCAGGAATATTCGATCGAGATATTACGACAATCAATTCCTTGAATATCAAGAATGCTAAATATAAAGTGCATATAGAAAATTATATAAAATGGACAAACTATAAACAATTTCTCAGAAACCTTACCTAAGAAAATTCATATAAATTAAATTAAGACGCCTCAAAGGGCACAAAGGGTTGAATAATTGATGCCTGACCACGTGTTAACAAATTGACTGGTTATTCTCAGACCCAAGAGACGCGAGGCTGGTGCATGCATTCTTGATCGACGTCGTGACAGGCATTGGAGTCTTAGTGACCTCTTTATCTGTCGGTTCATTGATTGCTTGTTGGAAACACCACTCACCTGGCCACATCACGCTGCAGCAGACGTTGATTGATTAAAACCCGCATGTCCCAGCAGCGACTTCATGTACAAAGTTCGTAAGTGATGACAATGGTGAAGGGGGCCATCCATTGTGACAACGCGACTCAGTTGCTTGGGGTTCACGCACCACTTGGGTCATGAATAATGTTGGGGCACTTGTCAACATTAATATCCACAGTAATCCTATTTTGAAAGTGGTTTTCGGACGCAACGCTGCATTCCTAAAACATGGCGATAAAGCATTCTCATAAGTTGATTCAATAATGCATACATCGAAAGGTTATCTTCGAAGAATTTGCATGACACCGATACAAACGTTGTTCGTTCATAGACGCCAAACGAACAACCAACACGAATACATTGTTCATACATTGTTCATATTCATCGTGACCCGCGACACACATTCTTTCGGATACTGTTTTATTTTCATTTGTTTTGTGCATTCCACGACCAGTGAGGCCTTCTAGTTGACAGCACCTTCAGCTACGCTTTCAAGGGATCAGGACTACATGTATATAAAAAAGAATTTTTTTGTTTAGACACAGCAATAGCTTTTAAAAAAATTACGTGAACTGGCAAAATTTAAATAGTTGCTTAATAGTTAGTCAAACATCTTAAGTAATATAGTGGAGATGCTGATGTCACTTAACAATTGCCTCGCCACAACCTGCTGTGGGTACATGCAGACCAATAGGCGAAACAAAAATAAATTATATACATTCAAATTATTTGTTGTGCTTCTAAAGTCTTGGATAATGATATGTCTGAATGCATCCTATCTGGTTAGACAATCAATATGTTGAGCGAAGGAGGTACAAAGTCGAGTAGTACTAGGGAAAAAGAAAAAAGAATATAAGTGATGATTGCATCTGGAGTAAGGGATATGACAGGCTAAGGAATGTTGTCTCCTATTGATAATGTTCACAGGAATACGGTGTTGATTTGAAGGTATTCCCACTAGACAATTAACTAATTTGTACACCAAGCAAAACGTAGCATCTGCTCTGTCGTATGCCGGCGGCCTCCATCCCAATGTTTGTAGCATGTCTGTCATACATTGTGATGAAGATGCAAGACATACCGGGCTGCACGATGTTGAATAATTTCTGACTTCTAAACTTGTGTCTATGCATAGGGATCCCAGGTACTGCTGTTTTCAAGAAGGGGTCTGACAAGGGCAAAGAAGGCTTGAGTTTTTATTTTTATGGATGGAACTTGTTTCTGCGAAGGAAGTCTAACGATCTATTTGTGTTTGGTGAGATGTTATTTATACGGGTATTCCACCGAAGATGTTATTTATACGGGTATTCCACCGAAGATGTTATTTATACGGGTATTCCACCGAAGATGTTATTTATACGGGTATTCCACCGAAGATGTTATTTATACGGGTATTCCACCGAAGATCTGAAGTTATTGTAACACTGAGATATTTTTTATTTGGATTTAAGAACAATTAGATACATTAAAGTGTTATTTGCAAATAACCTAATTGTAGATGTTAGATTATCAGGAATATCTTTGATTTAAAAGAAAAATACACATGGACCAAAAACTAGGTTACCTTGATGTTATTGGGATCTCGGAAGATGCTTCACCATCTACTATCATTCTTTGGGTTCTATTTGGCAAAAAAGTATCTGATCCACGAAATTGTCTTACCCTGAATGCCATAGAGATGGAGTTTGTACATCAGCTTGTAATTTCTTACCTTATCACATGATTTTGAGAAATCCATCACTATGGCATTTGTTTGTGTACCAGACTTTTAATGGTAATTAAGTCATGAATAAATTGAATCAGGTTTGTTTCACAAGATAAATGAGAACGTCACGCTACTAACCAAGATGTGTTCCATAAGTTTAGATGCAAGTGAGAGAGACTGGTCCATGGTGTGAAGCCACATAGTTTGATATTTTTAGAAAATAGGCGAGACATTTGCTTTTAATCAATCCATATGAACTTCTATTGTGACATAAGATTAGGGTTAATGATGGTGATATTTTAACAGTCAATTCTTTTAGGACTCTTGGGTTGATGTTATCTGGTATTATGGGGTTAAA